>JAODKM010000044.1:17284611-17304366 GCA_026780845.1 Petrocephalus sullivani | reverse complement strand
CGTTAAAGTACCGAACCGATAGGCAGCACCGGAAAGAGTAGTAGTACCGTTAAAATCTTAACGATACCCATCCCTAGTCATGTCTGTGATCCTATTGCACTCCGCCTGCCATATGCTCTGCATTCCACTGCAGCTTGTGAAAAATGACCCAAGACACCGTTCCTCTTAGTGCTAAATAAAATCCACCTGTGTCAACATGGGGCAGTTAATTCCTAATTTATCACTTGGATGTCAGTTTGTTGTGTTTTCCCCCTCTAAATGTGGTCGGGCTCTGAGAAGCTTGCGTTTTGCCTTGACCGCTGTCTTGTTTTTTTTTTTCTTCAGGAAGACAACATGGCTTTTGGCCAACCAACAAAGTAAGTATGTTAAAGGCTCACCTGACGCGCGTAATCGCATCAAGGACTGATGTTGGGTTTTACGTAGATAACTGATGCAGCACTGTACGTTGTTCTCATGTTCTAGATACACTGTTAGAATGTTGCTGTAACATCATTGTAATGTTGCTGTCATGAAGGTACTGGAAACTGGATGTGAACAAAGTGTACGCCAGTGGCTCCAGTGCCTGGGACACAGCCGTGCACGATGCATCGGAAGAGTACAAGCACAGAATGGTGAGGCTCCAGAGACACTTCATATGATTCTTGACTTACTGAGATGATTATCCAGGATGCATTATATCAGTCATGGGGTTAATGATTGGTAATTATATTTCAGTAGATCTCTGTTGTTTGATTGTGTGAAAATGCATAAACCAACACAATTTTCATGTTTTCTCCAATCCAACTGCACGTTTTTCAGCACAACATTTGTTGTGACAACTGCCATTCCCACGTTGCCATGGCACTGAACCTGATGCGCTATGACAACAGCACTTCTTGGAACATGGTGAACCTCTGCCTTCTCTCTCTGATCCACGGCAAGCATGTCAGGTGAGGCACACGGGCAGGGATGCCCACTGTGGTCCAGCTCGCTCACTGGCTTGCCAGTGCTAATTTCCCTTCTGCGCACATCAGAACAGAGCCTTAGCACCCTGCTCTCACCGCATCTGCACAATGAACTAATGTTTCTTGCGCTTCCCATCAGCACAATGAGTGATTGTGGTTCTTTTCCAGTCTGTGCAGTGAGAGAATGCACTCTCCTCTTCTCATCCCTCTCCTCAGCTGTGCAGGCTTTCTGAAGACTTGGCTACCTTTCCTGTTGCTGACCGGGATCTTCCTCACAGTGGCATTAGCCCTTAACACACGGTGACCGAAAGACAGCCGGATTTGGGGGGTGGGGGGGCGGGCAGAGGAGCCGTGTGACGAGGTGAACAGGGGTGTCAAAGAGACGCAACACCAACCTCAAGTGGAGGCATCTATGGAGCATGACGATGATGAAGGTGATGAGGAAGAGGAGGGAAGGAGCCAGCGTTTTTTGCTTTCTTTGTAGGGTGCTTTTAACAATGTTTGATGTGGTGTTCTTAGAATAGCAGGGAGGGATGTGACATTCGTTCCACTGCCCTATCCCATGCCAGCACAGGAACGTTCTCAGCAAAAATGGGGTGTTTCACCTTGGCCTTCAACACAGTGCTTCACATCTCATGCTTCTGAGGTCTTCATGCTGAACATTGGTCTTCAGTGACAAATCGGACTTGATCCTCCTTTGGTGCCACAAAGGATCCACTGTACAGTGCGTAGGGTAGAGCATGCAGACGCCGCAGTGAAAAGAAACTAATCCAAGATGATGCCTTGTTTGCAATAGAAGAAATTACCCGAAATATTTTTGGGCCAAATGTCAAATTTGTTGCATTTTTTTTTAAATCTAAAAGTGGCCACCAGCTTTTCTGAGGTGTTATGTACAGAGAGTTTCCCTTATGCAAAAGGGCGTTATTCTGGGCAGCCCTGTTGTTACCACAGTAACCACAGAACATGGACCTAGAACCTTCCGCATGCAGCAGAACGCCTATGGGACTCCAGTAGGACTTTGAAGGCTGGATCGGACCTTCTTCATGTCTGTTGAATGTTTTCATTCCAGAGTGAGTCAAATGTCAAGGATGAAACCGGACACTGACATCCTCTCAGACACGCACTCCCAAAAGTCCCAGGGATTAATAAACAAAAAAAATGCAATTTCACTTCTTAGACGGAATAAGCACCCGCATGTGATTGGCTGCATGATGGGATACAGCACGTTTTTCTTTGTTTTAATGTGATCTTTCATTTTGGGTTCTTACTGTTTGTTTCTGATGTGTTCCTGAACATACATTTAAGTATCTTCACAGGATCCGCTGACAGGGTAGAAGAGTCTTCTCTGGCTCTCTTAACCGCTTTCTTGAAGTGATTGTTCACTATTTATCAATATGGGTGAGAATGGTATTTGTCTTGTAATGAATCGTTTGAAATCTTCCCTTAGCATTTAAATCTAAAGTCTTCCTTCATTTTGTGCAACATTGACTTAAAGGTGTGATGAAGCTCATTGATGGAAATGTTGTATTGCTGTTTGGTTTTGGTTTTAGTGTGGTGTTTGAATGAGTTTTTTTAATAACAGCATATCACTGGCATGTATTGTGAACTAAAGTGACACGATCATGTTCTGCTTTCTGGATGAATTTGCTTTGGTTCTGAGATTTTGTAGGACTCTGGAGTTTAAACAATTGCTATACTATTGCACATGAGAGAATTCATTGTGTTATTGTGGATTGAGCCCATTCTCACTGCTGTCACCAGCAGAGACTGCAGATTTTCTCATGGAAAGCAGCTCCCCGTAGCATCAGAGAGATTAGACCACTACGAACATTCATGAAAACAACAAGGCAGTTTATTACCTGCAAGCAGACAACCCACATACGCTAAACAAGCCTGTTCCTGCTCATATCAAGCAATGTTTTTTTCCTAGGCTTTTTAATAATATATGTATAGCTGTATAGATAGAAGTTTATCTCAGATGGTCAATTTAAAATATTTAGTGGAGGAGTCATTTTTTCACTTAACATATATATATCAGGGTATAAATCAGGTTTTAACTAGTGAAGGTGTCCGTCTTCACCATTTCTGTTCCATCTGTCTGTGCACTGGCATCTGGGCTTAACACTGGATGCTTTCATTGAAAGTAAATAATAAAGATGTAGAAGCAAAGTCAATGAATCATCACCTCTGAATCTACATATATTCATGGTAGGAGGTGTAGGATTTCTCTACTGCTCTGGGCCTAATCAGAAGGGCTTCTTTTCCCAGCTACCTCTGCTGTTCTGGTCTCTATGGTCAGACTGCTGAGGGAAGTAGGTTGTGCACTGGCCCATATTCCAGTGGCTCATGCGTTGCCACTGTAGATGGAATTGTGGCTGTTGCCTAGAGTACGAGAGGATGGTCCAGCTCGTGGTTTCTCTCTGGATGTCGGCGCACTGCGTCAAACTGTCCTGTCCTGTGCAGTGTGTTGGTGTCAGATCCATATCCAGCAATACTGCACTGATTCACTCTGCTCTACTACAAAGCAAAACAGCTCAATAAGTACAGCACTGCACTACCGATGTGAAGGTTGTAGGTTTAAATCCCAGGGAACACATGTAAGTTAATTTGATAAAAGCATCAAATAAATGTAAAACATAATTATGACCTTGGTCTTATAGGTTCTGCCTGTACTGTGAGATCTATGGGTGTATGGAGGTGATCTGTATTTACAATACCAATAAACATTTATTATAAAATAATGAATGCTTTGCAGCACAGTTCCAGTCATGAACTTTTAACTAATCACATCATTGATTTATTGAATAAATGCTTATTATGTGATAGTTAATAGAAGTCACTTATAAACAGTTGAAAATTATATCTAGAAATAAATTTTTTTCTGCAACTCATGAGGTACAATCATAAGCCTAGTGTCTTGTACAGTCGTTTTACTTATCAGACAATTAATTTATTGTTTCTATACAGAGAATCTATGTATTTGACACAGGGAAGTGGACTCTAGTCAGTGACTCTAAGAAAGATTCCCATTGTCTGTTGATTCTGAACCATTTCCAAGAAGAACCAAGTATGAGAAAGCCCAGTCCCACCTGTCCTTCTCTTCTAAAGGATTATAAATGAATTTTTAGAAGCAATTGAATACATACCTATCCGAGATACATATTGAGCTAAAAATCTCTGTTTGGGAGCCTTTCCAGTAGTGTTACTACTGTGGATGTTACAGCATCAGGAAGTTAATACCAATACAAGTGAAATTCCACAATTCTCAATACCCAATTCAATACCACAATAAAAAAAACAAGACAATTAATCCCATGTACTTCAACATGCAACCCATTATTAAAAACATTTGAACATTCAAAAAACCACAGTGCCACATTTGGCCAAAGCCCTTAGTCAGAACGACTGATTGTATTTTAAGCACAGTATTGTTTGTTTTAAATACTTGAAGTCCTTAGGAGTCTCCAACAGTGAATATATTCTGATACTGGTTCGATAGAACCCTGACTAAGTATTCCATCTGTCTAAAAACTTTGTTAGGAGATCGTTTTTTAAGTAAGAATATAATACCGGAAGTGCTAATCCAGGTACTTCTGAAAGAGGTAGGTCATTAGTCGTTGTTTGAAGATACTCAATATTGTTCAGACATCTAAGGAGAGTTCATTCCACCATCTATATGCTAAAACTGTGAAGAGTCTAGATGCATGTCTTCTCTGCGCCTTGAGAGATGGTGGGGCCAGTCCAGCAGTGCTGGAGGATTGGAGAGAGTATGTCAATGCGGGGTGTGATAAGTTCTTTCACATAAGTGGGTGTTGGACCATTTTTGGCTGTGTAGGTGAGCATCAGTGTTTTGAATCTGTTTGAGGCAGCTACAGGAAGCCAGCGGAGGGAGCGTAACAATGGTGTGGTGTGGGAGAATTTGGGAAGGTTGAAAATGAGTCAAACAGCTACATTCTGGATCAGTTATAGAGGACAAATGGTGCTCAGAGTCAGACCCACTAGGAGTGAGTTACAGTAGTCTAGATGCAAGATGACAAGAGAATGAAATATTGAGTGGCCTGTGTGGAAAGAAATGGATGAATCCTTCTGATGTTGAAGAGGAGAAATCAACATGAACAGGAAAGATTAGCAATATGAAAGGAAAATTACAGGTGACTGTCCATGGTAACTCTGGGGTTTTGTGAGGTGACTGAAGTACAGATCAGAGAGTTGTCCAGACAGATCACAAGATCCTGATGTGGGGATGAATCAGCTGGGAGAAAAGCAGCTCAGTTTTGCTGGGGTTGAGTTTCAGCTGATAAGCTGATGAGCTGTCTGTCAGACATGCAGAAATCCGAGTGGAGACTTGAGTGTCTGAGGGAGGAAAGGAGAGGATAAGTTGAGTGTCGTCTGCATAGCAGTGGTATGACAAGTCATGTGAGGATATGACCTCACTAAGAAATCTAGTATAGAGGGAGAACAGAAGAGAACCAAGGACCGAGCTCTAAGGGATGCCAGTGGAGAGCCTGCGTGAAGCAGATGTGGATCCCATCTATGTTACTTGATATAACCGGTATTCAAAGGAAGCAAGCCATTGCCATGAATGGCCACAAATTAAAAAAAAAGGCTCATAAGGACAGACAGGAGAGTCTGGTTAGGATACTGGAGGTTATTCTGAGAGATCATAATCTGAGAGCGATAATTGATTGTAGACTCTGTGTTCAAGGATTTTTGATAGAAAAGAGAGGAGTGATACCAGTTGGTAGTTTTTAATGTCTGAGGGATTTAGGGGTTTCTTCAAAATGGGAATAAAGCTTGGCTTTTTGAATTCCATTGGTACATGTTATGGAGCTATGAATGATAGTGGTGATGTAGGGGAGAAGGTCTTGAGAGATTGTCTGGAGCATTGTGAATGGGATTGGATCCAGTGTACAGGTGGTAGGATTGCACGACAAGATGACTAGCAGGATGTCATCTGCTGCTAGATTGGAAAATTGAGCCAGTGAAGGGGAATCCTTAATGTGTAGCATAATAGTTGGGGAGGAATGTCTGACAGATTTGTTGAATACAATACAACAATAAAATACAACAAAAAATAACACACAAGGACAACACAGTGCACACACGCAGAATTACTTTCTAAAAGTAGGATATTAAGCCAGAAATGAGAAGCAGAAGAAAAAGAACAATTAAACACAGGTAAGTTATTTATGAATACATTTATTCACAGTTTTCAAGATGTTGTTTACATTCAACTGAAGCCCTTTTTGGATAAGAATGCAATCTTAGAAGTGTTCCAGACTGGTTTTAAAGCCCACCATAGCACTGAGTCTGCTCTGTTAAAAGTTTTTAATGACATTTTTTTAGCAACTGACTCTGGCAACTCTGTAATTCTGATGCTCCTGGATTTAACAGCTGCTTTTGACACCATAGACCATGAGATTCCCATTTCTAGGCTGGAGCAGTGGGTGGGCATTACTGGATCAACTCTTCAGTGGTTTAGGTCATACCTTTCAGATAGAGGCTTCTGTGTTAATATGAATGACTATACCTCTACATGTGCTGCTCTTCCCTGGGGGGTACCACAAGGCTCCATTCTTGGACCTCTTTTGTTTTCTTTGTACCTGTTACCACTTGGTGCTATTTTTAGGAAGCATGGTATCTCCTTTCATCTTTATGCTGATGATTGTCAGGTGTATCTTCCACTAAAGCGCATTGATGGGACTTCTGTACAGCCTCTCCTCGATTGCCTTAGTGACATCAGGAGTTGGCTGGCATTGAATTTTTTAGATTTTAATGAGAACAAAACCGAATTAATGCTGTTTAGACCTAATGGCACTAACAAGTCCCCCTGTATTGACCTTTCTTTGTTGGCCCCATTTGTGAAAGCCATGATTACAAACTTAGGCGTTAAATCCTATTTTAAAATTGGATAGCCAGGTAACCGCGGTCGTAAAATCAGCTTTTTTCCAGTTGAGGCGGTTGTCAAAAATTAAGCCTGTTTTGTCGAAACGCCAACTTGAAACAGTTATTCATGCTTTTATAACTAGTCATCTTGACTACTGCAATGCACTCTTCTTTGGAGTTAGTCAAGCCTCTATTGCCCGCCTACAGTTGGTGCAAAATGCCACAGCTTGGTTTTTAACTGGTACAAGCAGGAGAGAGCACATTAATCCAATTTTGGCTTCCCTTCATTGCCTTCCGGTTCATTTTCGAATCAGTTTTAAAATTATTTTATTTGTTTTTAAGTCTTTGAATGGCTGTGCCCCATGTTATCTGTCAGAACTTCTGCAACCGGACACTCCTTCTCGTTCTCTCAGGTCAGCAGACCAGATGCTTTCAGTAGTTCCAAAATCACATTCTAAACTCAGAGGTGACAGAGCATTTTCAGTGGCAGCTCGAAAATTGTGAAACGAGTTGCCAATACATGTTAGGCAGGCTCCTTCACTTGCTGTTTTGAAATCACGTCTGAAAACTCATTTTTACTCGCTGGCCTTCGACCCAGTGTGAGGTTGATATACATGATTTTGTGAGTTTCATGTATGCTGTCCTCTTATTTTTTATTTATTTAGCATGTTTTTATTTTGATCTCTTGATTTGTGTGTGTTCTAGCTGTACAGCACTTTGGTTGCCCTTGTTGTTGTTGTTAAAGTGCTTTATAAATGAAATGGTATGGTATATTAACTGCAAGGCGCCCCTGGGGTGAGAATCTTCAGGAAACTATACCCATAATTGTAAAATGTGACATCTGTTTACTAATGGGCGTGAAACATCTGTTATATGAACAAATAATGTGATTTATGTCGAAGTACAGTATTAATCATTATGAAACAGAAATCCCCCTTGACAACTGAGCCCGCAACTGGAAGAAATTAGTCTTTTAAATCCCACGCTGTGTCAATATAAGCAAATTTAACCAAGCTTTTATCGGTGACTTAACTGGTTTCTTTTGAGGTAACATTGTCAAGGACTTTCCCACCATTTCATTGACAAGTTCAGGTTCACTTTGGCTCCTGCCACTTCATGCCATGCAGATGAATTTACCGCAGTGGAGCAAGGTATTTTGATTCAGATCCAAAAATGCACAGCTTTAAACGGCTATGGGTACAGTGAAGTACAAAGGGCTGGTAGGGTTAGTGGTTCCGCGTCTTTGCTGCGCAAATATGATTCCCGAGAAGTGGGCTGGCGAAAGCGCCAGTAAACAGCGGCTCGACGTCAGAGCGGCTGTGGGCGGGCGAGGGTTACCTGTACCTGTAGCCGCAGGTACCGCACAGGGCTGCGCACAAGTCGGCGGCCACACCGGAGAAAAAGGGCTCTCTTCGTCGTGCCCACTGGGCTTCCGCTTAGAAAGCGAGCTCGAACCCCGGCGGGACCAGAGCCAGGGAGACGCGGGAGCGCCGACTGAAAGGAGCCGCAGAAAGGCTGGCGAGGGAAGACGCGCAGGGGGAACAGGAGCCCAACTTCCGGCAGCCAAAGGAGCGAAATCCGCGCAGGAACTGAAGTCCTCCGCCCTGTGCGGCCAGGTCGGTACGTTTAAGATGCGGAGGAAGCGCCGCAGTGTGACCTTACATTAAATGGAGGGCCATTCCTCTGGGGTTCGGGAAGCGGGGTGCCGAAGGCAGCCGACGCGAGGGAAACGGTAGAAAGTATAAGCGCCCAGTTCAGTGGAGTTTACTGGACACTTTTAATTTCGCTTTTAAATAGAAGTTTTGTGGAAAGTTTTTCCCCCCTCTTTTAAAATAAAGCGACTAGGCGTGTGCTTTCGGTACCAGCAGAGGTGCAGAACTTGCTGGGTGAGGTGCTGCCTGTTGGCGTTAGTGTCCTGCAGGCCAGGACCCGGCCTCTTCTCTCCGAGGAACGAGGCGCGGTGACTGACGGCGTTCTGTCCTCTTGGCTACTGTATTGGCACAGCTCGGGAGAATAAGTGTGCTACTTCGGGGCGTCATTGTGCTTCCCGGTACTCCAGTAAATGTCTGCGGCCGCTGTTCGCGGTTTTGGCTGATACAGGTAGGCAGGCGTTTCCTAAGTGATGTAAGCGCCGCGCGTCCTTTATTATGAAATGTATACGACGTGTTGTCTTGCGTAGGAGGAAAGGCCGGATTTTTAAAAAAGTAATAATTAATTAAGTGCATAAGATTACATTAACAAAGCTGGATATATTTGGTTAAATACTAAAGATTAAATTATAGTGATGTTTAACTGATTGTTGTAATGCTTGTCTCTGAGGAAGTTTATATAAGGATGGATTTTTAGTTAGTAATTACATATGTAGCGGACATGCATTCTGTTTTTAATCTATCCAGGAGTGTTTAAAACTTGTGTTACTGTAATAAAGATTGGATGTACCTTGTTACACTTTTCACAGCTCCGATATAACGCATGTGGTGCCTTTTATGGTAGTGCATCTCCTCCTTCACCCCTATTCTCAACTAATATTAATACAGCTCTGGAAAAAATTTAAGAGACCACTATATTTTAAAAAAATCTGCATTGTTAAATCCTGGTTTAATCCTGGTCCTGCTGGCAGCAGAGGTTATACTGTGTGGCAGGCTGATTCTAGGTTCAAAGTTTCTAAGAGATCAGCACACAGGAACAAGGTGAAGCAGGAGATACTGGCAATGACCAGGAACCTGCCAGGTAGAGGGGGGAAGCGACTTCCTAATGCCAGAGATGACAGTTAACGTATCCAAAAGTGCCTCGTGAATTGGAGAATGACATCAAGGGACCTTCAAAAGGAATGGGCAACATTAAGTGGTGTGACAGCTAGGACAGTTAGTACCAGGCTCCTAGAAGCAGGACTGAAGTTCCATAAAGCAAGGAAGAAGCCATTCATTACAGAGAAGAACCAGGCTGCAGTTTGCAAAAAAGAAAAAAAATTACACAAATGCATAACCATGAATTGAGAAATGAGTGAAGCAAAAATTGTGCTGCGGTCTCGTTTGTGGTAGTGTATCTCCTGCTTCTAGCCCTGTATATGCAGTCACCCCATCCTTTCTCCTCTTCGTTGCCTGCTTCCTTACCCCATCCTTATCCCTCTCCAGACCCAGGACTTGCCGAGTCATGCCTGGATCCAGCATAGGAGGTCCCCAAGAGCTCCGCTCACTCAAACAGCCCCATGGCTGTGATGAGGCAGGCCAGCAGCAGGGGACACAAAGCAGTAGTCCCAAGCGGTACTGGGACCACAAATTGGGCCAGAACCAATTCCAAGAGCGCAGTGTGGATCTGGAGGATCATGAGACTGGACCATTTTTATCTATGAAATCCCTCCCCAGGAATGCTAATGGCCACAGGCCTGAAAGCATTGACTTCATTCCAGGCTCCGTGGAGTCACTGCCGGGCTGGGGGGTGTGCCTGTCCTGTTCTGGACCGGGAAGGCCGAGGTGTTGGACTGTGCTGTGCTGCTTGCTGACCTGTGGCTTGTCCCGAGTCTGCGGCCGCTGTGTCCATGCACCATGCCTGGCTCCTGAGGGCAGTGCCAACGAGCCTAAGAAGGGCCAGCTGGAGTCCGCTCTGCCGGGCCTGCAGGAGCCTAAAGCGGTGATAAACAGCAGCTTTCGTTATCCTGATGTCCGTCTGGGTGGAAAGAAGGTGGATATCCAGCCCCACGGCTCCAGCCCTCCACGACAGCAGTCCTTAAGTCCAGCAGAAGGTGAGCATCCTTCTATAAGCCAACTCAGCAACTACTCACCTGACAGTCCGTCGGACGGTGGCAGCGAGGACGGCATGAACATCGACTCATTGATTGCCAAGAAGCTGTTGGAGCTGTACACTCAGCACCAGATCGAGCAGCTGGCACGCTGCACCTCCGACTCAGTCTTCCTCAGCCGCACCAGTCAGATCAGCCAGCTCATCAGTGACATCCAGCAGGAGCACGACCTGGAGGAGCAGGACGCCGAGTGCCGTAT
Source organism: Petrocephalus sullivani (assembly GCA_026780845.1). Taxonomy (NCBI): domain Eukaryota; kingdom Metazoa; phylum Chordata; class Actinopteri; order Osteoglossiformes; family Mormyridae; genus Petrocephalus; species Petrocephalus sullivani. The sequence goes on along the minus strand of JAODKM010000044.1, from coordinate 17,293,538 downwards.
CGTCCACGGCATCATCCGGCTGAGCACACGCAAGGGCCCCAAGGATGGCTACCGAGGAGGGAGGAGAAGTGAGACTTTGCCAGACAGCGGCAATGATACCATGGTGGAGACCATCCACAGTTCTGACAGTAAGCTACTCCCAAATATTTTATCAAAAATCTTACAATTATTACAATTATTTTTTTTCCTTGTTCTTATTGAATGTGCCCTACAAGTCAGTTTGGTGATTGTTGTCTGCTGTACTCTGGTTTGGGTAGTTTTTCTTCTGCTCATTTAATGCATGAGATTTTACTGGTAGATTGAAGATGTTTTGGCTTCAGTTCCCCTACTAAGTACTCTTAAATCTCCTACCCTTCCAGAACTGGTTCCACTGAAGTGTTTAGCATCAGTGTTTCCCACCAAAGCCACCAAACCCCATCCAAAGTCTGACTTCAACTGATTTTTAATTTAACACGGACAACAAAAAGCTATGTATAAGTGCTGAAACCATCAGGGTTTCTAAACTAACATGTAGTAGATTTAAGTTGAACTTCTATAAAAGTTCTGAAATTCTGAGAATGACTGGCAGTTTTTTTTCTACCAAGGAGGATCCAAATCAAGAAGTATGATTCCTGGGTATTCAGACAAGTCAGATTTCATTTTGAGATCCAAAGTGACTTTATTGAGGTTTCTTGGGGTCTTTTGAAGGGCAGGATGGAGTGGGACAGTCAAGATACAGACAAAAACAACCAGACAGTGTTTCTGGTGAATTACAGAGGACTGATGGTGGATGCCAATAATTCAGCCAGAAGGTAGCAGTCTAGAGACGAGCATTGTCTAGATCAGCAAACGATTACAGGATCTGCAGATCCTTTTTCTAAAACATTTGAACATTTGAGAGAACATCAGGTCACTGGAACTGCCTGACATTGGGGTTGTCTCTTATGTTTTACTTAGCTAGGGGCATTGGGAAGATCTCATATTTGATTGTCAAATTTTATGACCATGGCCAGTAGAAGAAAGCTGGAGCCTCAGACAGGAGAGTGTCCAGTGTTACACTGTGGAGAGTCTTTATTAAAGGATGTGCAGTGGTGTAGTGGTTAGGGACTCAGCCGCGTAATCAAAAGATTGCCGGGGACACACTTTGTTGTTGCGTGCTGCGGTGCGTCAACAATAACGATTAATCACCTTCAGTTCATAACATAAATGTATCTATATTACAGAGCACAAAATAAAGCAACATCAGTGACTTAATGTCAGCATGGAAAATAAATGTGTAATGCTATAAGAACATTTGTAGTTTTTTTTTTTTTTTTTTTCCCTCTTCTGGTTATTGTAAGAAACATTTTTGTAGCTTTTAATTTTTCCATCGATTTTGTGAAATTCTCAGTCATTACACTCTCTTCTGCATCTCCTTTAGCCTATCATGATGTCAGAATTTCAGAGGAGACGACATCAGACAAACTGGCCAGAGACATGAGGATGAGTGACCGTAAAGGTGAGCTTCACGATTGCTGTTGTGGACATGTTACACTTACCGTTTAATTAATCAGTCTTGATTAACTGAAATTTTGCCAATCATGTTACTGCCGGATGTGGTAGTATTTAGCTTTTTACACCTAATTATTGTCAGATGAAGAATATCTGAGTATGAAAACAAACTACTCAATCAAGGGTAATTAGGCTATAGTAAAAACTAGCAATATTTCATTTAATTAGGCTGGAGTAAAAACTAGCAAGATTTCATCTAACATAGTATGGAATTGCTTATTCCGGCATTAGATATTAATGCTGTGAGAGTTTGGGCAATCTCCAAGAGGATGTTGCCAGGTCAACAGACTGTTAGCAGGCTAATGGCTAATATGCTAGACCTTCGGGTGGTTGTTAGCAATAGAAGTCAAAGCTGCAGAACAGGGGTGGGCAATATAACCTAAAGTTATCTCATTATCTCACTTTTTGGTTGGTCGTATAACTTTTTCCTGTCCTGTTTTACATATAAACTGGATACATGTACTATATAAGGACAAGTATCCAGACTACAACTGAAGCTTTGAGAATAAAATGCTTTATTTTTTAATAAAAGGGCTGTTGTATGTTTAGGCTGTTGACTTCTCGTGTTGACTTGACGTGTTAATACTATAGTTCCGTCATGGCACACAATCATACCGGTAATGAGTATGGCACTGGTGTACTGCTCACACCTACTGCACAACATGATCTTCTAGCTAGAGCAGGGGTGGGAAACCTGATCCATGGAGGCCCGGTGTGGGCTTTTGGGTTAACCTTTCAATTAGCCAATAAGAGTGGGTCCCCAGGACTAGACCTGAGAAACAATGCTTTATTATTGGCTGATTAAGAGGTCATCCCAAAAACCCACACCCATGCCGGCCCTCCATGGATCAGGTTCCCCACCCCTGTTCTAGCTAGTACTAATGTCCAGGACAGCTTCCTGGGAATGCTAGCATTTATCCAGACTAGGGTTGAATGATTTTAAGAAAAAAAAATCAATCTAATTGCGATTTATCTGACAGATATTGTGATTTTATTAGCGAGTGGTTTTTTTTTTTTTTTCTGTTCAGTATTCACTATATGTGTATAAAAAAACTAATTGAGCACAACCGTACACTGAAATCTGAACTGCACTATACATTAATCCATAGATAAGATTGGAAGTATATTAACTGAATCCAAAATGTATTTATTCTAAAAAAATGATATAGAGCATACACCTAATATACCACAAAACAATTTTCTAGCAGCCCAAATATAAAGTGATTGTATTTTTACATGCACATTTTAAGTGTCGCGTTTGCAAACAGCGATCGACCCCTTTTTCCCTTAGGAATGTCCTTCCGGAAAGTCCCATGTACACGGGTAGCGTAGGACAATGACGCATAAAACTACTATCACAAAAGCTGCGACTGTGTTAAATAAAGTAATGAAAATAATTCCAGCAATAAAAACATTAGGGATCTTGCGGCTAATGTTGCTTGGGCCCCTTTCGGGACCCCCCCCCCGGACCTTTCTGTGAAAAATCACTGACCATTAAATAAGTAGGTAATTCACTTGCGTCTCAGCAGCAGAACCAATATTTTTCTGCACTGCGAATGTAATGTTTTCCTTGGGTTTCACTCATCTATTGTTTGTGGGCGTACCGTATATGCAGCCACTTTGGGCCACCTCTGATTGGTGATTATGACTGGCACGCAAGGAGCACGGCACTTCTGATTGGTGAGACTGACTGTGAAACAAGGAGGATGGAATTAATTTGTAAAACTATTCTCACAACTGTTTTAAACCCAGACGTGCTGTATAATGCATATCCTAAATCGCAGCCTTTGCGATTTTGCCAATTGCATTGTTTCAAATCGCGATTTCGATGTGAAATCGTTCAGTAAATTGTTCAACCCTAATCCAGACATTGGATTGATAAATGGACAGCTCCCTGGGAATGCTAATATTTATCCAGACACTGGATTGATATATGGACAGCTTCTTGGCAATGCTAACATTTATCCAGACATTACTGATGTCCTCAGAGAGCAAAAATTAAAATCCTAGATGCCTTGTGGCATAGCAATAAATGTTATATTATGTCATGTTATCAGGTGTATTTGTATATATAAAACCTTTTTTCCCTTCTGTTAGAGGTTGACTATGGATTTGATGCAGTGGGGTCTTTGTGTGGCCAGTTAGACCATAACCCTTCCTTTCTTTCTCTAGCTCAGTCTTCCAGTTCACATGCTTCCTACTCCCCCAGTCGCCATGACTCAGAGGTGACATCTTCTGGGACACCCCTGCTGCAGCCTTTCACATCAATGTGAGGTGTTGATGTTCCCCAGGACCCATGCCTGTCTCTAGTGTGAGCTGCTGTCCACCCTCTGAATCCCAGCCTTCAGAGAATCCTGCCCCTCTGCCTAGTGTGAGCTAGTAACTTCTATCCTCCCACCTTTGTCGTGCCCCGCCTCCAGTGGTCAAAGGTCAAAGTTCAGAAACACACCTAGGCTCATACCAAGAGGTGTGGCGAATGGCCTTTATCCTGTCTGGTGATGGACTTCTACTTTTAACTTATCTATGTAATTGAATTACATGAACATGCCAATTGTGAACCTATTTATGGAAGGAATTAAATGTTTTCTTCAGTATCTGCAACAGAAAGTGAATCAATAATGCAGACATTAAGTGAGGTATGAAGTATTGGGTTCTGCAGATCCATAGCTGGGCCATTTTGGTCATGAATGGCTTTCAGCAGAAGTGATTTTTGCCACAGTGCTGTACCACCAGCTTTCCCTCAAAGAGATTACCGAGATTAATGCCACTTTATGACAAATCAAGTACAGTCACCCCTACAAATGCGCAAACTGAAATAACTGATACCTAATTTTAATAAACAAACTGAACAAAAGCAAACTTCTTGTCATAGGCCGCAACATTAGAAAACACGAACAGCACGTTTTGTTGCTAGGTTTTTTTTCTCTGACAGCCTGGCTATTTGTTCCGGGGAATGGGTTTGACTAGGGCTGGGCATTATGCCCTAAAAATGATATCACTATTTTCAGAGATTTTTCATGACATAGATATTTATCACAATATTAAAATTCATATGTAGACAACAGTAAAATATGAAAAATTTTATTCTGATCGTGATGCCTAAATTGTTTTACTTATAGTTATGGAGCATGTGATAGGTATAATGATAAGTAAACAAGTATCTAGGTTATATTATGATTCTTGCAATATTCAAATTATACGAATACTCATAATCACAATACAGTACATATATCGTCCAGCCCTAGCCAAAAGTCCAATATAGAAAAACGATACCAAAAATGATTTGTATCCCATAAAATCATATATACATATATATAAATGGTAGTGTTTAGTAATATTTGTTGAAACTGCATACTAAATATTTAATATTAAGTTATTTTTGAAAATGAACTCCTGAGATCTCCAAATCTTGGCTTGGGTTCGTGTATCTTTGTCTTAGCAACCAGCCTCACTCACGTCTTGGCTGTCTCTGTGACAGTGAAATCTCACATTTCTCATAGTAACTTTTAAACTTTTCAATGCTGTTAACTTTGCATTTTTAATAATGGGCCCAAGAATTATTTGCAAATTATTACTCTCGTAAGAATCTTCCGCCCCCTAATCCTTGCGAAGGGGTGACTGTAACTTGTTGGTCAAGCAGTATCGGAAGGTAGATCCTAGTGGCTTAACCTGAACTTCTTTGGTGTTGTGTGTGTGTGTGTGTGTGTGTGTGTGTATATAGGTACAGGTTTTGCTGTACTTGTGAGGACCAAAGGACCTCATAAGTTTAGCAAATCTTCAACTGTGATTAATAAGGTAATTTTTTGGTCCTTACTTCTTCAGACTTCCTTTTATAAAAATATGAGAATGCAATCAAAAGTAAAAATGCCAAAAGTCTTGTTTTTTTTGTTTGGTTACTTATGGTTAAGGTTAGGGCTGGATATGGGTTAAGGGTGTTGTGACTGGGATTAGGGCAGTGTTTCTCAATCCTTCTCCTGGAGTAACACCTGCCAGAAAATTTTTGATCAAATCCACACTGCTTACATCTTACCACCTTCATTATTAGGTCATTAAGAAACACCTGATGCTAATTAAGGTCAGGCTGAGGCGAGAACTTCCTGCAAGGAGCAGGATTGAGACACACTGGATTAGGGTTTTTCCAGTAGAAAGTAATGGATGGTCCTCACTAAGAGGACTAGGAACATGTGCGCATGTGTGTATAAAACTTATGCAGCATGTACTGTAAATTTAAGTTTCTTTCCATTAATTGAGTTGTAAAATACTCTTGCATACAAAAACAGACATGTATGTGACTCCTAAGCTGAGAATGAAGTGTATATCTTGAGGCTAAGCTGTGAGATCTGTACACATGCCTAGCATGTGGCTATGAAGTACGCAGGAAGTGAGTGGGATGGGAGTGTGTCAAAAACCACCTGCTTTAAGGCCTCTGGGTGATTCTGTTTGGCTTGGGAAATGCTGAGGTAAGAACTGGAAACACTGAAGGATATGAGCTAAAGCCTGTTTGGAGTTTTAAGGTTTAAGCGCTTTTAAATTTGCCAAAACATTGTCCTGCCTCTTGCCCTAGTAAATGTGAAATCTGAAAGATGGACTCATCTTATTTCTCGTTGTGACAAAACTTTGTGTTCTTGCCTCAGTGGTGCTCCTTCCTGACTACCTAGTGTGGGGGCGATTTAGCTCAGATCGAGGTGCCATTAATATAAGGTCACTGAACCTCTGCTCTGCTTGGCTGGTGCTGGATGAGAAGAACCTGAAGCAGGACCCAGGGCCACTGCTGTGTGGTCCAGCCGGAGTCTCGCTCCCACGGGAGGTGCATCATTGACTTGTGTGAAGTTAGGACCTTGTGGTTACCACAGTCTGGTCTTTATTACTGGGCTGGGCTGGAGTACACATCCCCCTCCACGTGTTTTCCTATGTTTCCAGGTTTATTTCCTTTTTTTTTTGGTGGTTCTCTGTAAGAAAAGCATTTTACCAGCATTTTACTGTGGAGAATCATTTTTCTTGGTGTGTCCCTTCATAAATATTTTCTCGTAAACTGAAGTCCTGTTAATCAATCAGCAGGGAATCTGACCCTGGCTGTCCGTTATTGGGAACACCACGCAAGTCTCCGCCCACCCACCAGCAAGGCAGGAACCTGTTGGACAGGTTCTAGCTGCTGAAGGAAGTGAAATATTGTTTTCTTGTGTGTGAGGCTCCAGTACCCAGTTCAAAATCTCTGTAACATTAACAAAACGGGGATAATTTACAGACTAATGCCCAAATAAGTCTTTGCCGATCATAATCCAAAGAGAAAGCAGGCAGATCCCAAGGACACAGGAAGAGGCTTTTGAGCCCGACAAGTTTGTACCATAACAATGAAGTTGCATGGAAATAGGCTTGCTTGTTTTGTCTGTTGTTATAATGTGCAACTATACCTAAGTTCCTCACCTTACTCTGTATTTCTCTCTTTTCTTTACATTTTAACCAGGCAAAAGTATAAACTGTTTTTATTCATTCTATAACATCAGTTTTAACACCATGTCATGTGTGAATGAACTGCGAATTTTGATACAGTGTAATATTTTTTTTCTTGTGATGGTCATATTGTTTAGTGTAAACACTACATGCATGGGAAAGGTATTATGTCTAGAACAGACAATGCCTGCTCTAAATGACAACCTGCATCTCACTGCCGACAAATGGCATGCATTATGGCGATTCAAAGAAGTTACAACTACAGGAAGCATTGTCCCTGTACACAATTTTATTTGGTTATAGTATAACGGAAGGATAAACAGGAATGTGTGTGTGTGTGTGTGTGTGTGTATGATTATATAATTACATACAAAGGAATTAATTTGATTAAATAAACAAAGTTTCAGCTCCCTCGAAGTCAGGTCAGGTTGGGGAGCATGCGCTGGTGCAGCGCGTTGCCACACCCACCATACGGCGAAACATCTCAGGATCCCGATTGGCGACCCCCCCACGCAGACACGTGGTCCAGTCCCGCCCTCCGGAAATGGCCATCCATCTGCCGCAGCCAGGTGTTGCATGGGCGTCCCCTCGGCCTGGTCCAACCTCTCGATCCTCTGCAAGGAGGATCCTACGAGCCAGATCATCCTCAGGGAGTCGCGCCACATGGCCGTAGTGCTTCAACTGGCGCTCCCTCAAAATGCAGGTAATGTGCCTCATTCGGGACTCCCCGAGCAACCGATTGTTCGACACAAACCAATCAATCATGTCAAACCGGTACCCAAGGATTCTCCGAAGAGGCAGTACCAAAGGAGTCCGGTCTTGCTCTCAGGTCACTGGATAACGTCCATGTCTCGCAACTCTAAAGACTTGTACCTTCGTCCACTTGCAAAGATATCAGGAGTGCCACACACCCCTCTCCAGCAACCTCATGACCCCCCATGCTCTCCCAATCCGTCTAATGACTTCATAGGAAGAGTCACCAGAGACATGAATGTCGCTGCCAAGGTAGGTGAACGTCTCAACGCTGTCGATACTCTCCGCGCAAACAAATACACTGCTGATGGTTGTGCCTAAGAGGTCATGTAGAGGTTCTCCCTCCACTCTGCACAGCACTCACAGTACCAGTATACAGGCTGGCCATGATGTCCAACAACCTTGGGGGGGGGATCCCGCAAAGTCTCAGAGAACAAGTTCAGACTTGTTCTCCTAGTAGGATGCAACCTACTGGATCTAAGCTGAATCTTCAGAGTAGCAACAACAAGTCTGTGGTCCGAATTCACAAACTGGGCACTTCTGTAGACTCTGCAGTTCTGCAGGAGCTTCCAGCATTTGACCATGAGGATGTGATCGATATCCTTTGCCGCAACGCCAGTATTGGAGTACGAAGTCCAATGATGCGGCTCAGGGTGCTGGAACCAGGATCCAGCGACCTGCAGCCCATGACCTTATGCAAAGTCAAGGAACATGGAGCCACTTTCACCTTGGCTGCCAGACCCATGGGGACCGAGACAATCCTCATAGCCAGCCCTATCAGTGCCAGTGGTCGCATTGAAGTTGCCTATGACCAGATGGGTGTCACCTCGAGGGCACCCATCAACTACCAATTGGAGTTGCGAGTAGAATGTTTCCCTTACCACAGTCAGAACATACACTGAGACAACAGACAAGACACCCAACGAGTGCCTTAGCCTGAGTCTCATGATGTGCTCGTTGAAAGGGGTGATGCTTCCCCTCGAAGTGGCTTTTGAAAATATGAGAAGAAAGTTTCGCACACTATGGAAACATGCATGAATGTACACATAATATTGTAGTTCTACGAAGTTGCTCCGGTCTATAGGATTTTGTGTATTGAATAAATTACACAATGTAACAATTTTTGTTCCTGGCTTCCAAGTGTTATATTTCAACTGCTTATGTCTAAAACCTATCGATAAACGACTACATTC
>JAODKM010000044.1:17272590-17284511 GCA_026780845.1 Petrocephalus sullivani | reverse complement strand
GACCTGTTCAAGCCGGATGGGTTGCATCTGAACCGGAGGGGAACCAGTGTATTGGGGAGGCATATGTGCAGAGTAGTCGAGGAATGTTTAAACTAGGGACTGGGGGGGCAGGGAGGTTAGTTAAGAATGAAAGTGGGGGGAATTGGAAAGCCCCTAATATTCGTATTATAAGTAGGCACCGTAATAGGCCTATCCTTTGTTGTCTGTATTTAAAGGCTAAGAGTATTAGGAACAAAATTCATTTAGAAGCTTTTATCTCATCAGACTCTTATGATATTATAGGAATAACCGAAACATGGCTGAGTGAAAAGGATGGAGAAGAGTATAATATGGATGGTTAAGCGTTGTCCCATAGAGACCGAATAGGCAGGAAGGGAGGTGTTGCAGTATATATAAAAGAAAACTTGCAGGTAAGGGAGATCACTGATATAAATAAAACTACGGAAGCTATCTGGGTAAAACTAGAGGCTAAAAACTCAAATAGCCTAATTGTCGGTGTTTGTTACAGAGCACCTAATGTAGCTGACGAGGAAAGCAGATTGTTATACAGTGATATTAGGATTATGAGTAATAAATATGACATGGTGGCTATGGGTGATTTTAATCTACCTGGGATACAGTGGAACATTGTCTCTGGTTCTTCTGAAAATGAACTTGAGATGGTAGAATTAGTACAGGATTGTTTTTTCACTCAGTTCATTAATACCCCTACCAGGGGAGATGCCATTCTCAATCTTGTTTTCTCTAATAACCAGGACAGGACTGGAAAATTAGATGTTTTAAAACCACTTGATAGTAGTGATCATAACATGGTCACATTTGAAGTTAATTATAGAGTCCAAAGAGCAAAGTCCAAAATAAAAATATATAATGTTAGGAAGGCTAGCTTTAATGGTATGAGACTAAAACTAGAAACTGTGAACTGGATGGAGTGTTGAAGAGGCATGGGAATTTCTTAAAAGCACATTATTACAAATAAATCTAGGAAACGGTGACCAAGGTGGTTTACTATGGAAATTAAGAATAAAGTCAGGAGGAAAAGGGCTTTGTTCCATAAATGGAAAATAAAGAATAAAGCATCCTGCTTTATTTAAATCTACAGGTTGAGTTTAAAAATGATATTAGACTAGCTAAAAGGAATGTCGAAAGGAAGATTGCATTTGAGGCTAAGGATGACGTTAAAAGTTTCTTCCAATATTTTAACTCCAAAAGAGCTCTAAAACCTGAACGGGTTTTATAATTTATAATGACACTGATATAGTAAACAAGTTCAATGATTGTTTTGCATGGGTATTCACTGTTGAGGATTCAAGTAACTTAACAATTCTTACTACTAACTGATGCTGATGTGTTACAAAGCCTAGCTAAGCTTAAAATAAATAAATCACAGGGCCCTGATGGCATCTTACCTATAGTGTTAAAAGAGATGAGGGATATTATTTGCCAACCTTTAACCTTACCATTTCAGAAATCCTTATCTGCTAGTGTGGTACCTTATGACTGGAAGCATGCTAATATAACAACCATATTCAAAAAATGGGATAGAAGTAATCCATCAAATTATAGGCCAATCAGTCTAACTTCCATAACTGGAAAAGTAATGGAAGCCATAATCCAAGCAAAAATAGTAGATTACCTGGATTCTAATAAAGTTCTGAGGGATAGCCAACATGGATTTAGGAGGGGTAGATCTCGTTTAACTAATCTACTGGAGTTCTTTGAGAACGTTACAATAGAAATTGATCACAAATAGGCTTATGATGTGATCTACTTAGATTTCCAGAAGGCCTTTGATGTTGTCCCCCACAAAAAACTCCTGCTTAAGCTCAAAGCCGCAGGGATTTTAGGAACTGTAGCAACTTGGATTGAAAGCTGGTTAACAGACAGGAAGCAGCGGGTTGTTATCAGAGGCACAATGTCTCAGTGGGCCTGCGTTCATAGTGAGGTACCACAGGGCTCAATTTTAGGACAGCTCTTCAGCTCAATCATTTGCGGTGGAACAGGGAAAGAACTAAACTACATAGGGCACCGGCCCTTCAGGACTGGAGTTTGACACCTGTGGTGTAGTGCAAGCTAAAACCTTGGGTTCCTTTAAATCAGAGCTAAATAAGATTTTAAAAACTCTGAGCTATTAAGTTCTCCCCAAACGAGCTCGATGGGCCGAATGGGCTCCTCTCGTTTCTATATTTCTTATGTTCTAATGTTAATTTATTATTTTTATTTATTAATTATTATGCTCAAATAGTTGGTCTCAACCAAACTATTTCACGGAAGTCCGATGAGTTAGTTACTGAAAGATTTAGATTCAGAATATGAATGGAATTCACTGATTACAGTATGCCTACTTAACCTGGGTTAGAATGTTCATCCCGCGAACGCAAGTCACAGTGTGGTATAGTAACTCTGTAACGAAACTCTGGTCGTGGCTGTAGAGAGTCTTCCAGCACTTTATGATGAGCTTGGGACTTCAAAGCTGAGAGAAGGGACTTATTGTGAGAAATCACTGAGACGGTGATTTAAGATGTGTTAAAGCCATGCATTTATTCCCAACACTACAACTAACAAACATCATCAAACAAAAACACAAAAAACTTAATAAAATCGGTACCCTTAACAGGACAGAATATGGAAAGGCAGTGACCAGATTTAAACGTAAGCTCAGGCATCCCCTCTCCCGTAACTTCCGGGAATCTCCCGCAAATTGACAGCAGCACCAGAACACCCGCAAATGATGCACAATGTCCTGGAAATCTGTCGTTCTGCTAGTGGTGGTAAAATCGCCCTCACCACAGTTGGCAATATAAATATATAAGATATCGGGCCTGGGGGCGGCATGGTGGTGCAGTAGTTAGCACTGTTGCCTCACACCTCTGGGAGCAGGGTTCATGTCTCCACCCTGCAGGTTCCATGTGAGTGGAGTTTGCATGTTCTCCCCGTGTCGTCGTGGGGTTTCCTCGGGGTGCTCTGGTTTCCCTCCACAGTCCAAAAACATGCTGGGGCTAACTGGAGTTGCTACATTGTGTATGTGTGAGGGAATGGTGGGAATGCCCTTTGTGGATAAGATTGCCCACCCCTGCTTTAGTCAATATCCGTAAGGTATCAGGATAAATCCATTCTAACAAAAAGAAGAAACGCTGTTCATTGTGATTTTTATATTAAATTATTAAATAAAATCCATATGTAATACAATTAAATTAACTTAATTCTATAACAATCAAATAATCATCCGTCATAAAAACAGAAAAAAACCCAAATGCAGGGGGATCGGGTTCAGGTCTCCGCCATACCTCCGTGTGGAAACACCCCATGTCGTCTCCCCCTACAGTCCAAAAACACTGGAGTCCTGTAGTGCGGTGTTCCCTGCCATGCATCCGTGCAATCCGGGATAGGCTCCGGAACCGCACGACCTTTCACAGAACAAGCGGTCGCGGAAAGAAAGAAAAATATTCCTTACAGAGATTTCTAGAATATTCTCTTCCTGTCGGTGCTAACGTTTCCTACCGAGAATTTTAACCAGACGAACGGATTCCGGCCAGCCCTCCTCGCTGGTCCCGACAGTCTATTGGTTGTATGGCTTGTCATCTAAATAGCGCACTGTCTCATTGGTTGCTCATAAAGAGGAAAGCGTTGTTGGTTTCCAGGAAGCACTTGTCGCGGCACTGCGGGAGCGTGACTCCTCACTCACTCCTTCTGCTCGTGCATAGTGTTGGTTACCAAGTTTTATTCTGCGTTTGTAGGCGTAATTAAAAAGCATTCATTATGGGTGATGACGAGGAAAAGTACGACGGAATGCTGTTAGTTATGGCACAGCAGCACGAAGGTGGAGTCCAAGAGGTGAATTTTACTCGATGGTTTATGGGGGATGGGGAGGCTGCCTCTGGGCGATATGGCTGTCCGGAGTCGGTAACGCACTGTAGCGATAAATCACCACTCTGTCGCCAGAATGCCTCGTTTCCAAGATACTAAAACGGGTGACGACAATTGAAAAGGCGTATTTATCCGCATCATTGTGTACGGTGCATCTTCACAAATGCACAGTTTGCTATTTCTGGATCGGTACCGGTGTTGTTGCGTTAACCCGTCATCCGATCTCGATGCGTTCATCGTGTATCATATCGTATACATCTTTATAATGAAAGTGCTAAATCATCACTTGGTGTATTTTTATTAATATCACTAGTTTAAGAGGTTTTTTGTTTTCTTTATAATTTTTGGTATGCCAGAGATTTTGTGGTGCGGACATTGAAATACTTAAATATTTTTACGTCACATAAGGTTTTGAGAAACGGATTTTGTTGTAATTTTTGTAAAATGTGTAAAATACATGTGTATCGCAACATCAGTCAATTAATCCTGATTTAAGAACCCATAGTTTTTCGGTGATGTTATTTTTAGGCTTTATTGATGGCACATAACTCCTTATGAAGAATGTATGGGCATATTACAGAGTAATTTAGAAAAAAGTGTAAGTAGGACTTCACGGAAGGGAGAGAAGTACTGTAAGTATGTTTTGCAGAGTTTACAGGCAGTTTGAACATGTTGAGACAGGGTCCTACTCTCTCTCTCATATGAAAAATCCATATCAAGCCAGGTGGGCCCCGGTCTGCTTGCTGACTTACGCTGGGCCCTTAAAAGGGATGTGTCTGAGGCCAAATACAACAGAAAATCATTCACTTCTACCTTTTAGATTGGTATCTTGCAGCATGCACATATACTGTAAATATAAGTCTAGTGTAAGGTTCAAAATCCTTGCTGGTAGGTAATTTCTGATAAGACATTTGAATTCAGCACCAACAATACTGTGAAATTCACCTGATTTGAATTGTGAAACTTAGAGCATGTAAAAATTTGTTAACCAGTGTGAGTATTACTATAACATACTCTGGCTGGGAATTTCCAGGCTGTATTGTATGAACTTCCAGCCCTTTTAGTTTCGTCGCTAATGATCATGAACATTGAGGGCCATACAGTGACAGGATAATGGTCTGCTTTGCTTTCCTGGCAGCTGGTGAACACTTTCTTCAGCTTCCTTCGCCGCAAGACAGACTTTTTTACAGGTGGAGATCCCGGGGCACCTGAGAAGGTGGGTGAATGGAAACGCATCCATCTGTGCTTATAGAACATTTTTGCTTGTTACAGGCATATGTTGGTGGCTGTAAGGCTTTTAAATATTAAATTACATAATAAAAAATCTTGACTGCTTGAAAGGAATAGGCCTGCTTATATTCTTAAATGCGGTGAAAATTATGTGTGTTTATGCGTGTGTAATTTGTAGCTGGTGAAGGAGGCATTTGCCCACCACAGTCAGCAGGCACTGAAAGCCCACAGGGAGAAGGTCAACAGGCAGGAGAAAGAGAAGCGTGAGAAAGCAGAAAGGGCTGCCAGACTGGCAGAGGAAGAGGAGAAGAAGAGGAGAAAGGCTGACAGCTCTCAGGAGCCCAAGATCATGGAGCTGACAGAGGAGGAAGCGGAGAGGCTTCAGTCGGAGATCGATCAAGTTGGTTTTGTGACTAGGACTAGTTTAGCGCATCCCTGGGTCAACAAGGGAGGGGCTTGTGTTTCACTTCTTCGACCAGTCACAGTCTTCACTGAGTGACATCACTGCATTTGTTTGTTTATGTCATTTTCGAACTCAAAGCTTCCAGCCATCAAGCTGTGGTTGGTTAGCAAGCTAAGCTTCAAGCAGGGTCCTTTACCCTGATTTTATTATTGTATTTTTTTGTATTTTTTTATCATCATCATCTTAATCAGGAAATAACACACCCCTACATTTTTCTGTACAACCTTTGAAGGTAATCATGTTCCTGTATTTTGTTAAGAAAAGGCATGCACAATAAACTGGGTGCTTTACAAATATGTGCCTCTTGCCGCTTAACAGAAAACACAGATTTAATGTGGTGATGTCATATGACGAAGACTGTGATTGGATAAAGAAATGAGAGCCCCTCCCTTGCTGACCCAGTACCAGGCTGAACGCTGAAAAATCGAGATGTGCTTTGTGACTCATCCTTGGACGAGCTGTAGGTCTGGATAAGGAAAGACTGATTCAGTTTCTTGGTTTAACAGAAGAAAAAAGAAGAAGAAAAGGAAGTAGAAACACCTAAGAGCAAAACGGAGAGCCCAGTAGAGGAAGAAAACAAAGGGGTAAGCGGCCTTGTTTCATGCAGCTGCTAGTGACCCACAGTCTCTCGGCCAGGTAGCAAATGCATTTTCAGCCGTGTCATGGTTATTTGGATGTTTGGGAAGCAGTATAATTAAGGTTTCAGCTAAATCGTTAGATATCTAATTTTTAGGTTGAATGCAGTTACCAGATTTTTTTTTTCTTCAATTTTGTGTAGCACATTACATTGTCTCAATGTGCTTTACATTTTCCCTGCCCACATACTCCAGTGAGCAAACCAGAGATAAGTGGCAAATCCCTTAAACTCCTTAGTAGGAAAATAAGGAAAATCCACAATACTGTGTAATGTTGAAGGGGAGCCCATCCACCAGGGGTCGGCAGAGGAAGTCATGATTTATATTCTCCAATTTGTTAAGTCCAGTTTAAGAAACACTGGCAGCAAGGCAGGCTGGACATCACAGGTAGTAGGGGTGTCACAGGCAGCAGGGAAGGCAAGATATCGTGCTTTTTTTCGGTCTCCAGGTAGCACACCCCTGGAGGGGTAGGAGAAATGAAAAGTGCATTAGGCAAAGTAGGGGAGACTGAGCCAGTGCGAGCAGTTAGGTGAGTGCAAATATGTAAGCTCCCGCAGATATGGCTATTGCAGCTTAAGTAGGAAGGGGAGGCAAGTGGGAACACAGGCATGAGGAGTCTCTGAACAACGGAGTGTGAAATTAATGACGGCACTGACAGCTCCATTCATCCATACCCAATGACGTTGGTCCCCATCCAGCTCTGCACTAAACATTGTAGGCCTAACTGAGGACAAGTAATTAGTTATAGCTAGGACTAAAGTCCCTATAAGCTACACTAAACAAGTGTTTTTAGTCTATACTTGAAAATTGAGTGTAAGCCTGAGTCTCACACATCTGCTGGAAGACCATTCCAAAGCTGTGGAGCTCTGTAAGAGAATGTTCTACAGCCTGCCATACTTCTTTCTACTCTTGGTACTGATGGATATCTTGCTCCTTGAGATTGAAGTAGGTGTGCAGGGTTGTAAGAGACCAATAGATCTCCAAGCTATTCTGGTACGAGGCCATTCAGAGCTTTTTAAGTTAACAGCAGTATCTCATAACCAAGACTAAATATGGTAATTTCTGGCATTTTGATTGTTGACACCCGTGATAGCAGGTGGCTCTGTTTGCCGCCTCTAACTCTAAAGCTAAGTCTTCTGCACCTCCAGTCAGATTCTGAGGGAGAAGAGGATGAAAAAGAGAAAGGGAAGCTGAAGCCCAACTCGGGCAATGGGGCAGATCTGCCCAGCTACAGGTGGACGCAGACCCTGTCTGAAGTGGATGTGAGTATGCTCCTCTGTTACTCTTCTCTTAGGGACAAGGCTGCTTTAGCCTCTGAATTTCACTGGCCTGTATCTGCTGCTATGTCCAAGAAGGTGTCGAGCTCTTCTATGCTCACTTGTTTTGCAAGAGCACACAACTGTCCTAAACTATGCTTTTTGGTCTTGGGGTACAGATTAGAATGATTTTCCCAATGGCAGGGATGTGTTATGTTGAACCAGCTGAACAGCTGAACTTTCCAGAAGCCAATAACAAGGAGAGCATATAATAGCTTGTTACTGTATACAATGGCCATGGCACCAAAAACCTGGTTCCCGCAGCTGCTGGTGCCCTTTGATGTGCCATTCCGGCTGAAGGGAAAGGACTTGGTGGTGGATGTACAGAGGCGGAGCCTACGGGTGGGCCTGAAGGGCCAGGAGCCCTTGATTTGTGGGCAACTCTACAATGAAATCAAGGTGGAAGAGAGCTCCTGGCTCATTGAGGATAGCAAGGTCGTCACCATTCATCTGGAGAAGGTAAGGAGGGCAGGACAAGATGCCTGTGGCTTTCAGCTTGGCTAAACGCTCCTCCTTTTGTGTGCAACATATGGATGCACAGGGCAAATGTGTATGTTCATTCATGAAGTATGTTTAACAAGTTCCTACTACCCAGCCCCTTCTTTCGATTTTAGATCAACAAAATGGAATGGTGGAACAAGCTGGTCACTACGGACCCTGAGCTCAACACGAAGAAGATCTGCCCAGAAAACTCCAAGGTAATCAACAGATAGGCAGTGAAGGCTGCACTGCTGAACACAGGCTAGTGGGTGTAGTGCTGAGTAGAAACTGTGGGCAAACGTGTAATGGGCAAACGTGTAATGGGCATACGTGTAATGGGCATACGTGTCCAAGTATAGCATTCCTTGTTTAAGTCTAGTACTGTTACCTTGTGGGCAGCTGTCGGACCTGGACGGAGAAACCCGTAGCATGGTGGAGAAAATGATGTATGATCAGCGCCAGAAGTCCATGGGTCTACCCACCTCAGATGAGCAGAAGAAGCAAGACATACTCAAAAAGTAGGTTTGTGTGTGAGGTTTAAGAGTTTGTGTGCATATGTATGACTCTTTGTGACCATTGCTCGAAAGGTGTCTAGTTTTTATGAAATGCGTGTACATACCGTGAAGGTTTGTTCTTCCATTACCTTCCTTGTGCGATGTTGGTGAAGGTGTCATCCCTGCCTGCACTTAGCCATTTTCACATTTCATTTGCTGATGTGCAGCTTGCTTTGTGGTGATACAGCCTGTTTGCTCACATCACCCTCCCTCTGTGCCTGCAGGTTCATGGCACAGCACCCCGAAATGGACTTCTCCAAGGCCAAATTCAGCTGAGGGAACAGTCTTGTACAGAGCCTCCCGTATAGAGCAGAAGCCTAGTTTCCAGCCTTCTGTAGCCCTTTTTTCCTTTCACTGTCATGAGGCAAGGAGGGCAGATTCACTTTTGCCTGGTTTCTGTAGGCTGACCTTCCCGGTTGGCTGCTGAATCTTTCAATGTGCTGTGGTTGGTAGTTTTTTGTTTTTTTGTTTTTTTAAATAAATGAATTCAAACTTCACTCTATTGTAACGTTGGGTAAGCTTTATCCAGTGACCACATTAATGCTGTGCTCTGTGGGTCAAACATAATCCAAAAATAAAATGATCCAAATATCGATTCCTAGGTAGGAGGATTCCTACAAGCTGACCTTTTCATTATGAGCTTCAGCGGGACAGATTCATTTGGTGGGATATTTGTAATTGTTTTGCAGAATATAACTAGTTCTTCTGACAGCTAGTTAAATACAGGTATGTCTGCTTGTGTTTGAGTAATGTAATTATAGCATGATTGCCTGAATGGTTTGCAAATCCAAAATCGCAAGAAGTAATGTTGGTTAAGTGTCAAAACAGTGAAACAAACGGACGACCTTGCTTTGGTGTTGCTTGTACATTATGGCGTATGAACATGAGTATGTGTGTTAGTAGGTGATGGTCAATGATACATACAAATATGGCCTATGAATCCCAGAGTATACATTTCCACAGTTAGACTTATACTAGATCTTTTTTGTTCCACAAGTTATCAGAATCATCTGTCATACATAGATGCAATGCCTCCCTCTAGTGGCTGATAGAGGCTTCTAGTTGGTCTAATTAATCACGTAAAGTGGAAAAAGATAACCCAATCAAAGTGAGGCATAAGTGCTTCTAAGCCCAGCTGTTCCCAATGCACAGTGGTGCACTGTCATATGATGGCAGGCTAGGCTTTTAAATTTCCAGTTCTCAGATCAAATTCATTGAACATAGGTTTTATACAATGTGGTGTATGTGCTTTCCAAAATCCATATATGTGACCTAGCTGCCTTTTTTTAACTTAGTTACAGGTGTACCCCAAAACTTTGCGTTAAAATACTAGTATCAGCCCATGGTACCAGCATGTGAATCCATTTTGCAAACCAAAAACAGCTAATTACTGTAGTTATTCCTGAATAATTAAATTTGATTATGAATACTGAAATTATTTTGTTTATTCGACTTTTCCCTCCTATGTAAAAATTTCAGCATGTAGGGAAGCAGATTTCAAGGTGGGTAAGGATGGGTTGTCAGCATTCAAATTCCTAGAAAGGCACAGCCATTATACCCCTGACAGGTACTTTAGTAAAGTAGCCAGCTGGCTGAACAGCATCATAATAATGTTAATATATTCCAGATGTCTGTTTTTAATGTTATCTAAGGGAAGTCTGTCAATTCTCTTCTCTTCATAGGTTAATTTAGGTTCATGATATTAATGATCTGTATGAAGTATGCATATACCCTCCCTAAAGTTTTTTTTCTTTAAATTAATGTTAGAATAATTCATGAGAAATAAGACTGAGCACTAAATGTGGGTAATCTGGAAGTTCACTTTGTGTCTTGTCAAATAAGAAAACAGGAACACAATGTTCCCCTTTATCTGTAATACTTTATAAATCCATTTATTATATACATTTTCCCCTCTCTCACTGTCTGAATTATTGCAAGATATTGCATTAGCTGCCTAATTGCTAAGATTGCATATTAACTAGTTTGTGAGTTAGTTATTCAGGCCCACGTCTCCTAATGGAAGCAAAGGCAAAATTGCAAGTTGAATTTGGGGAGTGTGCTATGGCAGAATTTATTCGTATATTGCTACCTGTGGAAATTACAGACTCTCAGCCATAAAGCAGCCCAATGTGAAGTCTGGTTTACTGTGCATGACAGGACTGAGGCCTGGCTGTCGTTAAACCCCAAGGTGATGGAAGATCTCTTCTAGGAATTCTGATTTTTGGTATACATTTATACTTTATAATTTATCCATATATCCTGGTCATATCACTTTTGCAAGCTCACACCTGGATCACCACTTTGGGCAAATTTTAATTTCAGACAAGATATAGGAATAAGCTTAACTGAGAGAAGTGAAAGTAGATGGCACATTTGGCGGTCTTTAAGCCTAAACGGCAT
The DNA here is from genome assembly GCA_026780845.1 of Petrocephalus sullivani. Classification (NCBI taxonomy): domain Eukaryota; kingdom Metazoa; phylum Chordata; class Actinopteri; order Osteoglossiformes; family Mormyridae; genus Petrocephalus; species Petrocephalus sullivani. The sequence goes on along the minus strand of JAODKM010000044.1, from coordinate 17,273,566 downwards.
GGGCAGGTTAGGGTGACACTCTGCCCTTTGACAGCACTGTGTGTTTTGGCGGGGTGGGGACCTTTAAAGAAGGCAGAAGGTCATTAAACAAATGCCTCCTTATTAACTGGTTTCACTTTGCTACTGGAGTGAAGCACACTTTGAAGATTGGCAATTTTATGCTGCCAAATTAAAAAGAGCCTCCTGAATTAGCGTGATAATTGTATGGCGTCATCCTTAATAGGCCTGTCAGTGATTACAGCCGAGTTCCACCAATGACTCGAAGGCGGCAGCATGGGTACACCCCCCCCCCACCCCAGAGTGTGACAAAATGAAAATGTCAATCATATTAATTGTAAATTAGTGTGAGTAGCTCGTTGTCAGAGTAAATAAGTCCTGATGTGTTCCTTGCTCCCCCGGAGACAGAACGACGTGATGAAGGATGAGTCCATTCGCTTCAATTCAGAGTGGGGGTGGGGGCGGGGGTGGACAGACATATCAGCTTAAGCAAGCCAAAAACAGTGAAATAGCAGCTCGCACACGATACAGTGGCCTGTATGCTGATGTGGCAGCCCGTACACTGATATAGTGGCCCATACACTGACACAGCGGTCTGTACACTGATATAGTGGCCCATACACTGATATGGCGACCCGCACACTGATATAGTGGCCCATACACTGATACGGCGACCCGCACACCGATATAGTGGCCCATACACTGATACGGCGACCCGCACACCGATATAGTGGCCCATACACTGATACGGCAGCCCGTACACCGATGTAGTGGCCCATACACTGATACGGCAGCCCGTACACCGATGTAGTGGCCCATACACTGATACAACGGCCCATACACCAATATAGTGGCCCATACACTGATACAGTGGCCCGTACACCAATATAGGAATAAAATTTATGATTTAGAGGCTTTTATCTCATCGGACTCTTATGATATTATAGGAATAACTGAAACGTGGTTGAGAGAAAAGGAT
>JAODKM010000044.1:17260814-17272490 GCA_026780845.1 Petrocephalus sullivani | reverse complement strand
CCCCTTTGGGTCTGGTTCCTCCAAAGGTTTCTTCCTTCTAGGGAGTGTTTCCTTGCCGCTGTCGCCTTTGGCTTACTCACTGGGGGGTCTTTATGTGGCAGAGATGTAAAGCGCATTGAGACAATGTAACGTTGTGATAATGCGCTATATAAGTAAAATTGCATTGCATTCCATTTCGTTTCTGCACCATTCTTTTGTCAACTAATTCCAACTGGGTATATGAACTTGGAATTAGCATAGTGATCTTATTAGCGCCAACCTAGCCTTATTCATTGTAAGTGTTCTTTTCTGTGAAGATAACATATAACAGTGGAATACTATGAAGCATTTTCATGGAATCATTGTAGAGGGTGCGTATGAAATATATTACTGTACCAGGTGTCAAAACCAGGCATGGATTGTAATTGCTTACTGTTATAATAAAAGAAAAAAAGCAAAACCAAAGACATAATGTTCCCAGTGGCAGAAACACCAGCTGCATTCCTGCTAGCAGCAAAAACACAGATGAACAAGTTCATCAGTAAAATCTCTGAAAAGACTGTGCTCTATTTCTACAGCAGAACCTGGTAACTTAGACACACCAATCAGTCTAACTGCATGTGTTTGGGTCGTGAGAGGAAATGTTGAAACATGGGGAAACATAAAACTCCACACATACAAGAGGTGCGATTCTCATCCTCAGGTTGAGGTTGAAATGGTTAGAAAATGGATTCATTTTCTCATACATCTATATAGACATACATGTACAACAATTTCTTTTTATGCTGAAATTTTATGGCAACATTTTAAAATAAAAGAGTAAGAACTTTTGTGCATAGACCCTTGGTAATACTGCCCCCCTCAGCCCTTTCAAATACACACACCCACAAAAACGTGACCCACTTCACAGGTTTATTGCATTGTAATGTAGCTTATAAATTCAATCAAATCACAACCACAACTCATTTGTCTAGGAGCCTGTCAGCTTATTTCAGCTTGTAAATTGCCCACAGTTCTGTTCTTTATGTGTTTCAGTCATTTCCTTGACTAAAAAGTGCCTCTTCAGGCACTACCAACCAAAGAAAAACATTTCCTACCAATACAGAAGAATCAGGATGCCAGCGATATCACATACATGTTAAACAATAACATGGCAATTTTAGCTTCTTGAGTGACTTTTCCAAAACTGGAAAAGAGTACAATTACCAAAAATCACAACCTGTCCATCCGCACTCACCTGGCGATTACACCTGAACTCAGTGGCCTGAACCTCCACAAAGCTCACGAAACTTTGAAGCAGCAGCTAAGTCTACTCAGGAAGGATATGGACTGTCTAACCTGAAGATTGCAGATGCAAACCCCAGAAGAAGCTGTGTTGCATTATTCTTAATGTAGTCCTGTTCAGGAACAAATGTAAACGGTGCATGGCATCTGCAGTTGCCTGGACACCTGTCAGTGCGTGAGTTCCCCTGATGCTGAAATTCATACTTTCGTGGTTATTGCGGTACACAATGCTGTTGTTACAATACCCAAATACATGGTCAAAACTTTACAAAATGATGTTTGTTGAAATAGTAGTAAAAAACATAGTAACTCACCTGTGGTGTATTGATATTTTCAGGTTTTGACATCCTATTTTGACCAATAGGTCAGATAAAATAAAAGGAAAACAATTCCCGTGTTTTCAGTTTTCTTTTATCTCGCCTGTTGGTTTAATATACCTCTTTTCATTTCCCATACAGTGTCGTTTTTTCACATACCTCCATACCTTAGCATAGTCAGAACAGCAGCTGCAGTGCTCCAGTAGGCAGCTAACTATATAATATTGTTTGTTGCTAGAATTACTATGGGTCACTGTGCAGAATGTATAGAGAGGGGACCCCTGTTAAATCTACACATTCTTCTTACTAAATTGTATCATTATAACAACAATTCTGCAATTATAACTGATCAGCATTGTATTCAGCATCATAGCTACTGCTTCAGTTTGTGCCTGAAAATTACGTGTAATATAATTAGGTGTACACTTAAATGCATCCGTAAAGCAAAATCCCTAATATTATCGATTTTGCATGGAAATAATTATTAAAATCATGCTGGTTAATTAAGCGAGAAAGAGAGATGATTTTTATAATAGCTCTAACTGATAAAAACACACATTTTTAAAGACATCTGTAAACATATTTTATTGATGCAAAGGCTTGCTGCCACACCATGGTAAAAAAAATATATATATATATATATTGCGAAACCGGCCACCCACTTCACCGGGCTCTATTCTTGACGATATTCCCATGAACCTTTTGACCACACATTTTTTGACACACCTAGACCCTCCACCCTACGGAGACCTAGGCTGTGTCTGAATTCAGGGGCTGCATCCTTAGAATGTAGTCCACGAAGGTGGCTGCATTCTTTGAAGGTTGAACAGAAAGCGTTGTCAAATGGGATGGTCTGGCCTATGAATAATTTCCTTTTTGTGACAACAGCTGTTCCCGCCCCTAACCTTGAGTCACAAAGCACTGCTCCTATCACCTAGTCGGTACACACCCACTTTACCTCCGCAAAATGAATCTAGGGATAGATTCAGGTGCATCCTTTGTGGAACAGAAAAAGAAGGATGCAATTTTTAGACCACGAGTGTTTCTCAGTATCACACATTGTAACACATATTATTGGTCATAAAATACAGATCTATCCAGCAATTTTTAGACCACGGCTGTTTCTCAATATCAAGAACACAAAGATCGTACTTGTGGCCTTAGCAAGATCATTCTTGCTAACTTGCCTTCCAAGTACGTACTTGGGATTGTTGTCATTTGGCGAGGATGCAACTAATGTATCTGTGATAATTGGGGCAGGGCAAAAATAACGTCCGGGATCTTTACCATCCTCTGTCCTTCTTCTGACTTCTGTTCTTGAGTATTTGAAGTGGCCTTCGACAATGGACAATGATGTGAAACGGGTACACGAGAACACAGGGACGGTGAGTATGGAAATTGAGGAACACCCCGCATTTGAAGGAGCCTTCATAATGGGACAGATTTGTTGCACCACTCTGACGCATTTGGTCTTCGAATGCAGCCTTAGAAGGATGCAGCCCCCAAATTCGGACACAGCCGTATACTTGTTTTATAACAAAAACGTAGCAGTGTGGACGTAGCTCGTTGAAGGGGCGGGGCTGTGGGATGACATTATTTTTTGAGTTTCTCTATGGTATGAGCTGGAAGGAATGCCAAGCTGCAGTACATGTCAAATAAACTTGCTTGACATTATTATGTAAAAAATTGCCAATAAGATTTATTTATTTATTAGACAAATGCGTCAGAACATGGTTCCAGATCATTTTGGCCCACTTTAACCCTTGCATATGAGGTCTTCTTATACTGAAATGTGTGCGCTTCATTCTTTGGTCACTAGGTGGAAGCACTGAGAGGCATTTGTGGTGCCCAGGACTCAACTGCTAGTTCCATCTTCACATCCTTTAATTGCTGTTATACAAGGGAAGGTCTCTTCATGACACGTGATTGCTGATAGGTGGAAATGGGAGTTTGCAGTTTTGCTGGCAAAGCAATTTATAACAGAGATAGTTCAGGTAATAACATGAAAGAGCCATAATAGACACCAAAACTCAAAACAGCTACAATCCTTAGATTGCAACTGTTATTGTGTTCCTTTGGCCTTCTTTCTGACACATATATGATGCTGTTACACATATTATTAGGATTACAAAGCAGGATAACATGCTTAACTGTGTATAGTAAACAGACTGGCAGCCTCTCCCTTGTGTTTGAAGCAGTAAATTGTGTTTTATGAAAGACAGAAAGATGTTTTCTTTTGAACAGAAAACATGTTCCAATTTCAGCACTTTAACTCTATGATGCTGATTTTATTTAGTAAGAGGTAAGATGGCTAAATAGAGAAATATTGTTAAACCAGCAGAATCTGACACATATTATTGGTCATAAAATACCAATACACCGTCTATCCATTCATCCATCTATCCAGCTATTCTCCATTAGCGTTTATCCTGTTCAGTATTGGCAAAACACCACAGGTGAGTTCTTTTTTTTTACTACTATTACATCAAGCTTCTTCTTCAAACGTTTTGACGATGTCAATATAACGAGAAATATGAAATTTAAATTACCTTTCCTATTTGTCATGTCAGAAATCTCTATTACCATATGGCAATGAATTTTAATAATTATTATGTTTAACGACGACCTTAAGTTCTAGGTGTGCCTGTAGCTGTGACCACCGTAAGTTAGAAGATAAATGGATGGATGTATGGATGGGTGTACTGCATCCTCAGAAATGCAAGCAAATGGTTGTGCGTTGTTCTAGCATCACAACCCCTTAGGTACCACATGGAGAGCACTGAGGTTTAGCATGCATTCAGCCCAACAGGTGCCTGGACTGGGTATGTTTCTATGACTAACCAACTCCCCTTGCTGGAAAGGAAAGTCCCCCACATTGCCTCAATTTGCTCTGGGGTTTGATTGAAAGGTTTTAATGTTGAAAGCACTTGAACTGCAATGAGTGAATGTGTCATGAGTCTATATGGGAGGGGTTTGTGTGAAATTATGTTATGTAATGAGTTTATATAGGAGGAGTTTTTGTGAGTGGGGTTTTTGATAGGAAATGTATAGATGGGTTTAAAAGGAGGAATTGCAATAGATTTCATACAGAAGGTATTTGTGGGAGGTGCTTTCAACCCATAACTCAAGCCAGGCTGTAGATCTTGGGGCCTTCGCACCAAGCAAGTAGAGGCATTACAGAATAAAACGTAAAAAGTAAGAATTTTTTTATTCATTCCAGCAGAATCAGTAAAGGCCAGATAATTTAATATAATATTCTAGTAAAAGTAAACTCACAGTAATTAGGTTCACGCCTTTCTGAGTGCTGTGTTGAGCACCTGTCGCATTGACCCCTGACACCCTAAGACCAATGTGAACATGCAGGCACAAGTGCGCTTAGAAATTCTGGGCCCCCGGAATATGCCCGTCCGACATCCCTGTGTGCAGTCTTTCAGTAATTGATTGATTTGGAATAAACACCAAAGGAAGTCTTTGCTGCTGAAAGGGTGAGAATAAAATGACTTAAATTTCTGTGAATAGTTACCCTGTGCAGGGTCAGGAGGGAGTTGGGGTCCAGATTCTGAGGGCAACAGGCTGGGAACAACCCAGGATTGGGTACCAACCCATTGCAGGGCACACTTACACCTACAGGGAATTTGGTAACTCTGATTAACCTCAGCATGTTTTGGACTGTGGGTGGAAACCCCACAACAACACAGGGAGAACATGTAAACTCCACACCCATGGAACAGACTCAAACCCTGGCTGCAGAGGTGTGAGGCAGCAGTGCTAATCGCTATGCCTTGGCCTTAAATTTGTCTTTGTTCTTACCTGGGATTATCATTCTATATCTGTCTATTTCTTGAATCTATTCACAGGTCAATTCGTTTCAGAGTTCACAAACATCTTAAGAGTTTTAACTGGTTTTTTTAAACTTCATTAGCTGTGTTATATTTCGATTAGCATGGCAGATACAGTTATTTTTTTTTCCTTTGCTTCATGTAAATAATAATATTTGCATGTATAATGTCTCCTTAACGAGTGACTGGAAGCCTGGCTTGAGCTGATTTAGCTGCACAGCTGTACACACATTCTGGTAGCATTAAATGGCTTTCTGTGTTGCGCCTGCAATTAAAAAGGATGAAATAAGTATGATATTAAATAAACTGGATCCAGTTGTCAAGAACCATAACATTTTCACCCAGTTTGTGAATTTCACAATGATGTGAAATTAATTCAGTTTTGCCAAGCTTGGAACAGATGGCTGTTTTATTCAGGCTTAGAACAGTTTTGTTGCCTGGCAATTGCACCCCAAACCAAATCAGAGAGCATAAACTGTCACTTAAGGATGGTGGAATCTCGTTTTTCATGGAACTCCAGCTGTGGTAGTGTCAGTCATCCCCCACGAATAAAAGGTTTGTGGCTCCGACCCCTAATGCTCAACAGCAGTGGCCTCAAAATTAATTGACAGCTTATGTTATTATGTTCAGGAAACCCCTTTAAGATATGGGAAGTCCGGCTCTGGTTGGATAGGAAATCCTCAGTGAGAATCTTTGGGGGATACACGAGGTGCTCAGTCCATATTCTCCTTTTTATTTAATACACATTATTGAATGACTACTTCTACAGTCTAGGTTTTCCTTCCTTTCTATCTGAGTACAGGAAAATCAGACAAGTCTAATAGTATTTGAGGCATTTTTCAATGGCATTAATATTTTGTGTGGTAAAAAGCCACAAAATCAGCATGCAAATAAATTAACAAGTAGGGCCCACTACCATAATAATTAGGGTTTTCTCAATGAACAGGCCATGTGGAGTGATCCAGATGGAGTAGTTCATTAAAAATGAAGTTACATTGCTAATTAAAAGATTACCATCAACTGACAACCAATATTCATTTCCCATTAATTGACATCTCACTTGTTTAAGCATATGACTACAGAGTATGAATTGCAAGGCAATAAAAGGCGGAATCAAAACAAATTTGACAAGATATTCCAATGCAATCACAGTTAATGAGCTGTTCCATGAGTTTTTAGGTTCAAGGGCCAAGCACTTTAAAGACACTCAATGTGCCACGAATCATCAGAGAGGAAAGACCAGATTCAATTTTCAAATGTTTGATGAGACATGCTGTTGTTTTGAATTTTGTTGTTTTGAATTTGAAAATTTGAAAATTTGAATTTGAATTTGTTGATGTAAACGTGCTGATATCCTTGTTCTGTCCAATGAATTATTTCACCATGACAAATGGAAAACCACAGTGAATCAATGAATAATAATAATAATAAAAAACACATTTTCAGTATGTTGAAAATGGAGCAAGGTGGATTGTACATGAATATCAAGGTGAAAGTCCATACATACTTCTATTCAAATACCACAGTAAAGACACAGATGTTATTTGATACCATAATGCAGTAAATATTAGTTTTACTTTCATATTAGGATATATTCCATAAAAGTAATATGTTAATTGATTTTGAATACCTGACGCCACAGTGAAGGGCACCACAGTAGTAACAATCTATAGGTAGTCATATTTTTATCTCCACAAAATATTTTATAGATGGTATTCATTTATGATTCAATTTTGAAATGCAAAATATTTATTTTATGTCATAAAAATGTCAGTCACGTGTATTTGTCTTTTAAAAACCCTGCTGAAAAACAGTTTTGAGGGCTTTTCCTTTCTTTTTAAAGCTCCCCTCACCCTCCATCGCTGAAGGCGGGAGTTTACAAGAACAGCGGGCAGGCCGCCCTATCACACGCGGAGCGACACAGGAATGCATTGTATGTGTGAGAGAAAAAGACAGGACAGCCATGCAAAATAGTGCGCAAGTTATTTAAAACAGCTCTTTGGACGAATATTCCGTTTCTGCACATGTAGACTGTAAAGAGCGAATCAAAAAATATTGTAATAAAGTGAAGTGTATCGTCTACACCTTGAAAACTGTGTGGTGTTCTTGTAAAAAAAACATAATCACATACACACACAAGTGAACAGTGGAAGGATTCGTAAGGTTGCCGCTGTGTGGTGCGTCTCTGAAAGCATACACACAGTAAATTGGAGCGAAAGGCACTCGGAAAACATGGACTGGAATTCCATTTCAGCCAGCGTGAAAACTATTTAAAACCCAAGTAAGACGGGATTTATCGCACTTTTTGTCATTGACACTCGAAACTAATTTCAAGCTGGATACCATATGTATTTAGTGCGCTTACTGCTTGCTTATAGGGGGCATTTTCACAGTTTTTAGAGAAGTGAATCCAGATATGGGCCACTTTCCCCAGGGAGGAGGAGCTCACGTACCCTACCCGCGAGACAGAGCCGTTCACTACTGGCGGAGCGGAGGCGCAGTGAGCGCCTGTCGCCTACTGGCGTTACATGCCATATATTATATAGTGTTCGCCATATGTGGGCGTGTTTCACTGCTCCTCGTGTTTTTGCTTTGAGTAAGGGTTCTCCTGTCCTCCTGTTCGCAGACATTGCATTTAATGGCGTAGTAAATCAGGTGGGTTTACTGAAGGTACCAGTGAAGATACCAGTGCAATACATGTATTGTATATTGTATTGTATCAATGGCCAATTTTTTCTGACCCATGTTTTCAGTGTTAACTCTCAAAGGGCTTTCATTTTTAAATGTATAGTCATTGCCAACTTAAGGCTTAGGTTCTGTTATCGGTCCGTGGATTTGTTGTGTTGGGGATCATCTCGCTTGTCTCTTTTTGCTGCTACTCACAAGGTGAAATAGCAGGGAGGATGTAAATAGGACATGAACCTTCCAGTGGATATAGGGACCCTTGGACAACGCTGGTCCTGCCAGTTTTCTCTCTGATGCAGCAAATTGCCCCAGGCCTAAAAGTTAATAAAATGCAGCTATTGAGCTGAGATCATTGAAAAGAGGATGTGGAACATTTTAACACTCTGGGTAAAGGTCCTACTTACCTCTTTCAGACACAAACAACTATAAATCTGCATAGCAAAGCTTTTGGTAATGCTTGTAGGTAGGTTTAGGGTTTCGTAGAAAATTTCAGTGAAGGACAAGTTGAAGAGTTCAGCATTTTTAAGGGAAGTGATATCCATGATATAGAAACCATTTAGCCAAAAATGAATTAGATAATTTTATAGCTGGGCATGGGACCCGGTACTTATAAGCCTAGTACAGACATTCAACAATATTACTAGTTTCACAAGAATCACGTTAACAAAGAGTCAAGTGTCCTTTTTGGGATGTCACTCTTCACTGCACTGGCTCTCCCTGTCTGGTTGTGCACGTGTCAAAATGGTAAAAAGTCTTCAGAAGCTCCAGATGAACAACCAATTTCTATTTTGCATTAATATAAGGTGGCAGAACTGAGTTGTTGGTGTTCTTCAACCAGAATGAACCGTCGCTGTGCCATTTTGATGTCATATGTTATTGTTTGTGACATCAGGTACTGATTAGTGTCGAAGGATGCTTTTTGGCTTATTTTTTTGTATATTTCACCCAGGCAGTGGTTTAAAAGCAGTTAATATTTTGAAAGTGAAATTTTAGCTCAATAATTTATTTCTAACTTTGTGAATATATTTGAGATCGGTCAGTACAGTCTGAAATGTATTTTTATTTCAATCTACTGCATGTTCATCTTTATATATAATTGCTGACTAAGGAGTATCTTATTGTTCAAGGTAATTACACTCAATGGGCTTTTTATGTTTAATTTTGCTACCCTGCAGAAGGGAGCTGGAGCCTATCACAGGCAGCACAGGGCCCAGGTACAGGGCAGATATATACCATGGATGGGTGTTATTTACACTAACAGAGCTGCTTGCTTGCGGATGTGTCTGAGTTTGTTACCCATCTGATATCAGGTAGCGGGAGACAGGAAATTTATGGTCTTTGTAGCACTGTCCAGCCAGAAGAAATATTCTGTTTCCAGTGAGCAGCTTCTCATAATGCTTTTTGTGGTGTGTGTCTGTGTGTGTGTCTCAGTGTGGTATTGTTAATATATTTTCAGAGAGGCTGGTTAGTGAGTGGGCCGTGTATTTTGTTGTGTCCTGTGTAAGACACGGCTGTGCTTGTGTGCTCTAGCAGTTTCAGCCCCCACAGTTCACACATCTCAGCATTCACTGGCTCTGAGCACACACTGGCCAACATTCGCTAGTTTACATAATTGTTCCTTTTTCATTTCAATATTCACAACATGTACATGATGAATGTTTTTTAACAGGCAGGTTATGGAGTAGAGAGAAATGTCATAGGACTGGGTTCCAGTTTATTGTAGACTTGCCTGATTTCCCTAAGGCCTTTGCTAGTAAATTCACTGCAGCTTCATGTTCCTGCTGACCGACTTGCAGGACCGGATCTGTTGTTGGCATCTTACATTGGTCAGGGAATTTGTAACAATTTCCAGGCCTTGAAATAAGCGGGATTTCCTAGTTTTAAAGAGTCCCAATGCAAGATGTCCTTGCATATTCAGGGTGGTGCGAGCAGCTGCGCACATACTCCTCCCAGCTCATCAAGATCCAGGCCATCTTTTCCTGGTGGCTCCTGGGGAAAAGGGGAGGCAGCGAGAGGGAGCCCAGCTGTGCCTGGAGTCTGTGCTCCTCTACGATTAGCTTGCTGTTAGTCCTGAGCTACATGCATTCTCAGTCCATGCCAGGGCTCGCGATTGCTCTCTCTTCTCTACTGTCGTTTGTACACAGGAGGGATGATCTGTCAGTATTGATTCTCATCAAATGTTACACAGCATAGCTGGCCGTCACCCACTCTTAAAGAACTATGGGGTAGACATTATTGTCAGATGTTCTAATAGACTTAAAGGACAGCGGTGACAGTCACCTTTTCTTAAAGCTCTACAGAGCAGAAGTGATTTTCACCTGTTTTTACATTTTTGCATGACAAAGGCAACTGTCTTCAGTTGTTACAGTACTACAGGACAGAGGTGATTGTCAGCTGTGATTGCAGAGTGGCAATGCAGCGGCAACTGTCAGCTGTTTTTACGCAAATATAGGCAAAGCTGCTCAATGCAGCCCGCTCCATCTGCATCTGTATATCCATTTATTTTTATGTTTCTGGGCAATAAGCTAAATTTTTCCCCCCAACATGACCTTTACAGCCCAAGTCATATCTGTAAAGCACAAGACTGGAAATGGGTAAAATGTAAACAGCATTTTCATGCTGGGGATTACATTCCATGGCGCTTCCTGCATGTGCCACTGATGTTTTGAAAATGCCACATGTGCTAATCTGTGTTGTGCTTTATAGTCCTGTTGTGCCACCCAGAGAGAGGAAGTGTCCTGTTCCAGACTCCACATGTGCTCTCTACCCGCTGCCAGACTGATCGCAGTGTGTGTCGGCTGCCAAATGCTGGGTTGTGACCCTCTACAACAGTCTGGCCCGAAGTTCTGGTCAATTCCAATGGGAAATGTTATTGTAATTCTGAGGCCTTGGCTCAATGCCAAAGCTATGTCTGTGATGAATGTGTGTGTGGCACCCTATATCTAATCACTAAGAAGACTCTCGCAGCAAGCATGAAATAGCTTGTTTCAAGCTCCATTTATGTTAAAATACTTCATACATAGGAATCTGTGCTAATACTTTACCTGCAATAATGGCTGAATATGTAGTAAGGGAAATTATACTCAGGCCCCAGAGCACATTATTTGGGCCCCCTGGAGCCCACAGAAGCTTTTTCTCACACATCTAGCCCTTTCACTACTACGCCACCTGCTGCAGACTAGTGGAGCTGCAGGGTGTGCGGCTGTGATTTCTGTGTTTACATTCTGCCATGGGGCAGCCACAGCCCACAGTCTCCTTCATCAACATGTCAATGCATCCCCCCACCACCTTTTGGGGCTGTAGACCTGTAATCCACCATGGACAAAAGCCCTCTGAAACCCCCAGCCTAGGGCTAGGGCCTCCCCACAGGGACCTCACAAAAGCAGGTCCAAGCTCTGCTTTCAGGCTTGGCTCGTGGGGGGTGTGTCGACACCATGCAGGGGGGCAGGGGGCTCATCGTGAAGTGTGCCACTGTGAGCTGGGGGGGGGGGGGGGGGGGGGGGGCGGGGGGGCGGCGCGGGGCCCCCCCGGGGGGGGGGGCCCGGCAGGACAACCCCCGCCCCCCGCCCCGG
>JAODKM010000044.1:17244154-17259314 GCA_026780845.1 Petrocephalus sullivani | reverse complement strand
CTCCCAAACATGCTTACATGTTCTCGTGGGCTGTTACATGCTCATTTCAGTGCTCCCAAACATGCTTACATGCTCTTGCCAGCTCTCGCATGCTTTCACTGTCATTTCAGTGCTCCCAAACATGCTTACATGCTCTTCCAGGCTCTTACATGCTTTCACTGTCATTTCAGTGCTCCAAAGCATGCTTACGTGCTCTCAGGGGCTTTTACATGCTTTCACTCTCTTGTTCTGTAAGATCATGTAAAATCAAAACATTGGCTACATATTGGCAAACATGCTGAATTCTGCATGCAGAATTTCTGGAGAGTCTACTGCTCTCATTTTTCAGCAGTCAGTCCATCGATCTCCTTACACTGTCTGACAAAGTGTCTACCAAAAAAAGCATTAATTACCGTCTCTTACAGAGTGAGACTGTCTGTTAATCCATGGATTAGAATGTGGGGAAAAGCCTTCATACAGAGGTGAAATATACTGTAGACTCACTGCTGAAGAGTGGCCTGTAAGGTTTGTTCTCTGGGTCTGCCAGTTCTGTCTGGTAAGATGAGGAAGCTTCTCACCTGTGTCTCATGTTAATGCTGCCACAGTATCTCCCTGGGGGATTTCTGGATCACACAGCCCTCCAGGAGGAAGTGAGATTGGAGTCTGTACTGAACTCTTACCCTCGCTGGAGCTGGTGGCTGCTTGTGTGGAGGTGCCAGGGCAAAGCGAATTGGTGTGTGCTAGCACAGTGCTACCTGATGTTCACAGTGAATCCCTGGCCCAATCCCTGCCTTTCTGTGTGAGGAGGTGGGCATCCTGACAGGCTCATCACAGCATCTGTGACTGCCTCCAGACCTCTGCTTATCAAGGTTCAGCAGGCTAAACTTCGACAAGACTAGTGTGGAACACTACATCTGTCCATGGGTTTGCTGTTTTGATACTTTTGTTATTACCTTCCATGTGTATTTTCTGCTCTTGGCTTCACTTCTAGATGGAAATAAAGCCAACAATGCCTACAAGTAGAAAACCAACTTGTATTTAATGGGGTAAAACAAAGAGGAGGGTGTTTATGTGCAATAGAGCGTTCTCCTCAGGTGTCACTGTGCACCAAGCATGGGGATGGACTCCGGGGGACTGCGCATGGTGTGCTCTGCATGGCTGCAAACATACATGTGTGTATATGGTGCCTGTGAGTGTGTGTGTGTATGGAGATTGGATGTTCTCTGATAAAAACCATTTGGAACCTGTGCCCTCATTCCTGTTACTCTTTCATTCCCTTACTGAGATCTTAAGCTTGCTGTATAAGATGCAGATAGTAATAAAACGATTTGGACCAATAACAATAATAACAATAATAATAGTCCCCTTTCCTGCAGACAGTACAGGACTGTGGGCAGCACGCTGGGGGAGGGGCCTTTGGCCTATCAGGGCACATACACATACTCTCACACACAGGCTTTGTGGATTCTAGATAATTTGTTTAACCTAAAATACTTCAGTAAAATATCTAGATGTATAAATATGTAGAATTACAAAGCTTCTGAATGAACCCCATCAGTCAAGCTGCTCAAATCACCGACGCATGCACCAAAATTAAAGCTGGTTAAAAATGCTAAAATATATTTAAACTAAAAATCATTTTAGCCTAATTCTAGATTTCTGCAAGCAGTGCCACATTTTTACTTAAGCACATTTATTATAACTTTAATTTCCTAGTGGCGTTGTTTTTCTCCTCATAAAATGTGAAATTCGGCTGTACTGTTTATATCTCTATGTTTCAGTCCCTTGGGGGAAAACTGTATTTAGGTCCATGTGACTATTTCTCTTTTTTTTGCTTTTGCTCTAGCAAAAGCCAGGCATGCATTTGCAAATGTAATTGTACAAAGCTCTCTAATCAGGGGGGTTTAAACAGAACTTGCCGAATGGGGAAAAACGTAGCGCGTTAATATTGCAGTGGGCTGGAAAGGGAGGGTTATAGAATGAAACTAGAAAAGGAGCTCTGATCATAAAATTATCGTTCCTCAGATGAGAAGCCCAACCCCCTCTTTCATGCGCCTTCATCCTGCACTGCACATTGAGAGGAAACCAGCTCCTCCCTCCCCCCTAGCCAAGCACACACTGTCAGCTGCCTTTAAATATTCACAAAAGCATTTTCGCCAAGTTCATATCACGTCGAGAACTAGTGAGGCTTCTCCGGGTTATTGGGCAAGGTGAGGTGTTGGGTGCCCCGCTTGTCTCCAGCAGCTCCGCATGGAAAAAAGGAGCGGAGAAAAAGGCAGCTGTGCTGGGCCGTACGGCCCATCCCCCATGCGCTGAGAGCGGAGCTCTGCTGCTATTGCAACCGGTGTAGCTGCTGCTGGAGAGAGGCAGGCAGAGAAAATGGGGAGAGGGGGTGGGGAGAGAGGCACACGGAGAGAAGGGCAAAGAATGGAGCGCAGTTTACACGCGTTAGATTATTGCACAGTCTTTTTTTTTTTTTACAACGTCTACACAGCTATTGGTCTTTCCATTGAGCAATAATCAATGCATCGAAGACAGGGGGCAGTTTTTCCTTAGAAGTATTATTTTGATTCAGGCGGCCCCTGTGACTTGTTCTGCCTTTCCCTTCGCCTTTTTTTCGTCCTCACTTCCTGCTCTCAGTCCACCCCCCCATCCTCCGTCCTTTTTCTCTCTCTCTCACCGCCGCGCACTCGCTCGCTCCGCGGCTGTAATTCCATGCCTGCCTGGCTCCGCACCGTCGCTGATAACATTCTTCCCATTTGCGCGCAGTGCGTGCGACGGGACGCCCTGGGCCCGAGTCAGTCTCCACGCGTTTGAAGTGGGAATCCGAAAGATCTACGTCGTTAAACCAAGCACACAATATATCGGTACACATTATTATTTCCCTATTATTGAGATATATATTTAGATTGAACTCTTTTCTGCCATACTGTGCGTATGACAAACAAAACACGTTGACTTCTAACGCACGGCACACGATAACAGTTTAAATGCGGAACATGTGGAACATACATAATCCATGAATAATATATAATTGTAGAGGTGGATACTCTAAAATAGCACTAATATTACTGGTACGAGGAGTTAGTACATGGAAACGCCTCAGTATTACGATTACAACCAGTTATATGTGTTTATAACGACGACATTGTACTATATGTAATAAATAAAACTATGGAGGTCTGGTGTGATTTTCAGCATAAGCGCTAGGCCCGGCGCGCGCGCCGCCGGTCCGCCTCCGCACTCCGCTCCGCGTTTCGCGGCTCTCCGCGCGCCTCGGTAAAATGGCTGTGTCTCGCGAAGCCTCGTGCTGGTTTGATCAGTTTCTCGCCCTCAGTCTCGCTCTGTAACAGAAGCCCCCCCACATTCAGTGTCGCTTAAATTATTTCCCGGGATCTTTATTTATATTCTTCCATTAACTTTCCATTCGATTCGGAACCGGTAGGCCAACCCGGATTCTGTCTGGTGTTAGGGGGGGATGAACCGGGACACGGGTACATTGGTATAAATAATTGTATTTGTATTCAATGCTACTGAGAGGCTGATTGTGACTAACTCGCTGTGAAAGAGAGGGAGAGAGAGGGATATCATGGCCGCTCAGGTCGCTAGCGCAGCCACTCTCAACAGCAGTCCGCCTTCCGAACTAAAAAAGCCGGATCGGGACCCACTGGAGGAATCGGTACCGGGGGAAAAGCAGCAGGAAAATAAGGAAGCGGGATCAGAGAGCGGATCTCCGGGTCAGAAGGATCTGCAGGACGGGGCCGATGTTGGAAATGCGGGGGGAGGAGGAGATCCCGAGATGAAGAACGGCAACGGGAATGCGTCCAGGCTGAACAATAACAATAACCAGAATGATTCCGTGGGACCCGACGGCAATAGCCATCCCGGGATGGGACACCATCACCCCGGCGCCTTTCCTCCACCTCCCTACGGTTACAGCCAGCACTACAGCCGGCCCCCTTTTCATCAACATGGCGGACAACAAAGCCCTGGCATGGCAGCGGCAGCGGCAGCGGGGCCGGGTGGGCAGCCGGGCGGCATGATGGACTCGTACCAGCCCGGTTCTCACGAGCACGGCTTCCCCAACCACCAGTTTAATAGCTACAGCCAGTTCCCGAACCGGACACCCTACCCAGGCCCCGGCTACGCCATGAATTCCCCGAGAAGCAACCAGCCCCCGGCGGCTGGGGGGCAGCCAGGCAAGCAGCAGCAGCCAGCGGGAGGAACCACGGCTATGGCGGCCTCCTACAACGCTCAGAGGTATAACCTGGGAAGCCAGCCGCCGAGCTCCACTCCGACCCCGACCCTAAACCAGCTGCTGACCTCACCCAGCTCTTCGCGGGGCTACCAGAGCTACCTACCGAGCGACTACAACAACCAGGAAGGGGCTAACAAGGGACCAGCAGACATGGGAAGCAGCAGTCAGTATGGTGGTGGGGGCCACCAGGCTTGGCAACAAAGGAGCCATCACCCTCCACCTATTAGCCCGGGGAACTCCGGACAGCCTCTGAACCGAAACCAGGTAGGTCCCGTTCAGCCCTGGGCACCAGTAGCCCGCGCCGCGCCGCGCCGCTCCGGAGGCTCTGAGCAAATGGTGCGCCGTGCAACACATTGCAACGGAGCTGCCATTGTCTACGGAGCCTCTCTAAAATGGCTGCCTCTTGCCTTTTGCTAAGAGCACCTCGCTATACTGTACTAATGTCGCGCGAAGGTGGCCCGATCCCGCACGGAAAGTCGCCCGCTTGATTTCCCCGAGTGCGAGCCGTAAGTTGGGGGGTGGTGCTGGGGCGTGGGGGCAGCGTACTTTTGCTGGGGTGAAGGGGCGAGAAGGGGCGATTTTGCTGAGCGTGTTTATCCGCAGCGAAAGGCGCCCCGAACGTCATTCGCCCGCTGTCATTACGGCTCTTTCGCCGGCCCGCTGACCGTCACCGGCGCTGTTTATCTCGGGAGCCGGGTGGGATTTGGGGCCACACGCATCGATCGGGTAATTTTTCTATCGCTATGTCGGATTTCGGCGCCCGTGTGCCTCTCCCAGCTGCGGGGAAAGTCGCAGGCGTCGCGGGTCCTGCGCGAATGCGAGCGCCGTCCGCCACCTGCGTGCGAAGGGTGCCTGTCTGCGGGGGAAAATATGCCGAAATAGCGCTATTTGGCTGGAAGCTGCCGATGAGCGCCGTCCGCTGCTTATCCACAACAGACGGCCGCTTTCCGGCGAGCCGGCACGTTTATCTCGCCGCCGGCGACGAGTGCCCGGGCGGCCGGTAAACACTGCCGGCCATTAGAGTGAGTGCGGATCGCTTTGCTCTGGGATTTGAATTATGGAGGTAAAATCCTTCTGTCAAAGGCAGGAGACAGTTGGTCTTAGGTTGACACGCGAGCTGAGATCTGATTGGCTCCCCACCCTGCGCTCTTGGCCATTTATAATTGCATCTGATGTAATGCCGCAACAATCCCTGATTAGCTCTTATGCTGGAGCGGCGCGCGTAAGAGGCGCGTCGCCGCCGCCGCTCCCGAGCTCCGGGCTCCCGGGCTCCCGTCGCTCGCTCCCGTCCTTCGCTCCGTCTCGCAAGATGCGCGCGGAACATCCCCGAATAAGCATTTCGCGCTGTTTCTTTCTTTTCACGTATCTTTTCTGCATTTAGTTGCCTCGTTCGCTAAAAGAGAGTTTTACATCTGGCTAATCGGAAATATCTCTTGGAAAAATTTCGTTTTTTTCCCCACCCCAGTATGATCCATGTCCGTTACTTTGCATGGGGGAAAAAGCATAAAAGCATGGGATGACATTGAACTCGAGAAAATGTCGTGGTTCTCTGAGATCTTTGTTGATGGTTTGAAAAGTGACTTCCATTTGTACGTGTACTGGGCTTGTATTGGTTTGCATTATTTTGTGGTTATATGTGGAATTGTATTATTATTGATTAGTCGTAGGCAAGTAATATGGTGGTGATAGAAATCATTTTCTAGGGGCTGCTTGTTATTTTAACTCTTTAAGTGTGAAACCAGGCAATGTCTGGATTGTGGTGTTGGTTGTTTATGTGTTTTTCTATGTTAAGTGAAATTTAGTCCCTTTGCGTAACTTTATTTTTGTGGAACTACATGTGCATGAAAACGTAGAACAAGGTCAGGTGCCCGCCTTGCCCATCTGGAAACTGCCCCTCTTGCACACTTCCCACAGCGACTGCTTCAGGGCCCGGATTCTGTATTGCCATGCTGGGAGTCTGGCACACGCACGTGCTGCTTGTCGCCTCTGTAGGAGTACACTATATGCACTGCCCTAATGTTATATGCAGAGCCCCCTCATCACAGCCTCTGGGTGGCATAGATGAGGCATGGATTGTAGGCTGAGCTCTAGGTCCTGTACTGCATTTGTGGCTTGTGGTTTTAACAGGGTGAACTTAACTTAAATGTGAATTAACACTGGTCATTTGCCTTGAATTGTTTGTGTCCAGCCATCCGCCCAGTCGCACTGCACAAGCCAAGCTACTGAAGGAGCAAAGATCTCGGCTGGGTCAAGGCAGCACTCTGCAGTACTGGATTCTTAGTCTAACAATAAAAGGATAGCATTTTCTCACAGTAGAGTGCCGTATTTTATTAGGAACTGTGCTTAAATTCCTCTTTAGGCATTCCCTATTTGTTAAACTACACACTGAATTGTGCTTATTGTGATCAGGATTTCCTTTTGCACTGCTGCTACGTAATCTGCATCTAGGTGTCTCTCAGGGTCTTTTAGACTTGATTGCTTTTAATTCTCACAAGTGAACTAGGGGGACTTGCTTCTTACAGGTGTCAAATGTTAAGTATGTTTTTTTTCCCCAGCTGGTATGGGTCACTGATTCCAACACAGTAATGTTTTTGGGCATGGTCCTGGTGAAATACTCGCTGTGCTTGCTGTTGATGGATTTACTTGTGTGATTTTAAAAATTAGAATGTTAATTATGATTCTCAACACTTTATATAGAATGTGTAATGGGCAAAATTGGAAACTTAGAGGTATAAGCTGCAAGGTTGCCTTTTCTGACCTTTTGTAGAATTTGAAAGTAGAATTAATTTCTATTGATTCATTTAGTGTTTTATAGTCCTGTTATTTCGATTGCCTACTTTGCAGGGATAGAAACAGTCAATTTTTGTGATTTCATTCTTGCAAATTCAATTACTATCTCATTCAAAGACAGTCAAAAGAGGGCTATGTTGGAGTGGAAACCATCAGATGCCATGTATGGGACAAATCCTAGACCAGCTGTGACCCTGTTACAGGAGTGACTAAGGTTGCAAGTCCTCATCTTGGCACTGGGCTTGTCGTTTTGAGTCTGTCATGCCGCAGTTGTTTACATGCCACCAAGGTGTCACCCAGCTGTCATGACTTTGTTCGGCAGGTAACATGCTGAGGTTTGTTTTACTGTGAGTGCGTAACTGTGGTAATCCTTCAGGTTCAGACGTGGTTTGTATAAAATCTTCGGTAACTGTTTGGGAATTTTGTTGTACTTCGGAGCCTGTGGCTCCAGTTCAGCACTGTCTCACCCAGAGTCTTAACACTCCCTGGAGTGAGGCGGCCGGCTCTTCACCTTCTTAGTAGGGGGGCAGGCTAGACGCATCCCTAACTGACCTGGCTGCGTGCTGTGTGGCCCACATCTGGGGGGGCTTGCGTGTGTGAATGAGCCAGCTGGGAGTGGCTCTGTGTCTGTAGTGTTCTCTGTGCTTCTTCGGCCCTCACCTCGCCTCCGTGGCGTGCGTGTGTCTGCTGGGGGATGGGCCAGGTGGGGGTGCTGTCCTATAGGTCGCCATGATGCGGAGTGTATCAGACTGATATTCAGCACATGCTGTTATGGACACATGGACATGTCCTAAGCTCAATTCTCTGAAAGTGCTGATTACATGGGTGTTTGGTAGCTCCTGCTTTGCTGTCCTTTGGAGATGCTTGGGGTGAGCTCGCCTCCTTGTGCTGGTGTTTGTACTTGGATCGCTGGAGCCTGCTTTTCCCACTCGATTGGTGCCCCTCAGTGACATTTATCTCCAGGGCTGAAAGATTTGGGGAAAATATCTAATAGTGATTTTTCTGACGGGTATTGCAATTGCGATCAGTTTCAGTTCAATATTCAGTCTGGTCTATATTCTTATGCAAGGATGAGAACTTAAAGATATCAATTGCTTCCTACTTGTACTTATTCATTTTTTTTAAATTAGCGGAGAACAATCAAAGAAATCAATTATCACAATAAAGTGATAGTTTAAGTAAAGTGATAAGATAAAACAGCTGACGCTGCTTGGACCCCTAATAATAGGGCCTTTTTGTAAATAATCTCTGACCATGAAACAGGTAGGTAATTTGCTTACAGCTCAGCTACGGAATCAGTATTTTTTCGCATTGTGAATGTAATGTTTTCCTTGGCTTTCGTGTGTTTGTTGTTTGTGGGTGTATACGCAGTCACATCAGGCCATTTCTGATTGGTGAGCATGACTGACACGTGAGGAGCACGGCACTTCTGATTGGTGAGACTGTCACACAAGGAGGACAGCATGAATTTATAAATCTATTCTTATGACAGACCCAGGGTCAGACATGCTGTATAATGTATATCCTAAATCACAGCCTTTGTGATTTGGTAATGGGATTGTTTCAAATTGCAATTTCTATTTGAAACGGATAAATGATAAATCATTCATCCCTATTTCTCTGGTAATTTTTGGATTTTATTTGGCCAAACCAGCAACTGGTGAAAGGACGAGCAATCTGTGCTCTCTGTGCTTGTTTCTGTGCCTCTTCCTGTGGAGGAATATCTGATTCTTCTCTGTGTATGATGGCTGTCAGAAGCTTCGGGGGTAGAAGTGGAGGTAGAAGCTTCTCCTGTCCCCTGACCTCTGCGGGCCCTTTGCATTTGTCATTCTACAGCCTCAATGCTGTGATACTTTCTGAATAGGGGTGATACTCAGGGCGCTGACCTCACCCATGATGGAGTCCCTGAGCGCTGACTGCAGCCCTCCTGAGCTCCCTTCATACATTTTCTTTCTGATTGGACCTGCAACTTCGTGGGTACAGCCTTCAATCTGCCACCCTAAACTGGCCAGCATGGAGAACGGACTCATTGATGGACTTTGGCTTTGCCCTAGACCGCAGTTTTCACCTTGCCTTTTAGCAAGCAAGCCCACTCTTTTTTCTTTTTCAGTAATGTTAGCTTGCTCGGGGTTGGGCAGCCAGTTGACCTTGGACCCCCAGAGGATCTTTTCTTCTCCTCTGTTGTCAACTACCTTTCTTTCATTTCTCCCTTTCCTTTTTTCCCTGTGTTGTTTTGTTTTATTTTGCGTTACTTTTTCTTGACAATATTATAATTGTTAGAGCCATTTTTTTGTGTGCTGTGATTTGATTGGCTGCTGGGTTGGTAAAGGAGCGTAAGGTTACGCATAAGGAGCAGAAGCCTTGAAAGACCTGGGAGCATTACAGTCTTTTGACCGTCACATTAATTTATGTTATTTAGCAAGTACGAATTAATATTTTGTTTTGTATACGTTTAGTAAATACAAGTATTAATGAAAAGATTGAATTCAGTACTTTTATTTTTTTTGATACGTGTCGCGTAAAGAACTTCGAGGTACAAGGCTAGTGAGTCAGCACTCGCTGCACCCACAATAATGTATCCCAACACACCCATGTAAAGGGCCTTGGGACAACTCTTTTGTGAAAGGCGCTATATAAAAATAAATTGAACTGGATTGAGGGGTCAGGTTAGCTCCTGTCATCATTCATCCGCTTGTAATGCAAACTTATGGCTAAATGCACCATAGCTGTCATACACGTCATTGAAATGGTCATTTGTGAATATAGAATGGTAAATAAGCAGTTAAGCTGTGCAAGAGAATATTGAGGTACGTTTGTTTTTACTTGAGGATATTGAGATTATTCTACACTGTGTGAAGTGTGTTTCTGGCTGTTTGTCTTTTGTCTTTAATATTTGGGATCCTTTTTGCTTTGCCATGCAATAGGGGGCGCTGTCAAGTATTGGATTGTTTTTCATGACCACTTATCAGCACACTTAAGATGGGCTTAGATTGTGTGATTTTTTCCGGCCCATTTTCAGCTGATTTTTCACTTGTGAGGCTATTTTTTGCATTGGCCTGAGTTTCAGCTTAATCGTGCGTTGTGCATCGTGTATTATACCTGGGGTAACAAGCACCAATTAACCCCTCACAACCAGCTCCCGATCGGCAGTCGTATGGTCAGATGAGAATCAAACCTGTTCGTAATTCTGGCCCACCTCGTGAGGGTGTCGCATCCGAGCATCGGCCCATATAGTGTGCGCACATAAATCGGCAGCTTTGGCTTTTCAACGCATGCGATTTAGTCATACAGTTTGAGCTTTACTGTCATAAAACTGTAGAAAGTACGCCATACAATTGCTCCAGAAAAGTTTGCTTTAATTGTGTTTAATTTGGAACACACTGATTTCCAGCATTGAGCTTTACTCTGAAAGCAGCCTCCCTGGGTGGCCTTTGCTGTAACAATCCGTAAAGTATCTCAAAGAGGCCGTGCATGTAGAATTATTACATTTATCAACTAGTGTTAAAGATGCATGATATGTTGGTTAATATAACTGTATTGGGCCATAATTTGTTAAAAATCAAGATGTCTGCATTGGCCTGATGTGTTGGCCTACTAGCCAATACTTCAACTCGACCAGTATTCAAAGTTAGCAGCACTAGAG
Source organism: Petrocephalus sullivani (assembly GCA_026780845.1). NCBI lineage: Eukaryota > Metazoa > Chordata > Actinopteri > Osteoglossiformes > Mormyridae > Petrocephalus > Petrocephalus sullivani. The sequence goes on along the minus strand of JAODKM010000044.1, from coordinate 17,248,644 downwards.
CTAATGACATAACTTTTACTGTAATGGAGATGGTTGCTTTAGATGGTCAGCCATTTTCCATAGTAGAGTATGAAAGATTTCATCACTCGTACACCACTTATAAGAGGTCTCAAAGTACCGGCCCAGAGGTCCATCTTTCGGTTTCCACAGAATAAAAAAACTATGTAACCTCTGTAAGTGACTCAGAGGTTAGCTGGTTATCAGTATTGATATTGGTGATATTAGACAAAAATATATCAGTTTTCAGTATCGGTCAAAATTTGTACCACTAAGTGGTGTCTGTCACATTGCATGATCAGTTGCAGCATTTGTCCATGTAGCTTTCTAATCTCATGTTGTGGTCAGCAAGCTTTTGCTTTTAATATTAAAGTTTAAGATAATCTTCTTCGCTGCTCTTTGCTGTTCATACTTGCCTGAGTACCGTGGTATTATGTGGCCATGCCAGCTCTGCTCAGAGGTCTGCGAGAGGGATTCGTTCAACCTGTCTGGACCGAAGGAAGGTGGCCCTGGCTTGTGTGTAAATCTCACTTGGCGAGTCTTTCATTTAGGCCAAGCCTGTAAAATCATGCAAATTCTTATCATTGAACTTGTTTAAAAGAAAAAGCAGGATTAACTTGGTAATTTGCTGCTCTGCCTCAGCTGTCTGCTGCCATTCTGAGCACACATGGTCGGACCAGCACGTGCTGTGTGGCTTAGGGACCCAGTCATTCCCTGCCTGCTCAGGGGCAGCCTGTGATTGGGTGTCACACAGATGGGTGTCGCCTGGGCCAGCAGACGTCAGCAGAACTAATTAAACATGACATTAAGACTGCACTGATTTTGAGGTGCTCAAAATGGTGTATGTGTTTGTTGATGTTTTTTATGCGCTCACTCTCTTAAATGACACATTTTGCATGTTACTACAGCACAAACTTTTAATCCCTGATGGTACATTAAGGTGAATTCTCTGGTAGCATTCAGTAGTGCTTAGGTTAGTAGTACTATTACTATGGTGGGCGAGCTAGTACAGTGTGGGCATGCAGGGCTGGGCAATGCTTAGGCTGAGCAGGCATCAAGCATCTTGGGTCCTTCCTAAAGGCGCAGCAATGCAGGGGCACTTTGTCTAATCAGCAGCACAGAAAAGTGACAGAAGAAGCAACTTTTCCGTACGGCAGCCCTGTCTGGGTGCTGTAGCAGCTGCTGTCATGTAAAGCTGCCGGGTCACTGATATGCTTAGGCGTGCAATGGCACCCGCTTGGCAGACATGTCGTGTCCAGTGTAGGTGTGCTGTTCAGCACGAAGGACTTGTGATCTGTTGCTGCTGGTGATCAGAGTCTGTCTCTCCAGGTATTAATCCGGAAACTAAAAAGTTTTTTTTTTTTTTGCTTATTTTTTGGGTCAGTTAGTCAAGAGGGTTGAAAAGTTCAGGGCTGGTTTGTTGAAACATTGAACCAATATGCATTACAGCCTAGACATATATAAGTAAACTTTATTAAGCAGCTGTCCATCACCTGGTCTTATGTTTTGTGATAGTCTTGGTAATGATAGAAATGGCCATTGAAAAAGTATTGACAAAGATGGCTGCTTGTGCATAAAACATTCTATGCTGCGAATCAAAGTTCCATGTCTCCCCTCCTCATTGGCTAATGTGTGCCTGAACTTGCTAAGCTGTGTGCTTGTGCATCAGGGCGGTGTGCTGGACAATACAAACAGTGGTTGCTTCTGATCTTTTCAGCTCTGTCTGCCTAGATGAACCCCCCCGCAAAGGCTTGGATTAAACAGCCCAGCCAAGCCTGTTATGCCTTCTCTATATGCAGATTAGCCATGTGCTAATTAACTTAAATTGTTTGCTGCTTGCCTACTGAAGAGTATGTTCGCCCCTCCCTTTTTCCCTGAGCTAGCGAGAGGGGTGAGAGCGTCGGGGGGGGCTCTCCATGGCAGTCTGCTGGGGAGGGTGGGGCCTGTGTTGCCTGCAGGTTTAGGCCTGTTCACCATGCCTCTGTATGGCGCATGCTGGCAATGCAGTACTGTGCAGTGCAGGCTCTGCTGCCTCTGTGCCTGGCAGCTGCCCTTCTTACTCCCTGAATCACGCTGAGCCTCTTCAACTGTCCAGAGTATAGCCTCTAAGAGAGTGCCCTGCAGCACCAAGAAGTCGGCCCACAGGTAGAAGCTGCTGGTGACATACTTTGCACAGCATTGTAACTAGCTGGAAGGCCCTGGATAGGGCTGTGGCAGAACTGGGGCTGGGCCTAGCCCCGTGCCTGCCATTAATCCGCCTTGGGCTGCAGAACCAGGCTGGAGCCAAACCCTGGGATGGATTAGCTTTCCTCTGAGACCTTTGGCATCCCTCCCCATGGCAATAAGGTTCCCCCCCACCCCCCGTGCCTATACGCCTCCTGCTGTGCCAGGGTGTCTGTGTGAAAACACAAGCGACCGTCTGGCTCTGTCTCCAGCGGCTGTGCAGCTGGGAAGTGTTAGAATTCATCAGACTGGCCCCCGTGTCATGGTCTATAAATAGCTGGTTTGTCAACTTAACTAACCCCGAGTTAGGCAGAAAAGTCGCTGTGGGAAGCAAAGAAGCATCTTGCCAGTCTACTGCTAGCCAACACAGCTCCCCTCCTCACCTGCATTTGCACTCCTCTTCTTCTGTCCGACCTGTGCCTCTCATGCACAAGGACAGTGTGAGTCTCTTTGGCCTTCCCACGCTCCCTGGCTCCCCCTGTCTTTCGGGGCTGTAACTTCAGTTCTGCCATCATTGATATTCCATTCCCTGTGTCTGATCCATAAAGAGTAGCCTTCACTCCCTGTGACACGCACACTGCTCACTGTCATTCAGAAAAGGTCATGGATGGATGTTTGGGAAGCATGTGCTTTTGGCACAGCTGTCCCCGCCCTGCATTCAGGTGGGTGTAATTGCCTGATTCTCATTAATATTGGAGCCTGTGTGTCCGATCCGTGGCTAGATGTTGGGGGCCGCAGCACACGTGTGAGGAGGCCATCACTGTGGCCAGGTGTCTGTCTGTTATCCTGTTGAGCATTGTTGGAAACCCGATTGGCGACTTTGTGCTAGCGTCTGCCTGCCATGTACTCGCGACGACATAGACCTGGCATCGGCGAGCTCATGTGCTGCTGTCGCCCGGTCGCTTCTTGCCATGCCACCTTGCCATCTCTTGCCACGCCTCTCTGCTCCGTGCCGCCGTCTTACAGCTTGCTATGCCTTACAGCATCTCGTGAGATCTGTCATTTGAAAAGTTTGTGTGACTGTTAGAGTGTAGGCAGTCACTGTCTGTCCACATCTAACGCTCTGCCTCTCCCCCTGCCCCACAGCCCCCCAGCCCCATGGATCCCATGGCGAAGATGCGAGGCCAGCCCTACGGAGCTGCCAACCCCTACTCACAGCAGCCCCAGCAGGGCCCCTCTCCTGGGCAGCAGCAGGGGGTGCCTTACCCTGGGCAAGGCTACGGGCCGTCCACTCCTCAGAGATACCCCATGGGCATGCAGGGGCGCACCCCTGGGGCCATGGCTGGCATGCCCTACAGCCAGCAGGTAGTGCCCCCGCCTCTCACCCTCGATTATTTACGTGCCTCCTCCTTCCTTGCCCTCTGTATGTTGAGCGGGCTGTTGATGAGCCTGGCTTGAGTCTGCATCGTTTCTCCCCAAGCAGATGGGTCCCTATGGACAGCAGAGCCCCGCCTCGTACTACAACCAGCAGGGCCAGCAGCAGGGGCCCTATGGGCAGCATGGACAGCCCGGCCCCCCCTACGCGCCATCTCAGGGCCAGCCGCCCTATGGCCAGAACCAGTCTCCCTATGGCCCCCAGCAGGTGCCCCCCGGACAGCCTCCTCCACAGCCAGGCTCCCAGGCTCCTGCGGGTACCCAGGGCCAACCAGGATATCCGCAGCAGCAGCCACCGCCTTCTCAGCAGCCCCCAGTGCAAGCGGCGGCTCAGCCCGCCCAATCCCAGCAGCCGCCAGGACACTCTCAGCCTCCCCAGGGCCAGCCAGCCCCCTACTCGCAGACCCCCCCTCTCCAGCAGCAGCAGTCTCCATTCCAGCGGTTCCCCCCACCTCCTCAGGTAAAACTCAACTTAGGTACCTGCTAAATTGTGACGAGGCCGTATCTGGTTAAAGAAGTGGCCTTCGCAATGCTGCATAGGTCAGGAAAGATGGACAGAAGAGAGGGATTGATTGGAAGAGTGGGACATGAGAGGGACAGATGGGAAGAGACGCACGAGGGGAGAGGTATATGGGGGGAGAGAGAGACGGACAGAAGGGGGGTAGGGGGGTGAGACTGTTGGGGGAGAGATTGGCAAAGAGACACTGATGGGGGAGAGTCTAATGTGGAGTGGGAGTGAATGGGTGGTGTGGGGAAAGAGGGTCAGGAGAGAGAGACGTGTCTAATTATGATGTGTGTGCCCCCCCCCCCCCCCCCCCCCCCCCCCCACCCGGCGCCCCCCCCCCCCCCCCCCCCCCCCCCCCCCCCCCCCCCCCCCCCCCCACCCCCGCCGACTC
>JAODKM010000044.1:17229974-17242095 GCA_026780845.1 Petrocephalus sullivani | reverse complement strand
GCCCGCCGGACCCCTAACCCGCTTGCTCCAATCATTTATTCTAGCCCACCACCCCCCCCCCCCCCCCGCGCTGTTCCAACGAACCCGTCATACATTTCCCTGTTGTGTGTGCCCCTCCCCCACCCCCGAAGGAGCTGTCCCAGGACTCGTTCACCTCGCAGTCCAGTACGCCGACCAACAGCCAGGCCTTGGCATCAAGCAAGAGTGGCCCGGAGGACGGGCTGCCGGGACGGCCCTCCAGCCTTCCGGTGAGTGTCTGCCTGCAGCTCGGTGCCCGGGAATATTCTCGAAAGGACAGTGGGGGACAGTGTATGTAAATGGGTATTGCCCAGGACTTACAATGCAAATTTATGCAAGCTAAAATGCTAATCCCACTAGCGTTTGATGCTAACATAACATGGCGATTCTCATAGACATGTTAGCGTGGATGGTAAATATGAGTCTCTTCGGTTTTACATCACTATCACTCTCCAAACCAGGCAACACCTTTACCGAGCCTAGCCTTCTGCAGTGGAAAACCGACATGAGCTGGAACCATGCAGTAACTAGTCTCTCTTTGCAGTACAGCTTGGGTACAGCCTGGTTCCTGTATGACATGGAGCAGCACCATAAGGCTAAAACAGCCGTCGCATATGCATTATGTTTACGTTCTTTCCATATGCACTTGACCCAGTCAGACGTTTGCTCTCATTTCCTGCACCCTGGGCTCCATAAACGTGTGCCATAAGGATTTAAGTAATTGATCATCCTTTGTATCACTGCACGGGGGCTTATGGGGTTGTTCATTTGACAGTGAAACTGGTGAAATAGTTATCTGAGATATCTTAGCATGGCTAGCTGGACATCTGCATGGGAGGGTAGCGGCTGTCATAGGCGTTGGCTTCCTCACACTTTTCCCAGCTTTTGCTGAAACTAGTGGGACTCCATAAGTGTATGGTTCTTTTGGATCTGGCTGAAATTATGGAAGATGCTGATATAAACAGTGTAAGTTAATTATGTTCTGGTTAATTAAGAAATGAGTTTTCTTTTTGACAGTTTACCAAATACTCAAGTAGGCTTGGGAGTTATGTCGATATTATCGTGGCGATGTTGGCAGCCTTTAACTAACGATATGAACTTTCGTTTTGAAACGATAACCGTCAAATACGTGTTACACCGGCACTGAAAAAAAACAAAGATGGGTGCCCTGGTCATGGAAGAAAAATACTAGATGGTTTTCTTGCTTGCTCTCAACCCTTGCTGCTTGTAGTTCAAGCCATGTTCATGAATTGTACATAAAGTATTCAAATCCAGACATTTTTCCAGTTGCCCTTCTACACACAGTCGTTCATTTTTCTGAATAAGAGGCGTTTACAACTACTACTAATATTCCGGTCGGGACGTTGGGTGGTGCTGGGGTAGAGCATGCAGCAGGGCAGGACATGACATGTAATACATCCTTCGCAATTACGACTTTCTGCTTTAATACCAGTTCTACATTTATTTGGACGTACCTGCAATACCAGCAGAATAATAGAAAGCCATGTACTACGGAAGTGTATTGCATTCATCTGGGGGGAAAAATCGGTTGTGTTTTTCCGAATGAATGAAATAGTTTTCCTGTTTGATAAACTAATGATAATTCCATCTACACTACTTAATACATTAATATTTCCCAATGTCTCAAACCAAGATGGAAAATAAAAGCAGATTAAATTACACAGATCGCACACATTGAAAAACAGAAAGATTGTCTTGTTAATTCAGAAAAAGGAAAAGTATTAATCATAAAAACAGGATGACTGTCATTAATTCGGAAAAGCAGATGAATGCAATACGCTTCCGTAATATACCAGCATGAAGCAGGTACATATTCCATTTTTGCACCAGCAGCATGATAGAAACGTCATTAACACGCCCACTTACTTGCATTGAAAATGTCCTGCTCCATTCGCATCTGAGGATTCATTGGAAATTATCCAGAATTTGTATTAGAGACCTAGCAAGGTGAAGTCTGTTAAATGTCTGTTAAATGTCCGGTACAACTGTTTTGGACATTTCGGTTCCTCTGGGTAATAAAACTGGGTGGGAGTGCATGTCTGAAAGGGGCTTAAGAGTGACATCGGCTAAATGCCCCCTTGTGGCCAAATCCTGTAATTTTTGTTAATGAGTGATTCTTTTTAAAGTAATGTAGCGGGGGTTAGTATATCCCCGCATGCTCGTGGGCAATGTGTTTTGTTGTTGTACATTGTGGTGCGTATGTCACCCGTGTCATATGTGAAACCTGTCTGATCCTTGTGTGTTCCTAGCTTTGTATAAATTCCCCACCGTGTACCCGACAATCCGGCATCTGACTTCCTTAAGTTTTCAACGTTTTTAATTAGTTTGGGGTTTGTTCAGTAATTGAGTAGGTTCTGTTACGAGTTCAATAAAAGAGCTTCATTCTCTCCCGTAAGAAGGTCTTTTTATGACTTGCTGCTTGTCAGTCAGCCCAGCGCCCCAGTAATATACACGATAATATAGTGTATCGTGATATTATCGAAAGACATTGTATGGTTTGATGGTTTGAAAACAGAATATCGCCCAACCCTATACTGAAGCAGGATGCAAGTTCTCTGGCTATAACTTTGAACCAATAGTTAGCATTAAAGCTATCTTTTTTCTTTTTTTTTTAAAGCATCTGTTATTGAATGCTCTTCACTTGTCATCTATAATTTGTGTGTGTGTGTGTGTGTGTGCCTGTATAAATATAAATAATTAGTTCCCTTCTGTAGGACCTGAAGACTCTGTGTTATTGTCACTGCTTATTGACTGATTATCCAGCAATACACTTCTTATTTTCTTATCCTGATATTTGACATTTAGTCATTTTTGATTGGAGGAACATGCTGCATTTTGTCATGGGTGAATTTTTTTTCAGGTTCCATCTGGTGCATGCAGGTAGCGGCTTTTGGAGCTAAGCTGTGGGACTGTGCCCACTTACACGAGGTTTCCCCTCTTTTGCTGAGGGGCAGGGATAGCTCACATGTCAGCACGCCACACAGCCGTCCGCGTGGTGGCAGTGCTCGCTGACTCTACTGCCTTTCCTGTTGCTATTCTAGGCCATGTGCTTCCTGCATTGGTGTGTGTGAGTGCTTTGTCTGTGGGAGGGGTCAGCTACTCCCAGTCCCACCTCTTCCTCCTCAACCTGTCCCCCAGTAATTGCTTTAAAAGATGTTGCTTCGGCTCTGTCTGGTGTGAGCTCACACGCACACACATAGGTATTTGTTTGTATGCATCATCTTTGTGGAGACTCCATTTTTATGTGAAAAAGCCTAGTCATAACATGACGACGGCTTTTACCCCTACCTAACCTCAGCCATAAGTAACCAAACAAAAAAAAAAAATCCCCACAAGCTGCTAAAAGGGGTTTGCCACAAACCCACAGACACGCGCGCACACACTGTCTGGGATGCCCGGGGGCTGTGCTGGGGGCTTTGTTTTGCATGTGTGTGCTGAAATTTGGTGCCCGTCTGGCATTGGCCTCTGGTGGAGTTCCTCCCGGCCTTCCTCCGACTTGCTCTAATGCTTTGAAAGTGGCTCCCTGTACGATCACAGAGTAAACTGATTATTTTGAGCTGCCTTTGCAGACTGACACGATCTTAAGTGTCATCATTTTAATCAAAGCTCATGCTTGAATTATTCATAAAGTGGCACTTAAGTTTGTGTTTAGCTCATTAAGCTGAGTTTAATTGCTGTACAGTTTTAATGAAATCTGGCTGCAGCGTATCTGATATGCTGTGATATGTAAAGCGAGGGACTTGCCTACTCCAACGCAGCTCCTAACCCAGGTGGCCTCTGGGGGGGTGAAGCATCATGGTTGTAACAAAGTACACTCCTCGCATGGTGTCAGTGCCACAGAGCCCCATCGAGAGTGCTGAGGATCTGTGTGTGTCAGAATGTGTCCCCTGGGGGTCAGTGGGGGCCCTTGGAGCTGGGAGCAGGCCCCGGGGGGTCAGGGGTTGGACCATGGAGCTGGGAGCAGGTCCCTGGAAGCCAGTGGGGGCACCTGGGCCATTGTGGCTCCTCACTGTCAGCTGCAGCTCCCACGCTGCCAGGTAGATGATTTGCCCACAAAGCAGCTCCGTGGGAATCAGGCTGCTGGGAGAAGGGTGGTGAGGCACCTCGTGTCCGGAATCAAGAGGGTGCCTCTTCACACTTGTGCTTTAGAGCGGGTGGAGGCCCAGGCGTCTTCTCCATGTAGAGTAAGCAGAGGGCCCCGGATTCTGGGCCGGTGGGGGGAGGCATGTGGGGAGAAAGGAGACTGGGCCAGGTTGCTCTGCTCATCCTGGATTCTGCCCTATGTCATGTTGGGGTTGTAGATTGGGGTGAGGGGTTGTTTGCTGTCTGGCTGTGAGGTCATAATGCCGTATTCTGGGCAGGCATGTGAAGGGGAGAAGAGTCTGTTTCAAGTGTTCAATTAAGTCACAGCCCGCCATGCTGGCTGGACCAGTGTCTCTATCCATCCTGGCAGGTTAGCTCACGCCCCATCGTGCTGCTTGGGGCGGTGGCTCTGTACCCCCTAGCAGGTTGGCTCGAGCCCCATGATGGGGCTTGGGGCGGGGGCTCTGTACCCCCTGGCAGGTTGGCTCAAGCCCCATGATGGGGCTTGGGGCGGGGGCTCTGTACCCCCCGGCAGGTTGGCTCACGCCCGGTCGTGCTGCTTGAGCATTGCTCATGTCTTGTAATCATCCCACAGAATCTCACTCAGGTTCAGACCAGGCCTTTAGCCTGAGGTTCTCCAGGATGCCCACTGTCATCTTATTATACGGCTCCAGTGTGGTGGGTTCACAGAGGTGTGGGGATACAGCAGAACGGCGGGGCTGGGCTTCCTGCTAGACCCTGACAGCACTGACCCCTCTGCTACCTTCTCTGCTGCTACATTGTTGCGTGGGTTGCTAAGCTGAAGGCATGAGGATGTAGCGTGACACAAAGCCCTTCTCTTCCTCTCCCACTCCCAGCACATGCCACTTGTGAGGGCTTTGATCTGCTTCCTAGTTTGGTATGTCTGGGGGGGGGCCTAACCAGCTGCCCCCCCGCTGAGACACCTCTCCTCTGCTGTCGGTCCAGTGCTTCCCTTTCTGCTCCTGCCTTCTCATTGGCTGCATATTTGTTGTGGGCTGTGTCCTGCTGACATGCCACAGCCTTCCTCTGATAACACCCTCCAGATGGCCTGGTCCTGCCGCTGTTGGCAGTGCCCGCCGCGCCTTCGGCTCTCCTCGGCGTCCTCCTCGTGCCACTCCCTCTGGGAATCCACACTCGGGTCACGTCCCAGAAATAGCAGTGGAACCAGGAGCCTCCCAGTGAGAGCGTTCCTTGGGAAATGATTGGATGCCTTCCAGCAGCCCCTTTTCCGGCTCACGCTCTGACAGTCAGATGAGCTTGCAGTTCTGGGAATCGCATGGGAAACACGTGAGGCAGGGTTGGTAAACACACACACACTCGCATGCACACGGGAGCGGCACTGCTAAGGGTTTGCATGTTGGAGTGCGTCGGCCACGCCTACCACGTGTTAGCTCGTATTGTCTTTTCATTTGCTTTTTCGCACATCTGCAAAGTCGGCCCTGGAATAAAACTGTGGACTTTCTAAGGCTTTTCAATCTCTTTCTTCATCAGGAGTGACTAGCAGCTTTTGTTTGACGACCAAAGGGCTGGTTCTCCTGCAGTGTGCAGCCTAGGAGCTTGTACTTCCTTGCGTTGCTGGGCGGAGCTCCATCTTTCGCCTGGGCTCTCACACACTCCACTGCTCCCACTGACCTCCTGTCCTCTCCTCCCCCCCAGGACCTGTCTGGCTCCATTGACGACCTGCCCACAGGTGTCGAGGGGGCCCTGAGCCCCGGGGTCAGCACCTCGGGGGTGTCCAGCAGCCAGGGTGAACAGAGCAATCCAGCCCAGTCTCCCTTCTCCCCCCATACCTCCCCCCACTTGCCCGGCATCCGCGGGCCCTCGCCATCTCCTGTGGGCTCCCCCGCCAGCACCACCCCTTCTCGGTCTGGACCACTATCCCCGGCTGCTGTGCCAGGTAGGCCCCCCAGCCAATAGCTGTGCAAATGCAGACACATGCGTCCCCTTAACAGGCTGCCGGCCTCGCTACACACTACACAGTTGGTACTGTCACTGTGACTCTGGTTCTGCTGTCACCCAGGTAACCAGATGCCCCCACGTCCTCCCAGTGTTCAGTCTGATGGAATCCTGCATCCCTCCATGAACCAGTCGGCCATGGGCCAGGACAGAGGTGATGAAGCTTTCCTTTTTTGCTCCATACATTCTCATTACCCTCTTGGCCGCTCTTTGTGCCTGATTCGTTCAGGTGTGCCTCAGCGACAGCCGGATTGGTGTGGCGTCTTGAAGCTTATCCGTCTCTGCCTTCCGTCCCAGTGTTCATGAGGAACCCACAGATGGCTCCATATGGCTCCCCCCAGTCTGGCTCTGCCTTATCGCCTCGTCAGTCCTCGGGTGCACAGATGCATGCTGGGATGGGGCCTTACCAACAGAACAGCTACGGTCCTCAGGGTAGCCAGTACGGGCCGCAAGGTGAGCCCTGGCAGCATGGAACTGTGCTTACTGTGCTGGGCCTGCAGAGGTTTCCGGCACCCTTATTCTCTTTCTGTGTATTATGGTCCCAGGTCTGATTAGAGCAGTGCCACTACTTTGTCTATATGAATGAGCTGTGTGTATGCCCTGTGTATCCTGACCTTTCTGTGGGGTCCCCTCCTGGCAGCGTACCGGCAGACTGGCTATGGTGGCATGCCCAACTCTAACTACCAGGGCCCTGGCATGGCAGCTGGCTCCATGAGCCCCATGCCTGGGCCGGGAGGAGGGCCTCCATATGCTGGAATGCCTCCGGGAAGGATGGCTCCAGGACAGATGGGGGCCCGTCCCTACGGCCCCAGCATGGGCCCCAATATGGGCCCCAGCATGGGCGGCATGCCTTCCCAGGTGGGCTCAGGGATGTGCCCTCCCCCAGGCAATCTGAACAGAAAGCCCCCGGAAGCTGCAGGCATGCAGCACACCAACACCAACTCCATACACAGCAGGTGAGCCCGTCCACCCAGTCCGGAGGCCAGTGGGAAAGCGTTGTATACAGGGGGGCCACTGTGGGGGACTCTGAGGTAGCCGCCTCCTCAATGGCTATATCTCTGTTGTAGGCTGATCCTACAGCTGGCAGTGAGGACAGATGCAGTGTAACTCAGCAGGAGCAGGACCCTGGGATGCAGTCGTAGGCAGTGAGGGCAGGGCAGGACTGGGCGAGGCTGTGCAGGGCAAGACGGGACAGGGCAATGCAGGAGGCTAGATATTTAAGCAGGGCTTACATAAGCTGAACTGCTCTTTAATGAAGAGGCAACATGCCATGGTTTGCCTCTGTAATGTCGTCTAGCTGTATAAATGTGTGAGACGTGTTAGATATTAGGCGCCATGATGTCCCAGGAGTGCTGACAAAGTGTGCCCTTCTCCCCAGACCACCAGGCTACCCCAACATGCCTCAGGGCATGATGAGTGCTGGCTCCCCTTATGCGCCAGCGATGAACAGCATGCCGGCCATGATGAACCAGCAGGGGGGCCCCTACCCCATGAGTGGCAACATGGCTGCCAATGCTGCTGGTGAGTACTGCCCCCTGCTGGCTCGGAGGCCTCGCACGCCACTGCTCCCTTTACCCTTAAATCCACGTCTGTCTGCGCCCTTAGGCATGGCTCCTAGCCCAGAGTTTGGGATGGATGTCAAACTGAACCCAGCTCAGAAGATGAACAGCAAAGCTGATGGGACCCCAAAAAGTGACTCTAAGAAGGTGAGCTCCCCTGTAGCTGAGCAGCCTTCTGGGTATAGCCAGAGGTCACGCTTTGTTCTTGAGCTACCTTCATAGACAATCCTTCCATTTTATTTTAGAAGTCAAGCTCTTCCACGACCACCAATGAGAAAATCACCCGCTTGTATGAGTTGGGCCCCGAACCAGAGCGCAAGCTGTGGGTGGACCGGTACCTTGCATTCGCCGAGGAGAAGGCCTTGGGCATGAACCACCTGCCCGCCGTGGGCCGCAAGCCACTTGACCTATTCCGCCTCTACGTCTCTGTCAAGGAGATTGGCGGCCTCACGCAGGTGGGGGGGGGCTCACACTGGCTGGCGTCAGAAGCCAGCGGTCACTCTGTGTTATTTAGCTCCATCTCAACTGTGCGACTGAGTTGCTTGAGTGGCTCATGCCTTTGTCCTCTGGTTTTATTGACCTGCTGATATCGACGCTCTCCTGCAGGTCAATAAGAACAAGAAGTGGCGGGAGCTGGCCACCAACCTGAATGTGGGCACGTCTAGCAGTGCTGCCAGCTCGCTGAAGAAGCAGTACATACAGTGTCTATACGCCTTTGAGTGCAAGGTGGAGCGTGGCGAGGACCCGCCCCCGGACATCTTCACCACTGATGCCAAGAAGAACCAGGCCAAGATCCAGCCCCCCTCCCCCGGTGGGTGTGAAGCCCAACATCCGTCTTTAGCCACCTACACGTGGTCAACACCAAAAGTTTAAGACAGACCGTGAGAAAAGGGTGTGAAGGAATTTTCAGAGGCAGCTTCTGCAGACGGTGATGGTGCAGCACAGTGCTCTCCCTTGCTTTCTGTGGGGTAGTTTCTCTGATGTCAGCAGGCCAGCACTGCTAACACTGTTAGAGGAATTTCCCTGAGGTGTTACGGGATGCATTAGCAGAGTCCTGTGGCCTGCCGCTTACAGCCTGAGCGCTTTTTCACAGTCTTGAGTGTCATTGAGTGGGGACTGTCTATGGGCGTCGTCCAGGCCCGTGACCAAAGGAGAAGAGTAGCTTCAAGCGAAGAGCTTGGAGACACTCTCCCTTCATCTTTTTCAGGCTCAGTGCAACCATCCCCCCCCCACACCCCCCAAACATACTCGGCATGCCCCTAACATTCTGGCAGCCACTCATGGTTTTATTCCGGATATTTAACCCGGCGGGGGGTGAGCTGGGGGCATGACACACAAGGCTGCCCAGCTGACTGGGCTGTTATTCAACCTGCAAACGATGAATGGGAGCAAAGCCACTCTGTGTAAACTAACCCTCTCACCAAGCCACACCCCCTGTTGAAGGGGGCGGGGCCTTTCGGTGTGAATACGGCTGCCTGCCAGCGGCCCTGGAGTGTTGATGTTTGCTGAATGGGCAGAAGCATGTAAGCAGATTGGCTGCCTAGGGCGTGTGTGTAGTGCTTGCATGCTGCTTGACCCATATGTGTTTTTATGCTTGCCCCCCCCCCCCTGCAGCTGGGTCCGGTTCACTGCAGGGTCCCCAGACCCCACAGTCTACCAGCAGCTCCATGGCAGAAGGGGGAGACCTTAAACCCCCGACTCCAGCCTCCACCCCACACAGCCAGATAGCCCCCATGCCTGGAGTCAGGTGAGCCCTGTGTTGCACAGTCGCCCCCTGCTGGCAGCGTGCTGTTCAGCACTGACTGCGTCTCTGGCCCTCTTCAGGAACACGCCAGTGAATCTCCAGGACCCCTTTGCAGATGGCGGAGACCCTGCCTTCTCAAGAAGGAACTCCATGACCCCCAACTCAGGCTACCAGCCTGGCATGGGCACCCCAGATATAATGGGCCGCATGGCCCCCTTTGAGCCCAACAAGGACCCCTTTGGTGGTATGCGCAAAGGTGAGGGCCTCCCTGTATGCCATTCTGGTGCCCGGTGGCCCGCCACTGTGGCTTCTGGGGTGCACATGGTGTAATAAGCCCCAAATGCTGAGCTGAAGGCTGGAAGTTTGAGTTTTGTAGTTATTTTGCAGTTATCTTTCCTGCTTTTTCCCACAGATACTTAATTACCGAAACACCTGGTTTTTATAGCTGTGTGCTGCTCTGTGCTGTGCTTTGCGCCAGCAGACACCCATGTGGAGAGGGTGCTGGGGGTGTCACTGACACAGAAAGTGCCTTTGTGTCCCTATAGCTGGGGAGCAGTTCATGGGCCCTGGGCAGGGCCCCAGCGGCAGCATGGCCGAGCAGTATGGCCGGGGGGCTCCAGGGGCTATGGGCGGTGTCCCGATGAACCAGAGGCAACAATACCCTTATGGGCCCGGCTACGACCGCAGGTGGGTCTGCATCTGTGCGACCGCACATGCGTGCCTGCGTGTGTGGGTGTCTGTGCATGCGTCTGTGTGTCTGGGTCTGCGCGCCTGAGTGAGACGTGGTTGCACCAGTCATGTGTGGGTGTATCATGCTGATCAGACCCCGCCCCATTTCTGGGTTCCTAAACAGACAGGACCCTGGGATTGGCCCTGAGGGCCCCATGGGACCGGGAGCGCCGCAGCCAAACATGATGCCCTCCAACGCCGAGGCGGGCATGTACTCCCCGAGTCGCTGCCCCCCACAGCAGCAGAGGTCAGTGACGGCTGCCACTGCGGTCAGGCGGCTCGCATGAGCCTCACCCATGTCCAGCATGAACTGCTAAGGCAGGTTTGACTATGGCCCATGTGTCCCTTGGCTAAGCAAGGTTGTTGTGTTCCCTTGCAGGCATGATTCCTATGGTAATCAGTATCCTAGCCAAGGACCGCCCCCTGGTGGCTCTTACCCCAACCAGCAGCAGGGAATGTATCAGCAGCAGCAGCAGCAGCCAGTAAGTGAGGCCTGTTTCACCGCCTGCTCAGAACTCCAATGCTGTTTGCTGAGCTTGCATATTAACTGGCTATCTTTGTACATGTGCGGTTTGTGCAGGGCTACAAGCGGCCGGTGGATGGTGGCTATGGCCCACCAGCCAAGCGTCACGACGGCGACATGTACAGTACTCCCTTCAGCGGCCAGCAGCAGGGCCCCCAGGCGCCGGCCCCGTCCACCCAGCCTGACATATACAACCAGTACAACTCGTACCCGGGCTCAGAACGCCGGCCCACTGGCCCACAGGCCCAGTTCCCCTTCCCGTTTGGCCGGGACCGGGTACAGCCCAGTGCTGGGCCTGACTCCCAGCCTCCCATGCCACCTCAGATGATGGGAAGCCCCATGCCCTCTGCCCCAGATGGCCCCCAGGGGGCGATGTGGCAGGGTCGTGGTGAGATGGGTTACCCCGGCTTCCCCAACCGCCAAGGTCCGGCCGCCCCTGGCCCGGGACCCGGCTACCACAGCCTGAGCCGATCTGAGGAGATGATGCCCTCCGACCAGCGGGTGAACCACGAAGCTCAGTGGCCCGGCCATGGTGGCCAGCGGCCAACCCCTTACGGCCCTCCCATGACCCGGGCCATGCAGCCCAGCTACCCGCCAACGCAGCCCATGCAGAATCACATTCCGCAGGTGTCCAGTCCCGCTCCCATGCCCCGCTCTGTGGAGAGCAGGACCTCCCCGAGCAAGTCCCCCTACATGCACTCAGGCATTAAGATGCAGAAGGCTGGTCCTCCGGTCCCTGCCTCGCACCTCTCCCAGGCAGCGGGGCCTCCCCCCCTCATTCGCCGTGATGTCGCTTTCCCTCCTGGCTCAGTGGAGGCCACGCAGCCTGTCCTCAAACCTCGCCGGCGTCTCACCGTGAAGGACATTGGTACGCTGTCCTGATTCTTGGTCCCGATACACCTTCCTGATACTCGGTCCTGTATGTTGTCCTCATGCTTGGTCCTGATATGCCGTCCCCATATTCAGTCCTGATACTCGAACTCGATACTCTGTTCCAATACTCAGTTTTGATTCACCATCCCCATACTCATTCCTGATACTCTGTCTAAATGCAGAGTCCCAATACTAGGTCCTGATGTATTGTCCCCAGTACTCAATGATCTCTGGTTCCAATATGCCATCCTGATGCGCTTTCCTGATGCGCTTTCCTGATATGCTATCCCCGATACGCTGTCCCATTACACTGTCGTGATGCGCTGCCCTGATACTTGGTCCTGATGCGCTGTCTCGATACTCGGCCCCAATACTTATGATACTCATCGTGCGTTCCATTATCCTCGGGAGGTTGGAATCCGAGCCGGCTTCCGAGTCTCGAGGCCGGAAGTGACAACATGCACGCTCCCGTCTCTCAAAAATCCGAGACAAAAGCTCGGGCAGCCCAGAGTGCCCAGAGTTTCGGATTCAAGATGGCTGCCCAGTGCAAAGACTGTAGGTGGTGCTGTGATATTTTACATTTTTAAGCACTTT
>JAODKM010000044.1:17208319-17221138 GCA_026780845.1 Petrocephalus sullivani | reverse complement strand
AAAGCAAGTAGTGTTCTCATGATTACCTGTCAGAAGTATCTGTTTTTTACCCCTTTTTGTCTTTCTGTATTTAGGTGCTTAATATTAAGGGAAGTGAGGGCTTGTTTCTGTGTACAGCAGTATTTATGAGCTTCTAGTCTCTGCCAGAGGCTTGTGTGACCATTTCAGTAGATGGCTTGAGGTGATGTCCCTTATTGTCATTGTCCATGATGTCTCTGACCATTTCTCATCCCAGAGCGATTTGACCATCACTGTCCCTGGGTTGGAAACTGTGTGGGCCGGCGGAACTACCGCTTCTTCTACACCTTCATCGTATCGCTGTCCTTCCTGACGGCATTCATCCTCGGCTGCGTGACCACGCATCTGGCCCTGCGTAAGTGCCCGCTTTCACTCTGCTCAGTCTGGATCCTCGGCCTTTATATTCCTTGTCTTGCTATCATGAGCACTTTGGGGAATTTTGTGCTGCTAGGCTGATTTTGCCACTCCTGGTCCAGTGGATCTGCTAGCTTAGCCTTTGGGAAGAGTGGTCCTCTTCTACTGTGTTTCCTGCTGTCATTCAGGAGTGACATTAATACTGTTGTTCCTGGCTGCCAGCTGCCCATGTGGCAGCTCACAGCTCTGCATTATGAATGATGTGCTGGTGCTGCCAAGCCCGGTGGGTGCTGGGATTCCCGCTGGATTCCTTGGAGGTTTCCTTAAAGAAGCTGTTTAATTACTGCTCCCAGCCTCCAGTGAAGATCTAATTATTACAGAGGCAATGTGGAATAGCCCTCATAGGCACTTGAAGATGCAGGCATGTGAGTGGCAGGTGTTCTCTGGGGTACCAGTAGACCTTTTTGGTTAAAGGTTTCCTTAGAGATCCTCTCTGGGCTTTCTGCGCAGTGCTGCTCTGTTAACTTGCACTAATTTTTTGTGAGCCTAGCTGTGTGGTCATTTATTAGCTACCCAGCTGTTCATGATGCCCCACAGAGTTTCGTGACTGACATGCATTTTCCCATCTCAGGTTCCCAGGGTGGAAAAGGTGTGATCTCTGCCCTACAGGAGAGCCCAGCCAGATATCCTTCACACCCACAGCTTGTCCCAGCTGCTGCTGTCCAAACCACACAAACAAACGCACACAGACACACTTTGTGGGGACTGTCCATTCATTTCTTTGGACGTAACCCTAACCCTAACTATGACAACCTTAACACCTACCCGGTCTGAACATTAACCATAAGTAACAAAACAAGATAGAGGACTTTTGGCATTCTTAGTTTTCTGATTGCAGTGACAGATTTTTATAATTTTCCCTTGGACAGGAAAAATGTTACCAGAAGTTTAAAAATAACCAGGTTTTTATCACTCTTTGTGGACAGCAAAATGCATAGCTTTGGAAAAAATTAAGAGACCACAGCAAAATTGATTTCATTTCTGAAAATATGGATATGTCCGTGAATCATTTTTCTTTAATTTCTCTGGCTTTCATTTTCTGTTTTGCTCTGATTTGTTTTTGCATCATTCTTAAAGATTCCAGTGTATCCCAGAACACCCATGTGAAGCGCCTTGGGGCAACTCTGTCGTGGAATGCGCTATATAAAAATAAATTGAATAATATATGTAGTATTATTATTATTATTATTATTATTATTATTATTATACTGCAGCTTCTGCCCTTTACCTGGTCATTCCCATTCCCTAGAAGAAGGCTTCACCTTTTTCTTGTGTTCTGCTGACTTAGAAATTTTGAACCTGGAAGCAGCCTGCTGCTCGATAGCATTCTGCCAGTAGAACAAGGGTTAAACCAGGATTAAAAAGAAAATAATATAGAGTGGCCTCATTTTTTTTTCCAGAGCTGTGTGGATACATATAGACATACATACAGTGCGATTTGGTTTTGCTAGATGTGTGTGGCAGCAGTGCTAACCCCAGAGCAACAGTGCTTATACATGCATACATATGTGAAAACGGTCTTGGGGGGTGGGGGGTTGTTGATGATGTTGATGTCGTAGCATTCTGCAATCCTTAATGCCGTCTCCGCTACTGCCCTGGAGCTGGTTGTGTGCTTCTTCTCTGTCTGGTCCATTCTGGGCCTTTCGGGCTTCCATACCTACCTCGTGGCCTCTAATCTCACCACCAACGAAGATGTGAGTATTACCAGAAATCTCAGGATGTGCAGTATTTGGTGCTTATGATAAGTGCCAGACGTGCAGGATCTTACATGTCTGTCCATATGCCTGTGTGTTCCTGTGTGTGCATGCATGCTTGCTTCCCACATGCAGATAAAAGGGTCCTGGTCGGGGAACAGTGGATTGCAGAATGTTGGGAATCCCTACAGCTACAACAGCATCTTTACCAACTGCTGTGCCGTCCTCTGTGGGCCCCTGCCCCCCAGGTGAGGGCCGCTCTCCTCGGCTGGCATGCATCCTTCCGTGTGCCAGCCCTGTTTGTAGTCCTCCAAGCTAAACTATGTGCTCATGCCACTTGGCAGAGGTGATGCCCCCTCTTCTAAAGTTACGATGCTCCTGTGTTTCATGGCCGCCACAGCTTGATTGACAGGAGGGGGTTACTGCCTGCAGAGGATTCACCTGCAGCAGCTCCTGCCCCCCCAGAGATTGAGCTTCTTGGCTTCGGGGCCAAAAGCGACATCAATATGGTAAATTGTACCTTCATCCTCATTAGAATGTTCCTCGTCTTCCTACTGCTTCACATAACTGTATAACTTACTTTCTCTCTCTCTCTCTCTCTCTCTCTCCCCTCTCTCAGTCCCTCTGTTTCTTTCTGTCTTTCTCTCTCTCTTTGGATCTTTCTCTCTCTCTCTGCTTTTATCCATCTTATTCGCTCACTCACTCACACCTTTTCCCAGCTATTCACCCACAATATTTGAGGTGTAGAGTACATCTCTGCCCTTTCACAGTGAAATTAGCCTGATATTAGATCATGCTGAATGTTGGTTAATATTGTATGTTTTGAGTCTGACTGGTTTAAATTGCTGATTTTAAATTCAAATCAAATGCAGATGTGTGAACTTCATTGCCTATACTTCAGCTTGGGAGGCTATAGAAGACAGATATTGAACCATGTTTCAATAATTCATTTGGAAAAACACACCAGTAGGGAGCTCCTGTGGCTGCCTGTGGTGCTCTAACCTGCCATCCCCCAACAGGAGGACACTTGTCAGGATTTCGCTGTGTCTTGCACTGGATGATTGGACACAGGAGAACGGCAGGTAAGAGACTGGATTTCGATTAAATTGGCATGACATGACCTACTGCTGCCTCAGCAGGTCTCACAAATGGTGCTTTTCCACTGGCATACAGGAACCAGGCTGTACCCAAGCTGTATTTTGAAGAGACGCTAGTTAAAAGGAGGTCCCGGCTCACTTTGGTTTTGTATTGCAGAAGGGTTCGGCTCGGTAAAGGCGTTGCTGGGTTTGGGGGGCAGCGGTGACGTGAAACCGAATGGATGCTTATTTATTGTTCACACGGTGTACATCGTGATTTACTCTGTGCTAATATCTGCTAGCACGTCTGTGAGAATCTCTGTGTTATGTTAGCATCAAACGCTAGTGGAATTGGCATTAGGTTGCATACACTTGCATTACAAATCCCTTCTGCTCAGCTGTTCTGCAGCACTTTTTAGGTAGGAGGCTGGAAATTCACAAGTTCCAAGTTTTCGGGAATGCATCACGATTTGTGACACTACTAATAATGAATAATATATAGAACATTCACTTTTTCCTTCAGATGACCCATTTGCAGAACACCGGTCTCTCCATGCATTTTAACTAATCAGATGGTGGTGATGTAACAAGCTTGGTTTGGTCGTGCTTTCAAGCCCTGCTAGTAAGCTGGGCCATGTGAGCAAGTCGGCATGGTACTTGATGGCAGTGGAAAAGCGCCAAAAGACTGTTTTAACCATGGGGAACCCACAGGGTCATGTTTGTCCTTTTATTTCTGCCTGACATTAAACCCACTCAACAAAGTAAAGTACATTTTTTTTGTTTCATTTTTTCATTTCGTATATTTTTTTCGTACCATATACACCTCAAAAACAAAAGTTAAATCTTTACATTGATGAGTGAGTTGACTATAAGGCAGAAATAAAAGGTAGGGTCATATATGACCCTGTGGGTTCCCCAGGGTTAAGTATTAACATGTTTGTCTTTCATAAATCCAGTTCCAAGATATATATATAAAATATGCATTTTTTTTTAGGGATATGGTTTTGTTTAGACTTTCCTCTGGGAATTTTTATATTTTAAGAGATATTCTCGGATGATTTGACCCAGTTTAAATGATGTAGAAATTTAGCTCCCAGTTTCTGACAGAGCTGCCCCAGTAGCTGCTGTGAATGACAGTAGTGGACAGGTCATCATCTCAGAAAAGGAGCTTCATCCTGCAGTCTGCAGTCAGGGCCTGCAGGCTCTACAGTGCAGCTCAGCCGACCTTTTAATGCCAGTTACTCCACTATCAAATTGTACATTGTTTAGAATGGGTGTTACTTCATGCCCTGGATGTTTCGTGAGAATCTATTAAATGTTGCTGCCAGATTAAACCTTTGTGCTATTAAGATTGACTGTGTGTGTTTTTTCTTTCTCATCTTTTTGCAAAGACCCATGTTTGCTGCACTCCTTGTTCTACCTGCCATGTCCTCCAGCTCCCTCAGCACATGATGGAATCCCTGGATGCTCCTTTTGCGTTTGGGAATCTACTCAGGATTACTTGTATAATGGACAGCAGATGTTGCCAAAACACTGAATACACCATTTCCGAATGGGCCCAGCGTGTGAATGGGGAAAAATGGCATTTTCACAGTGTCCATGACCTGAAATTTGGCCCCTACAGTGCTGTCTTTGTGTCTCAGACCTTGTTCTACTTAAGGGATGTCACTTTAGCTTTGAGCCATCTATGGACAGGAACAGCTTGTCTCAGATCTGGACCTCCAAGTGCTTTTGGACCTCATCCTCCCAGCAATAACCCCTCATGTTCCGGCATCAATCATCAGGCCCAGACCAGCAAGTCAGTGAGCAGGTGGAAATGATCAGAGACCACTTACGCAAGCTGCAAGGTGTTTCTCAGTGCTTTATTTTGGGAACATAACTAAACTGAAAACAACCACTGGTTCTCCAGGACTGGGTGATTCAATATGATGTCACTCCTAGGACGGAAAGTGTGACATTGGAAGGACAGATTAGATTACTATCAGACCTACATTAATGGTCTGCAGATCGAGACCAAACAAGAATTCTGATCAATGGATCTGTTCACACTCCTTGAACCACATCAGGGATTGTGACAAATTATTGGCCATAATCAACGACAGCATAGGGAAAGTGCAGATTATTTGTTCTGTGGGGTTCTGGGACCCAAACCAGCTGAGATATTTCACAGCCTCCATGGAAGGTCATGTGATTATGACAGCAGTGAAAGGGCAGCTCAGTCTTTCTCATGGTGATGTTATCTTGGCTACTGCTGCCCTGGTGGACCACTCAAAACATCTACCTTCCCGTGACCCTTCAGTGCTTTGCATTTGGACCTATCTCTGGGATCCGGGTCCCTCACTGGACCTAGTTTGCCTTTTGAAAAGGGGGATTGTGATACTTGATATTTGATACAAGGCTACTTGCCATAATGTGGGTGCACAGTTACATTGTGGTCTTTGCAGGTTCCCTCTATATCCTGGCACTTCAGTTACTCATGGAGTAAGGTGATGAGGTGAGTGAGTGATAATCGGTGTTCCTGTTACTTTTTTTTTTTTTTTACATTTGTTGCCAACTGCAGACCTGCAGCACAGAACCATGTAAACCAGATAACACTGGTTGCTTTCACCCTACAAACTCATACATCCATGTCATGGACAGTGGTAAACCATTAGTGCTGGAGAGGTGGCCTCACACACAGCTATACAGTGCAAGACTGTAGGTTCTTCTCCTCCTCCTCCACTCTTTAGAGGTTCTTATTGGCACCTGTGTTGGAAAAAAAGTTCCCAAAATCCATTGTGAAAACTGGTGAGCAGGACTGAATAAACTTGGTAGTGCTTGTTGTTGTTTTTTTTTCATATTTGTTTCCTAAGGGCTTGTTAATTCCATGTTAATGTGCATCTCTTTAAATAAACAAATGAGCAAAAAGAATCTCATGTTCATCTAGCTTGCTGTGCTGTCATCTTGAACCAAAAGATAGTTTGCCTGCATTAGTGAAAACATCTCACTGAAATCAGGGAGGCGAGTTGGAAATTTGTAAGGGTTATTTCAGACCTTAGCCAACATTAACTGCAATACTGCTCCCATTTAGAGAACCACTCTCCAACCAACCTGATCGAAGGCAAAGCGAGGGACGGTGCTGCTGGTACCTGAATGCCACATTGTTCTGGACTCGGCTGGTCAATTATCTTTTCATGCCAGTGTGAGAAAAATATGGTTGATTTTGTTTTGCTTTCCTGTTGTTTAAAGTGTAAGTGATTAATTGTCATTGTTGACACACCACAACATACATTGAAATGTGTCCTCTGCATTTAACCTATACGTAATGTGACACAGCAGTGGGCAATTAATTCAGCCCCCAGGGAGCAGTGCTTGGGGGCAGTACCTTGCTGGTTGGGGAATCGAACCTTTCGATCACAAGTGTGCTTCCCTGACCATTTGGCCACTGCTGCCCCAAATAAATAAGATTATGGTTGGTTATGATTTTGTTTAGCTTTCCTGTTGTTTAACAGTAATATTCAAATAATACTCCAGGTTTGCATCAGGTACTAGTATCAGGTAATAGTTTTGACTTCCAATAGAGGGCAGTAAAGTGGCATCTTAGCAAAAATTCCTGCAAGTTCAGTTACCAGGAAAGTGAATTATGCAGAAGGATCCCAGACTAAATCATCTGCTTGACTATTTGATCTTAAGTATTGTTTTAAAGGATTATGATGATGCAAGCATAATCTAGATTTCATATAGACAGACATATTCATGTAATAAGCAGGATTACCAACTGTCACATCTGGCGTGACACTAATGCTTTCAGCCATAATCTCACGCACTCACGCTCATAATAAATCTCATGCCAAATTTCCAGTATTCCATTATAAACTGATAGTTTTAGTGCGATAGTTTGCAAAGCCTACAGACTTTACAAGGTAAGAACTTATGTACTTGTACGTGTGCATGTGTGTGCATAAGCTCACTAACTCATGTGAGACTTTTCTCGTGGTACTACCCGAATTGAACCAGAAACCGGACTTGGACTACGCACGCGCAGAAATTGTCATTTCTATTTTTTTTTCCTCCTCTTGTCCTCTGCTCAAGGCCGAACAGATTCAGCTCAGCTCTCCTCAAAAGCCATTCCTTTAAGACATTCTTGTAGCCCTACCACTGAACCCTTTCTAAGGCAACAATGTCCTTTTAAAGGTAAGGTGACTAGAACTGCACACAATATTCTAGGTGTGGTCTTACCAAGGAATTGTATAATCTTAGCATCACCTCCCTTGACTTAAACTCCACACAGATGTAACCCAATATCCTATTGGCCTTTTTAATTGCTTCCTCACACTCATGAGAGTAGGAAATGAAAGCATCAACATACACACCAAGGTCTTTCTCACAATCAGCTTCCCTTATTTCAGTGGAACCCATAAAGAACTTGTGCCTTATATTTGTGCACCCTGCATGGATTACCTGACATTTGTCTGCATTAAGTTTTATCTGCCAGGTATCAGCCCAGTCACTAATTAACTCAAGATCTCAGTATAGCCTCAGTGCTGCCAAATCAGTATCTGCTACACCACCCACTTTGATGTCATCTGCCATTTTGACCAATTTACTGTATATGTTAGTCCCAATATCGTTTATGTAAATTAGGAATAATAGTGGCCCTAAAATTGAACCCTGGGGTACCCCACTATGAACACATTGTGTATGACATTGTGCCTCTAATAGCTACCCGCTGCTTCCTATCTGTTAACTGTCAATCCAAGCTGCTGTGGTTCTTAAAGACTCTGTCGCTTTGAACTTAAGTAGGAGCCTCTTGTCGGGGACAATATCAGAGGCCTTCTGGATATCTAAGTGGATTTAGGCATTTTTATGTTCAATTTCCCCAGAAGCTTCCTCAAAGATTTGTTAGATTTGTTAAACAGGATCTACCTCTCCTAAATCCATACTGGCTATCCCTTCGAATGTTATTTGAATCCAGGAAATCTACCATTTTCGCTTGAATTATAGCTCCCATTACCAGTTATGCAAGTTAAACTAACTGGCCTGTAGTTTGATGGATTACTTCTATCCCCTTTTTTGAATATGTATAGGGCTGCAACAATTATTCAACATAGTTGATATCGAAAATGAAAAAAAGTCGATAATGAATATTTCAATAAAATTACCTTTATTATTTCTAAAACAATTCATTATAACAAATGTTTTCTTTAATAAATTACATAAAAGGTGGTTTGACACTGCAAAGTTTCAATGGCATACCACAGGCACTAGAACTATGCTTGACTGACTCTATGCTCTACATTGACTGATGATACCGGCCTTGTTGGAACCAGGGTTATTACTGTAAGCTAAAACTGAATTGAAATCAAAATGAAAACTATTTACCAAGAAAAAACTTTAATCTGCAAAAAGTGCCGTCACACCACTAACATATTTTTACCTAGTTTATCCACAGTATCACCTCTTATACGAGATTTTCTAACAGTCATGTTAGAAACAGTCACTAACCAATTTTAATAAGCATAAGGATACACCAAATGTATGCAGATTACTAACTTTTAGGGATCACAAAACGCGTCTTATTAATATTAATATTTCAGGCATACTACTACAGTAATCTGCGTATCCAACTGTGGGTGAAAAATAATGTCCACATAGTGCCAGAGTTCTGCCCTTTTCGCTACTCTAGGTATTTAGCGGAAGTGGAGGTTTGTATGTTAGTTTGGACTTGGTATATCTTAAACGTTATTCATGTTCTGTAGCTATTTGTGCATATTACATGCATTAAGCAAATCGAGGTGATTGTTATTATATTGTCTGTACATATATATATATATATATATATATATGTAATGTACACAAAAAGTTTCCAAAGCACAAATGTCTGAGCAAGAAACATTGTCTTGTATTTATACTTTAACAACAAAAACAATTTCTGCTACATAAAATGTACTGTAACATATTGGTCTGTACTCTACTGGTGAGTCTCTAGATTGCTTTGTGTGAGAGGTGTTTTCGCAGATTTGTTTTTTAAGCAGTGTTTTGGCGTATCATCATAGTTTAATGATATGGATTGATATTTGTTAATTGAGTCGATTGAATTGTATTGTGGCCTTAACAATCGATATATCATTTAGAATCTATGAATTGTTACACCACTAGAGTATAGATTACACTATTAACCAACAAATCATAGAAAGCATATTAAAATGGCCCTAATTGCCTTATCAGAGTAACACTTAATATAAAGCTATAGGAAGCATTCTTTTACCAATAAAGGCAATAAATTTGCAGTTTTTTAGTCTAAATGAACTGACCAGACAAGCTATTTCTAAGTTTGCTTTTTGAAATCTCTCTATTTGTAGAGCTTTGGAAAATAAGTGGGTTGAAGTATATAATTTTGTCCTCTCACCAGCATACTCTGCAGGGTATCGTGAGGGTTAGGGTTAGGGTTAGGCACAATATCAGGAGATTTGCCTGCAAATTCAAACTGAAAGGTTAGTGATTTTAAGAATTTATGAATGTGTTTATTAAACATTTTATACATTTTAATATAGATGGAGGTTTTACTGGTTTGGGATGTCAGTTGACATTGAAAAGTTGGGTGTGTGTTATTGTAGGTGTTGTAGTTCTTCAAATAGTGGTGTAATCTGTGCTGATATTAACTGTACATATCTTACAAATCTTGGAATGTGACGAGTGCCAAAAGTTTGGTAAGCCTTTGACTGCTCTTCCGACACTAGAATCTATGCAGTAAATGCCAAACATTTTAATTTCATGCCTAAATCTGCCAGTAAATACACCTTTCTGGAGCTGAATCCTACCAAGCCTGTGTCTCAGTCATTATGTAAATCAGTCTGGTGGGTAGTACTTCCTTATTTGTTGTGCATTGTATAGGTGCCACAGGTGGGTGAATGTTTTTTCGACCATTCTATAACACAGATCACGTGTAATTTCTACTTTGACCATCATAACAGTGAGAACTGTGCATATCATATATGTAACATTTAATACTGATTTAACATGGGCTTTCCCAAAGATAAGCCTAACCCTAACCCCAACACCAGGGAAGAGAATTTGTTAATGAAGTAGGTACATTTTTAATATATAACCTGTAATTTGAGATTTTTAGATTATTTTGCAGGCTCGAAAATTGTTTATTCATTCTTCAAGATCAGCCATGCCCTTTGTGAACTGCTGTGCATTAAAAGGAGTGCAACAGCAGCCTATCACCCCCAAACTAATCGCCTTCATGAAAAGACCAATGATATTATAAAACAGTAATGATTAATAATGTAGTTTTGCCTAGTTTTTTGTATTTCATAAAAATGTGATTATAATGATAGCACTTCTGTTTTAGAGCACTCAATAAACTTGTCAACAATCAGCAGAATGACTGGGATACCTATCTGGATGCCACACTGTTCTCCTTGAGATGGAAGGTGCACACAACCACAAAACACTTTCCTTTTCTTTTAATGGATGGCAGAGAGGCAGTATTCCCTTCAAAGTTTCCTGTTGACATGCTGGTGAGTCCTTTCATGTTTTATCACATCCTCACAAGATCACATCCATAGGGGGCCCAAAACTATCATAAAAACAGGTTCTTCTAATCCTAGCTTCAGTTGGCTAACCCTAATATGGGCACTTAGGCTAACACTATGGGCTGCTGGAAATGAACACCTGGCACAAAATTCTATATTTATTTCATTAATCATAGATATTAAGACTCCCCTCTCACCCCCTCTCTACTAAAACAACAAAACATCTACCTGTTCTGCTAGTTGGTCTTTGTGTTCTCTTTGTGTTCTCAGGTAAGGATGATTATTCAGGACACAAGCAGGGAACAGCACAAAATAGCATGACGACGTCAATGACCGGACTGGGGAAACAAACTTGAACGCGGACTAAATACACAGGATCACTAATACAGAACAAGAAACAGCTGGTGAACGCAGGAATTCACACGAGGGTAACGAGGGGGCGTGGCACACAGGAGGATCGAACGGGCAGGAGGTGACACAATGTTCTTAAAACAGTGATTGTAAAATAAATACATTTACATTGCAATTGCAAATTGCACTGTTTGCTTGAAACTGGTTCTCAAATCTTAATCCGTAGGTTTTCTAAGTAGGCCTATGTAATCTTTAGGAATTTTTTCTGATGTATCCGGAAGATAATTAAGGAGACTGTTTACAACACATTGTGAAAATAATTATTGTTTGGGGTGGCCAAGACAATCCAATAGGTGTTGCAATCATAATTGAGGCCAGTGAGGTTTTGGCCAAATGTGGCAACATCGCAAAGGCTTTTAGCTTGCTCACGGGGCTTATTTATGCCTTGAATCTCGCTTACCCATCAAAACTAAAGTATACATTCCAGATGTCCCAGAAACTGTTTTTAGTACTTGATGGGGGTAAACTGTTTCCAAAGATACAGCCTAGCAGAAACAAATTACTAGAATGAGTGTTGGGTATGTAACCCTAGTGCTGCATGTGTCCACTGCCTGTGCGCACTCCTCTGCATGCCCTGGGACTCTGCATTGTGTCTTTTGGCTGTATGGGTGGAGGGGCGTTGCGCAGAGGGAATGAGACTCCGGGGTTCTGCTTTGTGGTTGAGACTGAGGTAGCACTTTATTGGCTCACACTCTCTATCTTCAGCTGCTGTACATCACAGTGGCTGTTGACTTCCATACCTTACAAGGTAATATAACTTAAGCTATTACAAGGTAAAAAGAAGTTTCTCTGCATAAACCAACATTATGAAACTGAAAATAACAGATATTCATAAAATAAAGATAAACACATAATAAACACAAATTAACTACAGCCTCCTTTTACGCTTTTATGTATGCAGCTAATTAGCCAACATTACAGCTATATTTCTGTCTAAAACGGAAGCGCATACCAATCAAAGCCATGTATATGTATAGTTTAACATCTTAATAAACACAACAAATGAGCTAATGTTTTACATTAATGTACGAGGTAGCCATTAACACTTATTAGCTTATAAAATGAAAAACCTGGCATCCTACCGTCCTACGCGAAACCAATTTCTGAACTACGGTGTCTTGAGAGGAATAAACAGTGCGGATGGCTGGATTCTTTGGGGAATGGGCAACGCAAACGCGCTAACTAGCAGCGGATTTTCCATACCGGTTTGGGGAGTACGGGTGGGGATTAGGGTTGTATTTTTCAGCAGAGTATTTCAACTGAACCAATGTTGCAAAAAAGTAATTACATGAGTTCCAGTAGACCTGTGTGACAGGTACGTACAATGTGTGCCTGCTTCAAGGGACTGCAGTTAGGAAGTTGCCAGTCTTACAGGCTAGAACACTGTTGTCCTGCTACACACTGATGAAGATGCATACTCAGTACTCAGAGAGTCAAGCAGTCATGCGATGACCGGACAGAATGAACATCAGTCTGCTGGAATATGTTTATACTTATTTTTTCAGGAAATCATTATTATGTATTGTGTAGTGTTATGTAGGTAGCAGATTTGGGGTCCTGGGGGCAGCTGTTGCATGTCACCTCATCAAGAAAGGTCATACATGGCTCTCCAATGGCTCTTACACCACCCCACCCTGCCAAGTGGGGTGTCTGCTTAAACATCACTGCCATAGCATGGGAAACATG
>JAODKM010000044.1:17197541-17207715 GCA_026780845.1 Petrocephalus sullivani | reverse complement strand
TGCAGCTCGTTATTGAGGCGGGGGTGCGGATAAAGCTGTGCACATGGCCCTCAGAGTGTGGTGGCCACACATCAGCCTCAGGCTCTCACTCGAGCTGCTCGTCCCGTTTCGGGTCCTTGTTGTCCAACGACCACAGTGGTAAATCTACACTAAAGTCCCCACACCTCTATAGTCCCTCATGTCACTGCCTCTCACAGCAAAAACAGCATTAAAACCTCAGCAGCTCTAGGGAGTGTCATATCTGAACGAGTGTGATAATTCACCTGATGATCCACAGATTTGCTTCTGTGGCACAGGGTGTGAGACAGGTGATATGTTCTTGGAATTGCAGGTGCTGGTAGCATGATAAAAACTCCCATTGTTCCAGTATCTGTAATCAGTGTAGAGAAATGAAACCTTACGGGTGCCTGTCTAGTTTCCTTAAACTCACAAGAGCACATATTTACACCATGGTTAGGTTGTGAGGCTTGTTCCTTTGTGCCACCAAACAGGAGAAAGTTTTATAGGTAGCCCCTTAGGACACGGATAAAGTACTTCGCTTTTCAAAGCATGCAGTCCTGCAGGTGTTAGATTTCTCTGTTAATTATCCTGTGTTGCTAACGCAAAACACCAACTGAGATGACTTGCTGTCAAAATAATTACATTACTGAATGAGGTGATTCCACTAGACCAGGTGTACTGTGCCTTTAGGCCTTTGATAAAAATAACTAACTATTCTATCATTAAACAGCAGAGGGCATCCATTCCCATTACCCAGCAAAGGCTGCACTGACTGGCCTCAAACCTGAAAAACATTACCCCCTTATCATTCTTTTACTGGTTACGCTTAAAGGTAAAACAATGTGAATTCAAATTTAGAAAGATTTAAAGGTATGCCTTTAAGTTTTTTGCATATTCCACAACACATACAATATTACCCATTAAAGAAGCCTTACAGATCCTATTGAATGTATATAATACGAAAAGTTAAACTATGTTATAGTTTTATTATATGTTAAACTCCGTAAATAGTCTATAGTATAAATACCTGAAAATTTTAAAAGGTTTCTCTGGAGAAAATTACTTATGCAAAGCAGGGTTGCAGTTAGTTAATTCCTTCCTGCAACAATGTGTGTTGCGAACATGTTGGAGAAAATAGCAGAAACCTTCTGCTTAGCCTTAAACTTTTCTCTCTATCTATCTCTACCCGGATTATGAACATGGACGAGAGCCACATATCTGATGTATATGCATGAGTCGGAGCCCGTGAGTCCGTTATTTTCAGTATTCATGAATACCTTCCTAGCTGACAAAACAAACTATAGCAATGATGAGCTGTTGATGGGGCTGCTGCAGGTGTCTGTGCCGTTTGCTCGAGTGGGTTAGTCTGTGCATCCAGTATTAATGATTTCGTAAGAAATTATTTTCATGGTCGGGGGAAATATAACAAAGATGCATTACTGGAGAGGTTGCGTTTGGCTTTCTGTCTTATGCGACTGCATAGGAAATCCTGCGTAAAATGCTTGAAACCGAAGCGGTTGTATAATTTTAAAAGTTGGGCTCTGGCCGGCGGGGCGGGTCCGTACGTCGCTGGAGCCCGACGGGCTGGCGCAGTGTAGGCGAGCTGTCAGCGCCGCCATCCGTGGGTGGGAAGGACTCTTCGGCGTGCATGCGACCATGTGAACGCTTATGTTAATCCCGACGGCTTTAAAGCCGTCTGAAAGCGCACCAAAAGCCTTTCAGAAGTTGCCTGCTGGTGCTCGGTCCGGTTTCGGCACCAGCATTTGCTGGTAGCGGAGTGCCAGTTTTTCCATGGTTTATTCTTTGTCCTCAATATATGATATACTAAACTGCCAGGTTTTATAAAAGTATTTTGATAAAGTGGTTTACCAACGTGCCTCTGTTCCAGTTCTGCTAAGGACGGGGAAGCGTGCGCGGAGTCTCGCCATGTCCTCCGCCGCTGAGCCGCAGCGCAGCCGGCGGTTCTGCGTCCTGTCCTGGCAGCAGGTGCGGCGCCTGCGCTCCATCCTCGGCGAGAGCGTCCCCATCCACGGCCGGGGCGGCTTCCCCACGCTGTCTGTCCAGCCCCAGCACATCGTCCAGGTACAGCGGCACATCCTAAAGGACTCGATTCCGAAAACGGACGACCTCTTCGATCCTTTCGGCTATACATGACTAATGCGAGGTTAATTAATTAACTAATAATCTTTGTACAATTAAAACTAGACTGCCAACTCTCACACATTTGGCGTGATACGCTTTCAGACTCTCACACAAGAAAACTAAGTCTATATATTTTAAATCTATATTTTTTCATTATAAACCTAAATTTGGCTACATCGAAAGCTTTGGTGTAGTTTGCAATCCCTATAGACTATTTACAAGGTAATACAACTCTTACATACGTATAAATGAGAATATCACGCCAGTCAGCCTGTAGTTAGCTACCCTGATTAAACTTGATCCTACCTAAATATAGTAGACAATTAATTTTACATATATCTTAGAATGAAGTTTTCACAGCGAACGTAAAGTTGTTAGGACATAGGGGTGATATAGAGTTACCGAAATGCGCCCGAATGGCTGGGAACGGAGCAGAGACGAGGCGAAGTTAGTTCCGCGTCATTTGTTACTTATTTATTGTAAGCGCAAAGCCGCAAATCTACGGCAAATGGTAAAATGTTAGAACCATGGAAACTCGGGGATAGTGATGTGTTACACACAACATCGTAAAAACATTACCACTGTAATAATGGGTTTTTAGACATTTAAAACCTGATTTAAAAATGCTGTTTTGTGGTGAAATCGACACATCGAGACTTCCTTTGGCAATGCTTGGTCGTCTTTCTCCATATTTTTTCAGCTGTTGGTAAATTCTATATAGTAAAGTGGTCATTATTGTCGGCAGAAATCCAGGCATAATAGCGACTGCTTATGTAATCCATTTTGTCAAGTAGATTTCTTTAAACGTTGCAGTACAATTTCGGAAAGCTCCTGGATTAGTCGCTAGTGATGGGAAATTCGTTTCAGTTTACAGAACCGATTTAATCGAACCGTTAATTTTAAATGAAAGTTCCATTCACAGAATCGAAAACACTGAAAAATAATTCTGTGCTCTTCCATTTGTATTTTCCTCCCCTCAAAGTAAAAATTATTTTTTGCAAAGTTTTAGTTCCTCAAGTTAATAGCAGAAGTTCTGTGTGTTTGATGGTGACTGGACAGCCCGTCAGCTTTTACCATATAGTAACTTTATAGCGAAATACACTTCCTTCATGTGAAGTGTTTATGATGATGGACTGGAGAGAAGGACCCACTCACCATGATAAGAAATTAATCAAAAATACAGTGGTTCTTCCCTGAGTCACCATCAATTTGATGGTGGACCAGACATTTTCCCCAGGAAGCGATGGGGACCCACCCCACTGAACTAAATTTAATGTCTGGCCCTGATTAGATGTGATTGCTGTTGCATTACAAGAGGAGTTACCAGGGAAAAGATTTTTGAAGCATCATTAATTTAAATTATGTAAACTGCTTTACTAATTTGAGGTGTGGTGTGCGATACTGCTAAATTTGGTATCAATCCGATACCAAGTAAACACCGGGCCAATATCACCAATACCAATACTTTTTACTTACAGAAGCAGCTTATGTACTATGTAGGGGACAGCAATGCATCATCAATATGCTAAATCTGATTTAATTTCCATAACCACCAAATGATTTTGTGATTTCTGCACTCCACATTTAATTAGTTCATTATATGCATGTTAAAACTCAGGACAGATTTTTTAGCAAAGTTTTTAGTAAATGGATGAGCGACTGATTGCAATCGGTGCTCAAATAATAAGAGAATTTCAATTTGAGAGGGTTTTGCATAATCGGCAAAATCCTTTATTGTTTCGGCATTATATTCTTTTCGAGAGATATTGCTTCATAGTTGGAATATTAACGTTCAACATTTTATTAGCTTCTTATAATTGAAGTCAAACTATAGCGAAGTCGGGCTCTCACAACCACACAAACAGTGTGTATTGCCTTGCGATGAGATTTTTTGCAAGCGGCATTTTTTTTTTGTATACTGTAGGCGATGCGGAAATGCTATCAAAGAGTGCAGTTTGCCGGGCAATTCCCAAAGTCTGTCTGGCCCTGAAATATATCCTCCAGGCTGTCTCTCTCTCTCTCACATACATACACACACACAAACACACACATATATACCATGTATTCCTACACTCTTAGAAAAAAGGGTTCTTGGGGTGCTATATAGAACCCTGGGGGTTCTAACCATAGGGGAATAGAACCATTGCCTTCAAAAAGGTTCTATTTCATGCATGTGAGGATATATAAAATGGTTCTATATAGAACCTTTTGAAGATGCCATATATGTACAAAGCTATAGAACCCTTAAGGGAACCTTTTGTTTTAAGAGTGTATCTTTATGGGGACACTCCATTCATTCCTATGGGCATAACCCTGATCGCAACTATGACACCCTTAACCCCTACCCAGCCCTAACCTTAACCATAAGTAACCAGGTAATTTTTTTAGTTTTTTGATTGTAGACACAATTTTTTTTTATAAAATTGAAGTTATCATTATGGGGACCAAAAAAATGTCCCCACAAGGTAATATAAACATGACCACAAACTCACACACACACACAGTCTTATGTGTTGGTTTTTATGGTGCAATGGTTTATGGTTTTATGGTCCAATGTTCACATGGATTTTTGGTTTTCAGATATGCACAGATATTTCAGATAACGCATGGTAACAGAAATTTGCCTCAAAGTTATTGAAACGACATTGAAAAGTCATGGAATTTTTTTTGGGAAAAAATGTGTATGAACCCTGATATATTGTTGTTATTATTTTATATATAATTAATGAATTATTATATATGAATTATTCTTAACAATGTGAAAGTTAAAGCCTTCAGGAAAATATTAATGCTTGCAATATTTATTGAAAGATTATTTAAACTATGTGATTCATCTACAGCTTAATTTTAACATTTATAAATCACTGAAGCATACTGCCTTAGAGCATGCAAGCATGCTGAATGACAGACTGGTGAACTATGGCCTAGCCTTGGTGGTTAAGGGTAACTGCTGTTGTCTCGCTGACCATTGGTAACTGACCAGAATTGCCCAGTGGTTTTGCTCAGCTTGTTGTATAGTGGCCTTGGCTTTCTCCGTAATTCTGTTATGTTGGATGCCACTTAAATTGATCTATATAAACTAAGCAAAAACCCTAATCAGATTTCTGATTAATTCAGTGAATCCCCTTCACCAGCTTTTCCTGTTAGTCCATTTTGTGGCATTGTGCAGAGGTTGTCGCTCTGCACTGATGGGAGCAACTTCCTCACCTGTCTGTCCTGACATCAGCTTCTGAAATTCCACTGGACCAACCTCCCATGTTTATACCTGGACTATACACAATTCTACTTCATAAACTGGGACTTTATTTTGGATTTCCTCTGCTGGCTCTGGAGGCTGGGCTTCCCTGGTTCCCTCCAAGGTTTCTTTTTACTAGGGAGTTTCTCCACGCCATTGTCACCCCTGGCTTGCTCACTGGGGCCTTTGGCAGAGGTAATGTAAAGCGGTTTGAGACACTGTAATGTTGTGAAAATGCAGTATATAAAATGAATTGAATTTGCTTCAGATATTATGTACCTAAAGGGCAACTGAGCCTGTAGCCTGAGCCTGATATCCCTGCCTGTCAGGTTTGATGTAGGAGGATGCTGCTGTGCTGGAATGGCCACTAGAGGGAAGCACTTGGCAAACTGACCTGTGCACAGCTGGATCTCTGCCTTGAGCTTATGTAACACTTGGAGCTGTCCTGCTTCCCCGTGGACCCTCTTCCTGCCAGCAGACTGAGCTGGAGCTACCCAGCATGCTCTGCTCACAGTGTTTATCTTTCCCTCATTATGCCTCACAGATCTGGATGCTTTTTGAATCGCTTGGTGTTACTGTCCAAAGATGACGTAATATGATCTGATTGGCTGAAATGTAAATGATTGATATTCAGTTGTCCCTTGCCTCTATTACAGTTTTTTCAAATACAGTACTGTGCTCATTAAAGTACATACAGTACTGTATATTCATTAAAAAGTTGATCAAGACAGTGAAAATGATACAGCGCCTCTTTGGTTGCCTGAGTCAGTTACATCCTCTTTCTATCCTGGCCACTGCCTGGCTCAGCCTCACGCAAGTTCGTTTCTCTCATACACGCTTCTACATCGCTACACATCGGAAGCATCTTTGTTTACGATTTCTGAGAACTTTTATCTAAGCCCCACGATGGCTCCTAAACGTGCTGCATGTCCTAAGCCTTCTGCTTCTTCTTATTTTCATAGGTTAGTGGTTCTGTGTAAGAACTGTGTGTGTGTAATTAATGTACAATAATAATAATAATACTACTACTAACAACAACAACAACAACAATAATAATAATATATTTGTAATGTCTAATATGTCTTATTCTCTTATTTTGTGTAATATATTGGGTAATACGAGTCTACTGGTGACTAAAGGGTGTTGTGTCATGTCTAGAGGGCTCTAATAATGCTTCGCAGAAATTCAGTTATCACGTTAGAGTCTGGAACTGATTAACCGCGATAAACGAGGTACCTTAATTCCTAATAATAATTTTAAAAATTTCCTGTTCTTTTACCTTTGGATATTTTTGTTTCATTCTTTATTTTTTGTGGGTTTTAATCTCCGTAATACCATGAAGAAGATATGTGCTGTTTATTTTATTTTTTCGTTTGTCCAGGGCAGGAATGGCTTAATCTAGCCTGTCCTAGGGGCATGTTGTCTTGGCTCCAGAACAAACACACCTGTGTTCTTCATCCAGGTCGTTCGGACACGGCTGGAGGAGAAGGGCTTGGTGGTTCAGGACGTGAAGCTGAATGGTTCCGCGGCAAGCCACGTTCTGCATCGGGACATGGGCTTGGGCTACAAGGACCTGGACCTCATCTTTGGTCTCAAGCTAGCGGATGACCGGGCCTTCCGCCTGGTGAAGGACGTGGTGCTGGGCTGCCTGCTGGACTTCCTGCCAGCTGGGGTCAACAAGGAGCGCCTCACCCCCCTGACTCTGAAGGAGGCCTACGTGCAGAAGCTGGTGAAGGTGTGCAACGACACGGACCGCTGGAGCCTCATCTCGCTTTCCAACAACACGGGTAAGAACGTGGAGCTCAAGTTTGTGGACTCGCTGCGGCGGCAGTTTGAGTTTAGCGTGGACTCCTTCCAGATTGTGCTGGACTCGCTGCTGCTCTTCAGCCAGTGCTCCGAGACACCCATGTCGGAGAGCTTCCACCCCACAGTGCTGGGCGAGAGTGTCTACGGCGACTTCCGGGAGGCACTGAGCCACTTGCACAACAGGACCATCGCCACGCACAGCCCTGAGGAGATCCGGGGGGGCGGCCTGTTGAAATACTGCCACCTGCTGGTGAGGGGCTTCCAGCCCGCCTCTGAGGTGGAGATGAAATCGCTGCAGCGCTACATGTGTTCGCGCTTCTTCATTGACTTCCCTGACATCGGCAAGCAGCAGCGCAAGCTGGAGACCTACCTGCAGAGCCATTTCGCTGGCGCGGAGCACCAGCGCTACGCGTACCTGGGCACGCTGTGGCGTGTGGTGGATGAGAGCACAGTCTGCCTGATGGGCCATGAGCGGTGGCAGACGCTGCGCATGATTTCGGCGCTGGCGCTGCGCGTGCTGGTCGAGCAGCATGCCATCCCCACCTGTGCCAATGTCACCTGCTATTACCAGCCTGCACCCTACGTGCACAATGTCAACTTCAGCAATTATTATGTGTTGGGGGTGCGGCCCCTAGTGGCCACGGGCAGGAACTGCTATCGGTCCTGGCTACCTTGCAACTGAACCTGTGTGGCTGAGGGTAGGATACAGTGTGGCTTCATAAATAGAGGAGATTGACTTTCTCAGATTTTCTTGCCTCTTCTCAATGCAACTTCAACTCTACTTTCGAGCCATTCACTTTTTTTTCTTACATTTTCGCTAATAGTTTGACTTTTTGCATGTAGCAAGATAGCGAGGAAGGAGTTGAAGCATTTTATGTCTGTAATGCATTTTTTTTATAATGGACCAAAGAAGTTTTGTCTTTTGTCTTGTCTGTTTGCGATAAACAGACCTATACGCCCGTGTGAAGTGGCTGTGTAACAGATCTACGTAATTATGCAGCTCCTTATAGGTATGGGACTGTTAAAAATTAAAAAAAAAAAAAAAAAAAAAAGCGTGCTGATGCCGGTTCCTCGGTCCCTGTTCTGCCTGGAATCTGACAGTCTCATTAACCCTAAAGGTGCCCCTGCAAAGGGTGTTCATGTTTTGCACCTTGGCCCAAACTAAGGCTGTGCGATATGGCCTAAAATTCATATTGCGGTATAATTTGAACCATAGACGGTAGACGGTATGTATTGCAGTATATAATTTATGAATGGGTAATATGTGTCCAAATCAAACAATTTGTTTTGGAGCTAAATATGTAATTCATATAACGGATAAAGCATTGCTTTCAAGTTAAATATGCGGTTATAATCAACAAGACATGTTGTTACCGAGCTAAATATACATCAATAATCTCATAAAATGTATCGGTTTTAATGGATAAATCACATCGCTGCCGAGCTAAATATACATTATCTAATTAAACATGTCGATTGTGCTATCAAGCTAAATGTGAGCGATGTCTTAATAATAATTGGAAATACACTTTTAAAAAAAAATAAAAAATTCGGAACATTTTTAATTCAGGTTAAATTTCTTATTGATAATTAATGAAATCACTTTGTAAAAAACATCTGTAAACACATTTTATTGGTGTGGACTCTTGCTGCAGCCATAAGAATAAAGTTGAAACTTCCAGGGTGCTTTAAAGCAGTGTCATCACATCGTAGCGTGGAGTGGTGTTTTATTAATGACAGGAGTGGTGGTCTGTCTCACTCGGAAGTTTGAGGCTTGCCCAAATCGGAACGAGCGCAGAGTGGTTTAACTGGAGCGGGATGAATTTTAGTGAAGCGCAGAGTGGTATTAAGCGGAGGAGCGGGCAGAGCCAACACCCTAGGAGTGGAAATTCTCACTGCTCTGCTCACATACTTTAGTCATGAACAACCACTACCGCGGTAGGCCGGTGTAAATAAAATCTCTCCCTTTGGCCAAATTTATAACGTATACCATTTACACCTTTTATACTGCACACCCATAGCTCAAACTTGACCCCTAATTCTGCCTGTCAACTGTGATTTTATAGTAATATAGTATTAGTATAATATTTTATAGTATATTATAGTAATAATAAAACAGAAATATTCTCTGGCTGCTGAGCACTTTATTCTAGGGTGGCAACAGCGAATGGTTTAACGTCAACGCGCTGTATTTGTTGGTGGACACCGATGGTTGTGGTCGGCAGGTGTGCACAGCAGTGATATTCCACCAGACCATCAAATGTTTTGCAATCAACAGATGTTTTGCAACAAACACAAATACAAGCAGTGTGGTGAAATGAGAAAACTCTGATGGACAGTTTTATTAAATTTACTAGGAGGTAGTACTGTAATATGATATATCATGGCATTTTATAATCTTGCTGACAGAATAAGATTGCCCTCTTCCCTGCTCAAAATGCTGGAATAGCATTGTTTTTTAAAAATACCGTATACTGTGATGTGAAGCACATCATTACACTGTAAAGGTTTTATTACAACTGTGATACCTCTTGCTTCTTAAATAAAGCATTTGCACTTTTCAGTAACACTTTCTATGGAGCCCATATTCAAAAAGTCTAATAAATGTTCTTAGTATTCTTTGTATCACATTTATGAATATATAATTATGAATAATAATATATAATATTATAAACAGGGCTATAACTATTTATAAAAAGGCATAACACATTATAGTCATCTGCATTATCTCTCTCATCTCTAATGCACTATCGATACCTTTTATAATGCAATGCAATCTTAATGCTTATGCTGACCATTATAATGCAATTCAATTTTATTTGAATAACTCATTTTCAGACCATTGTCTCAAAGTGCTTTACCTCATCCAGACCCCCCAGTGAGTAAGCCAGAGGTGACGGTGGCACGTTAAAACTCCCTAGAAGGAAGAAACCTTGGGAGGAACCAGATTTGGGGGGGCCTGGCTGTGTGGCATAGAGTCCGCAGAGACTT
>JAODKM010000044.1:17128273-17142634 GCA_026780845.1 Petrocephalus sullivani | reverse complement strand
AGTTCTCCCCAAGCGAGCTTGATGGGCCGAATGGCCTCCTCTCATTTGTATAGTTCTTATGTTCTTATGTTCTTAAGGACTACCTCCAAATTCTTCTACTTCACCTCAAATCAGCAGCTACATAGTTGAAACTTGTGTTGAGACACAATTGGGTGTTACAACTGAACAATGATTCCAAATACACATCAAAGCTGATTTTGGAATGACTAAAGCAGGCTAACATTTAAGTTTTGAAATGGCCTTCCCAAAGCCCCAACCTCAACCCTATTGAAAATGTGTGGACTGTGCTTAAAATCCAGGTCCATGCCAGGAAACCAACCAATTTAAATGAACGCTATCAATTATGCCAAGAAGCGTGGTCAAATATCCAGCCAGAATTATGCCAGAAGCTTGTTGATGGCTACAATAAGCATTTCTTCAAGGCGCAACTTCGAAGGGAAATTTATCTACATATTAGAGGGGGTGTATTTATATATTTGAGTCTGTATGTATAACTTTGACACTTTACAGAAAATCCAGTTGCCATTGCAGAAAATCCTACATATATTCAAAGTTGTGCCCCCAGGTCTTGATTTAAAAAAATATTGAAGATGTATGTTGTATAATATTGCACGCGGAAAAAAGAATGGTTCAAATAAATCATTAAAAACCCCAAATTAATATTACATTCATGCCCATGATGAGTGTATGTAAACTTCTGATCACAACTGTATATCCCTACTGAAAATAAAACGGCATAGACCAGTACGGTTTACCTGCACATGAAGATGGTCCACCAGCACAAAAACACAACACATGCTGGTTTAAGCAGCATGCATTATGCTGGTCATGCTGGTAACCAATTATGCTGGTCTATGCTGTTTTTTTCAGCAGGGATATGTTTTATAGTTTTGATGTCTTTATAATTATCCTAAAATGTAGAGAATGAGACAAATGAACCTTTCTAGGGGTCGGTGTTTCCAAACTTTTGACTGACACTGTATATGTTATAATATTAAATATTATGTTATATTGTCCAACACTCCCTGAATTTCCATTAAATATCACATAAATGAAAAAAAAAATGTTTAAATGAAAAAGTTCATTTTAAATTAGAAAAAAAAAATGAAGTCCTTTTTTGGTTTTTCCGATTCGGTTTAGAGACGTAAAATTCAAAGAAGGAACAATAATCCGTGTATCATTCGTTCATTCGTTTTTCTCACTAAAACCAACAATGAAAAAACAAAAAAAAAAGTGTGTTCTCGATATTCGTTTCAAAACCAGTAACGAGTCGTTTTCCGATTCCCCATTTTGCCGTCAAATCGAAAATGGAAAAACCAGAAAACGTGCGCCCACTTTCCATTTTGGTTTTTTCAAAAATCTCCATGCGGAGCAAAAGACGAGAGACAAGAAAATAAATTCCTTACATGCAACTGAAACAAGACAGCAGCAATGCAATCTGCAGTTAAACTGCAGAAGCTCTTATTCCCTCCTTCCACATAGGAGTGTTCTAAGTGGTAGGATGGGTTCTGCATAATGGAACACAGAACACGAGCACAGGCAGGGGTAGGAGCAGGTCTGTTGCTGCGTAGCTATGGTAAGATGGCTCGTCCACGTGTTCGAGCTGCCGTTTAGATTAAAATCGAAATACCTGGAATGCCACAGTTCCTTCCCTGCATTCCAGTGTTCCCCAGCAATGATCTTAGGGGCTTTCATTTGTTGATAAGAACAGAAAGGCAGTTGAAAGAAAACTACCATCTGATTGGGGCAGAACAAACTGCACAGGTCTCAACCTGCAGATCTAAGTGAGGTACAGGCATGAACAATCAAAATACCACACAGACTGTAGTTAGTCAGTAATGCTACAGCCATAATGACAAGGGAGGATTGCACCCTGTAGCTACAATGACACTGGCTTTGGGTCAATGTTTATGCTGAACATATGCTGGGTGCCCTATGAGGTGTGTATTGGCACAGCTTTTGAGTCTCAGTTCAAATTTACACACTGAACAAGGTGTACAAAAGATCCAATAAAAGCACCATAATAAAAACTGGATTTTCAGGTTGTGCAGCTGAATAGATCCTAACATTTTCTGGGTATTCACTAAGTTTATGCTACATTATGGTTTCCTACACATAAAAAATGGAAGTAACAATTCCCTTACCTGGTTTCTGAGACTTTACGTACAGATTTCTGTAAACTCCCATTTAAAATGGCACCTCCACTCTAATTTATCAGACATTGCCTGTTAACCAAACCTGTATTCAGGTGCTACATCAAAACCAATCCAGACAATAACTATTAAAGCAGTTGCAAAAACACAAGTGTGAGGATCTTCAGCTGAGGGAGCATAATTATTTCAAATAGTATTCCAGTTTCAGAACCTGCTAAAATATGTACAGTGGACCCTGTTGAATTCCATTCATATCACCTCTTACCTATCCCAAACACCATAGTGTGTTCGATGCCAGCAACCAGTGCAGTGGGTCATGACCTCCATTTGGAGACAACCACAGCCCCAGCATTGATTCAGACTAATTCAGTGTTAAAAACTACACACTGCACCATGTGTACTACATATTGGTAACAACTGTCAGCACCAACGTACTTCTCTCACAACAGTTAAGATACTCTAAGGCCAGCTCGGGTGGAAATGTTTGTAGGTCTGTATCAGTGTCTGTGCTGCAGAGCAGTCAAACTACACGAAACCATTCATGGGACTGCTCACTATTATAAAGAGGTGAGAATAACCTTACATACTCACGTAGCTCATTATATAGGACGATCAACTGCGCCCGATAGGCGTGTTTACAAAGGGGTGACACTACATCCGATACGACAGTACAACGCGAAGAGATCGCCCGTTTATTCAATGATTTACCTGGCCGAGGGATTGCCTAATGGAGGAAGCCGGTTCACATGACGTGTATGGTACAGAAATCAAACTATACAGCCTGTAATCTATACATATTTGCATATCATCATGCATAGCAATAATTTTATCGATGCGTATTTGACGACTGAAAAAGTCAGACGTGAGAAATAGTACAAGATTCAGCTTAACATTACAGAACTACAAAGGCTAAGTGTTTTAAACTCATTTTCTTCCGCTGTCGTTTTCAGGTACAATCAGACAGCGATAGTCCACCTGAGAAATAGTTAGTTAGTACTTGTCTGAAAGTAAACAAGACTTCAAAGAGAAATGTTTTGTTGTTAATTTCTATCGACCGCACCCTGAAATTGCAGTAAATAACATTACTCACCCTATTCGAATACAGTGTTAAACATTCCCTCCTACTGCGAATAGTTTCGGTCGATACCGCACCTGACCTTCCTTAGCTCGGCATATGGCTTTCCCAACATGTTCGTTTATATTTACCTTTTCCGAAAGGTGTTCGGTACCTGTAGTTTTCTGAAAATAGACACACCTATTACGCTTAGTACTTTTGAACGAAATAATGACTACAAAACCCAACATACCTTGTTCTGTTTCGAAAGAACGCATGCGTATATTCTCAGGTATGCTGTGTAGTCGTTAGTACTGTAAAACAAGAAACGTTTTAGAGTGTTACGAGTTGTTTATTATTATTATTAGTATTATTACTACTACTAATAATAATAACTCTTTTCAATATGTTCGTTACCCATGACCTAACCTGTTTCCACTTAATGTACCCGTGTTGTAAAGATTTCTGATCACATTCTTGACTGCGCTCAAGCTATCCTCGCTTTGCCGATGACCAGTCAAGTCATCCGCGCTTAAAATGTGTGGTGCACACCTAAACACAACATTACGGTATCAGATTGTGTTTGACAGGATAAAATTCACAATTTTCCCATAATGTATAAATAAGTCGGATACCACGTAAAAGCAACGTCCTAAATTTGGTCGACTTTTACTGTACCATTTTCAAGAAAATGCACTTTGAAATTGGTATTATTTTGTGTTATATGAGACAAATTTGAGAGGACATTGCTCAGAACAAGTCTTTTGTGGATGTTGCTTTTGTATCAAATCATGATTACAATCACCTGTTATCTGAAATCACACCATTATTAAATAGTTTGCCTCATCACTAGCCCTAAATTTCCCACATCTCAATTTTTTGGAAGGTGTTGTAGGCCTGAAATGCAGGAACAGATGTATATTAACAAATGAAATAAAGTTAACCAGACAACACATGAGCTATCTTCGGTTTATGTTGTCTGCAATGGAATAAAAGTCAAAGTAAATCTCAGAATCACTGCATTTTTTGTTGTTGTTGCATTTTCCATACATTTTTTTTTTTACTTTTTCTTATTTGTGGTTGTACAACAAATTATTTTTTCAACCTGAGATTCAATGTCCTGGCATTGGTGGTGTTCCGATAAGCTAGTCCTGGGAGCAGTGCAGGTATGGCTGTAGTAATTGGCCTCCGTTATGCAGTCAGTGACAAAAAAAAGTTAAGCACCCACACGGAGTAATGGAAATGAAATGAAACTGTATAGCAATGATTATAATTTTAGATCAAATGGGCAACGGAGTAAGTCCCATGCCCCCCCCCGGGCCTGGATACATTGGTGATACGGTGCGGAAGGGAGTCATACAGCCATTGTAAGTCAGCCCATGGCTGTTGTAACTGGCCCCCGAGATCCTGCAGATTGACACTGGGTCTGAGTTGACATCTGAGCTGATCCCATACATGTTCGACTGGGGAAAGATCGGAGGACCTGACTGGCCCCGGGAGGACCTCATCATGACGCAGGCAGTCCATAGACCCATGTGCCTTGTATGGATGGGCATTGTCTTGTAGAAAGACTGTACCAGGGTGCTGTCTCAGGAGTGGTGAGACATGCGGACACAGGATGTCACTGACATAGCCTTGTGCCATCAAGGTCACCCATATCACTACCAGAGGTGACCTGAAGTCATACCCTATGGCTCCCCACACCATAATGCCAGGAGTAATGCTGGTGTGTCTCTCCACAATATTGGCAGGATTGGTTCTCTAACCTTGGGGCCACCATACGCGCACAAAACGGTCATCTGTTGAAATACAGAACTGAGATTCGTAGCTGAACATGGTACGACACCAGTCGTCATCAGTCCATGCCTTTGGGTTATGGCACCACTCCAAAGGCAGCCGTCTCTGTGCTGGTGTTAATGGCAGCCTATGCATGGGACGGTGAAGCCGTAGTCCGGCTGATGCCAGTCGCCGAGACACAGTGCGGGATGACACAGAGTGTTGTAGAGAGTCCAATACCTGTGTCCAGATGGCTGA
Source organism: Petrocephalus sullivani (assembly GCA_026780845.1). NCBI lineage: Eukaryota > Metazoa > Chordata > Actinopteri > Osteoglossiformes > Mormyridae > Petrocephalus > Petrocephalus sullivani. The sequence continues at coordinate 17,137,393 of JAODKM010000044.1, read as the reverse complement.
TGCAGATGTCATGGGGTTCTGTAATGCTTGGCGCACAGTATGACGATCCTCACTGAGTATACATTAAATAACAATGTGTCATATATTGTGTCATGCACCTATCTGCTGTCAGTTTACACGGATGGGTGTGTAAAGCCTAGTTCATAATTAACCTTTCCGTGTGCCCTTCCGGGTTGCGGAGTTCGTACTGTTTTTGGCTGTGGATGCGGATGGTCGCGACTGGCGCTGCATACAGCGGTGATATTCCACCAGACCAGCAGAGGGCAGATGTATTGTAACAAACACAAATACAAACAGTGTAGTGAAAAGGGTAAACTTTTAAATGGCAAAGTTTTAAAGTTATTAGTCAAACCTTGGGTGATATTATGGTGATTAGGCATACCAAAGTATTTTGAAACAAAAATTAACAACAAAATTTCAACAAAATGAATTGGGACCTCACTGCCTTGGCAAACTTTATTGCCAAGATTTCAAAATGGTAAATTTTGGAAAAATTTGATATGGGGGTACCTCCCACCCTGCCCATACAGCTGCTCACCATAAGTACTAAAAGCTATTCTATTAGTACTTACGGTGCACAGCTATTCTTCCTCTGCTCTTTCGCTACTCTTTCGTCGATGACCGCTGATCTGTGAAAATCTACCACCTACTAAAAAAACCTAATCAATCATGCTGCACATGCGCGGTTAATTCTCATGGATGTGCAACGTTTCCACTAGACATAAAAATCTGGGCTACATGTGCATTCGTCCGCAGTCTTTCGCAGCCAAAATTTATGCCATGTCCCCTCGCTCATAACTGAAAGCACATGTGGAAAACTGAAGTATGAATTGGCCTTAAGTATACGACAGTACACACATACATATGTGTATGTGTATGAGATTGTACTCAGTGGTGTCCCCTGCCTCGGGTCCTATACAGTACTTCCTGAAATTCTTCCAGACTCACAATTACCTTGTCTTGAGAGAGTAGGTACAGTAAATGGAAGGTTTAATTTTGAATTTGGCCATATAATGCTGATATCACTGTGCAGCAGTGGGTAGCTCTGTCACGTCACGCCTCCGTGGCTGCAGCCTCGAATCCCCACCCCACTCTGCACGTGCGGTGTCTGTATTTTCGCCCCAGGTTGTGTGGGTTTCCCTAGGGTATTGTGGTTTTTGGTTTCAGTCCAAAGACATGCAATTAGGTGAATCAAACTGCCCGTATTGTGTGACTCTTTACTTTGCGTTCCCTGCAATGGACTGACATCCAATCCGGAGTGAACCCCTGCCTTGTGCCATATACTGCCTGAGATAGACTTCAGGTATGTGCTTAGATGATAGATTGATTGGTTCAAGTCCCACCTACCACCACCAGTGGGTCCTTGAGCAAGATCCTTAACCCCAAGTTGCTCCAGGGAGATTGTAATCCCTGTAATGGGGTTATGTAAGTCACTCTGGATAAGCTGACTCTGTCAGCTAAATGCCATAAATGTAAATGCATTAAGCAGAGTGACACTTTGGGTGAAATGCTGGTCTATCACTGGAGACACACTCACACATTACAGGCTATTTAGAAATGCCAGTGCACCTGCAGCAGGAGAGAACACAGGGATAACGTGCAAAGTCTACACACAGAGCCCTGGAGATGGGAGCTGAAACTGCTTGCCACTTCAGCACCTTGTCCTGGGCCGTACATCATGTAATAATATGCTGTTGGAGTTTTTTTTGCTGCTACACTGCCACCCAGTGGCAGGTTTTGTTACATGCTTTCTCTAAGTCAGGCCAGCTGTTTGTACAGTATGTGCCAGTGGGAGGGGGTGATTGTGTGTGTGTGTTTATGAAAGAGAGAGAGAGAGAGATGAGGAAACAAAGCTGTTGTTAAGCATGCTGAGCCTTAAATCACAATGACAGAGATGATCACTAGAGGCTGCGTGAGTTACATAGGACTTTTGTGAGACAGCGCAGAAGCTCTTAGTGCAATGAAGGCCTGATTCTACTGACTAACAGCATACGTGACCAGGGTGTTTCTGATGGGCAAATTAAAGAAATACTAAAGAAAAGGCTGTCTGCTTGTAAAGGGACCCCCTTGGGCGGGGAGGGGGGGCTATGGGCAGTTCCCTGCAAACCTGGGCTCTCCCATGGCTGTATATGCTCTACATATTGACATGTACTGGCCTATATTAGTATGTTGATATAGCCTAGCCTGGCTGTTCTTCTGCATGGAAACTAACTCAGCATTGTTAAAACATTAAATCTAAACACATAAAATTGAAGGTGATGGATAAGCCCATATCAAAACACCCAGCCAGCTAGGAGATGAAGAAACATGGCCAAGCTTCGCATGCATTGTAATTGCCCCCCACTTTAGTCACAGCAATAGATTTACTTGGACGATGTTTCTGGAAAGCCGTTGTGTTCTAACTTGAATATCCTGGGCTCCAGCTGGGGGAGCTCTGCAGGCTTTGTCATCCATTCTAGCTGCAGACCTGCTCCGAGTTCCACCGAGCGCTTGGCTGGATTTCAGACATTGCCCGCCCCCCACCCCTTCTAGGTCGAGCGGCATCTCTTTTGTCCATTTCTGTGGATTTCACAAGCATGTCTTTGTGTAAGATGCTTTCCCATACACGCTCCCTTTTATTGCATGCTTTTATTGCAAGTAATAAGTGAAAGAGAAAATATGACTCTGTACCACTGAGCTTCGGTTGTCCTCTTTTGCCCAACATTGCAGCTCCTCTTTATTTACTGTGTAAGAGTTCAGAGAAGGTTGAATCTTGGGACTGTTCAGGTCACATACCTGACTTTAGTAAGCACCATAGGTACTAGTGTGTTGGGCTTTTACACGCTAATATGACACCCTTGACCATCGTGCAGAGTTTGTGCCTGCAGGAAGATAAGAGAAATAGATAAGGATGTTCGCATACTGTTTTACCCAAACAGCAGCCGATTTCTCCGAATCAGTACTGACACGAAAGTGCAGGGGCAGTTCTCCCCCGGGTCCTTGTGCCCACAGCCCTTGCTGACTCACTAAGAAATTTAAGATGGTACTGTTTGAAAAAAAGACAAATGATAAATAGCAGCATTCAAGTATTAAGTCTTACTTTTCAGTATTAAAGTTTTCCATACTGTGAATGAAGCTGGGTGTTCTGAGTTCAGATAGTTGTAAACACTGGGAACTTAGAGTAACAAGGGACAGGTGAGGATAATGACAATCAACCAAGGGCATAGGAACTACACGGGAAATGGAAAGACAGAATAAGTACAACACTAGAAGCCATAAAGAAGATCAAAGCTACAAAATGATGCCCTATACTAAAATACAAGGTCATAACAACAAGGAGAAACAATACAACTAGGCCAGGACCAATCCTGACCCAGTTACAAAGAGACATGAAATCATGTCTTTTTCCATATGAAGTTGATGAAGTTGATGTTCCTTATCCTGTTGTATGAATCGAACCGTAGTGAGGCCAGTTCACCCCTGAGGCAGTGTGCGAGGACGAGGTATCCGCATAAGATGCACCACGCTCAGTGTGCAGCTAACACGCAGCCATGGAGCGCCGAAACGCCAAACTGTCTTAGGCTCTGCCTCCCGGGTGCGAGGGCGGCACATGGGGGAATCCCGTCTGCCTCTGAAGCATTGGCCGCATGCAGGGAGCCGAGCTGGCATGGCCCACACAGGTACCCCAGACAGGCAGGCTGTCCCTGCAAGAGAGGTCACTGGAGGCCATGCTCCTATCAGTGCGGATGGGTGGGCGCTGATCCCTTCATTAATGCACAGAGGAGAAAGAGGGGAGTTTTGTTGGAAAGTAATAATTAGATGACTAACCTTATGTAATGCCTGAATAATTCACAGGCTGCCAAGCTGCATTCTCAAATGACAAGCAGAAAGGTGTTTTCTCAAGAACTGTTTAAATACACTAGTGGCCAAAATTGTGGAAACACCTAGCATTTTTGGCATTATGCTTTAAAGATTACGACATGATATTGGCCGTAATGTTTATATACGATCAAAGAATTTTTACAAATATCATACTCAGGGTTATTAAATAAGCAACCGGAGCAAAAATTTTATGAAGTTCTGTAACCTCTAAAGTCTAAAGTTTGGAAGTATTTTCACAATTTTGCCCACTAGCTTATTATAATACTGAACAGTGTCCAGATTCAAGACACCCAGAGTGTGTTTATCTGCAGGCAAGTGTAATTAACCATTTAATAATATTAGTGTATCTGTTTTATGTACATTATTTGACCTTGTGTCATTATTTTACCTAAGCCAATACTCACCTGAAATAGCAGCCACCTTTGGACTGTGGATGCTGAGCGGCGGGTTGGACAGGGTCAGTCTCCTGATTTATGCAGAAAACACAGGGAGCACAGCAGAAAGGATGGAAGCCATTCTACTCGGAAGGGCCAGTAACGCTGAAATCTAAGTGAGGAGCAGTGGACTTTGAACAAATTTGTGATTTATTAAAGAGAAACGGGCTCAGGACTTATAGCCTGAAGCCCAAACACCTCATGTGCCAAGTCATAGATATACACTACCTCCACGAAGATCTTCTACTCACTGATGTGATGTTCATAGAAAGACGAGTCATGTTCTTGTACCCAGTGATCAGTGACCCAGTAAGAGTGGTGTCACTGAGCATTGCTGGTGCAGTCACTTCCTAACACAACGCATGATATGACAGATGCCAGACCACAGCATATTGGTGATGGGAGCATTCCTATCTAGAGAATAGGCGGAATCTCCCTCGGGCTTCCTTTCTGCCGACCACCTTAGGGATCTGTTAGGGAGAGTGTAAGCAGGGAGGCCAAAAAAATAGACACCCGCATAGATCAGTGACAAGGACTGCCATTCCACGATAGCGATAGTATAGTGCGGGCCGCAGTTTGCAACAGGCTGACATGCTTGCAGCAGTGATCCTGATCTCAGGCAGGTGGACGGTCTTGATGAACGACATTGATATCCCCGGCGTGTCTGGGGAGAGCCGCATGTAACTTTTCCCTGGTATCTGCACCTACTTTGTGCCCTTAAATTACCTGTCTGAAGAGCTGACATCTACCAGTACTTGTCAGGACAGTCATGCGATCTTGTATGCAATAATAAGGGTGTCCATCTGTATTGGTCCTCCAACTTCAGGGAAAAAATTTGGGGATTGGTGGCAGGATTAGCACTCCAGCCACTGGAGAAATTTCCATCTGAACAGTGTGGTGCTGAGGTATCACCCACTGCATGGCTGCACTCAGGCTCTCATCCCAGAAGTGGTTTGTCGTGTGGTGGCGTACGGCAATGCGCTGTACCAGTGCATGCCCCCTTACCTCTACCTCTCATATGTATTGCTTAGTACATTTCTTAATGGTACTGAAGGATGCATTTGACAATGAGTCAAGTTACTCAACTGGCATTGCATGCAGGGTGCCTTCCACATTATCTGCTCTGACCCCTGGAACAGGCCCCACAGCCCTGCCCTGGGTAAGTTGCAGGATTAGGTGGATGGAATAATAATAATAATAATACTGAGGTACCCTGAGCAAGGTACGTGTCATGTCCCTCCCATCCGATCCTCCTGTGTGTCACACCCCCTCGTCTCCCTCGTGTGGAATCCCAGTGTTTCCCAGCTGTTTCCAGTCCACGTCTCATTAGTGGTGTATTTCAGTCCGCGTGTAAGTTTGTTTCCCCAGTCTTGTCATTGAAGTCTCATTGACATCGCGGGTTGCCCTATCCCAATCCAGCACTCAATAAAGCTCCCGACCGGGATATTTCCCCAACCCTGCGTTTGCCTTTTCCCTTGCCCGTGCCTGCCTCTCTTTAATTCCCCTCCTTAGACTTAAGTCACTTGAAATCTTGCCCAGACTTGAGTAAATCTATTTGCCATTTACCTCACTTGTACGTCTGCTAAAAATGTAAAGGTAATGTGTAAATGGGATGCAATCGCCACGGCGAAGCCCCGTGGGACGGCCAGCTTAATGAGTGACTGCGCGCGGTCCCCAGCAGGCTAATCGGTGAGGTAGGGGGTATCTGGTGCCTGATTAGGCCAGATCAGGATCACTGAACAGGAGCAGTACCAGTGAATCATCCAGCACACAGGTATGCGCAAGCAACTGTTCCCTGCTGTCCCTTGAGAACCCTTTTTATAAGCTGAGTATAGAAGTCTTCCTTCTGACAGCTCGGCTGTTAAACCTGTCGTCTGCACTGACACAATGTTTGAGTGAGTCAGTGAGCAAAGCAGTCCAGGTGAGGCCCAGCTACACACACTCTCCAAAAGGGAACCGGCAGGATCCAGTTAAATCTGCCTCTCCCCATACGGCTGGAACCAGCAACCTACCCCCCTCTGCCATGGGGGAATATTTTTGACTTCAGTTTTCATCTACAAAAGCTTCCATCTTAACATTATTGCCACTTTGGCCTACAGACACGACATAAATGCCATATCAGAGCTATGAGTACAGGTCAGAGCTGGGAAAATGGGCTACTTCTGCTGCTGTACAGCACTAGACTGCAGGTGACAGCCCTGTCCTTTAGCAAAGACGGTTTCATTTGACCGCTGGCAGACAGGCAGGCAGACATACAGGCAGATAGATATAAATCTGATAATATAAGTTTTAGGATGATTTTGCATGATTTAGTTAAGGGCTTTCATCAGACCATTAGCCTGATGCCATGGCAACAACACTAGCATCAGCACCGCAGAAAAATGAAGGAATTTCCATTTAAGAAAGAAGAGGGGAACTGTGTACTATTTGTGTATTATTTGTGTACAAGGGATAATGATGCTAGCTCTAGCCCCAGCTGTGGGCAGAAGAAGACCTGAAATCCTTTAAACTCAAAGTTCCCTCTTCTGTCTGAAAGGTCACATACTAAGAAAAGTAAGTATGTACTGAACAAAAGGTGGAGCTGTAAGTCAGGGCTGTCCCCTAGCTAGTGTGCACTGTGATCCAGCCCCCTGGTATGCTGGATCCTGCCCGTGAAGCAGTGGAAGGCCAAGATGCCTATCAGTGGATGTGTGAGCACCTAGCAGAGAGTCCTGAGCCTGATGCTATCTCCCCATCTGCTGTACGTGTGCCTCAGCACATGGCAGAGCACCCTTGCCCTGCCACCAGGCAAATGGGGTCTGAATTCCTTCCAAGATCTAAGCATATTTCCCTCAGGCAGACGTGTGAGTTTGAGAGGCCCTGGGCTGCAGCAGCCAGCTCTCACCCAGCATTTATCCCTTCATGCATCTTCTGCCCCCACTTCTATCGCTGGATGCAGGTGGATAGAAACACTTTAAGACAGGAAATAACAAGAAATCCTCTCAGAGAAAAACATATCTGTGAAAGGACAGACATACATAAGCCCTATCTCCTGCATACAGCCCCCCACCACCCCCAAATAATGGGTCCTCCTTGGTGACCCAAGGGGGGCCAGTTTATGCCTGAGCCTGTCCTACCCCAGCCACACCAGACCCCGTCCAGCTCCAGCCATGCCAGACCCCGTCCTGCACTAGCCACGCTGGATCCCATCCTGACCCAGCCACACCAGACCCCATCCTGCTCCAGCCACACTGGACCCCATTCTGTCCCAGCCACACTGGACCCCATTCTGTCCCAGCCACGCTGGATCCCATCCTGACCCAGCCACACTAGACCCCATCCTGTCCCAGCCACACCAGACTTTGCCCTGTCCCAGCCACACCGGGCCCCGTCCTGTCCTAGCCACACCAGACCCTGTCCAGCTCCAGTCATGCCGGACCCCATCCTGCACTAGTCATGCCGGAACCCGTCCTGCCCCCACCACACCGGGCCCCGTCCTGTCCCAGCCACACGAGATCCCGTCCTGTCCCAGCCACACGAGATCCCGTCCTGTCCCAGCCACACCGGGCCCCGTCCTGCCCCCGCCACACCGGGCCCCGTCCTGTCCCAGCCACACGAGATCCCGTCCTGTCCCAGCCACACCAGATCGCGTCCTGCTCCAGGCAGCCTAGTGGTGCACTGTAGATGATGTGGCCCTCACTGTCTGGGCCTGGGAGCAGGGTAGCTTCCCTGTAAACAAAAGCAGGAAGCACCAGAACGTTCTGATATGACGAGCAGCCGCAATCAAAGCCTGCAGTAGCCCCCGCGGCCTCCCGAGGACACTATAAAAGCACACACACACGCACATGTACACTCCCATACACTGTTGCTCAACAGGCAACATTAAAGGCAACTAAAACAATAAGGGGGCGGCCTGAGGCCCCATCACCCTGCGATCGTGTTCCACTGCTTCCTACAACCACCCTTGGCTGGGGGGGCACTCACTGGGCCTTTCACTGTTTTTCTCCCTCCCTTTGAGGTGGCCCCCAGCTGCAGTCCCCCCGGCAGGCCTCTGTCAGGCTTGACTCTGCCTCCTCTACAGACACCTATTGCACGTTCAGATTAAACACATATACATACTTGTCTTTGCCCTCTTGGCATCAAACTGTGTGTAATTCTTGTTCTGTGGACCATGTCGTGTCTGCAGTGTATTGTATTAAGTAAACAGCCATCTTTACTACACTCCATTAACATGTTAACATGTTTGCCTCTTTCACGCATGGATGGATGAACCTTAAAGCACATGCATTCTTCGTATGGAGAATTACGCAGGCTACATATTCTGTGTTGGAAGGCCTTTATAAGTTATTACTGAATTACTCATACTTTTCCATCTTTATTAGAAATCACCGGAATACATATAATACATGCTTACAGTTTATATACAAACTGTCCAGGAATCTGTGTGATTATTATGAGTCATCCATAAAAGCATGTCCATTCCTGCTGGCCCTTTCATCATGACTTAGCAAACAGTGCACAGCACCACACAATGGGCTCATTGGGACACATTCCTTCCCAAAGTGTTCATTGTCCTACGTAGGAAAACAACACAAGAAGGAAAACGAGTGGAGACAGGCTGGCTCAGCCGGCGCCGTGCATAAGGTCAGCTGTTATGGAGGGAGGAAGTGTTAGTGATTCCATCCATGGAACCTCACATTGCAATCACACACACACACACACACACACATATATATATATATATATATATATATGTGTGTGTGTATATATATATATATGTGTGTGTGTGTATATATATATATATGTGTGTGTGTGTGTATATATATATGTTAATAATTCCATCCAT
>JAODKM010000044.1:17086070-17111709 GCA_026780845.1 Petrocephalus sullivani | reverse complement strand
CTTTACCTCTCAGCCAGGTGTGAAGCCTCCAGCCAATCAGAATCAGTAATTATTAAACAAACTACCTGGAAGAACTACAACAAGGCCTGGATTTGGAATCGAGTTCCAGATTTGAAGAGCCCTGGTATAGACCCTCGGTTCTCAAACTGTGGTACGTGGGCTCCCTCTAGTGGTATGCCAGGAGGCTCCGATGTTGTTCTACAAAGATAATTTTTTACATCAGCTTACTTACCATGCTATCCCAACTTTTTGGAGCATTAGCTTTAAGCATTAAATAGTTGATGAGCTAGTAAGCTAAGCTGTAATGGCAGGCAGAGGAATTACAAATAATGTTTGGAAAGCGTTGCAATTGTGGCTCCAAACGGGAAGTATTACAAAGAGAAATGTGACGAGTTTGTGGAGGGGAGAAATTGAAGACTTTAAAATTAATATGCTCACTTGCTATGTGTTTGACAGCTGAGATCCCCTCTGCTGTGAGTGTTTAAATGCAGTACAGTGGTTATTATTGTCGCTTGCTGTGAATTTTTAATGCAATACTTTTGTTAATATTGTCACTTGATTGTGCCTGAGGATTACGGTAAATACAAAATATTGTTCATATTAGGAATAAAATTGCTGCATATGTAATCTATATTTGTTTACACGTATAAGGCCCGTGCTGCTGTTGTAATGGTAGTACTATTTTCTGAGCTGGTATTTATTACAAAAAGTTTGAGCACTACTGGTATACATGATGTGTTCACAGTCATATGGTATAAGTGATGGCTTGCAGTCATATGGTATAGGTCTGGGGTGGGCAGAAAAGGCTGTTGTGTGTGTGGGTTTTCGCTGCAACTCCCGCGTTAGGTTACTAATTAGAGAACGGATCGGCCAAAGAGTGCTCACACCTGGGTTTGAACAACAAATCTAAAGATTATCCTGAAAACCCGAATTGATTACCCACCCCAGATATAGGTGATGTGTTAACACTCGTTCGGTATAGGAGATGTGTTCACAGTCATATGGTATAGGCGATGTGTTCACAGTCATATGGTGTAAGTGATGAACTCACAGTCATATGGTATAGGCAATGTGTTCACAGCCATATGGTATAAGTGATGGGGTTATAGTCATATGGTATAGGCAATGTGTTATATGGACACAATTCACAGTTCACACTAATGTGGTATAGGTCATGTATGCACACTCATATGGTATAGATGACGTGTTCACACTCATCCACTACAGGCAATGTGTTTACATTCATATACTATTGGTGATGTATTCACACTTCAATAGCATAGATAATGTGTTCACACTCATGTGGTATAAGTAATGAGTACACACTTATATACTATAGGTGATGTATTCACACTTATAAGGTATAGATGATGTGTTCACACTCATGTGGTATAAGTGAATTGGATCTTCTCTTTAAACCTGCAATGAATGACTTATTTACCCAGAACCTCTTGATATGTCTCTCTCTGCAAGTCGCTTTATCTGGAGCTGGATTATGCCTTGTCCTGGATGTTCACTCCTCTCTTGCTACTCCGCAGTGGGAGTGGGTTCCCTGGATTCTGCAGGTGCACTAGGTGTGGTAGGTTCTGCCCGGGTAAGTTGGTCAGCACTGCTCTGTCGCATCTAGAGGAGGCGAAGAAGATAGGCTTGACTGAGGCCAGCGTCTGTGCTCCATACCACACAGGGTAACACGTGTGGCACTAACATCGAACCTGTGACATGCACCTGACCCTCTACATCAACAGCAGCTACAATTAAAGTTTACAGCTGTCACGATTACTCGAGTAAACCTGATTACTCCATTATTGTTCGTCAGACAATAATGCAAGGTTAGCCATAGATATGTACTGTGTTATACAAATCTTATAGCCCCATCATTGAGCTGCATCATCTTACATAATACGCTGCATAACCCTATGTTTTTGTGAGTGTATTATGTGTTTTTGAGTAAGGCTGAATGATATTGGAAAAGGTTCACATTGCCATATTTGGCTATATATGAACTATATAGCCAAATAGAACATATTTACCAACAAAGTCTGCCACATAAGTTTGTGGCTCTGCCCTTAGTTATGCCAACAGACACAATGCAGTGCCGACAAATCACTTGCTTTTGCTCAATATTATCTCTATGGAATGCAAAACATTTCCATACAGTACAAGACAAATGTCATTTTGTGGCCAGTACCTGTTCGCTTTTCTCCTCTTCACTCATTTCGCTTAATTTCTCACGAACGCGCCGCAAGGTATTTGAGTGAGTCTAACAGCAAAGAGGAGAATGATTATGGTTGTCTCAGACAGCACTGTAAACATTATACTATTATTTTTACATATATTATATATATGTAAACCATTACTAAAATTGCAAACCTTTCTAAATTTTGTTTTGTCCTGTGACTGACCAAAAATGTTTTAGCGCAACTTATTGATGGTTTGAACCCAGCAGACTTCCTTTCGATGTGACAGTCTCATGTGCATGAAATGCTATGTCAATATTAACATTGCACATTGCGCAAGCCTAGTATAGAGCGCGGCACAGTGTCACAGTGGGTGGCACTGTCACGGCACACTGCCGCTTTGTGTGTGTGCAGTATGCATGTTTACTCTTTGTGGGCGTGGCTTTTTGGCAGATTCTCCAGTTTCCTTCCACTGTTCAGAAAATTCTAACTTAAATCAATTGGAGTCCCTAAACTGATTGTTTGTGAGTCTGCACCCTGCAATATTTCGTTGGTTTCTGCCTCAAGACAATTGCCATGCATTATATTATATTATAAACATTTACTCGAATCGCCAGATTAATCGGTAGACTACTCGATTATTGATATAATCGATAGTGACAGTCCTACATCAATTATTGATGAATTATTGAATTATTATCTAATGATACTGCATATAGTTTTGCTGCAAGTACATAAAATATGTATGCATCACTCACAGTATTAAAAATCAATACTGTTGAGTAAATAACTTATTTAAATTTAGTTCATGACGATTTAATATATCTGTATGATAGGTATGACACAATCTAGGGTTCAATGTTACAACCGTGTTAAATTTGAACTCAACTGTATTTTCGGGAGGAACTGCAAAACCAAATATTTCAGGTGTATATGATGCAATGATCTGCAGGAGGCCGAATTCACTGAGGTGGACTTACATCTCCATGGGACATTTGCGGTTTCCAGGCAGGAAGCAGCTCCGAGGCTGTGGGCTGCGGCGTGCTGGCAGTGGTGTAGAGCGCAGGCCTGTGCTTCTGCTTGGACTGAAGGAGCGAAAGGGCCAGTCTGGTGGACAGGCCGAGCGAATCCATGCCGGGCAAAGCAGCGTGCTGGGAGGAGGTGCCCGGCGGCTGCGTGTCGCTCTGGGGCGACGGGCAGAGGAAGCACCAGCTGACTGAGGTGGCGGTGTGGAGGCAGGGGTACGCCTCAGAGCTCACTGCTCTCAGCGTCTCGCTTTGGCTGTGCTCTCCAAGCTCCTCCACTGAGGTCTGCGTCTGTCCCATCGCTGAATCATCCTTCCTGCCATCACTGGAATCCACCTCCTCTGCTCCTGCATCTTCTTCCTCTTTCCTTTCAGACATCAGAGGTGGGTTTGTCATCAAACTGTGCTCGTCAGTTCCTGCTCCTCCAACACGCCCGCTACCATCCCTGCCATTATAATTAGTCTCCTCTTCCCTCTTTACACGCCTCTGCTGGTACTCTGTATCAGGGTTTAGCTCTGGGCAGCTCAATGGCAATGGGGCGCTTTCCCGTCCCTTCTCGGTCTCCATAGCACCTGGTTTCAGGGGCCACAATAAGCCCTGGGGCCCCTGAGTGTGAGAGGTGGAGATCTTTTTGTGTGGCTTTTGACAGTTATCGTCCAGCTTTCTTTTGGTTACAGCAGAACAGATCAGATCCTTCTGTTTCAGCGCAGAGATCTGCGACTGTGCAGTGTACACGGCACTTCCGTATTTGGCTACAGGGGTCTGAGTGCGAACAGGCACCGCCAGCAAAGTCACGGGCCTCAGGATCTCCGAGGGAGAGGGATCGGGCGAATGGCCGGGGTGCCGGTGGACCAGGGGGACCTGGCTCTGTGAGAGAGAAGGGGAAGGTCTAGATTCCGTTTGCAGGCCTGGCTTCATGGCAGCAGAATCGGATGGGCTCCTTAATGAGAGCGAGGGAAGGGCAGGCTTAGGAAGAAGGCAGACAACTGACTGACTACAGGAAGGAGGAGGCACTGGGCACGGAGAGAGCTCCATGGGGTCTGAATTCACCCTGTAGGGGGACCAAGCAGCTGATACAGGTTCTGGAGGAGCAGAAGCCAGGCTCGATTCACTAGAATTTTCTGTTGTTTTGTTGTTAAAATGAGATGCTGGACTTGGGCTGAAATTAGCATGAAGCACAGCTGGACCTGGGTTACTGGGGCAGACTTGCAGAAGCTCCTCTCCTCTTGTCTGGCATGAAGGTTTGTTCTGGCCAGATTCTCCACAGATGGGGTCCCTCATGGGCTGACACCTCTGTCCTTTGTTCCATGCAGGTGGGCAGCAGGGATCTCTGGCCTGCGGGTGCTGAGGATGTGAAAGTGCTGGCATTGTGTGGCTCAACTGAGCATCCCCAGGAGCTGCTGCAAGCGACACTTCAGGAGCTATTTTGTCATTAGATGCGGAGATGCGGAGGAGGCATGTGCTGCTCTTCGCGGCAGAGGTACATGGCAGCGAGCTCACACTGGGCTCCCTTGAGGCCGCCTCGGCCAGGCGTAAGCACTTTTTCTTGGGGGGCAGTTTTTCTGTCGGGAGCTGGGCCAAGGTTGAGCTGCGCTTTGGCCACTGGAACACGGTGTCCATGTTGGAGGGCTTTGTGACACTGCCGCCTGGCTCCTCTGTAAATGAAAGCTGGGGAACCTGAACGCTGGGCTGGCGTAGCAGACGGGCGTGGGGGTGCAACTTTGGCAGCCCACTTTGCGGCGGGTGATGGTCCTTGTTGAAGGATAAAGCAGAAAACACCTTTTCCTTTTTCTCAAAGCTGCTGGTGTGCTGAATGACGGAGATGCCCTTTCCGGTGTTTGTCCCGTTTGAGCCTGACTGTGACGCCTCACCAGCCCGGTCCTGCCGCTCCCCTGCCGCATTGCTCTTCTGTCTGCTTGTGCATGTGGGTGTAGAGGGAAAGGGAGAAGCTATCTCGGGTACCTTGGATGGATCCCCCTCACGCTCCAGGCTTCCCTCTTTCTGTCGTCTGTGCAACCTCTGGATCAGTACTTCCTTTCGGGAAATGTTGGTCAGCTCTTCCGCCAGATATCCACTAGGGAAGCCGGATCCATCCGCCCTTAAGCCTTCTTGCCCTTGGCAATGAGAAATGTAGCTCTTGCTCTCCCTTTGATGAGCGCCGTGTGTGTTGATGCACTGGTGTTGCCAAGGACCGGGCATCACCGTGGTGACACTGGAGCGGTGAGGCAGCTCGTGAAGAACGGGCTCTAGCTCGGCGGGGACCTCCAGGGCAGGCTGGCGCCTCAGCGCACCGTGGTGGCGGCCCAACCGCTTTCCTGCCGGCGAGGCCTGCCATTCATCGAAGGAGTGGCTGAAGCGGAACCTGCGGGCGGCAGAGTCCACAGCACCGGTTGGTGATGGCAGGGAGTGGCTTCTAAGCAGGGGGGCGGTGTACAGGCGGGTGGCAAGCAAGCCTACTCTCAGAAAGCGCGGATGCAGGGGATCCCTTGACAATCCCATATCGACAGAACCGGTGCTGTTGGAAGCCGGGGCTTTGGGAGCTGAGATTCTGGGTACCTCTATGCTGTTCTTCCTGGACAGGGAGGATCGTCTAGGCTTCACACTGTCAATTTCTCTGGTGTCGATCAAGGCTTCGTTGATAGTGATGAGCTTGGTGATGTGTTCGATGACCTGAGTGGCCGGCACGTTTATTGGGACGTTTCTCCGTTTCTCGCCTGGCTCTGCAGACCCAGCACACTGCTGCTGAGGGTTCCTTTGCCACTGATCTAAGCGTCCAAATTTGCCAAGTATAATTTCAGCATAACTCTTGGCCTCTGTGTTTGGGGGGCTTGCCTGGGACCACTCACCGCTGTCAGAGCGGGAGAAATAGCCAGACTCAGTGCTGCCCCTGTTCCACAGGTCCAGGGAGGCGGGGGCTTCGTCATAGGAGCCTAGGGGAGCATGCCTCCTCTCACTCAGCCGCAGGGCCAGCCGCTGCTTGACTGCATGGGCGCCCTCTGCTGGCAGGAAATCTTTCATTCCCTGGGCCTCCTTAGCAGAAGATAACAGTGGGGTGCTGCTCTCCTGAGAGATTCTCCCTCCATGCTCCTCCACAGATGAGGAGGTGCACCCATGCTGCCCAGATTCACCCTCTGAGCTCATGCTTTCACCTCCGGCTGTGTCAGCTGCTCCTCAGCCGATCGCCCACCTTCAGAGCTGCTCAGATCTCGTTCCTCACCAGACGCAGCTCGGTGGGTGTGGGACGTGGGGTGCAGGCCGCAGGGACAGAGGCTCTGCCCAGTGTGTGAGCGGATGTGCTTTTGTAGGACACTGGGCTTGGTCCCAGCACGAAGACAGTGCCTCAACAAGTACTTCCCAGGCTTCTGGAGTCGTGTTTCCCTCCTAGGGACACCTTCCTGAAGTTACACCCTCCAAGCTTGTTGGTTTGAGGCATATGAGTCCAAGGCTCTCCTTGAAATACTTGGACCTTATTGTCTCTCTGCTCTCAGTGCAGCACCGGCTGTCTTCTCTCCTAAGAGAACGGAACGACGGCACCTCCTCTGCTGGCCCTCAAGGTGGTGCGGCCATTTCTGCTGCTGCCTGTCAGATCGGCTGCGGGGATAAGCGCGGAAATTATTCCTCAATGGTGTCTGAGACAGAGACGGCTGCCGCTCACTGAATTCTGCCCCTTTGTTGGACTGGGTGGGTTCATCTGCCACATGGTCAGAAGAAACCTCATGAAGACGCTGGGAAGGTCTCGAGCAACTGCCTCATCGGGGCATCGCAGCTTAAAAATATAAATGTCTGTGGCTGGATGGACATTCAATTAAAAAAAGAACAGAGCCGTTAATGATTCCTTTATGTTCACTTTGATTTATTCTCTGATAAATTCTTTTCGTTAGCACCCTGAAGAAAGAAGCCCCTTGGAAGCAGGACTGAAGTTGTCCAAGCTGACAGCAGCAAATCCTGGACGCTGATCTTGCTGTACCTCCCCTCAGCCGGCTGCCATGTCACTCTCCTCCTGCCGTGGGCTTCCTGCTAATCCAGGCTCCAGTGCAGTGCACTGCGGGGGCCACAGACAGCCGACGGCTTTACTCAGTCACCCTTACACTGCTGCTTGACGCTGCTTCAAAAGGTCTGTGAAAAAAACAGTGGCTTCAGATGGGGGTTTTAAACTGGTTTTCATTAGATTATTTTAAAGAACTAGCATCATTAAAACAAACCAGCTGTAACATTTCCATCAAACACACACTCAGACCAAATGTCTGACTTGCTGTGTAACACAACTTGGATATACTTTGACGTTTCCCATTGATGTTCCTTGCCTAGCTTGGCTGGCACAGGTTTACGGAGCTCACACATACGGGTGCTTGGCTGGCACAGGTTTAATGTACCTCACACATACAGGTGCTAGGTAGGCACGGGTTTAACGGAAACTCACACGTACAGGTGCTAGGCAGGCACAGGTTTAGCAGAGCTCACATGTACAGGTACTTTAGCACAAGTTTAGCGGAGCTCACACATATGGGTGCTTGGCTGGCACAGGTTTAGTGTAGCTCACACGTACAGGTGCTTGGCAGGCACAGGTTTAGTGTAGCTTACACGTACAGGTGCTAGGTAGGCACAGGTTTAGCGGAGCTCACACGTACAGGTGCTAGGCAGGCACAGGTTTAGCGGAGCTCACATGTACAGGTGCTTGGCTGGCACAGGTTTAGCAGAGCTCACACGTACAAGTGCTAGGCAGGCACAGGTTTAGCAGAGCTCACATGTACAGGTGCTTGGCAGGCACAGGTTTAGCGGAGCTCACACGTACAGGTGCTTTGCAGGCACAAATTTAGCGGAGCTCACACGTTCAGGTGCTTGGCGGACGAGGTTTAGCGGTGCTCACACGTACAGGTGCTAGGTAGGCATAGGTTTAGCGGAGCTCACACGTGCAGGTGCTTGGCAGGCACAGGTTTAGCGGAGGTCACACATACAGGTGCTTGGCAAGCACAGGTTTAGCAGAGCTCACACATACAGGTGCTAGATGGGCACAGGTTTAGCAGAGCTCACACATACAGATGCTAGGTGGGCACAGGTTTAGTGGAGCTGACACATACTGGTGCTAGGCAGGCACAGATTTACTGGAGGTCACACATACAGGTGCTTGGCAGGCACAGGTTTAATGGGGCTCATACATCCTTGTGCTAGATGGGTACAGGTTTAATGGAGCACATACATACATGTGCTAGGCAGGCACAGCTTTAGTGGAGTTCATACATACTGGTGATAGGCAGACACAGGTTTTTGGGGCACACAGATACAGGTGCTAGGCAGGCACAGCTTTAGTTGAGCTCACACATGTAGGTGCTAGGTGGTTACAGGCAGAGAAGTTGCGACTGCTGTTTAGCAGAAAAATCAGCTGCTGCATTTAAAAATACACAAAGAACGCACTAACAATGGGCTTGTCCAATCTTATCCGCAAAGGGCCGGTGTGTGTGCAGGTTTTCAGGGTAACCTTTTTACATCCGCTGTCCAAACCCAGGTTTGAGGACTCTTCAGCCAATCAGTCCTCTAATTAGTAATCTAATTAGGGAGTTGCAACGAAAACCTGCATAAAAAACAGCCCTTTGCAGATAAGATTGGACACTCCTGGGCTAGAGGAATGTTTTAATCTTAAAATTTCTTGCTGGTTTACAGTTGTGTCTGGTCTTGCCCTCTACCTGTATACCTCTGCTTCAGCTCACTGATGGAGATACACAGGTGACTTTTCATCGGTGATCCTAACCTATGGCACCATGAAGCATTTCAACATTGCTGGTCCAACAGGAGAGATACTGTTGTGCTTCTCTGTCTACGATTAAGAGCTCATGTAAATATACTCTCATATTCACAGGATCCCCATGCTGGTTTCCATAGAAACGGACCCAAACTGAGGAGCAGCAGATGGAGGTAGAGCTGGAAGTCTAAATTTATCTCCCAGCATCCTTCCTGATGACAGACACACGCTAGCCTGAAGGAAGTGCCACCCCCTCTAGACGGCCTGCCTTGCGCCCTGCCCCCCCCCCCCGCATACTTTGGCTCTGTTCTGCGTCTTCCAACCAAACGAGGTGAGTCCACACCTACGGCTCCCCCTGCGTCTCGTGGCTTTGACGTCCGACACTTCATTACAGGCCAGGCTGCCTTGCTGCTAGATGCACACTCATCACCCTCCAGCATGACGGCCGCACCCTCCCACCTATGCAGCCTCTTAGAAAACTCCGAGAGGCATGTAGCATTGTGACAAGGTGGACTGCATATGAGATCTGTCAAGCTCAACATAAAAATATATTCTTTCAGCCGGCCTGCACTCTGCTGTAAGAAACATGCAGAACGATGGAGCACCGACAGAACTGATTAATGCTTTCTCTCATTTCAAAGTAATTGAACAGTGTCTGCAAACCTCAGCCACCGGCTCAGCATCACGAGTTCTTTCTCTCCACTGAAAGAATCGCAGCGGCTCACCACGCAGCCCACACACATCACACAGGCACTTGTTTAGAATGTAATAAACAAAAATCTGGGAGAACATGCGTTTGCAATAGGAACATTTTCAGGTGAAAACCCAGGAAGGGAATCCTATTAAATACAGAATGTAACTAACCAACTCTAGCCCTAATTAAAAGCGAAAACCTGGGAGTGAATGTTTCCCTTACGACAGTAAATAAGAGCACCATTTGGGGTGATGACACATGAGTGTGGTAGCTGAGTAGGTGGGCTGGAGCAAACAGTGTGGCTACAGGTGGGCTATAGCCTGTCAGGGCGATGCTGCCAAAGCCACGGTGACGGACAGTACAGTGGCAAACGCCCACACTGCACCATACGCTGGCACCATCTGCGGCTCGGATCTCCGCTGATATCACAGCGCTGCGAGCGACCATCCCTGACAATCCTGGCCGGTCTCCATGACGCCCCTCTTCTAGGAGGGAAGGGCAGGTAGCAGGCCACTGGATCACCGAGCTAGTGGCCACTTTAACCTCAGACTTCATCACGAACAAAAAAGGGACCGCGATGTGACAGGGCTTCCCCCCCCGCAGACCGAGGGGACGGCAGACAGGGCCGCAGCCTACAGGAGACTCCCGTTCCCCATGGTGTAATTTGTAAGGTGCCAAAGCTATTTTTATTCTTCTGTAAGATAAGCCACACAGACTATTGTAGAGCAGTCCACACAATAATAGCTATTGTGGACATCTGCCATATTCCTCCAAGATATTTTAGCATTGCTCCTCCAAAAACCAAGCCTGAAGTCCCTCAATGCATTCTGCAAAGACACATATTACTCTACTTCTCAGGAATACAATACAGGCAATATATGGAAACAATAGGCTGAGTAAGCAAGCTCAGGTGTTGAGAGAGCCTTTATGTACATGATGAACTCTAATTGCAGCTCCCCTCTAAAATAATGACGTAATGGTAATGTGGAAATCCAACTGGAGAGCGGAGCAGCGCTGCGTCTCGGAAAACGGCGTTAAGTCCACGTTACGGAAAAGTAAGCAAGTGACACCAGTACTGTACTATCTCAGATGTGACAGTCTCTCGCCACAGCATATTCGAGCAGATGGAAACTCCGAATTCCATAAATTAGTGGCGGGCATGTAAAAATAAGCAGGCTGGTAAATACGTCTGAGATGACCCGAAGCCTGCACGTAAACGGCAGAAAACGAAAATATCAGCAGCCCAAAAGTGGTGTATGAATATTTCATTAGGGAGCATGGCGCTGACAGTGATGGAGCCATGCGCACCGCATCCTGCACCACGAGTAACTATTATTATGTAATGTTATTGCACTCCGCCGAATGTTTCGTCGAAAACGAAAGCGATAGGGTGCTGTGATAAGGCTAAACTTTTCGCCCTTTCCCAAATTGTGCACGGACAGCGACTGCATTCGAAGCCGTCTGCGGGCTCAAGTGCCGTCGCCTGTAAATTACTAATTTGTTGTGTCGGTGGCTTCGCGGAGCTTCGGGAACAGAGAGTCCCCGGGTCTGTGGCTGCTCATGTTCGGCGCAGTTTGGCCGGAGACGCGCACGGCTGAAGCTGTCACAATGCGCCGCATGTTCGGGCTTTATAACAGGCGGGTCGTGCTCGGAAAAGGAGTGCATGCATTCCAACTTGCGGCTCTTGCGGGGAGATTTGGCACGTCTAGCAAATTAAAATAAATGGTGATCAACTGTGCGCAGAGGGGAACGACAATAAACACGCATGGCCACTTTTTTTGTTTTTGCAAAATAACAGGAGAACAATAGCCTACTGTACTGTACAGTAAGCCGTAACACTGCTAACTGTAAGCAGCAAACGAACAAACTGTACACCTTAACAATAGGGGCTCCACACTTGTTACCGATGACATCAGTCACAAAATTCAATTTTTAAATAAAACATACTCCAGTGAACTAACAGTTCAATCGCCGGTATCATCCTATGCACAACTGTTGTTTAAATAATAATACAATACAACAATACGCAGGAAAATCATAAAGACGTATCAGATTAAAATTTCTTACCAGCCAGAGCAATTTAACTGAACTATTCTGGTGCATGATCTCTTTCAGACACTATTTTTCGTGCATTTTCCATCTGCGAACAGTCTAAACTATTGTCATCAACAACGACGACATAAAATGAGCAGGCGAGCGACGTGAACTTCGCTGCTTGCCGCGGCGAACCGTGCAGGAACCGCTTTATTCCTCAGCGCGTCCTCCGAAAGGAACGAGGGCAAGTGCGGCGGTGCGCGTCCTCGCAGCGCGTCTGGGCGGTGGGCTGCTATGAGGGGGGCTTCCCCTCAGCGATAAACGGAAGCTGCAATTCCACGATAAGCCGATGGCCACTACAGGGACACTATCTCCCGCTCGGCTAACGACGCACGGCGCACTAGTGAGCACGTCCCGATGTCCCCGCCCCTTCTCCATGGTCTGAACCCGAGCATGTATCACTAGGTGGAGCGAGGACCCAGCATAATGTGCCCTGTATAATACCACACTAGTGTCCTCCACAGAAAGTGCCGGGGGGGGGTTTCTACGGAGAACAGGGGACTTCGGGGATATAGATTGATGAATGAAATGAAGTATGCTGCAGTAAGCAACCAGCAGTCTCTAACTGCTGCCCACTCATCTAGGTGAGGGGCTTATATTTCATAACTAGCCTGTGCTACATCCACCCACATACAGCAGGACTAAAATGATGAAACTGGATGTATCGAATATTACATCATGGCCGAGTTTCTCACCGGAGCATGACTTCATTAGGACTGGAAACAAGCACAAGACACTCAAGCTGAAAAGCGACTTTCAATTTTACAAATGGGCTGTCCCCCCCCCCCAATTATCTAACAGAAAACAGGCATAATCTGTGCCCCAGGAAGCAGAGGGTGCACAACCACATGTAAGCTAGCCAAAAACATGTGTATCAGAATGCATGAGCAGAGTAATCACACATGTCATGACAAGCCACTGGGTAAACATATGTGTGAATGGACTGTGTACACACAGAGTGATCACATGTCATTACAAGCTAGGCAAGCTGGCACAGGGCAAACATATGTGTGCATGACTGTGTACGAGCAGAGCGATCACACGCATCACGACCAGCCAGGCAGGCTGGCACAGGGCAAATGTGTGCATGGCTGTGTATGAGCAGAGTGATCACGTGTCACGACAAACCAGGCAGGCTGGCACAGGGTAAACATATGTATACGACTGTGTACGAGCGGAGCGATCACACGCGTCACGACTAGCCAGGCAGGCTGGCACAGGGCAAAGGCACTGGATCAGTCACTTTTGGCTCCATGTCGCTGCCCATCTGGAGGTCACAGTTGTGAAGGATCCCCTTAGCAATCCTCCAAGCAACACCAACGCAAGGCCCCCGTGTCCCGTTGCTTGGAGCAGGTTGCTCTTGCTGACCTGGGGCCTGTCACACGAAGGGGGGCGTTCAGAGGATCACAAGTGACTGCACCGTGCAGGCAGAAGAGAGACGAAGTGGGCGGTACTGTGTAACTCAAACTGTTCCGAGAGCGAAAGAACGGCAAATGGGATGAGTCACAGCCTGTTGTCGGCACTGCTCTGTGGGAGGAGTCACACCTATACTGCAGTAAGGTACTTCCTTCAACGCGAGTGTTTCTACGGTGGTCCACCATGCTTCAAAGGCAGGATTTTAACACAGGCTAGAACCCATTCTTTACTGATCTAATGCCTAACAGGCTCCCAGGAAATCCTCTGTAATCGAATCAATTGCACTGCTGTTAGTGCATCGCATTAAAACCAAGGAGTTCATTTGGGGATATGAATCTAGTCTTAAAATGCTGGTGGCAAGAACAGCACCCCCACCTGGGAACCAAGAAAATCTTCTGTCTGTGGAACAAGGATTGGAAGAAAAGGTACAAGCAGATTTTATGCCGAACATTTATTTATGCTATTAAACAAGCAAAGCCAAAGTACATCAGGCTTTCCCAGCCCTTGTAAAAAGTAAAAACGTAACAAAAGGGCTTCTTAATATAAATCACTGGTTTAAATATAAAAGGCACAATATATATATATATATATATATATATATATATGCTACTAGACGTTTCTTACAAGAATCTAAAATTTCTGATCAAGAGACTGTCAGTATGGAAAAAAAAGACAGTTAATATTAAATTAGTGTCTGAACGAAAAACTTAATTTTAAAAAATCCAGTAGCCGACATGGAGTAGAAACTGGGAGTCAGCAGCACCATTTGGCAGTCAGGGAATTAAATGTAAGGATGTGACAGTGATGATTGGAAGCTTGTCTGGGGGAGATGCAACTTGGATATCTGCACCTGATGAGTGAGAAGATGCTTTTATACCTGTTGGATCTGAGCTCACAGGAAGAAGAACGAGCAAAGGAGTAACCGGCCTCCCAGCAGAATGTGAACGTGCCTGCAGTCTCACTTACGAAACGAGGAGAGGACCTGCAGGCCAGCAGCATTCGCGTCCGGAGAGGTACAGCCTGCTCGGCCTTCTGCGACTCAGACAATTCCCCTTGTCTTCGTGCACAGAGAACGCTGTGGAAGCAGAAGGACATGTTCCCCCCACACAGCTAGAGCTGGTGCCTTTGCCAAATGCTCTAACCAGGCAGCCAAACATTTGCTTAGCTGGGCCTGCTAGCTGAACAAAGCTGCCCGCCGCACGCAGGCGGGGAGGGAAAGTAAACAGCCAATGTCATTCAGCACAATCATTTATAAATGTTACAGGAGGAATGGTCCAAAAACTCAGCAGTTTACTTAAAAAAATAAAAATTAAAAAAATGATAAATAAAATATTATTCGATAAAATCTCTAGACATAAGTTTTGGTCACAGCGGATTAGACGGACAAAAATAAAGAGCGTGTCATACGGAGACATTCATTTGCAACATATACTGAATTACAGGATTAAAAACGTTAGGGCTACGGCCACATCATGGCCAGCCTCCTTCGCGTGCGGGCATCTCCTAGACCCTCTGTGGAGGGCCGAGTGCCAGCGGATCCCCGTGTTCAGCTGAAGTCGCGGCTGGTGCACACGAGCGGCGCCACCAGGGTCCAGAGGTACAGCGCCAAGCCGAGCCAGCTGGAGGAAATCTTCACCCAGAGAGCGGGCATCGTGCTCTGCATGGTCTGGTAGGCTGCATCCGGCCTGCAGGGGGAGCACCAGAGACAGGCGCTGGGTCCTGATGGGCTACCTCCCCTCAATGGGTCTTACCTGCTGACCATTCTGACTTCTGGTTGTGTGAAACACTATATCGGAGATCGGATAGGGACAGACTAGGAGTAAGTGGCCCCAGAGACTCAGCAATATGACATTACAGCGCACCAGCAAGGCCAGATTTTGACACATGCAATGTGCTGCATGGTGCCCAGAGCTAAATGGAGGATATGTAGTTGCTGGTAGGTTTCATATTTTTTTACATTTCTACTTCAGTAGACAAGCATAACAAAATATTTGTGTTTTAATCTGTTGTTGAGACGTTTGGCCTTATTGCAAAGCTTTGGCCACAGGCCCAGAGTAAAGCCAGCTAAATACCCAGAACAGGAATGTTCCGAAATCTGCAGCGAAAAGCAGAAGAAATGCATCTCGAAGCCTTTGTGGCTGGCGGCTGACTGATAACCAAAATTTCCATGTTCATTCACCACTTGGAGATTTACACAATGGGAAAAAGTCCTTAAAGTCCTTTAAGCCTTTCATAAACTCAGATGCTTCATTCTTTGGTCGACCAATACAAATCAGGACAGGCTATTAAAAAAAACGAGATGCTTTAGTCTAACATCTGCAAATGAGGAGGGAGAGATGTACCTCCATCGGGAACCTCAGCACGAAGCAGCAACAAGGTCATGAAATGTTCTTGTACTGCAGACAGCTCTATGCACACAAGTGGCTCAGGGAACACTCACAGGTACCAGTTGGTCAGGGTCATCATGATGTAGAGGGAGGCCAGGAAGAGGGAGAAGTGAAAGAAGGAGTAGCTGTAGGCGACACGGTCCTCCTCGTTGTCCATCGCCCGCCTCAGGCCATCTTCCCCAGGAGAAGTCCAGGCCTCTCCAGAGTCAGCCTGCCCTTCCTCCGTCTGCAGCAGCTTGTTCACCTGGCTGTTGCTGGATGACCGGATGCTAGGGGGACAACACTGTGTTCAGCGAGGGCAGGCAGCATCACGTATACAGCATATAATCAAACACGGGCACAGAACTATTTCTACTTCCAATTGTACTCATTGTACTTCAAATATAATCAATATCAATTCTTAGCTTGTTCAGTCTCAGTCTTTTTAAATTTTTTTTATTCCGGCTCTGGAGGTGTCAATCATCAGCTGCTAAAACAAAGTGGCACCCCCGCACCTGCAGACTCGCACCCATGATCAGCAGGGCCCGGAAGTTCACACGTGCGACCTGACCCAGTGCCAACAGGCGTACCTGGCAAAGAGTGCACATAGGATGAAGAGGATTAACCCCACAATGCCTTGTGCATCCCACCACTCCACCTGTCCAGGGGCACTGCTGGGATCTGGGCTACTCGAATTGGACACCAGACTCAGCAGGCTGGGGTTACAATTGCGGTCTAAAGGAAGGAAAGGGGCCGGTTAGCGACAGGCAGACCCTGTTTACATGAGCATATGTCAAACACACGTAGAGCACAGAGATGCTAACAGCTCTCTAACCCGCTGCCTTAGCCTCAGTTGATGGAAACATGGAAAGAGTCCGATTGCAGTGCGAAATGCCAAGAACAGAGCAGAGCCCCGGAAACACCCAGAAGGAACACAGTCAGCAGGCAGTGAGGAGAACATCTGAAGCGTGAACAGGCCCAAGTCGCGGTTAACTAGGCCAGCTTCAACAGGTTGCATTTCAGGCCAGTGTCACCACTTCCGACAACTTTTGAGCGAGGCTGTGTTACGTCACTTACTGGGATTGTTGGTCATAGCAGACCATGTAACATACATGGTGTAGATGGTGATGAAAGAGGCCTGAAGCAGGCCAGAGTAAGGTTGAGCCTCCTGGAAGTGGAAACACAGACAGTCAATCTCCCAGATACCAGCAAACTCGGCACTATGAGGCTTTGCGAGATGAGAGTGGGCCTGCACACCTGGACTTTGGGCAGGACAGCCACAATGGAGACCCCGACACAGAGGATCAGGTTAAGGCTGATGAAGACCTTGTGCTCGGCACAATCATCAGGCTTAGTGTAGAATATGTACAGAAGAACCACTGCGGCCAAAGCTAGGCTGTAGAAGAGCACTGTGACGGACACCAGAGCTGCCAGAGAAAACATACAGTCGAAATGGAGGAGAAACACAAATAACACTGAAATACAACACTCCCATTCTACACTGAGAAACACTACTCCAGAAGAATATGAAAAAGTGAACAGGTGACACCAAAATGTTCATTCAAATTCAAAAAATGCTCAACATTAATTTCTCTTCAGATTGGGAAGAGGCCATGCCGATATCAGAATGTTGATCCGGAGAGGCGACCTTCACAGAGCAGCAGGAAACTGTGGGTCCTACCTGCAAACCAGCACCGGCGGTTGCCCTCCTCGGCCCGGTCCACCCAGGCCTCATTCCAAGAGTAGGCAAAGTCAACCAGCAGGATGAGCTGAATGATGATGAAGATGAAGGAGCCAACCATGCCGAAATAGTACCACACTGTGGGGGTGGGGGGGTTGGGGGTTATTAGTCCCAGAGCTACAACACAGTCTGACGTTTACTGTGACTGGCCAAAACAAAAGATTGGTTTATCTAAAGAAGCCAAACATTAGAAGGTCATCCAACCCGTTAAACAGCTTTCTAACATCCGTCACGGACATTAACAAAGGTGCCACGAAGTCCCAGGCACTTGGGGTGCTGGTCAGGACACACCCACCCTGAAAATGACCCCAGGGGCACAGCTTCAGTGAAAACGACCCACTTCAGCAAGAGTCAAGAGGAAATGGACCTTCTTACAGTTAGGGAGTGGTGTGTCCCAGGGTCCCACTGTTTTGTATTTAGCTCTGGCCAGACATGGTACAGATTAGAGATTCCCAAGGTCGGCGAGTACAGTCTGCCATTTGCCAAATCTAACAACATTCTCAGAAAATTCTCAGGCGTGAATGTATTCTCATGGCATGACTCTACCTGTGTTAAAGACTCCATCAGGGATGAAATAAGCTCCAACAGTTATTCCCACCAAGACAAGAAACTTGAAGAACCAGAACCTACAAATGAGATGGCAGATTAGCACCCCCCCCCAGCACACACTCCAGAAATCCTGCATCCAGTTTCACCTACAGTCAAGACACAACCCACAACACGCCCACCCAGGCAATGCTGGCTGGCAGTGCCGGCCGGCACAGGAGTGCTCCGTACCCATTTTGGAGAGCTGCCCGCGGGTCCTTGCTGCTGCGTACTCGGATCATGATGATGGAGAAGAGCAGGAAGAAGGAGGCCATGGCGAAGCAGGTGCGGTACACAGACTTGTAGCCCACAATGATGTCGCAGTTCACCGTGTTCTGAATGATCAGCCCAGAGCTGCCCCCGACACAGAAGCCTGGGATCTGCAGGCAGAGGTCCCACACGCGCACGCACGCACACACACACACACACACACACAGGTAGTCAGTCTCCCGTGCCATTAGCTGCATTACTGCATCATGTTTGCCAGGGTACCAGCTGCCATTTCAGCATGTTTTCCTTTCACTGCTAGTCCTCCTTTATTTTAGCTTTTACTTCAGGCATCTGCTTGTGATACATTGCCTGCTGTGGCCCTATCAAATGTGGCCCCCAAAATCGAACTGGTGAATTCTCTCTTGCCCCTTCACCAGGGGTTATTGCTAGAGGTAAAGCTTTACTAGGGCACAGCGCACCCACCCCCTCCTAAAAATTTAGAGGATGTTCATGAATTAAGGCTGAATGATTTTAATTGCTATTTGCCTGACACATTGCGACTGCGTCTTGATTTTCCGATTTTTTATTTATTTTTTTAAACTCAGTTCAGTATTCACTATGTGTATAAAAAAAAACGAATTGAGCACAACCGTACAGTGAAATCTGAACTGTGCTATACATTAATCCAAAGTTAAGAATGGAAATATATTAACTGAATCCAAAATGTATTTATTCTAACAAAAATTATATAGAACATATACCTAAATATACCACAGAACAACTCTCTAGCAACCTGAACATAGTAAAGCGACTGTAGTGCTCGACCGCTTTTACACCCTTAGTAAATTGCTTCCAGAAAGCCCTGTACACTTGGGTCTAATTATCAGAGAGCAATGATGCAATACTACTACAAAAGTACTATCACAAAAGCCACTAATGTGTTAAATTAAAGTAATGAAAATAAAAAATTCCAGTAATAAAGGATCTTGTGGCTAACATTAGGGATCTTTTTTTTTAAGATACTTTATTGATCCCTGTGGGGAAATTGACTTCTCACCTCCCCCAACCTTGCTCACCATGAGAGTAACCTTGGCCAAGAAGGGCAGCCACTTGTGCATCGCCCAGGGGGTTAAGGGCCTTGCTCAAGGGCCCACAGACAGCCAGAGGCTGGGCTTGAACCAATGACCTTCTGATCACAGGCATAGAGCTTAACCTGCTGAGCCACATTCTGCCGCCAAATAAAGTGAATTGAGGAGAGTGGAATGAATTTATAAAACCATTCTCACGACAGTTTTAAACCTTGTGTCAGACGTGCTGTATAATATAATGCATAACCTAAATCGCAGCCTTTGCGATTTACTAACTGCATTGTTTCAAATCACAATTTAGATTTGATTTCGATAAATTGTTCAACGCTATCATAAATTAAGGGGCACGTGCCCAAGTAAAAAAGGCCTAGTGACGCCTACACCCTTCACCACCTTAGCTACTGTGTTGTGAGCGTACTGGTGCAGGATGGTCGCTGTCACAGTCGATGTGGATGATGCACAATCGTGGCTTCCCATTGGTTCTGTAAAGCGCTACGTAAATGTAACATTCATTCATTGATCAGTTATAGTATACATGATCATCTCAGTCTTTCTGCTTCCAATTTATATACAGTTCATTTATTTGGAATAGTTATGAATGAATTAATTAAATGAATGTAAAACATGTAAAGGAAAGGAATTACACTCAGAAGATATTCGTTGTGTAGTGTGGTATAAACTGCTGGAGAGGAAAAACACTTCCATGATAATACAAATTATTACTGGTTCGCGGGACCTTTTTCAGCTGAGTTTCCATGCCAGGTATGATCATGATGACGGACAAGGCTGTTCCCAGCAGCAGGAGCAGAGAGAATAGCAGACGGGTGATGGTGGAGTTCTTGGTGCTGGGGCAGCAACTGGAGAGGAGGCAGGGAGCAGAGCCGCAGAGACAGGAGGCCTGCCCGACAAGGGGGGCCCTCGTAAACACCCTTATCAACTCTTACTTTGTCTGGTCACATCGGTTTGGTTTGAAAAGCAAGCAAACGATTAAATGACACCCCACCCCAGACTATTTGCATGATAGCAGCGCATATTTTAAAAGGTAATTCCATTTACGAATTAGTTACCATTACTAATTAGTTACACATTTATTCTAGCTTCATCTGGGTGTTTAAAGTAGATGGAGACAATCGTTAAGATATTCAGGATGGACTGATGACACCTTACCAAAATATAAGTAAAATTTCACTTTGTTAATCACACGAAACGTGTAAAAAAGAAAAATAATATTGGTCACTTTTCCCTAAGGCCGCGCGCACCTACTGTACAGACACGCCTTTACATTATTCCTTCAATGGAGAAAAACAACGCAAAAATCCCGGAAGTTTTTATTGTACCATGAAAACCTGGCTTATATCCAATATGCTCGCTTTTTCGAGTAATGAGATCCGACTTGAACAAAAAATAAATATAGCGCAAAAACTGCTTGCCAAGTGTGCTCAGTAAATACCGATTTCGGTCTACGAATGAAGTGGAAACAATCCTTAAGAAATCTAACCAGGAATACAAGTTCCATTTTAGTTCCATAGTTTGTATCTTTAGAAAACAACGCACATACTCCACATCAAAAAAAAAACAAATATTGGCATACTCACACAGCTCGCCAGCGAACACAACGCCATGCAGGCTCCCATCGTCTTGTTTTTAAAATATTGCCCCAATCGAACGCACCGTACAGCGCCGCTCCGGAGCCGAACGCCCCCGATACTCTTTAACAAGGTGCGGCGTTACGAACGCGCATTCCGCTGCGCTCTGATTGGCGGACCCACGCTGGCCGGCCCGCCGGGAGGCTAGGCTCCTACAAAATATACATATGCAAATAAATTTTAATTTTAGGGTGTCGTTGCATTAACTCTTGATGAAGTTCAATTTTCTGGGATAACTTTGCTTCTTATAGATCATCGTAGAGAAGAAAAGTAGTACCGCAAGATGGCACTCGAAGCAAGCCGAATCTTACCTACGGGGACGTTGCTGTAAATCAGTGCATACCCAACCCATCCGTAAATGTCCCATGTCACCTATACACCATTTTCTTTACCGAAGCGCGTAGCCTAATAGGCATTAGAATATTGATAAGAAAAACGTTACTAAATGGTATGGTTAGGTCCCTAGGGATCACCTGTTACACTGCCTGGGGTTTTTCTGGTCGGGGGTGTTCAGAAAGAGAGCGTGTGACACGAACATTGGCGGTCAGAACCATGACCTCTCCAGACAAGCCTTTGGGAACTAAAAATGACTACCATTTAATAATAACAAAACGATTAAGAAGCTATGCCAAATGAATACTATAGTATTTCGTCCAGTAATAATCCACGTCATCCTGGACACTAGATTTGCAAACTACCATTTCAATCTAAAGGACCTGGATTCAGCGCTGCATTCTTCCTGTCTCCTATAATCATACATGTCACTAATGTTAATGCAAAACAGTTGGATGAGTCTTTCAATCAAGGAAACAAACCAGTCTGAGCGCAAGAAGAACTGAACTATTTAGCCAAGCACAGGAGCCTTTCGGGTTTAAAGTAGTTTGTAAAACCTGAAGTAGCTCAAAGTGCCCGGGATGACATGGATTATCGGGTCACCCAAGTGACGCCTCCCCTAGTTGTACATTCAGGTTAATTCAGGTTGTCACGCTGTGGTTAGAATAGGGTATCTGGATATGCACTTACGAGCCAACACTTTGTATAAGCGTATTTATTATAACGGTGCAAGCATAACACTTCTGAGAAACCGTGAAAGCGATTTCTGCCCTTAATTAATAACAACTTGATTGAATCGATATGCCTAACGAATATTGTATGTTTTCCAAAGACATTTACTCAAGTGGCGCATGCAAGTTAGTTCAGGTTGTCATGCTGCAATGGTTAGATTTCAGTTAGTTTAAAGGTTATTTTAAAACGGTCATTAAAATGTGAGCAATGCGTTGCATGTACAGTTAATTACAGGGGCGTTTTAATTACAGCATTACTAAAATGTCACCCATATAACTGTCTACACCTTTCAACAGTTGTAAGCAGTTGCAATATTTCGAGATGGACGGGTGAGGGGTGTTATAAAATCATAAAATTTGCTAAGGGGATCGATCACGCTGTTCAGATTAAATTGCGTTTCGGTCTGGATTACCTGAGGAAAATTACGCAGAGGGGAATGCTTGTGGTGGGGGTATTTTTTCCAAAAGCGATATGTTTCTTGTAATTTTTCTCACAGGGGGAATGGCATCCACATGCATCCCATGACACGCTGAGCCCTATAGTTGTAAGACTTTTCATTTTAGGGCGACAGTCCTGTAAGGATTTCTGGTGCTCTCTTCATTCGCAACTGCACTGTAAAACTTAAGTTTTAATGTAATGTTTGCTACCCCTTTGCCCATCTGAGGATAAAATACAGCCTCTTTCAATGGCGACAAAACAGTCTGCGAAACTGCACGTTGCCCGAGGAACAAACGCAATTAATCATTATTTCTAGTGATAATATGTATTTATATTGTCTGCTCTGGACGATGATGGTAATTAAGGGTTTTACTTGTCTGTGAGAAGTTGTCGGTGTGCAAGTTGCCGCTGTGATCGTCAGAGGAATCGGATGCTGACAGGGTGTCCGCCCAGGGACCAAGGCGGCATCACAGGGCCAGGCAGGCAGTTACATTTCTGCGCCAAGTTGTTTAAAGTTCTCTTGAAATAATAATATGCGTCCCAGAAAGTCCCCTGCAGTTGTGCAATAATTAACATAAATTAACACTGTAAATACTAAGCTGCATGAATGGGTTTTTCTCAATTGCAAAGAAATATGTAAATTACCAACATACCGGACTTTGCAACCCTAACCCCCATTATCAGACCAACCTGTCAATCAGTGTTTGAGTAGCTGCTACTGGGGCTTATTTCAAAAGGCTGTTAGGGCGATTCCAAAAAAGGTCGCCAAGAGAGGTAGGGAGGTCTGCCAGACACGCTATACAAACACTGGGAACAAGCATCCGTGTTACGTTATCAAAAATAATTTTATTTTCACGGGTCGGATGTGGGCAGGCAGGACGTCACAGGCAGGAGTGGGCAGGAGGGTGGCAGGCAGGACGTCACGGGCAGGAGGCAGGCAGGATGGCACGGGCAGGAGGGCAGCGGACAGAATGTCACGGGCTGGACGTCACGGGCAGGACGTCACGGGCAGGACGTCACGGGCAGGACGTCACAGGCAGGAGGCAGGCAGGATGTCATGGACAGGAGGCAGGCAGGATGTCACGGGCAGGACGTCACAGGCAGGAGGGCCGCGGGCAGCACGTCACATGCAGGAGGGCAGCGGGCAGGACGTCACAGGCAGGGCATCATGGGCAGGCAGGCAGGACGTCACGGGCAGGAGGGCTGCGGGCAGGACATCACGGGCAGGAGGCAGACAGGACATCACGGGCAGGACGTCACAGGCAGGAGGGCCAGGGGCAGGACGTCACGGGCAGGAGGCAGGCAGGACGTCACAGGCAGGAGGGCCATGGGCAGGACGTCACGGGCAGGAGGCAGGCAGGACGTCACAGGCAAGACAGTGGTGGACAACAGAGAGGCCAGTCATGATCTGAGGGAGGCGTTTGGTTGACTAATTATTTAGCAGCAAACCCCCATGACTGGCTGCCAGAGAGAAGGCGGGTTACATGTATAGCCAGCGGCAGAAGGGCCTCACTGCTCCTCTACATTCACAGACTTTTATTTTATCCCTGAAACAATGCAAGGGGCTGAACTTCACCACTGTGCTGGTTGGAGGGTGGTAGTAACCAGGTTGATAACAAGCTTAGGTATAAATAATAGCTTGTGTGATAACCAGGTAAAGGACTCGAGCACTCTGAGCTGTAGAGTTTTGTGTGACCCACAGGCCAGAAGCTCAGTGCCCAGTCTTGGCCATAGAGAGGGAGCAGCCTTGGATGAATCATCTTCAGTGATGGAGGAGCAGCAAACTCCCTACATGTGCGCTACACTGCACCCTTCCTATGTCAGTCCCGAGAAGTACCCTGGAACTTTCTACACCCACAAAAGATGCTCCGCAATATTATCCCGGTATTTTGGCAGCCCATGGGTGATGCCTCTGCAGTTACTGGCTCTCTGATCATAGTCAAACCCAGTTATGCTTTGCCATTGACATCCACCTCAATGCAAATGTGTAATAAGGAGCTCGTGTGGGTTACAGGACTGTCTCCCCGAAAAGGCCGTCAGCCACCATCTGCCCACACAGGCACAAGCACAAACAAATCCGGCGGCACATATGCTTGTAGGAAGAGTGTTTCTGGCTGCCCGTCACCCTTCTGGAAGTGACAGGAATCCCCTGCAATTAAAGCGGGCTGCCGTCCTTATCGGCAGAGCCGTGACAGGCGGCATTAGCAATTAGCGCCAAAATCTGCCGGTCTGTCTAAAGAAAACCATAGCAGAGATATGTTTGTGCAAATGCTCAGGGTTTTATCCGTTGCATTGAAACCGCACCTTGCATTGGTGTAAGTCTACATGTGTGCAGGAAGTTTCTAGTAAATTTGATTCATGTCTCACAGAGGAGCACACTTTTAGATGACTGTCACCCTTACAATGGCCAGTGTTAGTGACTGTGTCATGCATCACATCTCCCGTTTCTGTTTTTAAGCTCCCCTGCCGCTCTAATGCAGTCCAGTTTCCAAGCATTAATAACTGGATGTCTGTACTTCTAGAACTCCCACAAGGGGGCGCTGGAGGTAAAATGAGTGACTCATGTGGTGTTGCGTCATCAGCTGGCTAAAAAGGGTAACAACTATCCTCCTCTGTCCTGGCTAGTTGGTGCCTCTCCTAGTATGACAGTAATGGAGCTTCTGCTAGATTTCTCCTCGTCAGGTCGCTCTGGCCATAGAAATGCCCTGCCTGACATCCTGGGCTTACCAGCGAGGCTGGATCCCTGTGATCTACCCCTCAAGCTGGCTGAGCTGTCCCTCACAGGTAGATTCCAGAAAGGACCCATTCATTCTGCCCCAGCATGCCCACCTCGTACGCGTTAATATGACCATAACCCATTCATTCTGCCCCAGCATGCCCGCCTCGTATGCTTTAATATGACCCTAACCCTTTCATTCTGCCCCAGCATGCCCACCTCGTATGCTTTAATATGACCATAACCCATTCATTCTGCCCCAGCATGCCCACCTCGTACGCTTTAATATGACCATAACCCATTCATTCTGCCCCAGCATGCCCGCCTCGTACGCTTTAATATGGCCCTAACCCTTTCATTCTGCCCCAGTATGCCCACCTCGTACGCGTTAATATGACCCTAACCCTTTCATTCTGCCCCAGCATGCCCACCTCGTACGCTTTAATATGACCCTAACCCTTTCATTCTGCCCCAGCATGCCCACTTCATGCACTTTATTATGACCCTAACCCATTCCAGGGAGGTAATGCTGAGATTATACAATTCCTTGGTGAGACCTAGAATACCTAGAATATTGTGTGCAGGTTTGGTCACCTTATCTTAAAAAGGACATTGCGGCCTTAGAAAAGGTGCAGCGTAGG
>JAODKM010000044.1:17063849-17083783 GCA_026780845.1 Petrocephalus sullivani | reverse complement strand
TATTAGTTAAGTTCTCCCTAAGCGAGCTTGATGGGCCGAATGGCCTCCTCTCGTTTGTATAGTTCTTATGTTCTTATTCATTCTGCCTCAGCATGCCCGCCTCGTACGCTTTTATATGAGCCTAACCCATTCATTCTGCCCCAGCATGCCCGCCTCGTACGCTTTTATATGAGCCTTAGCCATTCATTCTGCTCCAGTATGCTCGCCTCGTGCACATTAATATGACTCTGCTGTTCCGACATCGAGGGGCAGTTCATTCCACCAAAACAGAGAATGTCAGAGAATGCATGTCATCCTTGCACCATGAAAGATGGGACCAGTTGAGCAGTGTTTGAGGATTGGAGAGAGCTTGGTGCAGTGCAGGGTGTGATGAGATCTTTTAGGTAGGAGGATGCTGGACCATTTTTTGCTTTGTAGACAAGCATCAGTGTTTTGAATCTGATGTGAGCAGCTACAGGAAGCCAGTGGAGTGGTGTGGGAGAACTTGGGAACTACTGTTTAGGGTTTTTGCCCTCCTTCCTAGGCTAAGTGGGTGAGAGATGATAACCCTGATACCAAGTAGACCAACAGAGGTGATGGATTATGTTTGTTGTATGTTTGAAGCCTGGTTTGCAGATATCTAGTAACCAATCAGGACTTAGAAGTCCTATTTGGGGGCCTGGTTTTAGAGTTTTTCCACCTGCTGATGTTTGTGTGCATTGTGCATTTTACCAGAATGTGGCTGGAGCGATGTGCTGGATTGCTGAATAAAGGAGAAAACTTTGCTCACCACCTGTGATGTCCGCAGTTTGAGTAGAGAGAGATAGGATTGTCAAAGACGAATCTTAGATACTTGGATACTTTTTTCTTCCACAAGTGGTGTCCCAGTGTGGATCCCAATGCCCCAGTGCAGTAATATGCTATGCTGTGAGTGTACTGTGCGGAATGGCTGTCGTTGCATCATCCAGGTGGGTGCTACACATTAGTTGTGGTTGAAGTGGCTCCCCATTGCCTCAGTAAAGTGCTTTTGGTGTCTTGAAAAAACATGTTAACACCAGCATCAAAGCGACTGTTTCGTGCATTTTATCATCAGTGCATGTATACGTACAAACTCCTGTGTACGGGTGGGAAGAGACCATCTCAACGAGGGGGGGCACACTGAGCCAAGGAAGAAGAAAAAAACTTTCATACGCAATTCAATAACTCAGTACCCGTGCCAGACAAAAACGCCAAAGTAATTATCATACACTCACACAGACCACATCAAATTTCAACTCGCAGTCAAATGTGAATTGTTGCATATATGATTAAGTTGGCCACGTGGGGGAGGGGGGTCCCCTTGGTGATGGGTATAAGTGCATTCGAAAGACCAGGACAATCAGCTAAAAAAAATAACAGTTTTTTTGTCTATTGTTTTGCTATGGTTTCAGAAATGCGTTATGATTCTCTTCACCACCAGAGGGAGCCATTTGTTTACTTATTACAAGTAAAATCCTAAAAGAAAACTAGCCCTTTATGCAGATTAGAACAAAATGGTAAGGCAAAAATAAGGGTTATGATAGATCTAAACATTTCAAAGAATTATTATGAAAGGGTATTTGATAGATAGATAGACAGACAGACAGACAGACCTCCAAGCAGAATAGGTAGTGGCTAGGTGTGACTGACCTGTAAACCGTGACTGATTTGGGTTTTTTTTTAGTTTTGATAGCATGTGTTTTTTTTTTTTTGAAGGCACTAGGTGAACTACTGGTTAGAACAAAACATTGCACATTTCAGATTGGATCTGTTTATATGCATTTTCAGCTTTACTGATGGGTAATCATAAACCATCAGAAAATATAGATGTTTCATTTGCCCATAAAAATAAACCGTGGGTATTTTGTGAAGAGCCTGGCCTGTCGAAGGCTACTGAAGGTGGACATGGAGGACAGAGGATGCCATCTCCGGGTAAACATATACGGCAGCTATCACAGCAGGCTGGCTGTCTGGATTTAAGTCTGCAGGCACTGTTGCCATGGAAACCACATCCAGATACAGTGGAGAACTGAGGCTGCTTTCCCTGAGAGCAGTGTTATATTCCACATTACTGCACATTACACAATCAACACAAATTACATATTTCAGTAACAATTTTTGGCGTATTCTCTTTAAGGAATCTACTTGCATCATTTTGAATTGTCTAATACTCTCTGTCCAGTTCGGCTTATGTCCCTGAGCACCATAAACAATGAGACTATGGATATTGTAATAATATACCAGTATAATTAATGCTATTAAACTAATGTAAACATGATGCATATCAGCAGTGCACTTGGACAGCTTTCTAAGGTGACTTCCTTTCATGGTGGAGTGCGCAGAGTGGGGGACATAGTGAACCCTAGCCAGCAGCATGGCCTCACTCTCTCTGCTGGATTTCAGGGGGCGGTGATGTCATCTTCCTGTGACAAGGAGCCTCACCGTCATCCCCAGCCAGTTCTTCCGAGAAGTAAGTATTCATTCCCCAAGCATCTCATATATGCATCCTTCCTTGTGTCGTGGCAGAGATAACAGGATCAGGTGTGTTGCTCATGGTCACCACTCAGCCTCCCTGATCTACCTGAATCCAGCATTATATCTGTAACAAACACCTCTCCTGGAGAATTTCACTGTAAAGCTTCTTGCTATGACAACATCCTTGGTGCTGTAAATCAGAGCACAGTACCATGGCGAGTCCGTATTATGTGGCTGTTCACATAGCAACATCATCAAGGACCAACAGTTATTTTTTCCTTCCAGCATAAAAATTCTTGTGCAACTGCAGATAGTGTAGCTAAAGATATCGCAACTGCAGACAATGCAGCTGCAGGAAGAGCAGCCGCAGATCTCAGCCAGATCTGCACTGACCAAAAACACAATGAACTGCTAAATGGTCACAAAATGCCATGCAGGAACTTCTTTATTACTTTTACAAAACAATTTCAGCACTAAACAACATGCCTTTAAATATTCAATAATCAAACACTGGCCACAGACAAAAAGGTGTCTGGATGATGTCATGAGCATCACAAGCCCCAGACCCGACCACCGCCAAGCAGCTCTGGCACCGGTCAGAGGTGCATTCTGATATTCAGTATATCCGTGTGAATGGATGTTAATGTTAATGACACTCTAATACTGACACACAAACAAAACTGTTTCTTGTACAGCTAACACATGTCTGAGGCAGCCAAATGGCATTTTTTTATCTTGGTAGTAAATGTACATTAACTCAGAAAAAACAATTTTACATTAGAAAATATATAAATAAAAATCTAAGAATTTCTATGTTCTTCAAAATGCTCCTGATATCTTGCTGGATGCACAGAACATCACAGGTTTGGTTCCTTAACCCCCCCCCTTTCGTGTATTTGTTAAATCTCACCAACAGCACATTAGATGGTAGCTGCAGTTACTGGGTGACTTGAGAAGTGCTTTTGAAATAACTGAGCGGACACATTTTGACATTAGGTCACAGTTTTACACAACATGAGCGTAATTTAAACCCGACGTCCTCAGGCTGCCTAAGATCTCGGCACAGTGCTCTGTTCCCCATCTCACTCAGCATCTCGCCCCCTGCCTATGTCTCCAGCCTTTTCCTGCCATGGTTGTAACAGTGGAGTACAGTGCCAAGCACCTCCTCGGCACCTCCTCGGCACCTCCTCTTACCCTCAGCAGAGCCTATGGTTTCTAGCGGAAACCTCGTCCCAACTCAGCAGTTGGTGACACAGAAAATGACAACCACACATGGGACAAATGAAAGTGGGCCAAGTGGCCGTGTGAAGCTCGAA
Source organism: Petrocephalus sullivani (assembly GCA_026780845.1). NCBI lineage: Eukaryota > Metazoa > Chordata > Actinopteri > Osteoglossiformes > Mormyridae > Petrocephalus > Petrocephalus sullivani. The sequence continues at coordinate 17,079,995 of JAODKM010000044.1, read as the reverse complement.
GAGGAGCTGCACCAATGCAGTGGCACTCAATGGCGGGATCCGAAACAGTCAGCACAAATGACGCTAGGTCTGATCGAACCGCTACGGTCTGCGTTATGGGGGATTACATCCTGATCACCTTCTGCTGTGTGGTCTTCAGCCGGGGGGGCTCACCCTGCCCTATTCCCATTGCAGTTCCCCGTCTGTGCTGGACACGGGGGGGGGGCACCCTTTCTTCTACATTGTATGGCTAAGGGCAGCGTGCTGACCAGATTCAGTCTGGATTGCAGGATTAACCGCTCCCTACTCGGCCATTCGAAAAGGCATCTGTTTGGGGCCTTTCCTAGTATAAATGTGAAGGGGACCAAGGGAAAGACTATAGGGGAACTTCAGCTGTGCGCAGTGTTTAAAATGGCCTTTTCAAATAGGCCTTCTTATATCAGTCCCTGAAGCCTCAAACAAACTCACAGAGCTCTGTTCTGATTTATCCAAGGAAACTTGCACATTAATGAGAGGAGGTTGGTCAGGAATGCAGGGTTTAGTATGGCTGTGCTCAGAATGCGCTGCGCCATGTGTGGTCAGTACCATTTGAATACTTTATGGGGTGGCACGAAGGTCCTTTATGATACTGAGTCGTGCCCAGTGTCTGTGCCAGTCCACCAGAGCATGTGAATGCTGTTTTGTATTTCGAATGTAAAGCGCATAAGCAGGGAGTACAGTCACCCCGCCACATTCGCAAATTTGACGTTTGTGGTTTACGTTATATGCAAGTTGGCCATGAACAACTAATTAGATGTAATATAATATGTGGAGTTTGGAGATTGCAGGAACTCGCAGATGATGCATAAGCAAAAAATACATAGACATTAAAAGTTATTTTTTCTTAAAAAAAAAAAAGAACTGAGACGGCTGCATTATGGCTTGGGTCTGCACGTCTTTGTCCCGGTACCTTTGTGATCTCGTAGTAGCTTTTAAACTTTCCAGTGCCGGTAATCTTGCACACTGGGCCCAACTATTTGTGAATTTTCACATTCCTGGGGATCTTATTAACTGATCTTTTAATGCAAAGTAGCTTTTAGGCCGAAATGTGCTGTTGAAACCCGCAAACTCCAGCAACTAACTAGTCAGAGGATCCTGATTATTATCATAAGGCCAACCTGACTGGAGCAACCGATGAGATCCATGGAGTGAGCAAGGCCTATATCGATAGGAAAATTGTCTGTCCAAGTATGGTTGTATGAGTATGTGAGTTTATACAAGGGCTTGCGTGATAGTTTGTATATATTGGCTTTTAAAGCAGGTGTCATAGCAAAGGCAAAAATACCAATTTAGGAACAGGGCCTTGCAGACGGCTAATGCAGGGTTGCCAACTTTGGTCAGCTGGCTGGTGTGAGGTTTTCAATTCGAGACAAGTCTGCACACTCATTTACATGCATGTTACTGTTTTATTACCTTGTATATAGTCTTTAGGTTTTGCAAGCTATCCTAACACTTTCGATGTAGTTCATTTTTGGTTTATAATGGAATAATACGCATTTGCTGTAAGATTTCTTGTGTGAGCATGACAGTCTGAAGGAATGAGCATTATGCCAGGTGAGTGAGATTTGGAGCATCCGGCCCTTATGCTGGAACTCACCTGTGTGGGGTTCTCTCATTCACTGGTTAAGGGCTAATGCTTTATGAGAGGAAAGGAAAGGTTGATATATAGTCGGTGACATTTATAGAATATTTGTGGCTAATATGATTTGATCAGATGTCCTTGCCCAGAACGTGGACCTCGACAAAATACAGCCCTCCAGGACTAAGATGGGGTGCCATTCAATGAACAAATCAGAGCACTCCCTTGTAATCTCCTGCTGTTCCAGTGTGCAGCCAGGTGAAAGTGGGTCATGTCTCTCCTGCTGTCAGCAGTCTGATGGGCCCTAACCCCAGGTCAGTGGCACTTAAGACGGTATGAGGAAACCACCCAATGTGCTGTGGAGCCCTCTGCTGGTGGGACACAAACAGCCTCCTGAGCTCTCATCATCACTCATGTCATGTCACACCGTCACATGCTTCAGGTTTGCCCAATCACCGGCACCCCCAATCACGGGAAGGCCAATCACATAGCTGTTTTCATCTGTGGCTCCTTCACTGTGTTTACATTGGACTCCACTCCATCATTGGATCGCCCGTAGCTCGCTTATCTGCTCTGTGCCTACATCTACAGCTGGTGCAAAGCTTTTCTCATGTATAACCTTCCATGCTTCCACTAATACTTCAATTGGGTCAATAATTAAAGAAATTGTTTGTTTTCCTTCTCAGCAAATATCGGTAATACGATTTGGTCAACCTTTTCGACAACCTTTTTTTTTTTTTTTTTTCCCCTTTCTTTCCCTTTTTTCTGTTTTTTCTCTTTCCCTTTTAAACAACTGGTTAAGGGACAACCTTTACTAATGTCGACAATACTACACAAGCATAGGAGAGGTAGGGCTGTCTCAGTCCCCAGTGGGGGAAGATCATACTCTTAAACCTGAGTTCTACAATCTGATTTATATCACATTTTACTTAGAGGACATATGTACAGATCAGACAGTATAAGACAAACAGTGATTGTCAGTTAATAGCACGGGTCTCACTAGTACCGATAAAGGAGGGTCACTGTGCAGACTGCTGTACTGTACTGCTGTACAGTGCATACTACTGCAATGAAAGGGAACTGCAGGTCACTGTGCAGACTGCTGTACAGTGCATACTACTGCACTGAAAGGGAACGGCGGGTCACTGTGCAGACTGCTGTACAGTGCATACTACTGCATTGAAAGGGAATGGCGGGCCACTGTGCAGACTGCTGTACCGTGCATACAACTGCACTGAAAGAGAACGGTGGGTCACTGTGCAGACTGCTGTACAGTGCATACTAATGCATTGAAAGGGAATGGCAGGTCACTGTGCAGACTGCTGTACAGTGCATACTACTGCATTGAAAGGGAACGGTGGGTCACTGCGCAGACTGCTGTACAGTGCATACTAATGCGTTGAAAGGGAACAGCGGGTCTGTATAAATAAAATAAACATTTAAGTGTATTAAAGTTGTATTTGGACTAGAGTAGGATTGAGAATAACAATATACTTTTTAAAGGGTCAAGTATGGTTGGATTTTGAAACTGTATACTGATGGAACATGACAAAAATACTGAGAAATTAACTTAAATTTTTTCACACATTTACATAAGCCTCATAAGCCTCATTGAAATACTGAGACTGGAAATGGATAAAACAAACGTTATATTTAACTACCAGTATTCAGAATCTTAAAAAGGCAGATATATTTAGAATATTACTTGATGGTTGAAAGACCTGACACATAGTAGGCATCAGATGACAATATCATGATAAACTATCAACATAACTTCAAAGCATCTCAGATAGGAAACTTCTTTTAATCCTTTCAATCAATTAATACTGTGAAGTTGTGAAGCAATGTTGCTATTTTTGGGTCTTATGCTCCTGTCAACCTTCCCGGCACAAGCCAGAGCAGCGTAAGTGAAGTGAAAAACTGCTATTGTTGACGCATCACAGCACACAGCGACAAAATGCATCCTCTGCATGTAACCCATATGTGACATAGCAATGGGCAGCTAATTCAGCGCCCGGGGAGAAGTGCTTGGGGGCAGTACCTTGGTATTCAGGGAATCAAACCAGCAACCTTTCAATCACAAATGTGCTTCCATAACCATTAGGCCACCACTGCCCTAAGCTCTGTTATGCAGTCTTTATATGCCTCACTTTCTGGCAAAGAAGGCTGACAATGCATCCTTATAAGCAGAAAGACTCCATTGTGCAGTACCTCCATCATGATTCTAATAAAAGTCCTCACTTTGGCACTGAGTTATGAATGATGTCTAGCACTAGAGTTTTAGGGAACTACATGATGGTACTTAACTGGTGATTAAAAATTGAAGAACAGAGATAACACATACTGGCATTGTTGGAAACAGCATATCAGTGCCAAGATGATTTAAATGTGAGGTGAACTTCACAGACAAACATCAAACATAGCAGATGACAGGCTAAGGCAACGTCTGGCCAGCTGATCCATTTCCTGATGAGTCAGACATTTGAGTGACAGATAAACCACTTTATGGACACGACTCATCCAATTTCTCCTATAAGACCTATAATATTTCAGACATATATATACTTCCAGTTGTTTAAAAATACTCTGGTAGAAAAGCAGAGCGCTTCACAGGACAGAAACTGGACTTTGGGGTCCCTCACAATAAATTTTGCCGGGGGTTGGGGTGGTCCCCACAATAAATTCTGCCACCCTTCGGGGTCCCGCATGATATGTTTCATTGGGAGATGCCAGATGGCCAGTCACGTCCTGGTGCCTTACAATGCCTTCCTCATTCAAACTGAAACAACACGATTAAAACCATCAATGACAAAAACAACCATCTGAACCCTTTTTAACTCATATGATATGCCATAAAGCTTCAGTTCTGATATTTCCGGTAACGTTAGATCGGCCAAGCTCATACACATTTACCTCATAACGAAAAGGATGGACTATAGACAAACTAGGGGTGGGTGGATCAATCCAAATATTGATAGCATCGATACCAATGTTGGTATTGGTGTCATACCGATATCAGCCCGATGGGATCGATACTGTTCCAGTTTCTCTCCTCTACGGTCCCAAAAGTAGCACAGCAACACGATAGAGAAAACGAGAAGTCAAAAACTGAGAATTAGAGCTAAGAGTTTGTGCTTTTTAGTTACTTGCACTTTATTTACTTTAATTTTTACAAATAACTGTGTGTACTTCGTTTATAAAAGCAGATAAGTGTAATCAAAGGGAGATTAATTTCTTATTGTTGTTTCTAAATAAGTAACTTGAAAAGAGCAATTTAAATTTTAAAACATTTGTTCTGCAATAATTTATGCAGATTTCACGTTTCTACTTTTAATTCATTCATTTAATTCATGTAATTTCATTGCAACAACAAAAAACATTTTTCATTTTACTAAATACTTTGCTAAACAATCTGTCCTGAGTTTTAACATGCACATAATGAACTAATTAAATGTGAAGTGCTGAAATTACAAAATCATTTGGTAGTTATGAAAATTAAATCAATTTACATATTGATGATGCATTGCTGCCCCCTACATAGTACTTAAGTGGCCTCTGTAAGTAAAAAGTATTGGTATCGGTATTGGTATCGGTGATATTGGCCCTGTGTTTACTTGGTGTCGGATCGATACCAAATTTAGCAGTATCGCACACAACTAGACAAACATTACAGACCGCGTGCTTTTGTTTTGATGGCGTTAAAGTGAAAAACTACAACTTCCAGGTGGTTGGGGAAAAGTTGCAGACTCGGGTTCCGGTTGTGCAAAGCCAATCAGGATAGGGGAGCAAACATGACGACATTCGTTTCAGTCCTTTTTTGCGCGAACTGGTAAGACAAGGCTGTAGAAGAAATTTAGACCTGTGAGGGGCGTATTGTATGATCTCACAGTTGCTTTTGTGAAGGTGGGTGTAACTAAAAATAGATGAGAATTATTATTATTATTAAATATTTTCTCGTTAAAAATGCAAGATTCAATACCAAGGATACAATTTTACTATCGAAATTTAATTGCAGACCTGTAACCAGCGAGGTAACTAACATTCATGGAAAATTGCGTTTTAAATCTGGCATTGACGCAGTATTGTTTTGGACACGTTTTATCTGTGCAGTGTTTTTGTTACGGGTAGTGCGCGATGATCGAGATTGTCCGTGGCAAGCCTTTATTAATCCCCGCTGTTATACTGGAAGAAAGGCGTGTGCCGACGCGGACGGGCAGAGTCTGATCGAGAAGATAAAAAGCCACCTGGGGTAAATTTCGACGGCGTTTGTTTTCTGACTCTCGTCTTAATTTGGCAGTATGCATTGCCTGCTAGGCACGCGTCTGCGGGCGGTGTGCGCACGGTAAGGCGGGGATGCTCGTCCCCATGCCAGCATCGCACAAAGCGCGGCAGGTGCATGCCTCGACGGCAGCGTGTCTCCCCCGGAGTGCTCGGTGCTGTCGGTCGGCGCTGCCCTCGATCGGGGGCTCGATGGCTTCTCCCTTTGTTGCTGATGCTGCGCGGGGTGGTCGTGGGCGAGCAGGCGGTGCTGGGCGCGCTCCCGGCGCGTCTTTGTTCGCCTCTCCGCTCGGAGAAAATCCGACGGGACTGATGCTGATGCTCCTCATGCAAAACGAGGAACCACCCTGGCAACAGCAGAGACGAAAATGTAGAAATATGCTTCTTAGAGCAGATTACGCTTCCAGTATATGCAACGATCATTATAGTAAAATTTCGTAATAAAAATGTGCAATAAAAAACCTCTCCTCCGGGCTGGGAGTGTCACATTAACTATGCGAGAAGGGGAAGGGGGGCTCCGAGTTGCAGAATTGTTTCCTTGATTAAACGCTTTCATACATCGACACCATAATTGTCGCTTAAATTGGGTAAAAACGTCACCATTTTTTTGTGGGAACATGCACGGTTTGTGAGAAACAATGGGCGGCTGTAGACCTGCTGTGCAAAGACGGCACTCCTTTGTGCGGCTCTCTCTGCGTAACAGTTGACAGAATGAAAGGTAGGCGCTACTCCGGCTGTGCAGGTGCACCAATTTATTCTGTTTTGTGCATATTTTCAACCATGTCAAATAAAAGACATGATTCCTTTGCTTTTATAATGTTCTTTGTCAAAGATGCTGTCAGCTTTCATGTTCTTTCTTAACCTTTTCGTTTTTTTTTTAATTAGCACATTATATTACTACAGCTTTTTCGCTGTATCACTGGCCACAAATCTAGTTCATATTTTTGTTTCCAGGGCCTGAGATTGTTGCCCTATATAATGGCTTTTCGGTGCTGGTTGGGCGTTTTGCTGCTCCGCACGGGTGGGGCTTGTGCGCCCGGAGGAAGCTGCTTTGCTGTTTATTACGGCGCGTCTATTTCCATACACCAGATTGAGGGATCCGACGAGTTTCTAAGTTCCGCCATAAGAGGGCGCCCAAGGGTGTTTCATAAAACTTGAACGTCGAAACGCTAATTACATAACTACTTTTTTGTATGTTTAGGTGAACCGATTTTTTCCTGTTGGAATGGCATCCTCTGGGAGTAAGTTCCTTCTTATTTCAATATATTGCTTAACTAATGATGATAATGCGTGACTTGCATTTTCAGTATAAAACCAGCTGACCCCAAAACAAAGACTGTAGAGAACTGAGAAAAGTGAAAGTTGCCATGTCTGGTTATAAAACAGAATGAATTGCAATCCTCTGAGCAAGGCAGTGAATTGGGAAATTATGACTCTGCATCTGTAGACTTTCAGGTGAAGGAGCTGGACAAGCGTGCCTCAGGGCAGGCTTTTGAAGTCCTTCTGAGTCCCACCAGTGGGGACTCCAAGGGCGAGTTTCCGCTGTCCACTCCCAAGAAAAAGGACGTGTCCCTGGAAGAGATCCAGAGAAAGCTGGATGCTGCCGAAGAGAGACGCAAGGTAAGGAGCGGCTTCTCGCACTTGGCCGGCGGCCTGTAGCTTGGCTCTGTGTGATTGGCTGTCAGGGCCTGTGTGATTGGCTGTCAGGGCCGATGTGATTGGCTGTCAGGGCCTGTGTGATTGGCTGTCAGGGCCTGGGTCATGCAGTGTTAGGTTTACAAAAGTCACACTACTGTATAAGGACAAATGGATACTTGTGCAATGTTATATTTTCCAGAATAAAAACAGAAGTTGCTTCAGGACCTTCAGTAGCCTATTTATCTGAAGCTTGAATAACGGCGTAAGCTTTATAAATCACTGATCTGTATAAAATTCCTACTAGTTCTATGTGTCTAGTTCTGGTTTAGCAACGGTAAGTTTGCTTGTAACGTGAGCCTCTTCCTTAGTCTCATGAAGCAGAAGTACTGAAGCACCTGGCAGAGAAGAGGGAGCACGAGAAGGAGGTGCAGCAGAAGGCACAGGAGGAGAGCAGCAACTTCAGCAAGATGGCGGAGGAGAAACTCAACCAGAAGATGGAGGCCAACAAGGAGAACCGCACCGCCAGGATGGCGGCCCTCAATGAGAAGTTCAAAGAAAAGGCATGTGACTGGCAAGCAAGCGGGCGTACCGTGTTTGCTGGCAGCGTATGTCTTCTAAACAAAACAGCCCTGCCTGGAATGGTCAGTTACCTTGCACTAGATATATTTCACTGCAGGCTTGGGAGGCCTGTGCTATAAGCCAGACACTGCATCCTCAGGTTTTCACTGGGTGGTGCCGCTTGCCCGGAGGAGAGTTTGATTGGACCTGCAGGTGCCTGGCTGTCAGACAGCACCAGTGCAATTCCCCTTTAAGCGCCGTGCCCCCTGCTGCACGTCCGCATGCTGAAAGGCCTGCCTGCTAAATGCCGCTCTTGTGTCTGTTTCAGGACAAGAAGCTGGAGGAGGTGCGGAAGAACAAAGAGACAAAAGAAGACGACGAAGACTGAACTTGGGTTTTTTTGAGGGAGGGTTTTGATGTATCTAAAGATCTATTTTTTTGTTCCCTCCTTAATCTCTTCAGCCTTTCGCCAAAAAGGCTGGGCAGACATGGAAATTGTTTTTTAATTCTCCTGTTCCTCTGTCCACATTTACTACTGATGGGGTTCTTCTTTTGTGTACTGTACTACCAGCCTCCATCCGTTTATTGGCTTTCTCACTGCTTCTGAACAAACAAAGTAAGCTGACTTCCTACCCGTGAGACACTGTCAGAGTAGAAAGTGCTTGACTTAACATTAGCGCCAGTATATTAGTCTGCTGTGGTGTTTAGACTTTGCTAGTCCTGCTTCTCCTGCTTCCTGCTTGCCCTGCTGCTGTATTTGCTGTTTTGGGAGCCGAATGCCGAAGTTAGTTTAGTACGATTTAAAGCACAACTGTTTCTACCACCTTCCAGAGGGGCCTGATGCTCTGATGTGGCACAAAAGGGTTCATGCACTTTGGGGCAGGTTTGTGCATAACTGGGTGACATGACTGTGTTCTACGAAATAAAAGTTTGAGAAAAGAGTTTGGCTGATTTGTGTGGGCATTAATTTGGAAGGATGGCCAGAGAGGTTTTGTTTGGAAGCGTTCTTGATAACACAGTTGTGTATTGTCCTGCATTCTCATTGGTTGGTTCCTGGTGATGCACACAGGAATGCAAGCCACACCCATTTTCATGAGTCGAAATAGTAATGGAACACAAATGTCTGTTAGTATTAGATGGGTAATTTATAGTTATTTTGTTACTTTTCCAGCACATTGAAATGTGTTGGTGAAATATGTAGGCAAAAGACCTGCCTGCAGAACTTTATCACTAAAAAAAACTTAATTAAATTTTTAAAGGTAGCCTGGGGCAGAGACCTGCAGAAATGTGACCCCCAGAGTTTTGGATTTAAGAGGACTATTTCAAGTAGATGCCGAAGGACTTTTACTGAGAGCCCAAGACTCTAGTGACACCTTAAATTATATTTTTTATCCTTTTGAGACAAAGGGGCAAGTAGTTCGAGTGAACTGAATATTTTTGACACATGCACTGGGATAGCTGCTTCCCACTGGGGTTGAATTAACAGCAAAAGTAAAAAGGATAAATCATTAAATTCAAGCTCAGCAATGCATGGCTTTGCATTCATGCGATGTGATTGTATTTGCCTCTTGTATTCATTCCAGTGGAACACACGCATGTAGATCTCAGTTAATGAGTATTTTGCTCGAATGGTGATCATATACTGTGGTGCCAGCTGTCTTTGTTAAGGGCCTATATCTGATTTAACGCATTATACTACAGAACGTTTTTGTATTACCCCCCACATCTTGTATTAAATCTGTTTAAAACATGAAATATTTTGCTAATTTTTGTCCTTTACACTTTGTTAAAAATATTTATCTCACTTTCAATATATTATTTCAATATATTTAATATACATTATTTTATGTATTTTTTTATCCTAGGTTCAGAAACAAACTGGAAGGAAGGGCCTTCAGCCTTGAAAGAATAAGTCAAACAATTATAAAATTGTCAAGACTGTCACACAGATTAAGGTGTTTGTGTGTATGTATGTGTATATATATATATATATTATTATATATATATACACACACACACACACACACACTGTTATTGCTGTACAGTGGCTATACTTGGATAATGTTAATTAGGCCAAGTTGCTGTCATTGGATCTCTGTTCTGTAATATACACCTCTCTGTTCTGTAATCTACAACTCTAAAAATGTTCATGGTTAATATGTGTTAATTGTTAGTTTACTAAGTGCAATAGCACCCAAAGGCATGTATACAGTCACGTCTGTCTACTTGCCTGCGCTCTGCCCTTCAGGAATAAGAAGAGTGTCTCACATATGTTCAAATGATAAACCAAAGGGTCAGGATCCAAAGTGAAATAAAAAAGATCTATGTCCACTCTGCTAGCAACTGCATGCTGATGTATCTCAGCCTCACTGGTCAGAAACACACATCGAGTGCTAATATATCCCTCATCACTGCAAATTAGGTGTTGTATGTCCAGTCACATGCTACTTTTTCTAATTGATCTGATACATTTTCAGTTTGCAAAGACTTTATCCCTGTCTGCTCTTTGTGCTTTTGTCCAGGCTGGCCTTAAGATGACGTTAATAACACATTTGTGCAGCAGGTGGCGCTCTTGTCTTGTGTGAGGAGCTATCTTTTGGCAAAGCTAAGTCCTGCAGTTCCTCAGTCACAGTACTCCCAGCGTGCTACAGATGGTGCTATCTTTGCATCCTTCCAACTGAAGTGACAACAACAACAATAGCTCCTCCTTCTGTTCCTATGATGCTCTGCAGATGATCTGCTCCTAATCTACTGCCCTTCATTGTAACACAGTCTGTTCACATTGGGAATTGGCTTGTTCATCATGATAACAATCCATCCTCTGATGGTCTTTCTGAAAGTACAGTGTTGGCTGTCACGATCAATCCTAGGCCTCAGTAGAAATAGGATAGAGTTACTTGTGAATATTTTTCTCTTACTTTCAGGGAGATATTTTTTGTCTGATAAGTCAACGGAAAGAAAAAAAATACATGGTGTACTCTGGAATAAATCAGCATTAGAAATAACTTTTTATAGGAGAGATAATTTTCAAGACAACTAACATCATCGTTGAACACTTGGTTAACAATAAATTAGTACCTATTAAATGAATAAAACTAAAAAAATAATAGAAAGTGTTGATCAAATGTGAGACAATAACAGGTACCACTATTTATGCAGCACTTCGCCATATAACTATTTGTGCTGTGCTTTAGCGTGTAAATGTTCATCCTGTGCTTCAGCATGTGTTTGTGCTGTGCTTCATTGTGTTAGAGTTCGTGCTGTGACACAAATCATACAGTCACAATGAAGACTCACAGGTTACCTCTCAGTGACACAGATCACACCGTCACAGTGAAGGTTCACAGGTTATCTCTCTTTGACACAGATCACACCGTCACAGTGAAGGTTCACAGGTTATCTCTCAGAGACATAGATCACACAGTCACAATGCAGGCTCCCAAGTTATCTCTCTGTGATACAGATCATACAGTCACAGTGCAGGCTCACAGGTTATCTTGTTGTGACACAGACCACACAGTCACAATACAAGCTCACATATTATCTCTTTGTGACACAGATCACAGTGCAGGCTCACAGGTTATCTCTCTATGACACATCACACAGTCATAGTGCCGACTCACAGGTTATCTCTCAGTGATACAGATCACACAGTCGCAGTGCCGGCTCACAGGTTATCTCTCAGAGGCACAGATCACACAGTCACAATGCAGGCTCACATGTTATCTCTCTGTGATACAGATCACACAGTCACAGTGCAGGCTCACATGTTATCTCTCTGTGATACAGATCACACAGTCACAGTACAGACTCACAGGCTATCTCTCAGAGACACAGATCACACAGTCACAGTGCAAGCTCACTTGTTATCTCTCTGTGATACAGATCTCACAGTCACAGTACAGACTCACAGGTTATCTCTCAGAGGCACAGATCACACAGTCACAATGCAGGCTCACATGTTATCTCTCTGTGATACAGATCACACAGTCACAGTGCAGGCTCACATGTTATCTCTCTGTGATACAGATCACACAGTCACAGTACAGACTCACAGGCTATCTCTCAGAGACACAGATCACACAGTCACAGTGCAAGCTCACTTGTTATCTCTCTGTGATACAGATCACACAGTCACAGTACAGGCTCACAGGCTATCTGTCAGAGACTCAGATCACACAGTCACATGTGTGTGCTGGAAAAACAAGTCCAATCCATGGAGACCCCACCTCACACCTTAGAGGATCTTTTGCTAACATCTTAGTGTCAGATACCACAGGACACCTTCAGAGGTCTTGTGGTGTCAGAGCTGTTTTGGTGGCAGGTAATATAATATTATGTAGGTCCCCCTCCATAACACAATAGTCAACTAACTAGCTTGGAGCCTTACTTTCTGTGTATGCTTCTGTCTGAGAACAGTGTGATCATCCATTTTTCACCACAGCATGGCGATGTGCATAATACTAAATACAGCGACACGCCACTTGTCGGTCAGCCTGCACTGTGACTGTGTGATCTGTGTCACTGAGTGATAATCTGTGAGCCTGCACTGTGACTGTGCGATCTGTGTCACTGAGTGATAATCTGTGAGCCTGCACTGTGACTGTGTGATCTGTGTCACTGAGTGATAATCTGTGAGCCTGCACTGTGACTGTGTGATCTGTGTCACTGAGTGATAATCTGTGAGCCTGCACTGTCACTGTGTGATCTGTGTCACTGAGTGATAATCTGTGAGCCTGCACTGTCACTGTGTGATCTGTGTCTCAGACAGATAGCCTGTGAGCCTGCATTGTGACTGTGACACAAAGAGGTAAAAGTCACTGGCAGTCAGATTGCTATTCGGCATTCAGCTAAAACGCAGGCGTTGCAGGTAATTTAGCCAATCTTAGCAGTCAGCCAGCAAATAGAATGGCTGTTTTGTTGCACAATTCTAGTAAAAAGACTTGAATTGTCACCTACAGCAAACAACAGCAACTTTGCAAATGAATATGTGTCGTTTCATTATCCAAGTAAATAGCAGGTTCCCAGACACTCTGTAGAGTGTTTCATGCTGGAGTCTCACTGGGCCCCTGAAGGAAGCTTCCCCTCAATGTGCACCTCACAGCGCCGGGCGTGACTTTTGGGGGCAGGGTGCCGACCGTCCTCCTCATTCGCTTGCTGCTCAGCCACGCCCTCACAGCCTCTCACCGAGCCTCCAAGCCCTCGAACCCTTGACCGCTTTGCACGGCTTCTGCTTCACTGATTTTGCGTGTTCCCTGCAGGAAGGGAGAGCGGCATATGGTGATAGGCATGAGGGACGGAAAGCACGCTCGACACCCTGCCGGGGATGTGCACTTCTGCACGGCCGATATGGCGGGAATGGAGCGTATTGCTGAGCGCACGGCTGTTCTTCCGGAAAGGTCAGACAGGATTCACATGTTTGCAGAAGCTTCCATTCATTCGCTCTTTCATCCCGAATAACTTATCACATGCGAGCTCTCAATTATCTCCGTCTGCTTCTGTTTGGCTTATACTATTCTTGGTAAATCCAATGGTGCTTAGCCAGAAATGGCTCTTTGCTGTCATCCAATCAGTTGCCCTGCATGGTATCATGTGGCCTGTCATATGTTCAGAAAGTTCATGGCTTTGAGAGAGGGGACCGTATATGAGTTGCCTGCCAGTGTGGGGCCATCGCAAGCGTAATGAGTGTAATACCCAGTGTGGAGATGAGAAAGGCGGGGGAGGGGTGAATCAGATATTTATATTGATATGAAACGACAAGCTAAGACAGAATAATGTATTTGAAAAGAGTGGAATATGGCCAGTCAGCCTCTCAATGGACAGGCCTTTTGAAAGCAACAGCAGCTCACCATGCAGACGTGGGAAGACTGACTCCCTCGGCGGGTTACAGGCGTGAGGGGGTGCAATATTGCTGGGGGAACAAAAAATGGCCAACGCTGCTTTGTACAAGCAAGCCGTATTCAAAGAACCAATGATTCATTGAACCAACAATTAGCGTTTCCATTTATTAGTTTTTTTCAGTGGGTTGCCTGTGAAGGACAAGAATAGGCGAGACGGCATCGTCGGGGTTTGCTTGAAAGTGACTGGAGTCCTGCAGAAGGCTCTGTGCTCCCTCTGAGAGGCGAGAAAGCACAAGGCATTCTTAGTAAATCTGACCGCATTTTCTTTGGTGAATGCAGTGTAATGCCCGCCGGTCGGCAGTATTATGCAGCCATCAGGAAAACATAGTCCTCCCTTCCTTTTGCTTAATGCCGACAGTAGTCATTTTAGATGAAGACTATGCCCTTTAAAGTATAATACTAATATCTTACAATATGCGTATATTACAATATGAATATTATGCAATTACATTATGCAATTACTGAGAGACAAAGCACAGTCTTTTAAGCGGCCACATGAGTCACTGCTTCTGTCACTTCCTGATTTGGGCCTGTGTCCCCCTCTGCTGGTGACGACGGTTGAGGCATGTTACCCATTGTGTCTGGTGCACACTTTGTAACTCGTGGGTTTTATTAATGTATTATTCAATGGCCACTCTACTGTATTTCTATCATTAGAATCAAATTACTAAGATAAAAGAAGCTAAAACTCTGAAAAGATATAATTATGAAACATAAAAAATGATCTAGCCAATCACGAGGTGTGGAGGGGATAGTTTATTAGTTTGGGCCTTTTGAAGTGTTTCTGTATATGATGATAGAGTTAAAATGAAACTAGGATAAAATTGGCTACTTTCCACAAATGCTTTTAATGCTTGTCCCTGCAGTTAAAGGTGCTAAGTCGCTGGGGGCCAGATCCTTATGACAATAACATGTGCCGAAGGTGGAGGGGGGTCAGTCACATGGTCCAGATTAAATTGTGTTTCGGTCCAGATTTCCAAAGGGGCTGGTTGCTGTCATGCTTCTTGGAATAGGAATGCCCTGGTTTCTTTATAGGTGAAGTGCGATGCCTGATTTGATGTACTATTTTAGCACAGACACAAAATGCTTTGACAAGTTTTTAGGCTGAACAAGAACTATCCACATATGCTGATTCCTCACTAACACATTACACATGTAGCCGGTTTTAAAAAGACAAAAAAAAAACAACTACCTTAAATTCACACCACATGTAATAAGTATACTTCCTAGTATTTTACAGCTGTGTCTGTTGGTATTAAGGTTATAGTGATGCTCGGGGATGTTATTCTGCAGTTTGCTTCTGAATTGCATTCAGCTTTACTAGCATAGAGTGATGCCAGGGTAGGCAGAGTAAATATTGCTTTTCTAGATTTTTTTCACTAAAGGTTATAGTGTGTGCAGGCTGCCTGGGATTCAAACTCACAACCTTTCTTTTGTTGGCACAACACACTACGTGACAGGGGAGAGACAAAGAGTCTGTCTCCATAAGTGTCAGCGGGACATTCATCCATGATCACCGTGATGGAACAGAATCTAGTGAAACTAGGTGGGCTTTTGGTCGTAGAAATACATATGATTCAATATGACATGTTGCTTTAAATAAGTAGCTCAAATCTGTTACTTTGTTTCTGTGATTCTAGTTGTAATATATTAGTGACTTACCATAAACAATGGAATAATTGATTTGGCATAAAGACTTTGTGGGTGCAGGGAATAGATGAAGGTGTTTGGTGCATTAAGTTCAATTGCATGGCAAATAGAAGAGGAGTGGATGGTGAATAAAGAAATTAATGGAAAGTGACTGAGGAATGAACCAGAGACAGCCGTGACCAGTGGGCAGGAAAAGAGGGGGTGACAATAACAGAGGATGGCAGCAGAGGGGAGAGACCTGTGAGACTCACAGAGGATGGCAGAGGAAGGGCGGAGCCGGTAACAAGCACAGAGAACAGCAGAGGAGGGGTGGAGCTGGTGACAAGCACAGAGGATGACGGTGGAGGGGCGGAGCCAGTGACAAGCACAGAGGATGGTAGCGGAGAGGCGGAGCCGGTAAAAAGCACAGAGAACAGCAGAGGAGGGGTGGAGCCGGTGACAAGCACAAAGAACAGCAGAGGAGGGGTGGAGCTGGTGACAAGCACAGAGGATGACGGTGGAGGGGCGGAGCCAGTGACAAGCACA
>JAODKM010000044.1:17048128-17060968 GCA_026780845.1 Petrocephalus sullivani | reverse complement strand
TGTGAGCGTCATTCTGTTATGGCATGGTTTGTGTCAGTCTCCCATCTTACTTATCAGCTGTGAGCGTCATTCTGTTACGGCATGGTTTGTGTCAGTCTCCCATCTTACTTATCAGCTGTGAGCGTCATTCTGTTACGGCATGGTTTGTGTCAGTCTCCCATCTTACTTATCAGCTGTGAGCGTCATTCTGTTATGGCATGGTTTGTGTCAGTCTCCCATCCCAGGGCGATCTCCATGGAGCCCCTAGGTGTTTTTGGTCTGTCTGCGCCTGTAGCTTAGAGCCTTGACCTGCATGCACAAGGTCCATATATTCTGACCAGACTAGCAGCGTTAATACTCTCTGGTCTGCTCTTTATTTTGTTTCCTGCTGTTGGTGGCTGGATGGCATGAACTTGAAAATAATGCTAATAATAATACAGTTTTTCTCAGTTGCTTTGGTAAGTTTCTCATTCTTACATTAGCAAATTAGCATTAGCATCCATACATTAGCAAAACAGTACGTGCATTTATTATTACAATTCAAACAGCTCCACACACGGATTACCTGTAAACGTCTGTAACTTTGTCTAAATTCTTAGTTTATCCCTCAAATGCAAATATTTATGTCAATGAACTTGTCCGTGTCATCATCATGTGTCATTGTTCAGGAATATAGGGTTATTCTCCCAACATTTGGCTGTACCCTTCGACCAGCCTCGGCCATTGTAAGCCCATGATTGAGCACATGGTCCACAGCTGTGGCCTTTATTTCATTAGGAATGTGCCTCTTACCTTGGCCTCTTCTGCCTGCCGTTTCGCCTCCCTTCCCTTCCGCCATGCAGCCTCAGTCCTCTTCTTACCAGCCGTTGACCCTGTTCATTCCCTTCTTCTTCTTCCATTGTCAGTAATTGTAACACTGTGTTGTGTTCTGTCAGTATATGCTTGCCAGCTGAAGGTTCATAAGATGCGCCTCCAAGTTATTTTAGAGAACTGGTTGATCATTGGTCAAATTAACCCTTCAACCATTCCCCTCTGCTGGTGAAAGAGTTCAGCGCTGTGGCGTAGACCTTCAGCGGCTGCCAAGCGTCGCACTTCGCAGGATTAACCATGAACAAGCTGCAGATTTGTTGTGAAACTCTGTGATGTGTCGGAAATTGGTGTTTATGCAGGACAGGAGTAATACCGAGCCACGAAATAGCTGCATTTCTGTAAAAGTATACCAACGAGGAGTTTATTGGTGAACATAAAAATATATGAAGGTCATTTGAGGAGAATTTATGAAAATTTATGAAATTCCATCTAAAATGTCAGCTGCTACTGGATTCCAGAGAAAACATTTTTCTTGTTCTTAATATTACCTTGACTGTATCTGGGAACTGCAGCGAGGTACGTTTCTAAATCAACGGCATCAATTATAATACTAATGATGATGAAACTGTTATCACCACCACTTATTGTTATTATTATTATTATTATTAGAGATCGAGTGGGAGCCATCTGCTAAACTCTGGGAGAGGAAGGAAGCCCCGGCGGGCGAGCCTTCCTCTGCTTCCTCTTCTGTGACGCGCCCAGGTGAGGTGTGGGAGAGGCTTCATAAGGGGAGGATGTGCTGGATTCTTCACAGGCGGGTGCCGCTGTGTCACCGTGACAAACGTCTGTTTCCTACATGAGGAGCCAGAGTAATTGTGAGCAAATGAACTCGGCGGAGGCTACGGCGGGGATCCGCCGCGCTCGTATCAGCCTCAGCTATCGCGACGCTCGCACCCGGGGGCCCGCCGGCGGCACGTTAACGCGGCTGCTCAGCCACCGTCAGCGGCTGCCAAGCGTCGCACTTCGCGGGATTAACTGCGAACAAGCTGCAGATTTGTTGTGAAACTCTGTGATGTGTCGGAAATTAGTGTTTATGCAGGACAGGAGTAATACCGAGCCACGAAATAGCTGCATTTCTGCAAAAGTATGAGTTTATTGGCGAACATAAAAATATATGAAGGGCATTTGAGGAGAATTTATTAAATGACCTGTGAAATTGTCATCTAATACACATAAATGAAAATGAAACTCCATCTAAAATGTCAGCTGCTACTGGATTGCAAAGAAAACATTTTTCTTGTTCTTAATATTACCTTGACTGTTTCCCGGAATTGAAGAGGTACGTTTCTAAATCTTGCGAACATATTTGAATTACCAAAAAGCTGTATTCAACACAAAAGGATAAAAAAGGTTCATCATCAATGCATCAAAATGTGAAAAGAAGCCAAAGCGTAATTTTTTGCAGGCGCGAGGCTGATGGATGGCATACCCAGTGGCGTTACTCCAGCGTCTGCTTCAGGGCTGTTTTTAAGCTGCATAGATTCTGGCACATTTGACAAACAGACTGAACTTACAGAGAAAAAACTAAACTGGTATTACAGATAAATAAAAATACAATACATTAGCACTTGGTACTTGGTAGATGATATTTGACAATAATACATACAGGGGGTGGGGACAGTGGGGAGCACAGTCACCTAACACCTTTGGGGTTTGAGCTTTCACTCTGTGAGTGAGGGGAGTGCAGGCTCTCCCTGTGAGCAAGTAGTGTGCAGGCTTTCCCTGTGAGCGAGGAATGTGTAGACTCATCCTGTGAGCAAAGAGTGTGCATGCTTGTCCTGTGAGTGAGGAGTGTGCAGGCTTGCCCTGTGAGCGAGGAGTGTGCAGACTCTCCCTGTAGGCGAGGAGTATGCAGGCTTGCCCTGTGAGTGAGAAGTGTGCAGGCTCGCCCTGTGAGCGAGGAGTGTGCAGGCTTGCCTTGTGAGTGAGGAGTGTGCAGACTTGCCCTGTGAGTGAGGGGTGCGCAGGCTCTCTCTGTGAGCGAGGAGTGTGCAGGCTCTCCCTGTGAACGAGGAGTGTGCAGACTTTCCCTGTGAGTGAGGGGTGAGCAGGCTCTCCCTGTGAGCGAGGAGTGTGCAGACTTGCCCTGTGAGTGAGGGGTGTGCAGACTCACCCTCTTATTGAAGAGTGTACAGGTTTGCCCTGTGCAGGCTCGCCCTGTGATGAGTGGGTTTCTTCTGCATTCCAAAGACATGCAGTTATGTACATTTGTGTCTCCAAAGTGTCCTGTGACTGATTGGTAAGCTGTCGAGGATGTAACCCTGCCTTGTCCCTTATGCTGCTTTCGATACATGTCTGAGAAAGATCTAAGCATTGTGAACATTATGACCATCATCATCTACATCATCAGCCAAGTAATTGCAAAGATTTTTCAGACCAAAACCTCATCTGGAATATCATGCACACCTCACTTACAAAAGGACATTGTGGCTAAAGAGAGAGTTCAGCAAAGCGCAATGAGTATGATTCCAGGTCTTAGGGGGCTACCAGGTTGCCAGTACAGAACCTTTCCAGGGGAACATGATGTGGGTGTTAAAATCCTCCAGATCCTTAGGACTATTTTACTGTTACTGCTGATTCGAGGACAGGAGGCCACAAATATCTGAGAATTGAGCAGAAAAAGAAAATCATAAACAAAGATTATGATGGGCTATAAAGTCAGCTTGTGTGTGCTGTAATTGAGGTTCACTTCTCATATTCATTGAATGAACACCAGAATGTATTGCCCCCGCAATCCTGTACTGGACAGAGCATGGTGCTGCAGATACACTGCAGGCAAGTCAGATCGGCTGATAACTGCATGTTTTTGGGAATCCATAAGGAACCCTGGTGAGATCATACAAACACTCTAGATAGGCTGCACAGAGGTGGAACTCAAGAGGCCCAAACTGGACATGCCACCGTGTCAGTGCTACCCACCATGTAAACTAGACAAGCAAATAGTGTAAAATGACTGAAATGACATGTGTGCGACCGGTTGTTTGTTTATGAAATGACAAATGAAGAACAGCATATATGAGGATACAGTCAGGCATTCAGAAGTTTGTAAGAAATGGCTGGTTCTGCCTCGTTTCACAGCTCAGTTCTTAGCTGGGAGCTCCTGGCTCTGCACTGAAGTGAGTGTGTTCTTACCAGCAGGTGCGCCGTGGCCGTGGTGTGCATGTGGGTGTTTATGCGTGTGACACTTACCCCAGGGGGCCAGTGCCTCATCACGCACAGCTCCAGCTTCCCAACATCTCTGAAGTCCTCACCCACAATCTCATAAGACTGTCAGTGCGTGTGCAGCACATAGGAAACAGCAAACGTGTCCAAGAAGTGCAGTCTGATTGGTACATTTTCACATTTTACTTATGTTTCACCTCTTATTTTCTGCTGTCGCCGAATGCTGAGGGGAGGTACAGGCGGGCTCGACAAAATGCTGGTGTTATTATGGCTTGTTTGAAAGCTCAGTCGTGGTTTAGAGGGTCAGTCTCACTGTCTGCTTCTAGCCCCTTTGAGACCGCTTACATTCGATCCTGGGCTAAAGAGTCGGCACATCACAAATTCATTTTTAAAAACCCCAGTACTGAGACGCAGAAGCCTTTGAGACCTCTTCCCAGTCTGGCTGTTCGGTGTGTGGAAGGCAGCAAAAGGAGCAAAATAGAGCAGGAAACACGAAGCACTAGTAACCCAAGTGTGGGGAGCTAGCTGCCCACCTAGAGGCCATAAATAAACAGACACAGGGAGAGTTTCTCCTCCTATTAGGCTGAACCTGAGCTTGAAATGTTGTGATCTCAGTTCTGGACACCCTAATATTATTAGAAATGACACCAGCTACCTAAACTTGCTTGAATTTTTTGGAACTAATTATAATAAAGAAGTACTCTGACTTACCTGCCACTTTACTGAACATGAGCATGACCGTAGAAGCATCAAAATTCCAGCTAAGCCTCCAAAGCTTTGAGCTTATGACCCTGGGGTACCACACTGCTCTGTCTCGGTGTTGATGTTACAGCCCCGGGCTATTCCTTGGGTGCCACGCTGCTCTGTCTCAGTGTTGATGGTACAGCCCTGGGCTGTTCCCTGGGGTGCCACACTGCTCTGTCGCAGTGTTGATAGTACAGCCCTGGGCTGTTCCCTGGGGTGCCACACTGCTCTGTCACGGTGTTGATGGCACAGCCCTGGGCTGTTTTCTGGAGTGCCATACTGCTCTGTCACGGTGTTGATGGTACAGCCCTGGGCTGTTTCCTGGGGTGCCACACTGCTCTGTCACGGTGTTGATGGCACAGCCCCGGGCTATTCCCTGGGGTGCCACACTGCTCTGTCACGGTGTTGATGGCACAGTCCCGGGCTGTTCCCTGGGGTTCCACACTGCTCTGTCACGGTGTTGATGGCACAACCCTGGGCTGTTCCCTGGGGTGCCACACTGCTCTGTCACGGTGTTGATGGCACAGCCCTGGGCTGTTCCCTGGGGTGCCACACTGCTCTGTCACGGTGTTGATGGTACAGCCCCGGGCTGTTCCCTGGGTGCCACACTGCTCTGTCACGGTGTTGATGGTACAGCCCTGGGCTGTTCCCTGGGGTGCCACACTGCTCTTTCTCGGTGTTTATGGACACTTCCTTTGAGTCTGGAGTGTCCCTGAAGCTGCCGCCTCCTGACAGCTGGCATCCAAGAAATAGCCTAGGGCTGTACCATCAGCACCGAGAGAGGACAGGGTGGCCCCCCTGCCAATGTGTAAGCAGGTGTCAGGGAGGGCTGTGATGGCACAGCAGGGGGCTCATACACCTGTCAGTGAATGCAGACAATAATGTGTCGCACAAAGCAACACGCAAACGGAATGCAGAGAATTCCCTACCCCACACGCCACACAAACCATCAAATGCACCTGTTATAAGCTTCACGGGGAATGTTACGGGCTGCACTTCCTGTCAAAGTGCTGCCACGCACTTGGGTGACGTTAAACTGGGAGAGCAGCAGCAGTGCTGCTAAAATAACGAGCAGGACTCCCCAAATGCACTCACGTCAGCACCAGGGTCTGCTTCATTGCGTGGCCCCTCCATTTAGCAGCAAGGAGAAGTTCCATCAGCTAGGGATGGTGTGACAGAGCAGGTCCGCAAGGAGATGTGGTGGTGTGCCTCTTATGTGCCTCTGAGTGATACTCAGAGGCTTTGGGCCTTTGGGCCTTGTGATGATTAGTACAGGGAGAATTGTGCATCTGTGCCGGTTGTGCTGCCCATTGGTGCTCCGACTGCCATGCAGTGTTCACATGTGGCTGTGGAATATCACGTTTTCAGAAGAAATGCTCACGCGATGCCACTCTGCTCTCAAGTCGTCAAGGAAGGGGAGACAGATGTTTTTTCATGCAATTAGCAGATTTGTGTCTGTGTAACGAATGTGTTAAATTTCAAACAGCAGCTTGTCATGCACTGCTGAGTGGACTGCCATGGCAAATAGGTCCTGCTGACTCATGCCCACCCCTGAGATCTGTGCCCACAGTGCTGGGAGTGACTTACACGTGGGCTCTGGTAGTGACTTTGCCTTCTGTGCAGGATTCACACTCTGCCTCTCTCCAGAATTCATATTACCGGCGACATTAAGGGAATTGTCAGTCTTGCTAAGCCTCCATAAGAACAGAAAATGGAAGTGAGGACTCCTGTTATGCCTTTTATATAAATATAAGCATCCAAATGAAATCCACTTTTATCTGCAGCTTCATTAGTCTAACAGGAGCAGAATGCCATCGGCATCTGGCTCCTTCCCATGAGAGCGTGCACACTGTGCAAACATCAGAGCTTGAGGAATACCTCTTACTGTCCTGTAGCGCGTTAATCGGCAGATATCAGCCAGCGTGAGACTTGCGGGAAACAAGTTAGTCTTTTTGCAGCTTGGGCTCACTGATTATTTCAAATTGATTTACCAGATTCCAGTTTTGTGTTTTGGGCTGTAGTTTCAGAGCCACTGCGACACATTGATGAATTTCTAACAAATTTTTAACAGTTTCTATTAAACTCTAAAGTTGAATGTATATTACACTTGAATGGAGTTTATACTGGCAGTGGTGAGTGCGACTGTTTATTACTAAGGAGACTTTGTTCAAGCCCATTGAGCTGGTAGAACTGCACATGTCTGTTATCCAATTGCACTAGACCATTCATTGAGTCCACAATGAAAATTTACACAAGGAAAATAGCAGAGGAAAAGAGCAGATTGTTCTGCAGATTCTTTGTTAAATATTCCACAGCAGCCCACCTGTGCCTTACAGCTGAGTCACAGAGAGGGGGTGTCAGTGTCAGCAGGGCAGGCAGTGGGTGTTAGGGGGCAGCCGGGGGGTGTCAGAGAGCAGGCAGTGGGTGTCAGAGAGCAGGCAGTGGGTGTCAGGGGGCAGACAGTGGGTGTCAGAGGTCAGGCAGTGGGTGTCAGAGGGCAGGCAGTGGGTGTCAGGGGAAAGTTGGGGGGTGTCAGGTGGCAGGCAGTACGTGTTGGGGGGGGTCGGGGGGTGTCAGAGGGCAGGCAGTACGTGTAGGAGGGCAGTCGGGGGTGTCAGAGGGCAGGCAGTGTGTGTCAGAGGGCAGGCAGCGGGTGTTGGGGGGTCAAGGGTGTCAGAGGGCAGGCAGTACGTGTTGGGGGGGTTGGGGGGTGTCAGAGGGCAGGCAGTGCATGTAGGAGGGCAGTCAGGAGGTGTCAGAGGGCAGGCAGTGGGTGTCAGAGGGCAGGCAGTAGATGTCAGTGGGTAGTCAGTAGGTGTCGGGGGGTGTCAGGTGAACAGCTGTGCGTGTTGACAGAGCTTTCAGTATAGAAAAAGAAAGTTTTCCCTCCGGTTAAATTGTACGTCACAACCGTGTGGAGCTGGAGATAGGGGTATAAGATGGGACACTAAAAGTACCTCAGAAATAAATTATCTAAAATGTTTCTGATGCCATCCCTCCGGTGTGGTTATTACAGCATTTCTGAAGTACGCCTCATTATACAAGTTTCTGCTGAAGGTCTGTTCTTCTTCAATTACGATCAACCCAGAGGGAAACTCACCTTATTCCTCAATTTTCAACTCAATTATGCTCAGAAATTCAGAATCCAAACATCACCACGAGAGAATTTAAATATATTCGCTAACCTGGAGGCAAACACCAGTTTTAGACTGGCCTAACGTGGGTAGGTTACAGTGCCTTAAGGCCATAGCAGTGTTTCATAGCTGCTTCAGGGTCTTATTTCTTGGAGGTTCTCATCCAGATTTGCCAAGTTTGCTGATCATAGTCAACATAAAAATTAAATCATACTCGTCATACTGATGATGTGTTTTTTTATGTATTTTAAACCTGAAAATATTGAAAAGGTCCTTTTGGGGACAGATTGTCACATGGCAGTGAACACGTAGCCCAGAGCTCTGTACAATGACAATGATGATGATGTTTGCAAGAATGTCACTAAAAATGGAAGCAAATTAATGTAACAAGTAGAGGCCATGGCTGGCGGGAGGGCGGAGGACACAGAGGAGGCTGTGGCCAGCGGAAGGGCAGAGGGCGCCGAGGATGACGTGGAGGGTGGAGGATGCTGGGAAGGCCAGTTACGGTAAGCTAGCAATGCCCTGAGGGGGCGTGGACAGACTAAACCAAGGGATGCCTGGGAGGCCATAGCTAGCGGGAAGGCTGAGGATGCTGTCGTCTGACGTCATTCCCTCATGTGGCCAGTGGCTTCCCCTGTTCCCGGCCTCCCGTTTTCAGTCCCTCATGATCCCATTTATTTCCTGCTCTATTCTTTAAGTTAAATACAACCTCTGTTAGTCTAGTTGAATTTCTGATATCAGAAATACACATTATTATTAGTTACAACTGAATTTCTGATATCAAGAATTAGCATTCTAATGACTTGTAATTGAATTTGTGATATCCTCTAGAAATGAATTAAAGCTAAAAGGCTTGCCATATATAAAAACAAAGACAAGTAGATAATCCAAAGGAGAGAGAGTAGATTGGATATTCAGCTTGGGCAGCAAGCATCCTCTGAAAACTAAGTAATGTACACTAAGCAGGAAGAGTACCTCCTGATTTTATAAAGGTGACAGTCGGGGATTGTTTCAGTTGAATTTGATTTTAAAAGTTCTCTCAGTTGGCTGAGCACTTTCATCAAAGCAGGAATGAAAACAGCAGAGTTAATGAAAATGCAGAAATGTATAATAATTTCGGCCAAACGCTGCTATTTTTGGAGGCTTTCACAGAACATGTTGATTTGAAGGATTCTGTTTGAAAACAGTTTTCTGTACAAGGCAAAGCATTTAATTAACTGAGTTCTGTCAGCACAATGATATAATTTGTCACAGCATACAGCAATTACTGTCATAATCATGACTGTTTACTACATGAGTGCAAAACCCCCATGCCCAATTTTACAATCAACAATATTATTTTTCAACAGTAAATATGGGTCACCAGTGAACTGAGGTCAGTAGAGCAGGTGAGAGGGAAAGGTAAAAGAAGAAGGAGACGGAGAAGGAGAAGGAAAGGTAGAAAGAGAAGAAGAGGGAGAAGAGGACGGGGAAAGATTTGGAGATGGAGAGGTATAAAGAAAAGGAGAAGGTTAAAGAGAAGGAGATAGAGAAGGATAGGGAGAAGAAGCAGGAGAGCCAGAAGGTTAAGGAAAGAGAAAGAGAGGGCGAAGGATACGGAGAGAGAGAAGGATAAGGAGAGCGAGAACGAGGCAGAGAGGGAGAAGGGGAGAGAAAGGGAGAGGGAGAAGGATATGGAGAGAGAGAAGGAAAGGGGAAGGATAAGGAGAGAGAACGAAGCAGAGAGGGAGAAGGAGAGAGAAAGGGAGAGGGAGAAGGATATGGAGAGAGAGAAGGAAAGGGGAAGGATAAGGAGAGAACAAAGCAGAGAGGGAGAATGAGACAAGGAAGGAGAGGAGACAGACTTTACATGAAGTGTATTGATCACATATAAATGGAAGGTTATGTTGCGCTAGTTTGCTGCAAAGGTGGAACAGTGCAGGTGGAACAGTGGGGAACAATCTATCTATTACAGAAACAGCCAGCAGAGCACAATTCAGGGTCCTTTAAGCAAAGAATGAAAGTCTCTTTGCAATAAAGTAAGACCCTCAAAAACATATATAGCCTTTCTTTGTCCTTCCTCCAAATATGAAAAATTCAAAATTATACATTATAATAAATATTGAAAATAAGTAAATGTTCCAAATGTGAAATTTGAGGCCATTTGCTGGCAGTCATTTCTGTGATTTAGACATCTGTACTGTAAGAAGTCTCCTTCCTCGATCATAAAAGCTCCAAATAGCTGTTTAAGCACTGCACTATATTAGTAGAGTGTGACATTATAGCTGTTCAGCATCTTTTTAGTGGTCCATAGGATTTAATTATAGACTTTTTTGGTCTTGCTGAAACATAAACTTGAACATTCCAAAATTATAAGCTATAATCTAAATGGACCATAAGCTTAAGTATCTACGTAAAGGACATCAGCAGAACAATTGTGTGATTTGAACCTCCAGCAATCTTGTGTCCGCATTACAAAGAAGAAAGGTCAGAACTGCCCTGCAGCAGTGAGTCTGCATCCTAGTGCTCTGCTCTCTCTGCAGCCAAGACAGTATTTATCTCCCTGAGGACCTTCTGTATGTCTTGGAATTTTTTTCTTTTTCACCTCTAACTCCAATCAATTTGCTTTAAAAACTAGTGGGCTATATTTCAAGCAAATCTCAATTGTCTTTGAAATGTAAAATCAGTAGTAATCAGAGCAGTCTGCCTGACACGGCCATCCATGGTATTCATATGCGATGTGTGTCAGCTCCAAGCCAGTCATCCTTCATCATATAAAAATGTACACCCCATCTTTTTGTGGGAGGTTCTCAGACTTT
Organism: Petrocephalus sullivani; assembly: GCA_026780845.1. Taxonomy (NCBI): domain Eukaryota; kingdom Metazoa; phylum Chordata; class Actinopteri; order Osteoglossiformes; family Mormyridae; genus Petrocephalus; species Petrocephalus sullivani. The sequence continues at coordinate 17,050,281 of JAODKM010000044.1, read as the reverse complement.
TCTAAAATTATTTCGCTGTATGTGGGCTTACATAGGCCAGAGAGGAAGTGATCAACCTTTATAAGTATTTATGTGATTAACAGACCAACCTACAACATGCAGCTATTTTCTGTATGTAGCTTGATTTTTACAGAAGCCCTTAAGGAACTTTGTTAAAATGTGTTTTATAGCGGTACCTCACTACACATTAACCAATCAGTGCAAACTCTCTGAATGTGAGCTGGGCAAGAACGGATCAAAGCTGCTCAGAGGCTCTGCGGTGCAGGACCCTGAGAAGCAGAGCTGAACATTCTGGTCACCCAGAGGTCCTGATGATGACATGATGAAGCTCATTCAGGAAAGTTATGCCATAGTCTTCATTGCTTCTCCTTCATGGATGGGTTTCCACTGACCCCCTCTATACAAGGACACAATTTCTGAACTACTAGGAAAAGCATCAAAAACACCCAGAATTACTTAGTTCATTGTGAAAAATGTGTGTGTAGTTGAAGCTGCCTCGCCCTGCATGTGGTATTCTGGCACTACTCTACTACAGTGTCTCGTGTATCTCTGGAGATTTGTTGTCTGTATACTTAAGTGAAATACATTATTTACTCATCCACCCTGAGGCAAGGCTCTTGTTTACCTTCTCGTTTCTGCGTTGAGTGATCCATCTCTTTATAGTACCTGATTCTGCTTCTTGTGTGCTTACCCTGCCTCCTCTCTGAATGGAACAAGGCTGGACATAAACTGGACCTCATCCTTACATGGACCTGTATGCCTGATGACCTACCCGTCATCCCTAGACTCGTTCTTGACCGCACCTTGATCCCCCACCCTGCCTCCAGGCTCGCCTCTTTGAGCTACCTTCGGTCATGACCTTCGCTTTCTCTCATGCACCTGCTTCTCTGCTTCAGTCTTCTGAAGGCCGTGATGCCCTGCTCTGCACTTACCTCCTGTTGCGACACCTCCTGACCAGCACACTTATGGCTATCCCATTCCTGGCTCTCCAGCACGATCCATGTCCCAATGACAAGCCTCAGGATGAATGAGAAATGGACCCACCGATCTTTTTGTGACATATCCAGTGTGCTCTCTAGAGTAAAACTAAAGTAATTTCTGACAAAAGATAAAAAAAATCTAAATTAAATTTGCAATCAAAAATCACAGTCTGAAATAGGGCTAGGTGTCAAAAAACAACTGCTTGTTTTGTATTTGTTTTGATAACTGCATTTGCATTATAAAACAGAAAAATAGCAGAGAAGATGTCCAGCAGTGTGGTGTCTGTAAAAGATGACAAGCATGACTCAATGAGTGACTCAAAGCATGACTCAATTTTAAGTAAAAAAGTCACCTATATGTCACCTATGGAAGAAAACACGGAGGAGAGAGTTATTTGTTATTTTGTTTATTGTTATTTTGTGACATTTATTTGAGTGCACTTTGACTGCTTATATTACTGAACTAAATGGCTCAGAAAGGTCAAAGGAAAGTACCAACATGATTTTTTAAAGGTTATATGCAAGACAAGAAGAGGGTGACATATTGCATCATCTGGAACATGAGTTTAACAGATCGCTGCTATCTTTGATGAAGACGTTGCTCTGGTGGTGTCAAGCTGAGCTATTGCTAGCTTCTCAAAAGCACTGGGAGCAGCTTTCTGGACTTGGGGAGGTGGGCGGGTTGTGGTGGGTGGGTGCCTGTCTTCCTACAGAACCCTCATAGCAGAAACATCACAACCGGTGCAGGGGGCTATGAGATGCTCAGCCACCAAAAGGAAACAGGTAATGATAGCACAACCTGCTGTTACTATGGAAACAGCAGCACTGGTCCTGGCCCTTTTGATGAATCCACCACAGATGCCTAACTCTCCAAATGCTGCTGTCATCTTACTCTGACAAAACCAGTACCTTCTGTAAGCACTTCATTATACACCCCAGCATTTCTGTAGACAGTGCTGTGTTATTTTACCAGAGGCACAGCATGTGATCATGTTCTCTTAAACAGGACCGTTATTGTCTGGTAAACCATCACTTGAGGTGTCTGTCACAGGAACCTGACAATGGAGGCAGAAGGGGCAGCCATCTTCCACAATGCAATGCAATGCAATTTTATTTATATAGCGCATTATCACAACATTACATTGTCTCAATGCGCTTTATATTTCTGCCACA
>JAODKM010000044.1:17006059-17025997 GCA_026780845.1 Petrocephalus sullivani | reverse complement strand
CGAGCTGACGTCATCTCACATAGACTGTCCAGAACAATAAGACCCGAGCTGACGTCATCTCACATAGACTGTCCAGAGTAGCTGCTGTGCAAATTGAGTGAAACCAGCAACAGTCACACAGTCTAACCTTAGGGCGACCACATCAGAAACAACCAGAAAAAGCAGCCCATCAGCCGTAGCACCCAAGAGGTTTTGAACAACCAGTCATACAGGCAAAGGGCAGAAGAACGTTTGGCTCTCTGAGTGCATGGTGCTTGGTGACAGGCAGCTCGATAAAATACATGTTGCTTGCAAACACATCACTGAACAGAGCAGTGGAATAGAGGTCAGATGTGTTCTGCGTGTGTGTTTGAGTATTAATTTAAAAAAATTATGTGAGAACAACAGGACACATATCCTGGCACATAAAAGGACACTGTAGGAAATATGAGAGCACTAAAGTGTGTTTTGCTGTGGTTTGACGTAAGATAACTGTCTCTTTCTGATAACTTTACTGAGTGCTGCCAGGATTCATTCCCGTCCACAGTGTGAGGCAGCCCTGAAAGCCTCCCGCCCGCTTCTTGTTACCACAGCCTCCTTAGCAAACTCAGCCCGCGACTCCCTCGAGGGAGACCTTCTTCCAGGCCATCCCTCCTCACTCCATACTCACCGGCTCCGCTTGGCACCTTGGCCCAGGGGCGGCCCAGTGGCACCGACGGGAGAAGCTGATTAGCATTTAGGTAAGAGTCTTTGGCTGGCTGAAGGTCCTCTAACAGGGATTCGGGCTCTATTTACCGCAGGCTCTGTGGATCTCTGTTCCCTCTGTACCGTGAAGTGTCCTGCGAAGCAGTGGTCCTAGCAAAACCCACCTTCATCTCAAACACGTTTCAGCTTTCTGATAGCACAAAATTTGGGCGCATTCTATGTGCAAAACATTTAATGTGATAATATTTTAAATTATGGGCCATACATTAATGAAGAGAACCTCCCTGTAGTTACATAATTGGTTTGGTTATGGGTTCCCTTTAGAAAATTCCTGTAAAAACGATAAAAAGCAAACTAGTAGTTTGCTTTTTCTCAAATCCTGTGCAAATTCTGTCACTATATTACGCGTTGAATGAGATCTTCAATTCTTCAGTGATAAAATCTATTCTATGGTTGTATGGTTTTTGCTGATGTGATGCGATATGCGATATATCAGAGTTTCCCACCAGGCCAGACTTTGAGTTTTACATGGAACTGCCAGTTAAGCATGCTGCCATGGCGACAGCAACACCGAGACTCCACTTCCTCTGTACTGAAATTTTGCACTCTGCACCACTAATATGCCCACCAAGCATCCTATAATTACCATTCTTTACTGTCGACTGAATTTATTTACATAAAGCAAAAGGCAGTGATGTGTACTTTACACTGCGGCAATGACCCCCTAATTTGACCATTTTAAGCATATTTTTATAAATTCGAAGTGCATTCATGGTCTACTGGTCTGCTCTCACTAACACACCACGAACTTCTAAACATTTGGATGTGATTAATTCCTTATGTGATTCATTAGAGGCCATGCTGATAATGTCTCGTTAAGGGCGGCGGGCTTTGCGTAGGCAGCATGCTGCTGTGTTGTCACAGCACAGTAGTCGCTCTCTGCCCCCCCAGCAGACTGGGGGCGCCGGACTGGCCTTTGCAGGATTTGCACCTTCAGAGATGTCGACGAAGCCTCTGGCCGGCGAGCCTATGCTGCGCATGCCTCCTCGGGATCACAGGAGAGAGAATAACAGGAGCTCATGGAGCGAGGAAGTTTCCAAGCTCGTCGTGTATGCTTGTGATGCGCAGCAGAGCAGCTGCCCGTCGCTCTGGGCAGCTCAGTGGTCTGCAGCTCAGTGGCACTGCATGTCTGGCCAGTAGGGGGCTGTCTGGCACCAGGCTGAAAAAAAAGTAAGATTCCCCATCAATTTGGTCCCCCGAGGCAGCAGCCAGAGGGCATTCAGATGTTTGTGTGTAGCTGGTGGAATTTCAATGAAAAGCTGTCTGCAGGTTTTTATGCATGTGTAATACATGTGGAAAGCTCTGGGGGGATATATAGAGAGACGATAGCATGATTACAAACCAAGCTCGCTCACTTAGTTATGAGAGTCTGCTGACAAGGCAGCGTGTGCTAACAGCTGAGATTAAAAAAGAGAAGAAAGGGAAATGCAAAAGCGATTAATCTGCCCATTAAGGAGGAAGTATCAGTAAGAGAGAGGGCGTCGATGTCCTCAGTCCTAGGATTAATACGCCACATTAGACTTAATTAGGATTCAGCAACCATATCCCCCCACTCAAGGATGAAAGGATCTAGCGAAAAAGCATGAATATGCTTAGTGGAAAGCGCAGTTCAGCCATGTTTGAGATAAAAGTATGCTCGGCGTTCATTTACTCGCGTCCCTGTGGTTGGTTGTTGGACGGGCGGGGTAGAGAATAGGCCTGGTCCGGGAGGCAGAACTGTGTTCACTGGCACGACACAATGCAAGTCGGGGCAAAGCAACACAACCTGAGAGGAAAGCATAATAGCACAGCATGGCCATGTACGTCTTTCAGGCTAATGTGAACTGTGGGGGCTTTTTTGTCTGAGGCAAAATACCATCGGCAGACTGATCTCTAAACATGGACCCATCTGTTAATGCCACACATCAAATATTAATTTCATATCATATATAGTTGTTGGGATGAGTGCCACTCTCCTATCGCCGCCTTCTAAGAAACGTAAACAGCTGCTCAGTATGCGAACAGCTGCCTCTTACTTACCTGTTACTTACCCGTCTCAGCTCTGGCTAAACCGTACCAGATTTCAGTCTGGAAACTCAATTATATCAGTTTGAGGCTTTTTTTTTCTTTTCTTTTTAATCGGGGGTTGCCAGCAGGAACATTTTAAAGTGGCTAAATGCAGAAGGTTCTCATTCAAATTTAAAATGTCCTGTAGAGGAACAAATGTGTGATTCTTTTCTGTCTTTCTTTGGGTGAATGGGCTCCTTCCGTCTCTCATTTCTTCATGTGTTTATGTGTTTGATTTAAGAAAAGAAGAGAAAATGGCTCAATGAAGCTCCACCTTTGTTTTAAATGATAGTAACTGAATTCTTGCATATTGTTCCTGCTAAAGACAACATGATCCCTGGTGACTGCAGGCAGACTGTCCCAACCAAATACTGCAGTGTCCACACAGCCGGGAACGCAGTCAATAAAAAGCACCTCTATTATTATTCACAAGGCACACCAGAGCAGGGCAGGCTTCTTTGCTGTTTACTGCTTATGAGCTTCAACCAAATGTGGGTTTTAATTGGATGCTACTGCCTGATGTCTGCAGGACGCTTTATTTTTGCATGATGAAGGGCTTGTGCATGCCTGAGATGTTTTCAATCATGGGCAATTATGTGTTGATGTGGATATTTGATGTGGGGCTGAGGACAGTCAAATCTTGGAATTGTCTCAAAATGTTCTTATCGCAAGTGTCTGACATTTCTCAGCATTCCAATTTCTGGTCTAAACATATAAACAAATAAACCCAGGATGTTGTCTTGCAGTAACAAAGTCTTTTTACCCAGCATTATTATAATGACCATATGCTGCTTTGTTTTTGGGGACAGAAATAGCTGCCAGCCGTTGGTCTTTTGCCTTTTGCTGTTCTGGGCATACCAAGCATGTCCACAGCTCCAGACAGAAGCCATTGATAATTGAATGAAACATGATGTCACATTGATTGTAAGCTTTTCATTCATGCATTTCAATGTAGGGGAGTGTCTGAGGAAAGCAAGATGCAGGCAATTTCAGAGATATGCCATGAACGATGGGATGTGAAACAGTGCTTCCATGGGCGAGTCATGGTGTTATTCTGAGGGCTAGGACTCTTTGGTCAGGAGAAACAGGTTTGTTTCGGGTCTGAAACCAGGATTCAGGATGCCTGACTGTGCAGTCTCCAGACAGGTTGAGCATCACAGGCAGCATGGATGAAAACGGCATGAATCCTATCCTCCACTTTGATTTCGTCCTACCAGTTTGTCAGAGATCAATGTTTAAATGCCAGGAAGCCAAATAAAGGGTCCCGACTCGTGTCGACGGAGAGGCCGAGGACCACTGCCTCCAGTGGAGGTGGCTGCTATTGTCCCAGGGAGAGGTGGCTTCATTATGCTACACGTCTGCAGAACAATGAGCAGAACAATGAACACATCTCTCTCTCTTTTGATCTGCCATTTCTAGACAGCCTGAAGCCCCACAATCCAGTAAGTCCAATGCTCTGCTTCACCCTCAATAATAAGTAAGACAGGGACTGTGGGCCCAAGGAATGCACCAGAGGACAGGCATATTTCCATTCAAAGACACCCTTATTATTCTGTTTCATTCATGGCATATAGCTGGATTTGACTAAACCTTACTGCCTTTGCAGTTATTTCAGTGCTGAAGTACGTATAGCAGCAGATGTGCCAAAATACAAAGAATAGCAGTGTTTGTTATGGTTTATGAATATGTTCATAGATGTTTCAGATATAGCATTTATAGAAAGTGTTTCTGAACATTCCTTGAATTGCTGTCTCCTTATATGAAGCTTTCAGTGTGTGTGTGTGTCTTTGTGGGTTTGTACTTACCACATTGTGAGGACCAAATATCCACACAATGTGACTCCAATTTTTAGGTTCCCACAAAAATCTGTGAGTGCAATCCAAAAACTGAAAATGCCAGAAGTCTTGTATTTTGTTTGGTTACTTATGGTTAAGATTAGGGATGTGTAAGGGTTAAGGTTGGGAATAGGGGTTTCGCCATTGTTACGAGCTCCCGTCTAGGGTTGGAGCCTGACAGAAAAGGGAATACGAGGAAACACAGGGGTTATTTTTTAATAGTTTTTATGTTTTATTCACAAACAATTAACAGATACCCCGTGCAACAAACTTCAGGAGTGACCCTGGCCACAACAACAAACAAAAACCCACCTACCAAACGCGTCCCAAATCTAAACCTACGTGCCAAAACAAGTGTAAACGAAAACTGTCCCTGTCTCCCTAACCTATCCGTAATCACCGAATCCGAGGGGCGCGCAAAAAGAATAAACCAATAAACAATCCGAAGTCATACACAGTAAACACAATCAGAAAATCACAATCACCAAAATCAATAATGAGCCAAAGCTAAAAGGGGATTGCTGGTGGCGTCCTTTTCAGCCCCCGGACCCGGAAGTCAGGAGCGGTGTGTGGGCGTGGCCGGAGTCTGGCCACGCCCATAGAGATGAATGCAGAGTCCCCACAAAGATATAATTGCAAATGTGTGTGGCTTGGCTGCACTGACATATCCCACAGAATCATCTGTAACTAGACATGATAAAGTGATTAATTGTCATTGTTGATGCACCACAGCACGCAACAATGAAATGTGTCCTCTGCATTTAACCCACGTGACAACGTGACACAGCAGGGGGCAGCTATGTGAGCAGTGCTTGGGGACAGTACCTTGCTCAGAGTACCTCAGCGGTGCTTGCAGGTCGGGGACTCTAACCGGCAATCTTTAAAATACACGGTTGCTTCCTTAACCACTACACCACCTGCCTGCCCCATAAAGCCCATAATGGACTGTGACAGAAAGTATGATGCACAAAGTTAAAAAACCAGGACAACTACCTTACTAACCAACCTCACTAAACCACTTTTCATATCAAGCCATAGAACAGAATCTTAGAAGCTGTGATTTAGTATAAGAACCTAGTTGTGTCGACCTCAGAATAAATCGAGGTAGGTATAATAAAGATGCAATTTTGTTACTATGACAAAAGGTGATTGTTGATGCATCACAGAGCAATGTGTCCACTGCTTTTAACCCATTTGATATAGCAGGGGCAGCTATGGGAGCAGTGTTTAGGGACAGTACCTTGCTCATTGTACCTCAGTGGTACTTGTAGGTCAGGGACTCGAACCAGCAACCTTTCTGATTACACGGTTGCGTCCCTAACCACTACTCCACCTGCCTTCGCCCATGTGTGCAAACATATTAATGCTTTGCCAATTTGCTGCCAGGAAAACTTTTTCATAAGATATGCTGACATAATTATCTATTACTTTTGCAGAACAAAGCACTTTTATAAATTAATGACTTAAAATTCTGAGTTTGCTGTTTTTCCATGAACATGAACATTTCCATCTTCTGGGAGGCTTATCAGTGTTTCCTGCCTCTTACCACCACATACTACTTTGACATTATGATAAATTCACGAGAGGAACACAATGTTTCAGCCACAACAAACTTTGACACGAAACGCAACTGTGCAGCCAGAGGTGAGGATATCTTTCACGGAATTGTTATATGTGTAATCAATTAGACGGAAAGCGAGCTGCATTCTCAAGCTTATTCCTGCCTCTTTCATTGCAAATGTTCAGGAAGAAAAAAAAAAAGATGGATGATGACAGAGTTTTCCAGACAGCTGCTTAAAAAATAGACCCCGTCTGATAAATTGAAGTGAACTTCTTCATGAAGAGGAGGCTCATTCTGAAGACAAACGGACAGAAAGTGCAATCAGTCCCCTTATGCCTCAGCCGAATGCAGCTTTATTAATGGCAGAATTCTGCATCCCATCCTTGGCTTCCAGGTAGAGGTTAATGCACTGAAAGGTACCCTTCTACAATAGCTTTTAGAAGAATGAATCTGATTTATATTTTCTTCTGCTGTCTAATTAATATGATGTGTAAAGATCCTATTTGCAACCGCATGGCCTGATCATCTGATCCTCTGATCCTTAGTGATTTGTGCAGAAGCCAGCTTCCACTCTCTTAGGTGTCATCTAAGGAGGTAGAAATTGATTGAGGGATTTGATTAAGCAACATGCTCCTAATTAATGTGCTGAAGCCTGGGCCTCCACGGAATACCCTAAATTTACTTTCCAGAGTTCATTTTTAACAAGCTACTGCACAATGCTAACATTAGCATCATACTTTGCAGAGCGTGATACTAACTTTATCATGTAGTGACACTGTGGCTGGTACACAGCAGGACTCCCGAGCACTGCACTTGACAAGCCACCCAGACTCCTGAGCAAGCACTTAACGAGTGACTCGGACTCCAGAACTTGCACTTGACGAGCTACCCAGACTCCTGAGCACTACACGCGACGTGTCACCTGGACTCCCGAGCACTTCACTCAACATGGTAGTCATACTCCTGAGCACTGTACTCAACAAGCTGCCCAGAATCCTGTGCACTGCACTTGACAAGGCACCCAATCTCTTGAGCACTGCTCTCGACAAGCCGGCCAGACTCCAGAGCACTGCATTCAACAAGGCACCCAGACTCCAGAGCACTGCACTTGACAAGCTGACTAGACTCCTGAGCAGTGCACTTGACAAGCTTCCTCGACTTACCTGTACTCAACGAGCCGCCCAGACTCCTGAGTACTGCACTTGACAAGCTAACTAGACTCCTGAGTACTGCACTTGACAAGCTGCCTGAACTCCTGAGCACTGCACTTAATCCACCCAGACACGTGAGCACACACTCAACAAGCCACCTGGACTCCTGCAGTGAAATACCACAAATGTCCATGGGAGGAAAGATTTATGCTGAAACTATAAGTTCTCTGGGAAGAAGGGTGTGGAGTCGAGGTTGATGTTTTGAGGCTCCTCTTCTAATTGAATCACTTCAGTTAAAGACTTAGACACAGAAGTAGGGCCACTGGAACCTCCCCAGAGATGTTCTGCTCAACCAACGGGTGGGGATCTATGGAGGGCAACCAGAGACCCCTGATGCTGTATACCAGGCAGCAACACAGCTCCATCCTCCTGAATGATCAGGAGCAGACGTCCGAGACAGGGTGCCAGGTGTGACTCTGCTGCCCAGTAAGCTGTGACAGTCCTTAGTGGGAGACTCCAACATCTCCTGAGCAACAGCATCTTACATCATGTTGCATCACTTAACCTCTTAGCAGTAGTGTTAATCCAAAATGACACCATCTGACAATGTCACATATTCACACAGCATGACTGATGCTTTCAATTCTTACATTTTGAATAATTCACATGAGTGCCTATAAGCACTTTGCTCTGGGTAATATGGGCACCCCCCCACGCCCTCCCCAAGGCTTGGTTTCTTGAACGCTGTACATGCAGAGATTTCATAGGCAGCCAGGCAGGAGGGCACGTAGGGGCCTTGCTAAGCCTGCACACAGCAAACAACATGGCTCCCTCACAACAAAGCTCACCACAGCTGTGCGTGGGAGACCGTTTGACAGTAATAGACATTTAGAGAGAAACAGTAAAATTCAGCATGTGACCCGGCATTATAAGCTAACAACTGCTCACTTCCAACATACTGGAAACACTATACTGCCAAATCTATTGGGACACCCCTCCAAATCATTAAATTCAGGTGTTACAATCACATCCATGGCCACAGCCATATAAAATCAAACACCTAGGCATGCAGTCTCCTTCTACAAACATTTGTGAAAGAATGAGTCGCTCTGAGGAACTCAGCAAATTCAAGTGTGGCACTGTGATAAGATGTCACCTGTGCAAGTTTGGGGATGGCCCCTTCCTGTTCCAACATGACTCCACACCAGTGCACAAATCAATGGCCATAAAGACATGGATGAGCAAGTTTGGTGTGGAGGAAGAGAGTGAGAGAAAGAGGGAAAGAAAGAGGGAGGGAAAGGGAAGAAGAGAGTGAGAGAAAGAGGGAGAGAAAGGGAAAGAGGGAGAGAGGGGCAGGGATGAAGAGAGTGAGGGAAAGGCAGAGAGAGAGGGGGAGAAAGAGCATCTGAGAGGGAGAGGTAGGAAGATAATGAGAAAAGGGAGGGAGGGAGGAAGAGAGTGAGAGGGGGAGAGGGAGGAGTAAGAGAGAGAGAGGGAAAGAGGGCATCTGAGAGGGAGAGAGAGGGAAAGGGAGGAAGAGAGAGAAAGAGGCAGAGAAAGGGAGGGAGGGGGAGAGAGGGAGAGATAGGGAGGGAGGGGGAGAGAGGGAGGGATAGAGAGAGAGAGCGAAAGAGGGGGTCATAGGGAGAAAGGGAAAGGGAGGAAGAGAGAGAGAAAGAGGCAGCGAAAGGGGGGAGAGAAAGAAAGAGGGAGGGAGAGAGTGGGAAAGGAAGGGAGATAAAAAGGGAGAGAGGGAGGGAGGTGGAGTGACTTTCTGTGCTGCCTGGGATTTCTATATTTTCTGGGTCTCCTGGTCTTTTGTCCAAGGTTATGCAGAAAGGCAGGTGCACACCAGTACCTCACCTGTGAGCACAGCTGAGACCACCCAGAAGGGACTCAGTGGGGAGAGTGACATGGGGACACGAGGGACATGTCCCCTGACAGCATCTGCACCACCACACGACAGAGAAAGGGTGACCTCTCTCTGCATGTAGCCTGAGATGGGGGAGCACAACGAAAGGTCTACGAGGAGGGAGAACTTATGAATTATTCCGCTAATAGGGTGTGACAGAATTTTAACGAGTTTCCGTCATCCTGAGGTCTGTTTCCGTCTGGCAGGCTGAGCCCTGGCTGCGGGCCCCATCTGCTCGTCCCTGCTGTGTACCCCTTCTGCACACCCCACCTGCATGTCCTGGCTGCATGCCCCGGCTGCATAACTCCTCAGGGGCACCTGTCACGAACAGCCCCTGCCGGCCATTAAATGCAGCAGATGCCCAGGGTAGGCAGGGTGGGCACGGTGCCAAGGCCGGGGCTGTGCAGACAGTCTGCAGAGCAGATAGTCTGCAGAGCAGATAGTCTGCAGAGCTGGCATGATGACTAGGGAGGGCAGAAGACAGGGCAGAGCAGGTAGTCAGAGGGTCACGTGACTGGGCATAGTGCCAAGGCCGGGGCCATGCAGATAGTTTTCACTGTGGCTTTACTGTGGCTATTTTAAATAAAAAATCAGAGGCAAAACTCAGCACTAGGTATTCAGAAGGGGTTTTGGGAAAGACCCTGTTTACAGAACAGACACGGCGGCGACATTAAGCCTATAACTGCTTCAGGAGGAAATACAGTGGCCAAGCTGCCTCAAACAAAGCCAGTACGGAAGTGACGGTGGCGCTGAAGGTGGAGCAGAGCAGGGCAGAGAGAAGCTCCCGACAGCTAGGCGAGCCTCTCTGGCACTAAAGCCGCTCTGCGCCTGACAGATACAGCACTTATCAAAGCTCATGTTGACCTAGTTTCACCTTTCATAGAAAACAGGCCAGGTTATAAGTCTCAGATTAACAGCTGGTTTAGAAAACTGATGAGTGCTGCTCTGCGCTGCCAGGGACAGGGTTAGGGCCACATCAGCATACAGCAAAGAGCTCCCCGCTAAAGCAGTATGTATGAACTGTGTGTCAGCTCACCTGGAATCTCAGGAGTCACACCACAGTCCCTCCCTCAGTACTACTGGGCTGCGTGTGAAATCAATGTAGGCTTGTCCCTGGAGGCCCAGGCTTAATTAATCAGCACATTAATTAGGAGCATGTTGCTTAACTCCTACCCAGCCCTAACCTTAACCAAAAGTAATCAAGTGAAATAGAAAACTTTTGGCTATTTTATTTATTTTTTGCTAGCATTCACATATTTAAAAAATAAATTGTTTCCCCTTGTGGGGACCGAAATAATGGTCCACACAATGACAGGTTTTTAATTACATTGAGGGGACGTTTCATCACAACAACGTTATATATACATGATCCAAACAGACACACACAATCACGCACACACACACTGAATTATCCACATTTACCTTTCCAATCCTACCCTGGATATAATGTTATAAGCTTCCAAATAATTAGCTTTTTGTGATCAATATGCTTTATTTCAATAGCTAGGTATGTGTAAATGTATCAACAATTATTCTACACTAATTATAAAACAAGTGTTTCTGACTGTGCTAGAGGCTAACACCATAGGAGTGTTCGGAAGCAGAGTCCCGCATGTGGCTGGCAGGCGTCCGGCTCTGTTTCCAAACACAACACTGAAGCTGAGTAATGTCAGCGTTTCTTGTCTTGCACACGGCCCCACAAAACACTTCCTGTGAGTGAAGCACCTGCATCATTTTCATTATCATATAAATGCATTTTCTGAGCCAAACAAAGGTTCTCACAAGAATTATTTCTCTTAATTCGCACCACAAATGCTGGGTGAGGGTCGATGCTCATGGGATCTTCGGCAGTTCTGAGGTCATTAGTTGCATGCTGAGGGAGGATGATGTCACATAATATAAAACCCAGGAAACCCAGGAAACGAGGGATGTAGGCGTCACTGCACCTCTGCCCTGTGCCCTACCACATCTCTGCCAGAAGCGGGATGTGCCACCCTCCTCGGGGTCACCTATCCAGTCCGGGGCGCTGCTCAAATGCCACTGACAAAGTGCAACCGGGAGTAGAGATGGAGCAGGTAGAAAAAGTCCTTAGGAAGCTGGCTCATGGGGATGAAGTGAAGTTTACAGAGGAGCGACAAGCCCAGGGGCACACCTGCCTGCTTGTCACTGTCAAAGCAGGAGTGCGACGCTTAAGACATATTAATGCATTTCTCATGTTATAACTCTTCAGTAGCGAACATTGTTAGTCTGTTGTAATGATGAGCCGTGTACATTTCCTCAGAAATTTAAACACAAATAAGATAATAATACTCTTTTACCCGAGGAGAAGCTCTACGCCAGGGAGATTTACATTATTTGCAGTCAGTGTTCAGCCTTTTCAAAATGAGAGGACATTAGCCTTCTACATGTGCTGGCTTGCATAATGCACTAGAAAACATGGAACATGGAAAACAAACAATCCATTTTACCTTTCTCTGCTGAAGCCTTTAAGGTTATGTTCCTAGATTTAAAACATTTTCCTTGAAGGATTTCAACAAACAGCACAATAAGCTCAATAGCAGTTATTTACTGGAACAAAAAGTAGTGTTGAGTGTCGGTGTAATCACACAAAACCAAATCCAAATAAAAAGAAAAAGAGAGAGCAGAAAGCCAAGCCCCTGTGTATCACAGCAGGTGGGACCTCGACACTCCACAGCTAAACCTTGCGATGAAAAGAGGATTCAGACTCAAACTTGCTTTTGGAATAACACAAATAGATTCTGTCAGCGTTAATTACACTGTACTGGAATGCAACACAGGTTAACAGTCCAGAGCCCCCAGCTGAGGTGCTGTCAGTGTTTCCTTGGCCCTTAGGGGAGGGCTGTGAACTGGCAGATGTCTTGATGGCCCCTCCAGAAGGTGTCCCCCTCCAGTGCTCGAAACAGTTTGTACTTCATTCCCAGATAGTTTCAGAAAGTGACAATATACATGTAAGCACAAAAGACGCAGGTGGACACGGATAATGAAAAAAATTCTGTGTGACACGGTAGGATTTGTGATGCTTCTGGGGAAGGTGTGGATGTGTCTGAAACATGACTGAACAAGTCAACACAGAAAGATAAAGCAATACAACCGGACCACAAATTTTTGAAAATATATATGACAAAAGCACTGAAATGCTCATTTATCAGTCATTTATTACATTTCTATCAACAGCTACGAAAAACATAGACAGTATAATGAGAAATTATTATTACTACCACTACACCTACTACTACTACTATTAATAATAATAATAACAACAACAACAAGAATAAAGCAGCATTTATGATAAATTTTTAATCTTGTTTCTGCAGAGTTTCAGCCCGCTGTGCAGAAGATAGCACCTGCTGGGTAGAATGGCTCATTCATGTATTTCTGCAAATGGCACACACACACGTTTTGAAGGTCAGCCGTTTCACAGACAGACACATATGCTCACATGTAATTGACTGGAAACCTCAATTACAACACCTAATAATGATTTGCAAAACACATATGTACAGAGACCATGACCAAAGAATCTCTTGTGTAGACACAAGGGGTTACCGGATTTGTGACCTGCGTTCCCATCAGGGACCCCAACAATCGCATCAGCCAGGAGAAGGAAGTCCAAGAGCTAATCTTCATGGCAACGGTCAATCCAAGCACTCAAACTGAGCTCTCTAGCTTTAGTGGACCTGACCAGGCAGCTCCAGTCAGTTCCCATTCTGTACTGGCAGTGATATCAGGAAATGTCACTGTTCTGCAGGCAGTCTCTATGGTTTTTATATCTACTTGGCTCCTCACCAATGCATGATCTTCTCAAAGCTCCTCAACAGAATCCCTCATCTGGACCATTGTGAGAACTCATAATTCTTGTTAGCAGTCATGCAAGACCAAATTAAATCACTGCGTCACAGGGATGGGTTTTAATCCCTCATTACAGCTCTGCAGGTCTTGATCCCTGTGGACACCCTGCAGGTCTTGACCCCTGTGGACACGCTGCAGGTTATACAGGTCATGCCTTTGGGCTTGACAAGAACACGCCACACATGAAGTCCCAGGCCAAGTCAACACTCAAGGGAATGTTCAAAAACAAGATGTAATCCAAAAGGGGCACACTGAGTGTTGTGAGGCCAGCACCACTCTGGGCCGTACAGCTGCAATTCCTCCTGCACCCAGGCTGTTGTCAGGGGACAATCCCTGCATCCTTAATAGAAACCCAGCAGGAGGACAAGTCCGATTCGGCAGCAACTGGGGGGCCAGCAGACCGGCTGCTACCTCGCCTCCAGGCAGGCCAGGTACTCCAATGCCAGGTCGTAACAGAACTGGTACTGCTCCTATTAAACAGGGGGAACATCAAAAGGTTCAGGCCAAGATCAGTCAGTGCCCCTCTGCAGGAGGCACAGGCAGAGCCTCCAACTCTTTGCATCAGCACCTACCAGGCTCTCCACCATGTTTGGCTTGGAGTTGCGCAGTGTTTTGACAGCGTAGAAGACATCCACTATGTGGTGTGAGCGCATCATCTCCAGCAGCATTACGCAGGCACAGAAAGTGCCGCTGCGGCCTCCGCCATTCCTGGGAAACACACATGCACAGGTCTGTACACATAAAAGGACATGCGTCCAATGAAACACGTTCACAGGTCCGCACAGAAACCAGGACACACATTGATCCAAACACACGCACACGGGTCCACAAGCTTCAGTACATTTGCTGCATAAAATATTTTAAAACTGTTAGTGCTGGCTGGTATATTGTTTGCTGCTAGAAGTAGTATGAGTCGCTGTGCAGAGTGAATTGAGAGGGAACCCCTGTTAAATCTATACACCCTTCTTATTAACAGTAAACTTTATAGGACAACAATTCTCCACATACTCCCTGTATATGGCATGTTTCTTAACCCTGCAAATCTACAAAGGTACACAAGTCTACAGTGATTTGTGCAGCAGCTATGACAGCTTCAAAAAGTTGTCCTGTAGTCCATACTGCATATTAGGTTAGGTAATGTCTATGTAAAGGCAGTCATGCATTGCAGTGCAGGTGCAATATTGCATCCAGTGGAAATAGGCGGCAGAGGCTTCCCTCTATACAGAGTCTACACCCTGCTGGGCATGAGTGGGCCGCTCAGGAGGACAGCCATCAGGACTCCACCAGAGGCAGCAGAAAGAGCTTCTAGGTGACCTTGGATCAAGTCGGGTGAGCCGTGACTTAATGCTGCTGGAACGCAAGTCGGGGCTTGAGGGTGTATTATGTTGTGAGACCTGAAACACTCTATGAACCCTGATGAACCATCCCAGTGCATCTGTAGGATGTATCTTTCACCCATATATGGTAATAATCAACAATAAAATGTCTCTGTGGAGCCACCTATATGGTTATAATCAACAAAACATGTCAATATCACGCTCATTCGTGAGGGGCACATCTGATCAGGAAATCAGCTCTCCACCTAAACCACCCTATAAAGGACTCACCTGCTGAGACATCCAGTGTGAAATATTGTTGCATTCATGCCCTATACTGAGCAGTTCATTAACCCTGTCTCTTGTCTCTCCCGTGTTGCCATTATATTACCACGTTTCCTGACACGTGAAAGGTCCTCGGTTTGAAACCAAGTGGAAACATGGCTGCCTTCCTCTGGGGCAAGCTGGTGGTGGAATGGTTAGGGACGTGACCGTGTAATTGAAAGGTTGCCGGCTCAAACCCCTGATCCACAAGTACTTCTAAGGTACCGTCCCCAAACATTGCTCTCAAGGAGCTGCCCCCTGCTGTGTCACGATGTCACATGGGTTAAATGCAGAGGACACATTTCGTTGTTGCGTGCTGTGGTGTGTAAATAATGACAATTAATCACCTTTCACTTATCCTGTCTGGCCTGTTCCTGCCCTGTCTGCTCCCACTCACCAGTCTATCATTGTGTCCCTGTTTGCGGTCTCAGCCCTCTTCGTCAGACTGACTTTCCTGGTTACCGAACCCTCCAGACCTGTGACATTGACCACGCCTCCTGCCTTCCGATTTTGGTGTTATCTGCTAGGATCCTGAATAAACCCTTTAGTCTCTTGCATCTGGGTCCCCTGACTTCCCTGCCTCCCGTGCCTGACAGTCACTATCTAGCTAAATATACATTACTAATCTAATAAAATGTCAGTGAAAAATTCTTTCCAAGCTAAGCACAAGCATATAATAAAAAATATTGCTATAAACACACCTTTTTAATGTGGGGAAAAAAAACTGATATACCGCGAAACTGCCAGAACATTAAAAAATATCATGATATCAGTTTTTGGTCATACCTCCCAGCAATAAAGAATGCATGTAATATGAATATAAAGCTATATTTAAGCTGGGGAAATATCTAATCCATACAGATTTTTCTGAAATATATTTCTTTCCATCAGAGTTCTTTTTTGACAAGCTGAGTCATCTCTGAAGCTAGCCAACTCACAGGCAGTGCACAATGGTTCGACCTTCCCCAGCCTCTCCCTGCCACTTCAGCACCAAGCCCAGCAGGCCAAGGAAGGCCTTTCTGGAATCTGGCACTTCCCGGTAGGCTGACCAGCGCAGGAACTGGAACTGACGGACCAGCAGCTGGCCATCCTGAAGCTGCCAAATGAAAGAAGTAAAGATGGCGAGACTGGTGAGCGTAGAATGAAGCAGGTAAAGACAAGGGCAGGGAAAGTCAGCAAGCATGGTGAGCATAAAGTGAAGCAGGTACACACAAGGACACGTAAAGACAGCGAGACTGGTGAACACAGGGAAACAGGAACAAACAAAATAGAACAAAAAAGCAACAAATACTTAGTTTTGCCCCCTTATTCTTTCTGTACTCTTTTCAAGATCATTTGAAAAATAGATCTCTATAGCTAAAAGATGTAAACACTATGGCCACTCTTTGACGGAGCTGCTCACCCCGTTGAACCGATGGCTTTGACAAGGAGCAAATGCAGCACAGTCACGCTGCACAAATAAATCTAAGCCCACTTAGATGTACACAAAAGCAACTGCACACAGAAGCACAGAGACGGAGGCAAAGTGAGCAATACATCAGCAGCGATATCCACAGAGCTTGGGCTTTACCACACTTTAGAAGCATGAAGTATTAGAGTGCTAACTTGTGATTTATTCTAATTAAGTCGCACTGAGAAGAAAAGCATTTTAAAGCTTGGAAGGGAAGAACAAAGAAAAGCAGGTTAAACGAAGTATCTAAGCCACGTAAGCAAGAGAGAAAGTGCTCAAGCAGCATGGGGAGACCGAGCAACACCTGCTACTGGCCAACTGGTTATCAGAGAGCTATTCAGTGGTTTGAGCCACCACTCCTACGGGTAAAACCTACAGCAGTATAATCGGACAATCCAACCGAATGCCCGGCCAGCCTACCCGAGTCAGGTTCTTGACGCGGAAGAGACGCGTGACAACATCGTCGTCAGTTGACTTGGACAGGAACTCCACTTGCATAGGCCCATACTGCTGTAGTCCGGGTTCTGGCCAATACTGCAGGCAGGGCTGAAAGCCGACAGAGGTGTATGTATTAGATGGCCAGTCCTGCTTCCTGGCCTCAGCCAGGGACACAGATAGCTGTCTGCCAGTGAAAGACCCACTAAAGTCCACATTATTTTCAAGAAAGCGCCACAAGTCAGGGTGCCATTTCCTTGTTCATGGGATCCAATTCGATTTGCTACCATCCAAAGACTATTAAAACTCTCTAATGCAGCTCAGAGTCAGTTACCCCTGTGGTCCTGAGTTTGAGGTCAGCCTCACCTGTTTTGCTTCTTTATTAATTTCCTGTTTTTCCTAGTGTTTATTAGCTATCTCTGTTTCCCTGTTTCAGTTATTCTGCTTGTGTCTGATTTGGTTCGGTTCTACTTTTTGAGCTCCTGGTCCTCCCTGGTTAGTCCTCAGTGTTTATCAATGTTCCTTAATTCCTGTGTTTGTATTATATACCACTTGTCCTGTGACTTGTCCTCACCTGCCCCTCATTACCCCTAGTTCTGTTAGCCACACCAGCCTGCCTTTGTCCTGCTATTCAGTCAGTTGTTGATGCTTCTGTGTGTCACTTTGTTTGGTTTTAGTCCTGCTCCCTGTGTTACTCTGTTCCCTGGTGTTATTATTTTTATAATATCTTTAGTCGGTTCTTATTTTCCCTGTTAGCTGTTGACCCCTCGCGGTCTGTTTATTTTGTGATTTCCTCAGTTGTTAGTTTTCCCAATAAACCCCGTTTCTGTCTTGAGCCATAAGTGGATAATCACTCTCTTTTCCCCACCTACACCATGCCCTGCGGCCGGGACAATCAGCCCTATATTTCTGAAGTGGAATTCATTAGGTACATTTATTTGGAAAGATTTTTAGTTTGCAATCTTTGTTGCACATTATCAGACAATAAAATGTTGATATTCTGATAGTGACTTTTTGATATATATTTTTTTTAACGGCATAACCAAATTTCTAAATTAGGTTATTCAGCAGTTTAGTCTTTTGCAAGTCAACTAACCAGGAAAAAAGAATAATTATTAGAATAATTCATCCAAAAATAATGGCTAGGTGCAGCCCTAAAACTCACCCAGGCAGAGTTGGATTGGTTAAGCTGGTTCAGCATGACCACAGCACTGCAGCCATAGTCAAAGGCGAGCCTCCAGAAGTCTGCGGTGGTGTTGGCCAATGGATGCGGTGTAACAATGAAGGCGGCAGGCCGATGGAAGCCGTCGGCTAGAGCTGCGTTGATGTAGCCGCTGCCGGGGGCGTCACCCTCGGACACCCGGAGCAGGGCCAGAGAGCGGTCCGGGGGAAGAACATCCATGCTGCGGTTCTTCTGGCGGTTCCTGGGAAGCAGTGCCATACTGCACTCTTCCACGTCCAAGCGGCCCGTCACGGAGTTCAACGTCTGCAAAACAGGAAGAGGAGAAGCTACAGAGACAGAGAGAAATAAGGGGGAAGGAGGAATGGCGGAGAGAAAAATGAAAAGAAAAAGAGGAAAAGTGTAGAAGTGATGGAGAAAGACAAGGAGGAAGAAGCATATAACAGCAGACTAAAAGGAAGATATCAGAAAAGATGCGGATGGTGAGGAACAGATGGTATCAAGAGTGATGTGACAGAGAAAAAAGGAAGATGACATCTGAGAAATATTCCAATATAAGAGCTGGAGAGGAAGATGGCCACAGGGGGAATGAATGAGAATCGAGCGAGAGGAGGAAGGAGACAAATCTCAGAGACAGGCCAGTGCAGGCGTTTAATCTGAGGAAATTTTGTCATCCAACTGAAAATTCGGTGATTAGTTGTTGGTAACTTGTGGATCCAGTGCAACAACATTGTCAGATGGCTGAAGCTTTAGAAAGTGTTTAATGTCAGGCGTCAACTATGAAGGAATGTAGCAAACAAAAGCACAGCCTGGCCAAATGCTCATACATTCTGCATGAGAGCACCACCTGCCCTTTGAAAAGGTGACTGAACTGAGAGCAAACACACTTATTTGCTTTGTTGACTTGTGCGCATGCCAAAATTGTTTTGACGATATGAATTAAGTACTCTGAATATTAATGTGTAACCAGGTCATGCTTGGCTGTTGTTAAATTGCTTGTCCCATGCTGCATAATCAGGACATGATGGTTTCCCTGGGCCTCTGTAAGTACGGAATGTCAAAGGGACAAACTTATTGTATCAAGTAACTCAATACATTATTGGCATGCATCACAGTCATTCTCAGCTGGTCTGTTTACAGCAAGAGATCAGCTGAAAAAACAAATTCCAAAGCAAATGCACAGTTAGTCATTGACACAGTGTGAGTCTGAGCTGGAAGCGGGGTTGTGGCAGGATCTGCATCTGTGCTAAAGTTACCGCGAGTGTGTGTGTGTGCAAACTAGAGGTGTAATGGTACCCAAAATTCATGGTTTGGTGTAGGGATGAACGACTTATCGATTTGAAACAACGCAATAAGCAAATCACAAAGCCTGCAATTTAGGATTTGAATTATACAGCACATCTGACCCAGGGTTTAAAACTGTTGTGAAAATAGTTTTACAAATTCTTGCCATCCTCCTTGTGTGACAGTCAGTATAACCAATCAGAAATGCCATGCTCCTCGCATGCCAGTCATGTTCACCAATCAGAAGTGGCCCAAAGTGACTGCGTATACACCTACAAAGACAGACACATGAAACCCAAGGAAAACATTACATTCGCAGTCCAAAAAAATATTTGTTCCGCTGCTGAGCTACAGTATAAGTGATTTACCTACCTATTCAATGGTCAGAGACTGTTTACAGCAAAGTCCTATTATTAGGGGTCCAAGCAGTGTTAGCCGCAAGACTCCTATTGTTTTCTTACGGGAATCATTTTATTTTTAGTACTTTATTTAACATAACACAGTCACAGCTTTTGTGATAGTTGCTTTACGTGTCAGTTCTCTGTTAATTTGACCCTTGTGTACATGGGACTTTCCAGAAACACTTATTTTACTATGGATAAAAAAAGTGGTTGAGCTCTGTTTGCAAACGCGACACTTAAAATGTGCCTGTAAAAATACAATCACTTTACCATGTTAGCTAGCGACCAGGAACATTTTTAGCAAATAAATGACTATAAAACAATTCAATGCTGTTATAACATAAGAACATATGAACTATACAAATGAGAGGAGGCCATTCGGCCCATCAAGCTCACTTGGGGAGAACTTAACTAATAGCTCAGAGTTGT
>JAODKM010000044.1:16960468-16990371 GCA_026780845.1 Petrocephalus sullivani | reverse complement strand
GAAAGTCTTTGCAGACGCACCCCCTCTTGAAATTTCGGCATTACATGTTTTCTGGTTTCTGTTTGCGTCATCACAACCCACTGTTTCGGCCATGTTTTTCGGTGATAAAATCTTTAGGCCGAAAACCGAAAATGCACTTTTGGGCCATTTTCGGCCGAAAATTTTCGGTGCCCGAATATTCGGTGCGTCCCTAAGTATATATGTATTTTTGTGTGTTTTATATAATTCTACATATATATTTATTAATACAATAATAAATAAACAGAGAGGGTACCCTCTCTGAACAGTCAAATTAGCTGTGGAAAGGCAAACGAAGGCAGCCGTCAGAGTGATTTTCAGTTGATAACTGGACACTCCTTAATTTGATTTTATGATATTTTTGTTTCCAGAATAACAAAAAGGTGACAGTGTGACAATGAATCAGCTGTGAGGAAGAGTGTCAAGCAGAATTGGCAGATACACATGATGCAGGAGGAAATAACTGAGGGTGAGGGATGACAGGAAAGAAGGGGATTGTGAGGGCACCATTGGGGGACCAGTGGGGGGGCGTGATGGTCAAAGCCTGAAGAAAATCTGGCATGTGAAGGGGCCTCTGGTCATGTGATACGCGTTTAACACAGACACTCCATCTAAACCAGTGTTCCTCAACAGGGGTGATTTTTACTAGATAAAAAACCTGCAGCATCCAATGAGGGTATCCGTATCGGTGGTTCTGCTGGCCCATTTCTCCCAGCCCAGCCCCTCAGAGAGGGATCTCCTCGCCAGACAAAGAACTGACCCCGGACTCCCACTGGGAAATCGCCTGGGAGCTGATGTCAGACTCAGGAAGGCGACTGGGACCAGCTACTGAAGTTACTGTGTGACATCCCTGATGTGGGGTGGGTGAGGGGAGGGGGGGTGCAGCTGCCTCCAACCCCCAAGAAAAAAGATTAACCTTTATCTGTCTGAGAGTGGGAGAACATTTCCAACTGGAGTTGAGAAAAACTTCTTTACACAGTGTGTACTTAAAGTATGGAATAGTCTTCCTGATAGCGTAGTGCAAGCCAACCCCTTGGGTTCCTTTAAAACAGAGCTAGATAAAATTTTAACAACTCTGAGCTATTAGTTTAGTTCTCACTTAACAAGCTTGATGGGCCAAATGGCCTCCTCTCGTTTGTAAATTTCTTATGAAATAAAAAAAATAGTGCCCAGTCAATAAAACCTCCATCTCCAAGCACCCAGATCATCCAAGCCCCACCGCCAGAGAAGGTCCTGCGATCTTACTTGCTCAGTACCTAATAAAAATGTTCCAATATCATATCAGGCAATGATTTAATAAATATTCAAACGAAATATTTAAAAACACATTCACAAATAGTGACAATTTGATAATTGAATTGACATGCAAATGTAATGTGGCAGGCATTGCTAATATTCAGAAATTATACTGTATCAACTCTATCTACTGTATTTCTGCTATATGTCGCATGGCCGATAGCTGTGGTTTTAAACCTCAGTCATGTTCACCCCAGATCTAAATGAGAGCTAAATAAAAAGCATAAATCCACCAATGACCAGAAGCAGTTATGTTTGACCCACAGCTGATGAGGACTTTATATACAGT
The DNA here is from genome assembly GCA_026780845.1 of Petrocephalus sullivani. Classification (NCBI taxonomy): domain Eukaryota; kingdom Metazoa; phylum Chordata; class Actinopteri; order Osteoglossiformes; family Mormyridae; genus Petrocephalus; species Petrocephalus sullivani. Next base: position 16,988,768 of record JAODKM010000044.1, on the reverse strand, counting down.
GATGGCCAAAATTATTATAACCTGACAGATCTGAAATTATTGACTTTTTTGACTCCAAAACATGATTTCATGATAGTTGTGTACAACAAATATCAGATTAAGTCAGACCTGCTGTTTTTATCCACCTTTAACTTTAATATTTGGTATGTCCACCTTTTGCAGCAATTACAGCAGCACATCTCTCTGGCATAGTGGCAATATATTTCCTGAGAATTTCAACACTTAATGTATCCCATGCCTTCTGCAACTCAAGCCAAAGGCTTTCTTTTAAATGTACAATAGATCTGTCCAGTTTATTTTCCAACTTGTCACAAATGTGCTTGATGGGGTTGAGGTCCGGACTTAGCACAGTGATTCTCCTTATGAAGGTTTTATTCTATCGTTTACAGTGCATAATGGTCACTTTGTAGATATTTCATTTGTTTTATGGATATTTTAATGGCCAAATAAAAAAAAACAACTGAAACCTTTTAAATATGCCAAGTGTTCTAATAATTTTGGCCACCACTGTATGTGCGTGTGTGTGTGTGTGGGTGGGGGAGATTATAGCACAGCGTAGTAAAACCTGTTACGTTTTAGCTTGTGGAGCTATTTCTTAGGTCCCCACAATATAAACCCCAATATTATAATAATTTGTGACTGCAATAAAAAAAATAACAAAAGTATTTTGTTTTGTTATTTATGGTTAAGGTTAGGGCTGGGTAAGGATTAAGGTTGTTATAGTTAGGATTAGGGTTATGCCCATAGAAATGAATGTATAGTTCCCACAAAGGTATGAATACAAATGGGTGTGTGTGTGTGTATACAAGTTTTCCTATACTTGTGAGGATCAAAGGATTGCAATCAAAAAAGTAAAAAAGCCAAAAGTCTTGTATTTTGCTTGGTTACTTATGGTTAAGTTTAGGGCTGGTTAGGTGTTAAGGGGGTCTGTGACTGGGGTTAAAGATTTTCCCACAGAAATGAATGGATGGTCCTCACCCAGACAGGAATACAAATGTGTGTGTGTGCATGTGTGTGTATATCTCCACTTCTGTGCATTTGTGTGTTTGTGTGAGCATGTGTGTCTCTGCGTATCTGTGTTTGTGCGTCTGTGAGTGCATGTGTGTGTCCGTGGGTATGTGTCTGTGTGTGCGTGTGTGTCTGTATGTATGTGTGTGAGCACACGTGCAATGCTGGAAGATTCGAGTCTCCCAGGCATTGGGTAAAAAGGATTCAAAGCAATCAGAGAGAAGACTCTCCGGCTGCTCAGAGTTGTCTGATGGAGCAGTTACTACCCAGATTAAATGCAGGAGTATTGGATCAATATTGGATTGTTGGATTGTTCTCCTTTAAAATGCAGCCATCTGAGATCTGAAAGGCCTCTTACAGTATACATTATGCAGCTCTGACATTTAGGCCCCAAGCAAAGTACTGCTGGCATTGGTACCCAAACTGGCCCAGGATGTAGTCAGCTGTAGTCACTTGTAAATTTTTATATAATTTCCGGCTAACCATCCATAGATCTCCCTAGTAATCTTCCTAGAGCACATGATACCTATCTATTCCCACACTTCATAAGAGGTACTTTGTATTCACATTTTACAAGTATTTTTTATAGTTTTTGGCCTTTTCAATTCCATGCAGAGAGATACATTTGATCCAAAAATCCATTTTAACCAACCCTATTGTCATCTTTGCTTATGCATATTTTCTTGTACTGATGCTGTTTGGCACTTTGTAGTGATTATTTCATTAATAACCCGTATATTCTACATAATATTAGAACAGAGGTTCTAAACCAGGTGGCCAAGGCTGAGCAATTTACTTGAAAAGTATTGAAACAATTATGTGAGCAGCAGATTATATCAAATTCTTATCGTATATCAATATATTTTCAAAACAAGACACAGGCTGACAACACAATTTATTCATACTATACTTTTCCTATGCATTACAATTAGGGCTTTATTAAAGTTTTTGGTAATTTACTTGAAACTGCCTTCTATCATGCAGTATAGTCAGTTCATAACGCATTATAATAGTTGGTATAAGAATTAAGGATGTTTTATACTGCAATATGAAGGTATGTAGTGTGCATTGCAGATGAGAACTTCATAAAGCATTTATAATGCATAATAAACATGATGTGTTACACCTTTAACAAATACAATGCCAGCCCAAAATAAAGAATAGGCAAAGTACTTATGAGCTAATGACTGGATCACTATTATAGCTCAGCAAAGTTATGTAGCAATGCAGTGAAGTCAGTTGACTACCTGATTCTACTGAATTTTTCTTTCCTAATGGTGTGGGTATATTCCAGGATGAGAATGCTGAGATTCACTGGGCTCAAATTGTGAAAGAGTGTTTCAGGGAGCATGAGGGATCATTTTTACAAATGAACACCACAGAGCCTTAACCCCATTGAGTTTCACCCCACTGAAAGCCTTTGAGATGTGCTGAAGACTTTACATCAAGGTTTTAAAAACGGCCATTTCTTTACACCAGTGAAATGCAGCAGAAACAATGCAGAAGCTGCCACTTACCCCTTTAAAATGACTGATAGCCTGGAAGTAGATGGCATAACTCTTCCTGGGGTCAAGGGGCGTGTTCCAGCAGCCATTATAGGTGCGGTTGTCACCGACAGTGAAGGGCGTGGCCTCGGACAAGCTGCTGGGAGGCAGCTCCGCACTGCAGTAGGCTCCGCCCCCCGAAGCCGGGCTGGACGTGGGAAAGCACTCCTGCTTACCCAGCTCCCTCTTCACTTGCCTGGAGCTCTCTTCATCTTCCTCATCCTCCTGTTCTACTTCCTGCTCAACCACAACCTGGTAGGTGCTAGAGAGAGTGGAGTACAGCAGTCGTGTAACTGTGGAGTAGCGTCTCAGCCTGGGCTACAGCTAGTTGGGGGGGGGGGATGGTGGGTCCCAGCTAATGCCACCACAGATTACAGGCTCTGTGTGTCCAGGTAACCACCATGTGCCTGCGGTCACCTGCAGGGGGTGCGTGGCAGAAAAGCGGCCAGCAGGCCCCCCAGTGCTACATGTTAGAGCAGGTGTAAGCAGAGAGCAGCCACCCACCTGACAGGAGCCCCCCTGGACTGGGCCGGCCGCAGGAGCACGGTGACGGTGCTCTCCGTCTCCGCCAGCACGGACCAAGTGTCCTCATAGTCAAAGGTCGGGGCTGTGGGGACACATCGGGTAGGGCAAAGAGACATCAGACGGCAGCTCCCATGCCCGAGGCCTGCTGAAGCCTCCCACAATGTGAGAAAGGAACACAGTGCTGCCATGGTTACAGTGATGCAGAGCACTAGCCAATTAAATGAGACCAAGTAGTGGCAAACACTTGGTAGGCGTGGCAGCCCTGGAGACGGGAGGGGGGCAATCAGGCTGCTGGACAATCAGGTGGTGCCTTGTTACGATTTGCATCCTGCAGATCCGATACAATGTACCCCCTCATCGTTTCAGCTGCAGCAGGTTGCTCCTGTGGCCACACACACTCCCTAGCAAAGGCCGTTGTCCCCAAAGCCACAAAGCCACAAACATTATGAGCTATACACCATTTAGCGGCTTGTGCCATGATATTCAATCCCAGTCCCGAGGCAACTTTTCATATTATGCTCTTTGCTTGAACTAAGTGTTGAATTAATTACAGCTGATTGAGCTGTTAATTAAATTTAGAATGTAAGCTGACAATTCTAAATTTATGAGATTTTTGTAACCCGTAACAAGACTATGATTATATTTCAATACTCTTTTTGTATTTGTGTATTTATGTTTATTATAATTACATTTTTATTATCTGTGTAACATCCGGATCTCTGGATAATAATACAGGTTTCTGAGTCAAGACCGGTTTAGATTTAATTATTAGACGAAAGAGGAACAATCAGTATTTAGATGGACTAGAGTGTCCCGTGCGACACAGAACTGCGTAGCCCTGTAGTCTGTCTTCCATGTCTTTCATGTCTTGTTACGTGACCAAAGCAGTATCACAGTGCTCTCCAAAAGCAGCACAAACAAGAACAGAGCTACAGGGACGCTGCACAAGAATACCACAGCACTGAAAACCCAGGACAGCAAGATAAGAGGCAAAGATGGATTTTCATCCCGCATAATTGCCAGAACTGCATGTGTCTCAGTGAAAATGCGCGACTTTCTGTCCAAAAAGTAAAGCATTTGTTGTAAGATTGGCTTCGGGGCTGTTCCTGAGTACTAGGGGTAAAATTCAACTCAGTGTTATTCTTGGAGAAGGAAACCTTTAAATGCATCTGTGATTGTTTCAAACATTTTCAACACATGCAGGAGCAGATACTCATACAGATATACAGATACAGATACTTGCAAACATCTACGGCATCCAAACACCAACACAAGCACACCTATAGTACTAGAGGCTCTGGCCTGCAGTTAGAGAACAAGGAGGGCCAATGCAGAAAAAAGATAAAGCATAGAAGGACACAATTTCTGCACTTGCTGCATCTGATTTATTAACAGCAATGTCGGATGCATCAAATGGCTTTCAAGATCCATGAAAAACTTAAGCCCAAAATATACATGATGCACTTTGTTCACCGCTCAATCAACACTGCAGCACTTCAAATTATTGTTCTCAGAGATGGTACGTCAATATTTCAGGCACCAATCTTACATCGTGACACAGCACACAAAGGAAAAACCAAACTCTCAAATCTCGCTTTAATTCCCCCAGCACACCCACACAAAAAGCATATGACACAAGAGAAGCTATTCACAGCCTTTCAAAAGTCACCTGACAGCTATGCAAATGATTCCACTATCACACTTAAACAGGCAGAAAAAAACAGAGCTAATTCAAAACAAATCAAATCCTTTACGGGAATGTTCCTATGATTTTAGGGAATATTTCCTAGAAAGTGCGATTTGGAATGAGGCATATGTGTCAAGTGTTCCTTGAATTTACTGGAACTTCCAGTCCCTTTGTAACAGTCTGAACCAGCAATAATGTTCAGCAGATGTTCTCTGCGATTCAGGTTGATGGCTTCTGAAAAAAACAGAAAACTGAGTGTATATTAATTTTTCAATAATTTTCATATATCAGATAATCTGGGAAAATACTTGGGATAATCTAGGAAAATATGGGCTGACAATCTGAAACTCGCCTAATTCACTAAGGTGGCTCAAACTCAAAAATCCAAACTGAAAACATAATGGCAAACCCAAGCCAAGCCAAGCAAATCCAAAACCAAACATAGCTGAAAGGCAAACACTAAGCCAGACCAAGCCAAGCAAATCCAAAACCAAACACAGCCCAAAGACAAATGCTAAGCCAGCCCAAGACAAGCCCACCCACATGAACAGGCTTAGGGAAGGTGCCTCACCTGAGATGTTGGTGGTAATTTCAGTGAGTGCTGTGAGTCCGAACCCCTTGGCAGTTCGAGCACGTACAGAAACCAAGTATGTGGTCCCAGGCTGCAGGCTGGAGAAAACGTGGTAGGTCTCGTTGCGGAGTTTGGACACGACGCGCCGAGGGCCTGGCACGTTGATACCCGGATCCGACGATTCGATGCTCTGGTAGCTGATCTGCCAAAGGAAAGCAGACTGTCTCGGCTGCAGTAACACATCAGCTCAGAGGGCCAGAGGCATCCCAAGCATGATACATTCCTGCAGTAGGACCCCTGCCAGGCTGGCCTGAGCTGGCTTTGCTGCAGCCCTCTGCTCCCCTCACGATACCCAAACCTCTATCACATGACCCCCACACCCGACAGGCTTCTCCTCTCCTGCTCTCCCTCACTCTTCCCCTCCCTTCCAGCCCTCTGCCCACTTTCCTGCAGACCCCCCCCCCCGCCATCTCCAGCATCTTCTGTCTATTTTAGTTTTAGTTCTCAAAGCAGTATAATAGGGAAAGCTCAGCTGTTTATCTCCCACATCAGTGCTCAAAGGAGAAAGATAACATCACTTCAGTCTACTCATGACAGCTTGGGGCTGGGTGCCCGGTTCTTTAAATAGCACTGAGTGATGGCACTGGGAGTACCTACCTCATACTGGGTGATAAGACCATTGGGCTCCACAGGCTCCTCCCACTTGAGGAAGACCATGTCATCCAAAGGGGTGAATGTCAGTGATTCTGTTGCAATGACCCCGGGGACTGTGGGAGAAAATGAGGACATTGCAGACAGGCAGCGAAACGGGCACCGTGTGGCCTCCGCTGTCATTCTCGTTAAAATTCAACACCACACCACAAGGCAAGCAGGAGAGGTAAGGGGAGGGCTGCACTTCAGCTCTGTAACAGAGAAAAGCTTTGGTGTGAAGCCATATTTGCTACTGTCCAGTTCCCTAGAAGAGGATTGAGAGGGCAGCCGTCTGGGACTCAAAGCAGACAAGCCCTAAGCGACCCGTTTGGACTGGACAGCAAAGTGGAAAACAAGTCATCCCAGTCAGTAGCAGCAGGGACCAATTACTTTGTTACTGTTTGTTTACTGGGGCTTTATCATCACTGGGGAAGAGGGGATTGGCTGAGAATGAAGACAATCTAATAACTCCCCCCCCACCACCACCCAAACGAGCAGCCTGGAGGATCTCAGCAGCTCGCTAAAAGTTAGAGCAAAAAAAGTTTGCTGTGGTTTCTAGAGAGCGATAGTCCCTTTTCTTCCACTTGAGCCTCTACATGTCTTCCTCTCTCCTCCTCCTCAATTCTTTCCTCTTCCACCTTATCTGCTCTTGGTCGTTTTCTTTGGGACATTGGTCTGTCATTCCCTGCAGTTAATCTGGAAGCATCGACATCAAACTGCACTCATTTCAATGCCTGCTGCAAAAAATGATGCATGTAAAAAAAGGAAAATGACCTCGAATGATTGACTGATAGCAAACAGTTTTAACGCCCCCAGGAGCAAGACTGTCTGCTGGGTTACACTGTGGGACTCACTTCCTGCTAGGAGGCATCACTAAAGTGAACAGAAGGATATGAGCTATACACCATTTAGCGGCTTGTGCCATGATATTCAATCCCAGTCCAAGGATAGTTTTCATTAGATTTCATTTCGAAGTCGTAATAATTTTATTATTTCATTTACAGAGGATATAAGAAGCTTGCACACCCTTACTGAAGTTGCAGATTTTTGTGATTCATAAATGAAGACATTTTGCATCTTTAACCAACAAAATTTAAGGGAAAAATAGATTATGAAAACAGAAATAAAAAACACCCTAATTGCAAACATGTGAACAGTCCCCAACTAATACTACTAAATACTAAAAAAGCATATCTGAATTTATTACAGCACATTCCGTTGAAGTCTCATCAACTTATGGCTTCACATTTTCCCCACTCTCCCTTGAGAAAACGTTCACGCTCCTTCGGCTCGCCAGAGCACCTGCTGGGCACGGCCCTCATTAGGTCTCTCCTCACACTTTCGGTAGGACCGGGGTCGGGCTGGCCCATTTCAGCACTTTGATCTTCCATTTCTGAAGCCTGAGTTGGACGTGTGCTTTAGGTCATTATCATGATGGAAGGTAAAATACCTTCAGTTTCCAGACCAGAATCAGAATCCGGATCAGGCCGGCTGGGTTTTTTGTTCCAAAATGTCTTGATAGTATTATTATAGACACAATCTTTTATTAGACACTATCTGTCGTAAGTTCCTGAGGCTCCTGTGCCCAGCTCGGTCGCCTCTCTGGTTAGTTTCTCCTTGTCCTTTCATCAGCTGTTGCGGTTCGACCTGATCTTGCTAATATCTCTGTGGAGCCACTTTTCTCCACTCAATGAGAGTCTTCACAGTTCTCCATGGTACCTCTCAGGGCATTGATATTCCCTTACATCCCTCTCCTGATCGATACCTCTAAAGGATAAGATGCTGCTGATGTTTGTTCTTTGCTGACCATAGTTATCCCAGTAGGATGCAACCAAATCATCAGACATTCAGCAGTTTATTAGCTGATCAGTTGATTTTTATTTGGGGTTAATCAGATTCACTTTTACTGATGGCAAGTGTTTGAAATAATCATTAAAGTGATCTGTTACCTCTGCACATGGCCACAGCCTCAGATATTGAAGGGCTTGGTTTATGGCTGGGAATCGATAAAAAAATAACTAATTAACCACAGTTTTCTTAATTGCACCTGATATTAAAACTTATAATCCTAAATATTTATACATTGAATCCCCAAATTAATGTAGAATGGAGTATTTGGGCCATATTCTCAAACTAATTATTACATAAGAATATTCTCTAGGTTTTAAAATGATTCATGTCAGACTCAGATCATACAAATTCTTTGTCTAAACTGCCGATTTTACCTCTTGGGTAATCAGTTTTGTTATGTAGCATTTATTTCTGTAATAAACAAAAGCATTTCATCATCTATGGCAAGAATTACTGAGATAAATTAAATGACAAAACAAAAAACTTTTCAGTATATTCAAATGTCAGTTTTTCTATACAAAAACACAAACACTGTACTTCACCATTTTTTCTCTAGTTTGTGAGAATAACCCATATTTTAATATTTATTTAATGGTTTAACTTAGATTACTCATTTCAAACATGAAAATTACTTACAAGCTAGTCAGGTTCCCCAGACGCTAACAGAATGTTCTGATTTTAGCTCTGAATTCTGGGATCACGATTTAAACTCTCATGTTGTTTACAAAGCAGGAAGGATTATTATGGGTCTCTGTTAAAATCTATGCTCATACTGGTTTCTTATTTGGGCAACAAAATGCGGCATACTGTAATAGATCAAATAAAAAATGTGTTTTGACTTTAACATTAATGGTTCAGCACTATAAATTTCCTATCCCTAGTTTGCATACTCATGCAACCAGTGATTTGTAGGTTTTTCAATATATTTTTATCTTGAATTTTGTTGGTGGCAAGGTCAGATTAAAGATGGCTGACATCATTACGAAAACTGCAATTCCAGTAAAGGCTTTTTATATGAATTGTATTGAAGAAATATGTACAAATATACTCAGCTTATCTATTCAACCTATGCATGACTAAAAAGTCAAAAATATAACACATAACAAAAACATATATATGCAGAGCTACAGGGCAGCAACCCGCCAGAGGGCTCTGCTGACAGCGGCAGAGACGCGCGCCTCACCGTCTTCGTCTGTCTGGAAGGCGACTTCCCGGCCCTCCTTACTGCCCTCGGGGTTGGCGAGAGTCAGGCGCACATGCACGAGCCGAAAGGGCGGCAGGTCGCGCAGGGTGAGCCGCGAGCCGTCCTGCTCCACGGCCAGGCACTCACGCACCGTGGCGTTCTGCGCGCCGCCGGCCACCGCTGTGATATAGCAGTAGCACAGCGATACAGTATAACTGTGACATCTGGTCAAGTTGTATCCCAGGGGCTCCCACTGCAAGGTCAGCTGGCGGGACTGGATCTCGGTGGCCCTTAGGCCTCGGATAGCGCGCATGGGCTCTGGGGACGACGAGCAGGCGGGAAGGAGAAGGGAGGGGAGGAAGGAGCACAGTGGGGGAGACAGAGAAGAAGACGCAGATGTGTGAGGAACATCAGGGCAGCGTAACAGGCCTAGGAAATGGCTTATGGTGCTCCATAAACTTTTGGTTGCAAAGTGCCTTTTAGTATGTGTTTCTGCAGTACAGTTAATACCTCACACCAGCATTCCATTCCAAATTGGCACTTTAAGCAAGGCTGCAACAACCGATTCATACTGTCAATAATAGTCTGTAATATAAATAGTTGACAAAAAGGGTAGTTATACATTGACTGCGTTTTTGCAGTTCGTTGTGTAAACTGCATACAATAACATCACTACCTGGTACCGATAACATTGGTGTGTTAAGTCTAGTTCATACTTCACTCTTCTGGCAAGCTGTCTGCACACACTTGTCCATGGATGGTTATGGTCGGCAGACGTGCCCAGCAGTGATATTCCACCAGGCCAGCAGAGGGGAGATGCAAATACTAGCAGTGTAGTGAAATAATATAAAAAAAATCTATAATCTTGCTGACAAAATAAGCCCCCCCCCGCGCAGTCGGTGGATTTCATCAGTAAGATGAAATTCTGGAATAGCGTTGCTGTGGAAAACACTGTCAAAGCACCAATACCATGGTTACCATGACATGACAGAGACAGCACATCTTCGCTTTTTTGCCACTTTGTCACTTTAAATAGATTCTCTACACTGTATTAGGTTTTTATTAAAACTGTGACTAAAATACCTCTTGATACTTTTCAAATAGAGAGTCTGCACTTTTCTTTAAGCCTTGCGTTTTAGTCCAAGAAATCAATTAGTTGATCGCTTGATCACATCGTTAATCCATTTTCAAAATAATCGTTTTTCTCAATCCTAGTTTTAAGAAACAGTCATGTGTACCCAATGCAGCATAACAAGCACGACAAAACACACAAGCAGAGTACTGATATTTTATGGGTTCCACTGAAATAAAGGAAGCTGGTTAAGTGAAGCTGATTAATCCTCATTGTTGACGCACCACAGCACGCAACAACGAAATGTGTCCTCTGCATTTAACCCATGTGCCAACGTGACATAGCAGGGGGCAGCTACGTGAGTGCCCGGGGAGCAGTGCTTGGGGATGGTACCTTGCTCAGGGTACCTCAGTGGTACTTGCGGGTCAGGGACACGAACCGGCAATCTTTCAATTACACGGTTGCGTCCCTAACCACTACACCACCTACCTGCCCTACAGAAACTTAAGCCCGAACAGGGACTTGAATCCTGGACCCACAGGCCAACCATGACCAGGATAAGTTTCAGAAAATGGGTGGATGGACTCCACCTAGAATATTGTGTGCAGTTCTGGTCACCTTACCTTAAAAAGGACATTGCTGCTTTAAAAAGAGTTCAGTATTAGGGCTAAAATAATGACTCCTGATCTTAGAGGACTGTCATATGAGGAGAGGCTAGCTGAGCTCAATCTGCTCAGCCTTGAGTAAAGGAGACTAACGGGGGCATGATCCAAATTTATAAGTTTCTAACAGGCCTAGATGCTGTTCAACTAAATAGTTACTTCAATAATAGTTAATTATAATTAAGTTAAGCCTCTTTGCACACACCCACCTACCCTAACACTATAGTAATACACAGATAGAGAGAAAGACATGAAAAAACAAGATCAAGCCCAAATAGACTGATGGATCCTGGTGAATACCATGTAAAACAAATTGTGTATACAATTACAATAAAAAGCACTATTAAAAAGCAAGCAATTTCATTATAAAGCCTCTCAATGGCAGACTGGGGTGCCCAGACACCACAATCAGCATAAGACTAAAGAAGCACTTCTTTCTGAATGAATATGAAAAGTTGAATTAGGCCATTTTGCTCTGATTATACCACCTGAGACACTATAAAACCACAGAGGCCTTAAGGATAGCTGATCCACAAGCCTATCAGGACACAGCTGAGAAAAGCAACCTGGGTTGTTTGCCCATTGTAAAACTCACAGTGCTGCCATATGTATAAGCATGTATATGTAAATGTTTCCTTTAGTCTTCCTGGAGGCAAGGAAGAGCCTGCCCACATACCTATGCACTCGAACCTGGAATGAAGCCTTCCAATTAAACAGGAAATCCAGTAGAAAAAATTACTGAATCCCTAAAGTTAATGGAGCTGCAAAAATAGGGTATGTCTGTACCTAGCAGCCCTGGGGCTTGTATCACAAACCGAGATTTGTTGGTTAGCTACATAACTTGTCAGATTTAAGGTGCCCCAGGTTAAATGGACTTTATGCACTTACATTTAGCACAAAATACCTTAAATCTGACACGTTATCTTGCTAACCCAAAAATCCAGCTTGGTGATATAGGCCCCTGGTGAAGCATGCAAAGGGGCCATATGGCTTTGCTGCATCATAGCTGATTATTAAGCAGAGTGGGGCAGATGCAGGCAGACATGCTGGGTGAGGCAGCTGTGTGCCCACAGAGCTCTGCTCCGGCCTGAAGATGCCCCAGCATGGCGTCTCAGACAAATGGCAACTCAGGCGGCCTACAGGAAAAGGTCACGCGTGTGTTTAATGATAAACATGGAGACGCTAAACTAGAGCCCCCAGAAGCTCAGGGACAGCAGACACAGTTTACGGCGATCACAGCCAATGTGTGTGTGCCTACCAGGGCTGCAGCAGCAGACTGTACCTAGAAATGGGCCCTAGGGGGCGGAGCAGCAGACTGTACCTAGAAATGGGCCCTAGGGGGCAGAGCAGCAGACTGTACTCAGAAGGGGCTCTAGGGGGCACGGGAGTTACGTTCTAAAAATAACCCGCAATAGGCAAAATCCACTAAGTAGTCAGCTTTATTTTTTACAATTATAGATGTTTTAAAGCTGTAAAACCCCTCACTACACACTTTTTTCTTAGCATCTTCCTCTCCCTTTTGGGTGCTACTGCAGATGCCTTTGACGGTGCAAAACGTTTCGTCGACATTGTTGGGTTTGTTGGGGAAAAACTTACAAACATACAGTACGGCACTTCAGAGTCACACTGCTTGCGATCGAAGATTTATGTAAATTTGACAAGCTGAATGCATTCTGTACTGTACAGGAGACATGGCAGGGAGGAGATTGACTGACAATGGTCTATAGCCAATCAGCACCCAGAACACAATGCGCTAATCAGGACGCAGAACACAATGCACTGTAAAAGAAAAAGCATGCGAAATTGCAAAAAAAAAAATCCGCAAAACTGCGAGACCGCGAAAGGTGAACAGCGAGGGACTACTGTACTCAGTAGGGGCCATTAGGGGGCGCAGCAGCACATTGTACTCAGAAGGGGCCATTAGGGGGCGCAGCACTGTACTCAGAAGCCTATATATACATAATACACAGACACACACAGTCCATCTATCCCTATCGTTATGGGGACTCCTATGGGCATAACCCTGATGCCTTAACGCCTACCCAGCCCTAACCTTTTTTTTAGCCATTTTCAGCCTGAGAGCAGCTCTCACCCATGCAGTCTCCATTTACTGATGAACAAACCAAGGCCATTTCAGGCCGTTACTGGCCACAGCTGTTATTGCTGGGTCATGAACCCAGGGTACTTGTCTTCAGAGGAACCTGATCGTTTCTGGGAGTTTGGAAATAGGCAACAAAGGATAGAATGAAAAGTTTTACTTGAAAGCCATTACATGAGGCTAAAAGTGGCAAGTTGTGCTCCATGTGTGCTGTAGACTGAGGCTGTCACCACTGAGCCGGTGGTCTACCCTCAGGCCCGTTACCCCCAGGTCCACCCCCAAGCCCAGTACCCCTAGATCTGCACACTCAAGTCCACCCCCAATCCCACTGTCTCAAGGTCCACCCCCAGGTCCCCTGCCTCAAGGTCCACCCCCAAGCCCGTCATCCTCGGGTCTGTCCCCAGGCCCGCCAACCCCAGGCTCACTGCCCCCAGATCCACCACTCCTCAGGCCCCCAGACCCTCTCACCTGCACATCGGGTGCGACTGACCAGCGGTGGCCCTGGTGGCCCCGTCCCCCCTGGGCCAGGCCGGGTCAGCAGGGCGCTGATATGGTACTCAGTGTCCGGCTCCAGGTGCCACACCTTGTAGGTGGCAGCACTGACACCATGCACCTCGGCCCAGGCAGAGTGGCTGGCGCGGTACTGCACCTGACGGCGGATCACAGGGCCATCGCCCAGCATGGCGTCAGCATTAAGCTGGATGATCAGGTAGGTAGGGCCGGCCCGCAGCAGCTGGGGGGGCTCTGTGGGGGAGGGAGGAACTGTGGAGGACACAGGGGTGGCACGTTACATTACTGACACACAGTACACACACATATTTCTATTCATATCTTTGTAGGGACGATCCATTCATTTCTATCACCATGACCGTAATTCCAGCAATGACAACCGTAACCACTACCCAGCGCTAACCTTAGCCATAAGTAACCAAACAAAATGCCAGACCTCTGACATTTGTATTTTTTTACAGTCACAGATTTTTATAAAACGGAGTTAACGAAAAACTGGTCCCCACAACATAAAAATAACCAGGTAATTATCACATTAGGTGCTTTCACACCAGAGGTCTGAGACCTGGAACCTATGCAGCTCCTGGCAACTTTCGTGTCTTGCTTTCGCAGCAGAACTGAGACCTTTATGCTAAATAAGCACGGGACATCCAAAAAGCTCATAGGTTACACTTAATTCGAAAAACACTGGACAATTGGTCCCCACAATGTAATGTATACATAATACACAGACACACATGGTACATCTATTCCTATAATGTAGTAATTATGGGCATAACCCTAATTCTGACTATGACATTCTTAACCCCTACCCATATCCTTAACCAAAAGTAACCAAAGTACAAAACTTCTGGCATTGATAGGTTTTCAATTGCATTCACAGAAATAAGGACCAAAATAATGTCCCCACAAGGTAAAAGTAACACACTGTAATAATTACAAATCCACATTTACCAGTTTGTAAAAACTGAAAATGCTATCTCCCCGGGAGCCAAGCCATCACATTTGTGGCATCTCAGCAACACCAGCTTCTGCATCAGAGGAGCATAAATGGGGCTTCTCATCTTTATTGCCAAACTAATTTAGCGTTAGTTCTTGTCATGTGCTTGTCACGGAAAGCTTTTCATACTCAAGTTTCAGCTGTTGGGAGCTTGCTAATATTGGGAAGCATGTTTTCTTGCAGGCGAGCTGGGTGCTTTGCAGAGAGGTGGCCGTGGCGGTGAGCTTCTCAGCCTCCTGCTGCTCACTCGCACGCCCACGCTTCACTGGCCACCACTCCACCACTTCCTGATCTGCTTGTAGTGTTATGTGAGCCAGCAATATTGAAGGGTGTTCTAATCTCGTCTCGTCGGGAATTCACAGCTGTCCAGCTGTCACACACATTCCGCAGAGCGCTGGCAACGCCGATGCCCAGTGTGCAGCTGCAGCCAAATTCTAGGTCAATCAAGCGCTCACAGCCAGTGACAGTGAGGCTATATTGTCAGCCAGGAGTAGGCCGAACAGGACAGCCTGCTTCTTGGCTGGCACACTCTCTGCAGGACGCGCCAGTGTCAGGCCGGAACAATCTTCCATTTTGCCCGCTTTGTGTTGGAGAGCTCGCGCCTGTGAAGTTCCCAGTTCCTGATGTCCATAAAATAGCAGCATAAACATTTGGGAGGGGGGAGTGTCAGCTGTATCTCCCATCTTAACGTTCACTCACACTGCATCTACTTGCTGCCTGAATGCAGTGCTTCGCCCTCACTCACTGCGAACATTCCACTGGAAACAGGGCCTCACCTTTCACAACGAGTTGAGCGAAGTTGGAGACGGCGGCCCCCCGAGCTGAGGAGCTGACACAGCGGTATAGGTGCTGCCCCCCCGCCGCCTGGCCTGCACCCCCCAGCCAGCCCACTGTGAAGGTGCCGACAGAGCGCCGGTGGCTCGTCTTCCACACCGAGGAGGCCTGCAGCACTGGCCCACTGTGCTCCTGCAGAGGAAACACACAGTGGTGTATGAAGTCACCAGGTTGCGCACGTGCTCATATGAGCGACTGAAAGGGAGTAAAGGGAAGAGGGGGAAAGGGTACAGGGAGAGAGACAGAGGCTTTGGCTTTTAAAAATCCCTTTATTTACACAACGGCACGGACATTGGCAATACAACACTCAAGGGAAGAGATAGAGGAGAAAAACACACCCCATCGCACAGAAATGCCAGAAATGCCAGGAAGCATCACAATTCCAGCCCGAGGCCCCCGTCATCACCACGCTGACACCCCACCCTGGCCCCATGCAGTCAAGAAATCCTGCCCAGCACACACGGCAGTCTGTCATACCCCAGACCCCAAGCAGTCGCCGTGGCAACATGCACGCTGTGTCGCCCCACAGCAACCTGCCACCGTGCAGCGACCTCTGAGCTGGCTTCAGCCGGAAAGCAGCGATGCGGCTAGCCGGCTCGACAAGTCCCTGACCCCCTTCCCTCAACGGTACAAAAAGCACAGCGGCACGGATCCAATGCCGGCCAGACCAGAAATCAACAAGCCTCTTCTGGAGATCTCTGCGCAGTGCAGGGGCCGGCTCCAACACCATGGACTTATGCCTCGGTCTGGATGCCACCAGGTTATTCGCCACCAACACCCTCCCCCTGTAGGACAGCTGAGGCAAGACCCACATCCAAAGAGACAACTTGGCACAAACATCGTCCAGTGGCCTCTCCCAATTCTTACTCGGGGAGGCTGCCGATCCGAAGTGCACAGCCAAATTCATCACAGCCGACTGAGCCCACTGTAAGAAGCTCAGCGATATAGGCAGCACCAGATCCTGCTACTGCTCACTAATATGGCACATACACTTACTCCAACTGACAGGAGCCGCAGATGCCTTCTCATATAGTGCCAGATGTCGAGGAAGTGCCTGAAGATCTCTGTCCCCCCTTACAAACACAGAGACATCGTCAGCATAGGCTGACAAAACAATGCGCCTAAGGCCCTGCAGCCCCCGCAGACCGGCTCTCAGCCGACACAGCAAGACCTCAATGGCCAAGCAAGACAGCTGACTGGACAACGAACGACCCTTTGTGATACCCCCCCGCACTCCGATGGGGCAGCTCAGCCCAGACCCTACCTTAAGCATCACGGACCCCTCAGCATGCAGTAGCTGTATCCAACACAGGAAAGCTGCCCCCATGCCAAATGCTGCAAGAGTGTTTAAAAGGTAAACATGACTGACCATATCAAAGGCCTTATTCCTGATCTACAGAAATCACCCCCAAATCAAGCGAGTCAAGTCTACCCAGGGCCATCACATCCCGCATTAGGAACAGATTGTCCATTATAGTGCGTCCAGGACCACAATAGGCCTGACTAGTGTGTACAAAGTCCTCCATGCAGCATGCCAACCTATTATAGAGGTATTATGACAAGATCTTACAGTCAGTGCACAGCAAGGACAAAGGCCTCCAATTCGACAAGGATGCCAAATTCCCCTTCTTTGGAAGGAGAGTCAGCTAGTCGGCGTCCTTCCTTTCCCCAATGGCCACTTTAGGACCTCAAATAGATCCGGCTTCAACAAGTCCCAAAAAGGTTTACAAAATACCATTGGCAGGCCATCGAAGCCTGCCGCTTTACCAAGTGACAAACCCTGAACTGCCGTTGTCAGTTCCTGGAGCTGAAGGGTTGCAATTATGAGCCTCTAAGGTAACATCAGTCTGTGCACGCATGTCTGTAAATCAATGTTCCTGAATGTGTTACTGAGAGACTGTCAGCACACATTAGTGATGGGAAGATTCTTGTGGCACGGCTCCCAAACGGCTCTTAATGGCTATCATCTGTAGCCTCAGCTACTTCTGTTTAATATTTTAATCAAACTTTTAATTTTAATTGAACATAAAAACAAATTAACAAAACACTGCAAACAAATCCTCAGAACAGAAACAGAACCGAATTCAGTAACCAAACAGTATGTCTTCAGTGCAGGTTTAAGGCATTGACAAAACTTTTAAAACCTTTGTCCTCCACAATGGAAGAGGGCTGGGAATCAGTGGCAATCATTTTAGCTAACTCCTCATCAATACTGTGCTGTTTGGCAGGGGCCATCTGCTTTGGTATAAACTGACTTTTGCTTTGAGTTGCAGTAAGAAGGGTTATACTTGCACTACTAGTAGCTGCTGCAACAGCAGTTGTTGTTGGTTTGGGAGCAGACACCCCAGGGTCAGTAGACGGTGAGCCAGCTTGCCCTCTCTCCTCCAACTGCACTGTGGAATGGACAGTTCTGATGTGTCTGTGCAGGTTTGTGGTGGAACCTGCTCTTACTGTTATTTTCATTTTACAATGAGGGCACTCTGCTCTGCTATTCCCAAAGTCTTTAAACTGCAGCCAGACGCTGCTTCGTTTACGGGTGTCAGTCATATTTACGTCTTTGCGACTCACTTGCACTCTCCTCCTCAACGCTATCTGCTGTCTCACTCACTGACTGAGGGGACGGACAGTCGCGTCTGTCGCCCTTCTCTGTTTTCACGTAATAGTATGATCCTATATCCTCACACGTGATTGGCCACAGCATGGCCACATGCTGCCAATCAAAACAAAGTTCTGCCGTGAGCCACTGAGATTAAGAGCTGACTAGCGAAAGGAAAAAAAAAACTGGGGAGCCGGCTCTCACTCAAAGGGACTCGGCTCTTCTGATTCACCACAAAGCCTCGGCTCTTAGAGCCGATGCTTTTGCTCATGACACATCAATGGCACACATGCAGCTATACATGCATGTCTCTAAATCAATGTTCCTGAATGACTTACTGAGAGAATACATCAGCAAACATGCAGCTGTGCAGGCATGTCTCTATCAAAGTCCTGAGTGTGTTACTTATAAACTACTAGCACACATGCAGCTGTGCAGGCATGTCTCGATCAAGGTTCCTGAATGTGTTACTGAGAGACTACCAGCACACATGCAGCTGTGCATGCATGTCTCGATCAAGGTTCCTGAATGTGTTACTGAGAGACTGCTAGCTGTGCATGCCCTTGGACATTCGAAAGACCTCTTGTTACAATATCTGACATGAGACAGTCCCTCTTATCCTAACCCGGCCCTGATTTTTTTTTTTTTTTACAAGTGACACTGTTGGATGTCCACTTATTGCTCCATTACCCACCTCCAGCAGGAGCTGCTCCAGCTCTGAGGCCCGGCCTAGCGCCACGCACTGGAAGCTGGCATTCTGCCCGGTGTTCACCTCCACGTCACCCAGGCGGGAGAAATGCGGCACCTTGTCTGGTGTGGGGAAAACTATTGTCATCGTAAAACAGCTGCAGCCAATCTGAACAGAGACTGCACCAAGCAGAATAAAAAGACAGAGAACCCCAGACCGGGTATGGGTCACAGTGCATGAAGATAATGAACAATGGAGGGAAGCATATTTCATCAAATAGAAGCAGCTTGCATCTCCAGCAACCAGAGAAGTCAGGCTCAGACAGGCCCCTCTCTGGTTGCTGCAGGCCACACATGCATGGTGTCTGCGAGATGTTGAGATGGTCACATGTACAGGGGTCAGTATCAGAGTAAGTGGGCACTGGCTACTGAAGTGACCTGTGATACTAAGGGATCTTCTTCACACTAACCTAGTAGGGCCACTAAATGTTCTGCACCTTAAAAGGTTCTATTAATTAATAATGACAAAATCCATCCATCCATCCATCCATCCATCCATCCAACTACTCATCTTGGGGTACCATCATTTTTGTCCAGGTCAGTTTCAATAGTTTGTTTTTTTAAATGATTCTGCTGAACCACAATTCAAAAGCAATGTCTGATTTTTATTAGTTAATTTTAAGTAAATTTTTATTTATTATTACTTTTGTCAGTTTCAAGTTATTTCAGTGACTATTGTGGGTTTTTCTTTCTTTAACAGAAGGGTACCAACAATTTTGTCCACGTCTCTGTATTATTCATTATTAGTTGTATCGCACATCATGATGTACCGATGCATTTTCAGTTATTCAGAACTTGAAAATTTCCAAACTCCTACTTGAAAAAGCACTACAGAAGAGCTTAAACGGAATGAATTCATATTGCAAATTTACGCAAGCTAATGTTAATTCCACTAGCATTTGATGTTAACATAACATGGTGATTCACACAAATGTACTAGCAGAAATTAGTACATAGTACAAATGTTTATCATGATGTACACCGTGTAAACAGCAAACAAACGTCTCTTCAATTTTATATCACTGTCACTCTCCAGACCTGGAAACCGAGCCGAGCCTTCTGAAGTGGAAAACCGAACGGAACTGGAATGACGCAGTAACCGGTCTCTTTTCGCAGTACAGGTTGGGTACAGCGTGGCTCCTGTAGGCCAGTGGAAAAGCACCAGATGTGATCATTTGCGGGCTACACTGTCCCTTAGACTGATCTCTTGGGAAGAGAAACGTGTTACTGGGCACTAAGGAGAAGGAGCCTCTAGCACTTGACACAAGACTTTGATGGCCGACTGTGATAGGAGTCAGAACAATGTATCTCCCTGGAAGACGTCTTCAGTCATGAGCCTAGTATGAGGAATTAAAAGGCTGATTTTACTGTAACTTAAGGGTATCCGTGATAACCAGAAGGAGGATGGTGAATGACATGATAATGCTCTGTGCTACAGTGGCAGGATGCGTGCCTGAAGCTCACGTCTGAGAGGTGCCCATGGGGGCAGCCCGAGTATGGCCGCAGTCATTCCCAACAGGACGGCCGTTGGGCTGCCCCTGACCTCCTGTCACCCTGTTGCTCACTGCGCATACTCACGGCAGGGGTAGTTAAGCAGCAGGATGTCATCCAGGCCCACGTAGCCACGACTCGCTGGGGAGATGAAGGCCTCAAACAGAACCTGTGTGAACACGGACAAACACAGGGGCTTAGTTGAGTAGAGTCAGGCTCCGTCACACTCAGACCACACCCCACTTGGGCCCAGTGACAGCATGGCATCCTATTAAAGTGTCTCATGCGCTGTGCCTCTTGGGACAGGCTCCTGGCTCTATGCACTGCATAAGTGGTTATTTTTGTAAATATCTTTTGCAGATCTTTCTTTACCTTCATTTAGATTTAGAGCAGGCACAATTTCCTGTTGTAACATCATTTATATTTATTGATTTTAGACACACATGCACAGCTGGCTGCAGCCCTAGTATGGGGTCAAGTTCAAGTGCAAATTGCCAGATGAATGCCCCTGGACGCCCAGCCCAGCCCTGACTACATTCAAAGATTCAAAGATTTAAAGATTTTTATTGTCAATTCACATTTTATGTGCAAAACATACATGAGAATCGAAATGCCGTTTCTAGCTCAGTGATGTGCTCCAATTAGAATCAAAGTTTAATCTATATACAAAATTGTACAAAACCTCAATTGAAAATAACAATAATAATAATAATGATAAAAAAGGCAGTAAATTGTAAGGGTGTGAAATGTAAACAGTCCTTGGGACTATAGCGCAAAAAGAAAGAACAGAGGTAGTCAGTGAGTATATTACTGTCCAGGGGCAGGGGGCAGAGTGGGGAGGTAACAAACAGAGTTTAGCATCCTGACAGCCTGGTGGATGAAGCTGTTTAAGAGTCTTGTGGAGCGGACCCATCCCTCCTTACCTCCCAGCAGTCAGCAGCAAAAGGAAGCAGAAAGGAAAATCTGGGTTCAAACATGCTGCCATACGTGTCATATTCTGCTACTGCCCTAGAAATTGATTTCCATTATTGTTACTCACATTCTGTTTAGTTATGGCTCTCAGAGTGCACTTATGCAGATTTTTATACATCAGAGGGGGTGGACTTTAAGGCTGGGGGTCTGGCTCCATGTCTATTTGCCAGGTTTTGCCCCGGGGGGTGGGCTTTAAGGCTGGGGACCTGGCTCCTGTCTATTTGCCGGGTTTTGTCCCAGAGGGGGTGGACTTTAAGGCTGGGGGCCTGGAGTATAATTGCAGTACGCTTGCGCCAACTGGGAGCCTCCACAGCCGAATGTAGTATGAACAAAAGCTGCTGCGCGGGCAACTGTCCACAGCCCAGAAGCGCATAAAAGCGCCTGCAGAAAGCGTCCGTCCATCCATCCATCCATCCATCTCCTACCGCTGTTCCGCAGAAACTGCAAACTAAGATCATCGGACTTTCTTACTGTACCTAAATTAAGATAATCCTCTATGGGTGGCAGGGTGTTGGGTGTGTCACAGCGAATTCATTTCAGTAAAGAATGCTAACAGCTGCAAGCTCCAATTGAAAACTCATCGACTCATTTATTTCAGGAATGTTACAATGTGTTTGCCAGTACGTAACATTCTCGCTGTCATTGTTTTGCTGTTGCTGTTGTTGCTGTGTATACGCTGCTTTATTGTATTATATTTGTCTGTACTGTAAAGTGTCCTTGAGTGTGAGAAAAGTGCTATATAAATAAAACAGTATTAACATTATTAGTATTATTATTATTACCTCATGCATCCATTATTATAACTTTTTTGTTCATCATTGTTTTCTGAGTTTGCAGCTTTTTTCAATACGGTGGTTGTATTGTGTTTCAGAGGCAGGCTGTTTGCAAAGAAAGTATTTACAAAACCAAAGTACCAAAGAAGCACCCCCGTTGGTTTGGTACTTGCAGGTCTTTTGGTATTGGTTCTGGACCAGGAGTCAATGGAAAAGGGAAAGTACTGTACCAAACGCATGGTACCTGGTGCAGTGGTATAGCGCCCTTTGACCTGGATAAACCTTGGTGGCGCACACATCACAGCGGGCAGCACCATGCCATGCCGTGACACGCCACAGTCACAAACGTATGTCTAGTGCTCAACTGTCAAGGTGGCGTAGATGAGCCGTGGCCTGAATGCAGCCCTGTGCCCAGGACACTCCCAAGAGGCAGCTGCATTTCTGACCTGACTCACACTGGGCTAGCGTCATGGCGATCTGCTCTGGGCAGCATCATAGAGCCTAACCTGGAGAAGCGTAATGGCCATCTGGTCCGTGCGGCATCGCAGAGCCTCACCTGGTAGTCACTGGGCCAGAAGGTGCTGACGGCCAGCTCCACCTGGTGCCACTGCAGACCACATGAGCCAGAGGCATTCCAGACGGGACTTCCCAGGGGCCCGCCATTCACGCGCACAAAGACACGCAGGACACCGGGACTGTGGCCATCGCGGCTGTACAGGAAGTAGCTGAACTGAACACAGTGTGTGTCATTTTCACTCAGGGGGCGTAGTGAGAGGCGAGCGCGTGCCCCCTCGGCATGCTGGGAAGAGTTCACCAGCATGAATGACCCTGCAAAGAAAAATGCAGTAGGGTTAGAAAAGCCGCTTTAAACAGCTATCGCTCCAATCTTTGTCACCATGATCATGATCAGCACTGTAATTATATTTTTCTTAGACAGTGAGGCGGTAGGTGCCGTCATCCATCATCAGTCACTCAGAGTTATGAGAGTCCATTGCGTCCACGTGTCCCATGTTCACCGCGAAGCTGTGACTTGTGTTACTTGCTGTTCTCTTTCTCCGCTGCCTGCAGGCAGACGCTAACCCCCAGGCGCCAGGCGTGACAGCAGAAGGCCTCTGTGGCTTTCTTTGCCCCCAAACCAACAGAACAGTTACCTCTGACATTTCAACCTGCCAAGGCTCTTTGATGGTTTTTATTCTGCTGTTTTGTTAAGGCTCTTCCTGTTTCCTTCATCTATCCGTGAGAAAGATTTACGTTAACATAACTGCCAAGTCCCAACATTTACCATCTGTGCCTAGCACACAGAATGTGAAGGGAGTAATTTAACCAAAAAATAAATTAATCTTTGCTTCAGCTTCTCTACCTACATACGTGTATGTCACTCTCTGTAAAGATTATCTCTGGTGGATAAGATCTCCATAAGTCATAATAAATATCTTATTAGTCTTATATTATTAGAATGCATTCTGGGAAACACAGTTCGAGGCAAATGAAAACTTGCTTTTTTTAGAGTGCACGTTGCCAACATCAGTACGACGCTCATATCACCCTGGGAGGTTTGTTGCTCCACAAATCCTGCCAGCATAGTATGGCCACCAGAGAGCCGAGGCAGGATATCACGGGATTCATTACACACGCTGCAGAACTCTAGGGCTGCAGTCTTGATCCCAATCTGAACCTCAAGAGGTGTGGGTCATTCTCAGGGCTCCTCTTCCAGTAATCTGGCCATCTCAGATTCCTTAAGGTGAATATTGTATAGTGCAAGTGCACGTGTAGTACACAGGCACACAGGCTAAGGAGGTCTGAAGCAGGTGTGTGGCTGTTCCCTGAAAGGCAGTTTAGGCAGCTGGAAGGACCTTCAGGCGTGAGAGCGTGAAACACGCGTGTGATGTGGCCCACAACCCCCACAGTGGAAAAGGAGCGTTGCAAATGGCAGGATCTCTGCAGCTTCAGCCCTCACTGCCACACTCGCCTCCCACTGCCTGGGCCAGCAGTAAAGGGCCTGGGGTTCTGGTTCCCACAAACGGCACGTGTGTTCGCAGTGATATGCTGCTGTGCCGTCGGCCTGCTGCAGTTCTGCAGGCTCTCACGCTGGCGTGTTTTTGGCGTGCCTGTCATGAAGCGCCCACACGTCGGCACCCAGCACGGCTGAGATCCAGCAGGAAGGGTTAGCCGCCGGCTAGATGCTCGGATCGGTAACCTTTGGCCGACGGCCAAGCGGTGAAGATCCCAAAAGATGTCAGTGAAAAGCAGAATTTAAGGTTAATATATTCAGGCCTCAGTCTCTGAATCTCTGGCAGGGCCCCGTTGTCCCGGGGGGTGCCGCCTTTTCCGGAGGCCTCGGGGAGAGTTTAGGGCGGCCACAGGGAATTGATACCTCCCAGGTGTCTCGGACTATGCCTGCAACCATTTCTCTCTTAAGCCCTTTCAACATTAAAAGGGGTTTGCAGTTCTGTTGTTGTCTTTCAAGATCAATCTGTCTTTCATTTCTTGTTTATTTTGAGCTTCGTCACATTTAATCCATTTTGAAGATCATTCCAGTTTTTGGAGAGAAGCTCAATTGTGACTCTTCAGCAAACAAGAGTGTAACAAACAATACTCGAACATTCTCCTGAAAAGATGCCTATTTCAGAGCAACCTTGTGGGGCAGCTGAGTAACCATTACAGCTGACATCACAGAGGCAGAGAGAGCTGCTGAGCAGAGCAAGCTGTTAAGATGATCTTTTTAACTGGGGATATCTCCTAGCGGGTGTGTGAGAGATGGATGAAAGTCAGATGGATGTCACAGCAACATAACGGGAGTCAGAGAGCTCTTTCCACTCTCTCATTAAGTATTTGTGTGCAGTAGTGCTGTCTGACCAATACAAATACACAAACACGGCTGCCCCATGCTGAGGGACATGGATCATAGTGGTAATTCCTCCACAATATAGAAACCAAACAGGCTGTCCATCAAATCTGAGCAACACACATTTCATGAACCTTTCAGAAATGTCGACATTACTTTACTAATTTACAGACGCACCTAGTGAGACATGTCACACATTAAACATGCTTCTTGTCCACATTGTCTAAAAATGACACATCGAAATTCCAAGGTCAGCAGAGCTCAGCTCTGCCCGGTGCTGTCTGAGAGAATCAGAGAGAATAAGACAGGAAGAACGAAGCCAAGGGCAAACACACTCTGATCTTCATTTCCATTAGTCCTCTGAGTCCATCACTTCTTTTATCCAGCAGACTAGGAATATTGTTTTGGAATATATTTGGATGGTTAGCTAGCATTCTTATAGTTTTTGGGGCAGAAAGGGGTGTTTTAAGCCCGTGCGGGGGTGCCCTGCACACCCTGTCCATCTTTAGGGAGTCTAAGAACTTTTGCTACCAC
Organism: Petrocephalus sullivani; assembly: GCA_026780845.1. Classification (NCBI taxonomy): domain Eukaryota; kingdom Metazoa; phylum Chordata; class Actinopteri; order Osteoglossiformes; family Mormyridae; genus Petrocephalus; species Petrocephalus sullivani. Next base: position 16,963,575 of record JAODKM010000044.1, on the reverse strand, counting down.
TCAACAAGAATCCCTTCCAGACGGCAGCCATATGCCCCAACTCTTAATCATAACATTGTTCTACTTTCTTTTTGTCACAGGAATCAAAATATTAGCCAAATATTTTTTTGTGTGTTGAATTCAAATATCTAATCAGAATTTCCGCATCACACAAGGATTTTGAGGAACACAGAATTAAACTATACTGTACATGTATTTACAGTATAGCACATGGTGAAACGCATCTCAATCTAAAATTAGTAGAAGTGCATGATTTTTTTCTGCTGCACCTGGCCCTCTGGACCATCCCTCATAAGGGTCCAGCAGAAGTTAGGAAGCAGACTGGGATTTCACTCTATATCGTTTTTCCATTAGAGAGAGAGAGAACAGGTTACTGCCTGTAGACTCTGGCAAAACAGACTTACGGTAACTTCTGCAGTTCTATGGATGGTCACAAAAAGAAATGAAATTTTAAAGTACACTTGAATACACCTATGCATTCTTAATGAGGAATTATATATCAATATACCCAAAAAACGTCTATATGAGTGAATAGCAAAATTGCATTAAAAACTGCATTTCTAAAATCAGCATAACTTGTACATAAAAGACACCCTTACTTGTTCTGTGCCAAAATCGTTGATTAGTGTAACAATGGTTTCTTTTACATCAGATGGCGTTTGAGGCCTGTTCCATGGCCGTGAATAAATGTTCCACGTCTCCACTGCGTAATCCGAGATTTTGTGGCATTAACCAAAGACCGTGTTCATCCGAGCAGAAAGGCAATGCTAATTTTGCCATTTTCCACGATGCCACATGTTAATGTGCCGCTAATGACAGTCAAATAAACTAGCTGGACACTGATGAAATGCTTTGCTCTCCAAAGCCAAAAGAATGGATGATTAAAAGGGTCTCAGAGATAAAGGAGACCCTACTTCTGGTTTCATACTCTGCATATTGCATCAGCAGGTCCTCAGATAAGAAACACTTGTTAGGACCCCTGATTGCAATGTTCAAATCCTGTGGACGGCAGAGTGATTTCTCCTTTGGGCCCTTGAGAGACGCCCTTAACCCCAAGTGGATTGAGCTTGCTGGCCCTTCTCTCTCTATCTTACAGTGCTTTGTATAAAAAGCCTCTGCTGAGTTCATGTAATGTAACATCTCCACTTGTAATGTAATGTAATGTAATGTAATGTAACATCTCTCCACTGGTAATGCAATCTAATATCTCCACTGGTAATGCAAAGTAACATGTCCATTGGTAATGCAATGTAACATCTCCACTGGTAACGTAATATAATGTAACATCTCCACTGGTAACGTAATATAATGTATCTCCACCGTTAGTGTTTTCTGTACAAATATCAACCAGCCTCTGACAACCTGTGCAGTTAGCAACAAGGAACTGTGGGAGAGGAAATAAGAAGTAGAATAAAACGTTTGCTTTTACTTGCTTTTCTGAGGACTTCCTAGCCATTCATTATTCAAAAAACAACTGCTAAAGGAAGATGTGCGTTCTGCCTGGGAATTCAGCTTAAATGGTGTACTGTAGCAGTTTAATTGTAAACCCCAGGCAAAAACCCCAGGAAAACTCCGATCTACATGGCAGAAATAAATCAGCATTATTAGACACCCAGTTGGAAACAGGCAGAGAGGAATACTATCCAGTACCCGAGAGTGCACTGGGGTGTAGTTGCTTTTTCTGCCCTTTAGGTGGTGTGCTCTCTCCATCGTCATAGCAAGGCCATGCTGACCCATGTCCTCCATAGGCAGCAGGCATGAAGACACCCACAGTAACGCAAGTTTGTTTCTATACTTCACAATTAAAGCTGCTTAGTGGTGTAGAAACTAAACCAACAGAGCAGAAGGCTTGGGTCTTAAATCCCAGGCCAAGCCTTGGTGTGACAGTCCTACCCTCTCTGACTGTGCCCTGCAAGAAAAAAAAGATATGTCAGCATTTGTGTCACTGGAACCTCTAACTGTATAAATATTTAAACTGGTAAACTGTAAGCTGAACTACTTCGGATAAGAGTATTTGCTTGGCAAACAAATAATGCAATAAAAACCCTTTACCCACCTACTCCCGGGAAGAGAAACACAATGACTTAAAATCGTCATTGTCAGGGCAATTATAAATAGAGCTGAACACACTCTTCTGTAGTTCACAACTCTTGTGTGTTCTGCATGTTCTGCAAAAATACTCTACAAAACATGTACCTGCAGTGCCTGTTAATCAAAGCTCTTTGTTTGAGACTCAGAACCAGGTAACTAGTAGACAAGTAATTTCTATGGATGGATGGAGTGATGGTTGGACAGATGACTTAAAAGAATAATGCACATGACCCGAGGCGATTTAGTACACCTTTGTGTTTCATGTGGTATAAATAATCGGCAGCCACCTGAGAGGAGGAATGCATGCGGCAGAAATGTAAGGATGCTATGGGGATGTGCAGATCCCCACACACACCAGCACAGACACACACACACACACACACCCAAGGGAGACAACATAAACAATGCAGAGTGAACCTCTGTGACCAGACACTGAGAAAACGGTAAGCTGTATAAGCAACAGCAGATAAGGGCCAATGCCACAAATAGGCTTTAACACCCTTGTCTATCAAACACAGGCAGGGTGCGAAATACAACTAGAGCCAACTGCTGAGGAAACTTGAGTGTTTCTCTCATGAACAGATGTGAGGACAGATGGAACCTGTGGATAAGGCAGAAGGTAAGCTGGCCCTCGGCACAGGCCGGAAGCGAGCAGCTTGCTGCTGCCTTGGCCTTTGCCAGTCCACTTCTGGCCACTCAACTGAACCCATGATGATTAAGGGCAGACGCTGAAGGCTACCTGATCTCATACTCTTGAGGAAGGTGTTTCTTCTGAACTCATGTAGAAGAAAATTCAGCTGTAAACATCCACAGAAAAAAACCTGCACCTATCTGAACATATTTTCAGCTAAGGAATAAAAAAAATAATTATTATGATCACTTGCTTTGCACCTTATGCCATTAGATGAGACCAACAACACAATGTGTCAGTCTTCCAAAGGGAGATAATGCACAAGAAGGTCCTGCCTGTGCACCTGCATACACCTACAGCCAAAGCAGCACTGGAAGGTCCTGCC
>JAODKM010000044.1:16839425-16859883 GCA_026780845.1 Petrocephalus sullivani | reverse complement strand
CATCAGCGCCTCTACAGCCCAGTCACCGACTGTGTTATCAGGCTGCAGCACTGGTGCCTCTACAGCTCAGTCACCGAATGTGTTATCAGGCTACAGCATCAGCGCCTCTTCAGCCCAGTCACTGACTGTGTTATTAGGTTGCAGCATTGGCGCCTCTACAGCCCAGTCACCGACCTCGTTATAAGGCTACAGCATCGGCGCCTCTACAGCCCAGTCACTGACTGTGCTATCAGGCTGCAGCATCCGTGCCACTACAGCTCAGTCACTGGCCTGGGGATGGTGGTGGCTTTGTGGTATGATGCTCCAGTTATTCCCACCCACCACCAGTGGGTTCCTGAGCAAGACCCTTAACCCCAAGTTGCTCCAGGGAGATTGTAATCCCTGTAATATGCTGTAAGTCACTCTGGATAAGGGTGTCGGCTAAATGCCATAAATGTAAATGGCCTCGTTATCAGGCTGTAACGTCGCCGCCTTGCAGCCCAGTCACCGACTGTGTTATCAGGCTGCAGCACTGGTGCCTCTACAGCCCAGTCACCGACTGTGTTATCAGGCTGCAGTACTGGTGCCTCTACAGCCCAGTCACCGACTGTATTATCAGGCTGCAGCCCAGTCACCGACCTCGTTATAAGGCTACAGCATCGCTGCCTCTGCAGCACAGTCACTGACTGTGCTATCAGGCAGTGTTGGTGCCTCTATAGCCCCATCGCCATCCTCGTTATCAGGTACTAGCGTCAGAGCCTCAACGGCTTAGCTGCCAGCCTTGTTTTTCAGGCTGCAGTGTCAGTATACTTACAGCTCACTCATCATGTTTTGCAGGAGTTTCTGTCCCATCCAGCAACACTGGGGTTCCAGATATTTCGGGCTCAGTATACACAAAGACTCAGGTATGGCTGCTATTCTTCACGTTACTTTTGGACACCGGCGACTGTGACCCTGACTGGCTGTGTTTTTGCTTGTAGACTTTTGACAAGCCGGCTTTCCACACAGCCAGTGCTGCTGGCGCGGCCTTCGGCCTGCCCTCTGCCTCGGGGGGCTGTGGTCCCATCAGCACCGCCTCAGCAGCTGCCTACCCTGCCCCCCCCTTCGTGCATGTCCTAACCCCACATCAGCAGCCACACTCACAGATACTGCACCACCACCTACAGCAGGATGGACAGGTGAGGAAATGTCCTGCTCTCTCTGCTGCTTACATGAATAAAAACACCATTATTTCACATGAAGGATGGGAGCTGCCACAAACCTGGCAGCTTTGTTCATTTGAAATTGACACGGATTTAAACGCGCATACGTTTCATCGAAGCTGGCGAATGTCAGCTGGGGATTAATGAGATGTGCAGCGCGCTGCGGTTCATTTGCTGCTGTTACAGCACCCCCATCCTGCCCCCATCTGCTCACAGGGCGCCACTGCACAGCGGAGCCAAAGCTCTTCCATCCAGCAGAAGTCCCAAGGTAGCAAGTCGGCATACAGCAGCTTCAGCTGGGGAGCAAACTAAAGCCTCTCATTGCCTAAAATGTGACTGACGTGTCCCTACAAAGCCCCCACTGACTGGCCGTCTCCAGCCGGCAGCACGTCGTGCCTGTGTCACCGACGGAGGGGTCAGCACTTAAGAGCAGGGCAGGCTGGGAAGGATGTCGTCATGGGGACCACGGCTGCGCAGAGGGAAAACGGACCAGTTTAAACCAGAGGAACAGCAAGTGCTCCCAGCTTTTCTCGTAACAGTGCAAGCAATTTTTCTAAAAAAAAAAATAAATAAAAATTAGTAACAATTCTTTTTATTTTTCTAATCTGCTGGAGGAGAGGAGTTGTCAGTTTGTCTCACCCCTCGTGTCATCTTGCTTTATTTCCCTTTGTGACAGTTTTTAAAGATTAAGTCCATAGTGCAGTTCTTTAAAAGAGTGTATATGGGATCTTGCTGTGCGTGCGCCCGCGTGTGCGTGGGAGCCAGCTGACTGAGCTGGGGTGTCCCTTGGCCCTGGCATCTTCTTTTTTTTTTTTTTTTTTTTTTAACCCAACACTCTTCCATGCCTGTTAATACTAGACACCTTAAATTTGTTATTGATGATGGAATTTTTTGTCGGTGGCATTCCTTTTGTACTGTTTCATAATGAATAAGCGTGTTGTGTGTGTTTGAACACATTTGTGAAAATGCATTGAGTACTGTAACCTGTTCTTCATTCGCAACCATGAACGTTCGTTTGTTTTTTTTTCCTCTGTAAAGTATATATAAATAATAATGAAATAAACAAGAAATTGACATTTTCATTGGGTGTGGATGTCTTTTTAAAAGCTTTAAAAGTTTTGTTTGCCAGTTGTCTGGCTAGATTTCTCTGGACTGTTAAACACCATAGAGAAGATTATCAAAATCAGGTTCTGGAGTTGTAGTGCAAACAAGGTTTCCTCTGGTGATGTGAAGTTGAAGATGCCGATGGTAAAAGGCAAGCCTGATTTAGATGAGGCTGATGACTAACACTGACTAAATTATTTCTAAAATCATCATATTTAAATTTCAGTATGAGTAAAGGTCAGTATGGGGAGACTCATTGTAATGTGCTGCATTTTTATGTCTGCTGCTTAAAACTTCTGGGAAGCATTCCAGCATTTCACACAAAACTCTAGCTCAATGAAGTACAGGAGTAATTATATATAACTATCTATTCATATCTGAAGTGTTACATGGAAAATGATCGAAATAAATACTATGACATCAGCAAGTGCTCCCTCGCCGCATCAAAGCCTGCGCTTGCTTGCCAAGCAACAAATTTCAACAAGTATGGTCTGTTAAAAGCTATTAAATGCCCCAGTGAGCTTGTCAAGGCGATGGAGATGGGAACAGTTCCTTTGGGCTCAGTCTGCTGAGGAAAGGGCGAGGCCACAAGGTCCCAGAGGCTTCTTGTTTTCCTGTAGTTCTGACACTGAGTGGTACAGTACAGTTATTTATATACCGCTTCATGGCTTACAAGGAATCCATGCAGAGGATGTGATGTGAAGATGAAAAATGTCAGAAATCAGTGCTGCACATAGTAAAAAAAAATGTTATACAGTGGAAAGAGCTATGCTTTAGTGCTACACTCCAACCACAATATTCATGTCTCAAAAGTAATCTTAATGAGTCAAAATCCTGTTAAACTGCTTCCAGAGCTACAAACTACAAGGAGCATCATGCTCCTCCACAAATGTCCAAACCCTATTGTCTGACACTGCCCGAATCATAGCCTAAAAAAATATGCTAAGCTGAATTGCAGTTGCCGAATAACCTGTAGGTGTGAATGGTGTGTGTGGGCTCTGTAACGGGTTGGTGTCCAGTCCTGGGGTATTCTCCGCCCTAGATCCATCATAGGTCAAATAGGTATTGGAAATGGATGGATGGATCATACGGTGGAGAGATCAGCATTTCAAACCATTGTAAGTAGGCGGCTGCTACGCAGGCATATTTGGCGAATCTTCGGTAACCAAACTCACGTGGCATTTCGCGCGCACGCCGCAGCCCTGGCTCGATTTACGGCACCCGCGGCGTGACGTCGTCGCGCCCCCGCACAGCCCTGGCTCGATTTACGGCACCCGCGGCATGACGTCATCGCGCCCCCGCACACCCCTGGCTCGGCGGCCTACATGTCGGATTCTCTCGCAAACAAATGAGCGTATTTGATTTGTTCCGTGGTTTTTTCGGGGTTCCCGGTGGCCGCTACAGTGGATCCGGCCGAAGGTACGAATTTGTGGAAAACGCGGAGCGGAGGCTAATTAGCAAAGTAGCTGACACCACTGATGCGCTTAACTGACATCTCAAAACCTAAAAATACCTTAATACAAAAATACTGAGCCACAGTCATTGTCTGCTCACCTCTAGCCTCGTTTATTGATCCTATACTGTAAAACGGAATAGTTTCGTTTCCCATTGTGTTGCATTAAAGCAGATGTTAAGCTAGACGGCCAGTATTGACTATCGGTGTTAGATGGTGACTTCAGCTGGTCGTAGTTCCTCCTTAAAATACCTTTCTGTTAAACTCGAGCGATTTGGTGTATTATAAATACTAAACGCAGAGAATTGTTAGCTATGGAGCCATGTCCGGATGATTGTTCAGAACACCAGCTTTGTTGTGGCGACGTAAATAGAAGATTGAAGCTGAAATGACTTAATAAAGGAAATGAGTTATCGAGCTATCGAAACTGACAACCTGCAATGTAATAATCTGTTTAACTAGCTCTGTTAGTGTCTGACAGCCCCGTTGCTGGAGTCGCCGCATTTAGTTCTGTCATTACTACGGTCATTTAGTTATATATAATTAAACGTTTTGAATGCCAGCTAATATATTGTTTACAACTCTCATTGCTTCCCAGAGTCAGGACAGAAGCATTTTTTCTATTTATTCATCTTCTATGTGACTTCCGCAGTACAGTCCAAGTGAGTCTGGAGCCAGTCCCCACACACAGCACAGGAAAGCGCAGGAGACTCTGACATGCTTTTTTTTTTTCAGGGATCCATTCTTTGATGGCTTGACCCACGGTGATGACGATGATGATGAGGATGATGACTTCAGCAGTGACTATAGGACTGGCCAGCACTATGACGATGCCTTGAGGTTTGGGTTCAGTTTTGGCCCCTCTGGATTTCGCATTCAGGAGCCCCAAGTGTTTGGCCAAGTCATTCAGGAGATGGAGGAGCTCTTCTCGTTTCTGAACACGTGGGATCGCCAGCCGGGCTTCCGACATTTCGGTACCTGCTTTCAGGGCTCTCGCTGTTTAACTGTCACACACCTTCTCACCTACTGCCCGTCTATTGGTCCTTTATTTATATTAAGTGTCTCAGTTTTTATCAGGAGTTTTGTTTTGCAAAGTGCTATTACTTTTGATCTGCCTTACTCTGTAACATACTGACACATGAAAGAAAGAAAGAGCCAGATTCCAACGGAGGAGAGGAACCAAAAACTCCCAATTAGGGATTAAAAATAATAACCTCTGGGGGTCCAAAGTCAACTGGCTGCCCAACACCCTGGGCAAGCTAACATTACAGAAAAAGAAAGAGAGGGCCTGCTTGCTAAAAGCATGGTGTAAGCTATGATCAAGGTCAGAGCCAAAGTGTATCGATGACTCCACGCTGGCCTGTTTAGGGTGGCAGATTGAACGCTGCACCCACAATGTTACAGTTTGTAGGTCACATCCATAATGCCACCCTTCCATGAACCACGACTCCAACTCAGATGGCGCCCAGCCCCGGACACCATCCGGACAGGCAGGAAGGCAGAGAGCAAGGGTGGTCAGAACGTGCATAGACACCTTAATGGACAAGCATAGTAAAAAATATAATAAATACCATTTGTTTACACACTGTTCTTTCAACCCCCACTCATTTGTCCATTACTTTTGCTATGTCCTTTTCTCTGCTTTTAAAGTTTAGTAGCTTTAACATAACTTGTGAGGGACATCGTCCTCAGTGTCTTCAGTCTCCCTTGCAGGCATGCCTCAGATTGAGGCCCCGCCTCCTGAGGCCGGCATGGAGCACAGTGGCACAGGAGCCAAAGCTGGCTCCCTTAGAGACTTTATGCTGAAATCGCCTGACCGACCTGCAGCTCCGCCCACCAATCTGCCCCCTTCACGCCATTGGGTACCCTCCTCCAAGGTACAGCATGCCGCGATCGCTCACGCTTTCAGAGCGTTCATGGCATGTGCCAATCTGACCGCTGCCCTTTTCCATCCTGACTTTTTCTTCTCCTTGTCTTGATCCACCTGGCCGGACAGTTTAATGACCTGTGGAGGGGAAGCCAAAAGAACGAAGAGGAAACTGATATAGTCCGGGAGGACAGAGGTAGATACTAATCAGTGGCTTGTATCCTCCATGGCATCCCTTGAGTCATGACACAGACCTGAACCATGGGCAACATGAGCAAACCTATATTCCAGATGTTTTCATTTTAGTTTCAGTACACGGCCAAATCAGACTGTTATTGTATAGTCCAGTTCACTGTGACCTATCTGTGGGATTACATCTTGTCTTGGCTGAGGCATAACTAGTATTAAAAAACATAATCCAGTTAATCACAATAATAGGCTGTGATTGAACATGATTAATCACAAGTTCAAAATGGAAGTATTTGCTTGTATTTCTTTGAAGATGAATCAAATACATGTCTGGTCTTGGAGGAAAGAAATGCATGCCACTGGTAAGCGGGATCACATAGAAGGTGGGGAGAATTATACTGGTGTCTGTCGGCTTAGGGAAACAAAATGTTTTGCTTCACTAAAGTTCCTTTTATAAAGCTAAAGGCGGCGCAATACTTTGCATAATACATTTTTCGGACTGCCGCACTTTTTTGTTTTCACATGGTAATGTTGTCCTGATGATACATTAATATTAAAAAGATTTTTTTATATAAGATATAAGATATATCGGGACTGATATGAGTTTTTGTGTGGTGTTATATATTCATCCTGGGGTTCAGATTAGATACTATAGATATTAGATATTATATATACATACATGTATGTATGTATATATAATAATGTATATGTATCCTTCTTAACAGTCTGCTCTTTAATACGGCACATGGATCTCTATCCCAATCAAAGCCGTGCTCGCTTGTCCCTCATTTATCAGAAATGGGTTCCACTAAACAAAAAGCCCTAATCACCAGACCCCCCTGTCGTGTGCCACTGTGTTTTTCCTGTCAGGTTTCACCAGTCTCCACTATCTATTTTCAGATTTGGACTCGCAGGTCTCCACAAAGGGCCTTGAAGAAATCTTGAGTCCCTCTCCCACTCCGTCTCAGCCCACGATCAGATCTTTCTCGCGGTCTGTTATAATCACAAAGGTTGTGACACCGGACGGGGTAGGTTGCCAGGGTTGTGGTGAATGGGGCAGTGCCAGGGGGGGAAATGGTGGGTGTTAATAATAATGTGCCTGTGGCTTATATGATGCTCTCATATTGTGTATGTCAGGCAGTGGAGGAGAGGCGTACAGTGCGAGACGGCCATGGGAATGAAGAGACCACAGTCATGCGCTCGAGAGGTCCGCAGGGTCAGCAGGAGCCTGCAGACCAAGGTTAGGATTAGCTTCCCTGCTCCGTTTGTTTTTTCCCCCTAGTGGCTGCTATGTGCACTGTTGTGTGACGCAGTAGATTTTCCTGCTGTGGAGCCCTTCTCTCACATGGCCTGTAACCTTGTTAGCATTAGCTTCACTCTCTTTTTGTGACCCACTAGCTCAGGCCTATGTTAGGATTAGCCTCAGCTGCCATATTAGACCCACTGCAGCAGTACTTCTGCTGTGTGTTCTGTTTGATCTTTTGATTTTTATTTTATTTGATTTTTTAGGTGCCTTCCCTCCTTCAGACGGACTCCGGGATGCCTCTTCCATTTTCTCCCAGTTTTTTGGGGGATTCAGGGGCTGAATAAAAGCTTGTATGTGGCTGCAGTCCTGGGGTGGGTAAGGGTGGACACTTAGTCCAACTGTGTACTTCTGTTCTGTAGAACTATATCATCATCAAGGGTGTACCCCTTCCCATTTCGGCTGGCCAAAAATTCAGGCACCTTTTGTGGAAAGATGTAGCAAAAATGTTTTAGTTTCTGTTATGTATTAGATCTGAATAAACAAGATCATTGTAAATAATAAAGTATGTTAAAAGAAAAGTCTATAAAGGTTAAAGTGAAGGTGTTTTCTCTATAATGGAATTTTGTTTGTGTTGGAGCAGTGGTCAGCACTGTTGTCACACCTCTGTGACCTGGGTTTGTGTCTCTGCTGTGGCTCTACCTGTGTTCATTTGGTATGTCTTCCCTGTGTCCTCGTGGGGTTTCCACTGGGTTCTCCTGTTTCTACCTACAGCCCAAATACATGCAAAGCTGAATTGTAGATGCCACATTGTTTGTGTGTGTGCGCGTGTGCGCGTGTCAGTATATGTGTGTGTGTGTGCGTGTCTGCACCCTTGTTTATCAGTGGGCAAGAAGACCCGTGTCATCAGCAAAGAGAAGCTCTCAGATGAGTTGCTCTACGGTCTTGGGGTGGGCCTGCAGGCCCAAGTTGAACAGGCTTCCAGCAGTGCAGTAACGAATGTAGATGCCGTCTTCGAAAAGAGGAGGTGCGAAGAGGCAGCCTTGCTTCACTGCAATTTTGATTAGCAAAGGCTCTGAGTTCATCGCTGATCTTCATGAAGCTAGATGAACATGCCAAGGAACTTTGAGGGACATCCTAGATACTGCATGACTTGCCATAGATCTTACCCTGCTCACAGTGTCAATGGCCTTGGTAAAGTCAACAAATGTCACATATAGTCCCCTATTTTGTTTCCAAAATTTCTCTTGGAGCTCCCTGAGAACAAAAACTATGCGGGTGATCCCCCAGTTTGGTTCTAAATCCACATTGACTCTCTAGGAGATATACTTCTGCAATGGTGGGTATCAGTCTGTTTAGGAGAACTCTTACCATGATTTTTCCTGCAATGAAGAGTAGAGTTATCCCCCGATAGTTGGAGCAGTCAGACTTTTCCCCTTTAATCTTGTACAGGGTGATGATGACTGCATCATGGAGGTGCTGTGATAGTTTTCCTTTTTTTTCCCAGCAGCAGATGAAGAGCTTGTGCAATTTTGCATGGAATGCTGGCCACCTTTGCCTCCAAGTTTCTGGTGGTATTCCATCCACTCCTGCTGCCTTGCCGCTTTTCGTCTGCTTGATGGCTTCGATAATCTCACCGAGTGTAGGAGAGTCATCCAGCTCAGTTTTCTCTGGCAGTCATGGGATGTGAAGTGCTGAGTCATGGAAGGAACGGACCGAAAACCGAAGGACGTCTTTTGAGGTCTGCAGGATGGCAGTTTTGAGATGTTCTCAAAGGGTTTCAGAAGAAGGATCCATACAGCAACTGAGATCCTCAAGCCTCAATCAGTCAGTTAATTCATACTGTTAAAAAATCAGTTACTATTGCACTTGTATTATTGAAATTATTAACAATCCAAAGCAAATTGCAGTTTTCATATTCATACTGCTGGTGTTCTCTTAGGCAAAATATTGAACTCCTACTTCCTTTTCCACAGATTTGTTCCTACTGTGTATCACTCCATTACTGTCAACCATGATGCTCATAGGAGCATCTCACATTGCCAATCGTTTGTTTAACACATATGTTCTAGATAGATAGATGGGTGATATACAACAGCAAAGGAACGTAAAGCACTCAGATACAGACATACAGAGCAAAACCTCAAGTCAAGAGAACAAAGACACAAACAAGCAGTGCAAACAACCTCCTCAAAGACAAGGTAACGGCCTAACGCCTTTTATTGTTCCAGTCCTGTTCAATAGTGAATATTGTCCTCTTTGAGGTAAAAGTGACCACTTCAATGCAGCGACTTCTGCAGGCGGGCTGTTTTATGTGAGATTCGTGAGGTCATGTCATCGCCATAGATTAATTGTTTACCGAAGGCAACTAAACAAGCCTGGCAGCTCTGATGCAGCGACACATGCAGAGTGATGGGAATGTACTTCACAATGTACCATCAAGTGGTGACTGCTGACACAGTGCTGCACCCCAGCCATCCACAGGGTGTGAGACGCGTCCCATGGTGCCTCTCCCCCCTAAATGATACCCAGACAGTGCAGGTGGGAGGAGGCAGAGAGCAGCATAAACACGCCGGATGGGCGGCGCGTTGCGCCCAGAGTCCGACAGCCAGCAGAAGCCCGACCTCAGCTGGTCGCAGAGCGGTGAGTCAAGCTGACATTCACAAAGTAACATATCAGTTTTTAATGTGTTCATTTTATGCCTGTGTCCTCGTGGGCTTTTATGCATTTTATACGACTTTCGTTAAATTACACTTAGTGAAATTAACGCAATACCATGTATTACAAGAAGAATTAAAAGAAATTATTTTCAGAGAAAGTAATACAATGGGCTCAAATGAGTATTGTCGTTGAGCTGTAATTTCGGCTAATGTACCTGACAAACTGAAATCGTGTGAATATATATATATTTTTTTAATATATTAATATTTCTATATGATATTTTATTAATATAATTATATATTTAAATAATTGTAAATCATTACTTTTTCTGCGATTTTGTTGCATCTTTGGCATATAGTGGTATAGAATAAAAATATACCCCCTCTCTGTTTAGGATTAACACCTTTCATCATCCAATTAGAGAAATCTTACCATTATTGCAGGTGCTCAGCTGGGATCGGGGGTTCCTGGGGCAGTTAAGGGAAGCCCTGTGACTTGTTTGGGCAATAGGGGGAGATTTTCAGCCCCCCCCCCCCCCAAGTTGCTGAGTAACAGTAAAGAGCTTTAAAATATTTATTTCCCAAGAATTTTTGCTGCTAACATCATTATAGTTTGACATGTTGTTGACAATGTTGTTTAATTTTCAATAATAATGTTTCATTTTCATATTCATGTCAGTAGCATACACTAACAAAACATTATGCAGATTGAATGGACAGCATGTTCTCTGTATAGCAAGGCATTATGCATGAAGAGAGTATGTTCTCTGTATAACAAGGCATTATGCATGAAGAGACAGCATGTTCTCTGTATAACAAGGCAATATGCATGAAGAGACAGCATGTTCTCTATATAACAAGGCATTATACATGAAGAGACAGCATGTTCTCTATAACAAAGCAATATGCTTGAAGACATGTTCTCTGTATAGCAAGGTATTATGCATGAAAAGACAGCATGTTCACTGTATAACAAGACATTATGCGTGAAGATACAGCGTGTTCTCTGTATAACAAGGCATTATGCATAAAGAGACAGCATGTTCTCTCTGTATTTAAATGTGTTTGGACAAATGTTCTCAGAATAAGGCACTGGGCTCATGGCAAAATCCCTGTGTGTCTGGTTGGTTCCCCTTCAGGTTCCAGTGGGATGCCTGAAACTGCACAGTATCTAGGCAGCCGGTAGCACAGATCACATTGCATAGCAACGCACCCCATGACAGCACTGGAAAAGAAACAGATTCATTCAAAAATAAACAAATAAGATGACCGATTACATGGAGTACTTATATAATCATGTTGCCATGGGGAGTCATTCCATGACAACATAAGATGAAAATTAACATATTAGCTCACATATAATGTATGTTACATTATATTACATTATATTGCAATATGTAATATAAATTGTATGGCAGCGTATCACCATCACCATAGTAAAATAAGATTTGCCCAATTTTTTATTATACGTATCTGGTTATAAACTACAGTCAGTTAATTTGCACATAATTTGTCTCTGCTGGAATAGCCTATTCCGAGTTTTATGGTAGTAAATTTATTTGCTCAAATCTTTGTAATAAGGCACATTTGTAAATAGTCATGCAAAGATTCATCCAATTCTATAGTGGTTTTTTGGGGTTAAGCTGAGAAACGGCTTCTTCCCCACAAATGTCAATGTGCTCAGAAGTAGCTTGTTTACAGCATCCACTCTCCGCCCCACACCCTCCACATACAAGCTGGTAGCTCAACTGAACATAGTTTTGTTTGCACTGATTGGTCATTCGTTTGCACTAGCCACTCGTTTTGCACATTGTGTACCACCGGTTTGCATCATGGCCTCTTAGCATATTTCCAGCACAATCATTTTCTTTTTGCTTCCTTACTGTGTCTTATGCTGTGCACTACCTCATGCGTCTTTTGAACAGAACCATAATTTCCACATTTTCACCTTTGTGATGAACTAAAATGGAGATTGTGAGCCAGGCCTTCATGTCCAACATCAGTGCCTGACCTCACAAATGCTCTTCTGGATGAATGGGCAAAAATTCTGACAGACCTACTCCAAATTCTTGTGGAAAGCCTTTTCAGAAGAGTGGTAGCTTTTATAGTTGCGAAGGGGTACCAACTCCATATTAATGCGTGTGTTATTCGATTCAGTGCTGAAAAACATTAAAGGATGAAATTTAATTTTGAAGATTTATAACATGCAAATGAATCACTCAAAACACCACAGTCAGCTCATTTGGATGTAGGATTTGTCGAGGGTGATAACAGTACACGGACGACTGCCATGTACTCTCAGGGCGCTCCCCTTTCAGATTTAAAAACCCTGCAAACTCACTTCAACAGACCGGGATGAGTCATGGAAAGCACTGAATGATTTTCATGAGCGGACTGACATCGCACTCTCTCGTACCAGCAACACAGCTCAGGAATAAGAAGAAGCCGGCATGCTGATCCAGGTGGCAGTGGCCGTATCTCTCGGCCTCCTGGTCCCCGGACTTGCCGGTGAATATCCATGGTCTCTCTCTACCTCCAGGCTGTCGATATTACAAAAAATGCATCGTCCTTGATCATTTTATGTCCGAGATAAATGTAGCATTGGTAAAAGAAGTAAATGCTACTAGAAAATAAGCATTTCTAAACACTAAGGTGTTTTCAATATTCCACATTTATGATTGTGATGCTATTTTAATGTCTGATATTGCATCTGGCTCATCATTTACTAAGTGATTCTTTGTTCTTTTGCTCAGTGCTGCCACCGGAACCTGCACCACCATACATGCTCCTCTCCAACAGCTCCTTGCTGCCCTTTCCTCCGCTGCCCTTGGACTTCAAAGACAAAGCCCGGAAGCTGGTAATCCTCACCGCTCCACTGCAGCCTGTACATCACAGGCCAGCACCCGGACCCAGACTCACATACCCTTTTCTTTCCTAACAGATGAACAAGTGCCCCCAAATGGGTAAGATCCATTTCTAATTCTTCCAATACCCTTGGCTCGAGTCCCCAGGCTAAGTGCTTTGTAAGGGCGTCGCTGTGCTGCAGACTTCTTGTCCATTTCCCTCTGTATCTGTCTGGCTGCAGGATATCCACCGTTCATGGTGATGAACAACACAAGCAGGTGAGCACGTGCCTCTCACCAGTTACCCGTGTGCAAGTGTGTTCTTCCACACATTTATTCATGTGCATTCGCGCCTCATGGAGCAAAATGTGTGTCTTTCCGTGGTTGTGTCTCTCAGTTCATTAGTGCAGAAAGGCCCAGAGTCCAGTCCGTTCTCTCTGTTCTTCCCTTTGCTCTCCTCCTTGCCTCCACCACCGAGGTCTCAGTCTCCTATGAATCAGTTTAACACTACAGGAGCCATGAGCTGGGTAAGCCGCGCCTGCAAGCCTGCAATCACTGCGAAAACCTGTGGTATGAATTAATGGGGAAAATTCAGCACTACCGGATGGGCTGGCAAATGCTGCTATGTGCAGTCTGCTGCTCAACTCCCATCTCTTCCTTTTACTGGCCGGCTGGGAAGAACATCACAGAAAGGCTGATGAACTGCTCCAGCTTACTGCATGCAGTTGAGATGTTGAAGAACACATCGGTGAGTTCTGCGACTCCCTGAAGGAGGTGCAGCTATGCAGCATCACCATCAGCTGTCCGGTATCCCTCTGCATTCCTGAGGTGTCTGCCATCTCTCTACACAATCTCTCTATCTATTTTTGCCCCTCATCAGGATGCTCATCAATGTCTCTTGCGGGCCTTTGTGGCCCCTCTGGCCTGGGAGGCCCTGGTGAATGGGTCCAATTTAAAAGCCCGGGAACGAGACCTGCTTCTCTGGGCATCCAAGGTTTTCCTCCAGGAGGTACCGCTACCCAGCTCTGGCTTACCAACAGAGTTGAATCGCCAACAGCTGTTAGAAATGTAAGCTGTACTGTATACTGGAGCTTGATAACACTGAAGAATGCCATGCATTCCGGAAGCTGATCCAAGTACAGGGTATAGGGCAGTATGACGTGGGTAGGACGTTATCCTGCATCCGGCCCTGCAAGTCCTCCAACTTGCAAAGGAAAAATTTGGGGTTAGTGACAGAATTGGCACTCCAGCCAGAGTAAAAAAGCTTCACGGAGCTCCGTTCTTCCCAGTAGATTCTGGGGTTCACCAGGGCTGTGTTCTTGCACCTGGAAGCTCTGATCGGGGAGCAGTGTCTGGACTGAGTGTCTGGACTTGCGCTTGTCCTGGATAAAAACCAAGATGCTGGCCTTTAATGACCTCCGCCATCAGCAGTGTGTCTGTCTGCAGGGAGAGTGTCGACCGCATTGAGGGGCTCACTTATCTCAGCAGCGACATTCATGTCTCTGGTGACACTTCCTATGAAGTCAGTAGATGGATTGGGAGAAAATGGGGGATCAGAGGAGAGGGGTCTGTGGCTGCAAGACATGGACACTATCCAGTGACCTGATATGAAGACTGATATGAAGATTCCTTTGACACACTGTCTCTTCTGAGAATCCTTGAGTAGCACTGGTTTGGCTTTGTGTCGAACAAGCAATTGCTCAGGGAGTCCCCAATGAGGCACATTACCTGCATTATGAGGGAGCGTCAGTTACGGCACTATGGCCATGAGGTGCGACTCCCTGAGGATGATCTAGCTCACAGGATCCTCATTGCTGAGGGCCTGAGTGGCTGGACAAGGCCAAGGGGACGCCCACGTAATACCTGGCTGCAGCAGATAGAGGGCCATTTCTGAAGGGTGGGACTGGACTGCTTGTCGGCCTGGGGGGCGGGGGGGGGTTGCTGACCGGGATCCTGAGGTGTTTTGTCACACAGTGCATGCTCCCCAACCTGACCTGACCTGACCTGGTACATTAGTAATGCATAATAAAATATAAAAAGATATATGAGTTTGAATGTATTATAATGAGTTTAAATAAAAATGTCTGATAGAGCTGCCTGCACTCTAAATAGTCAGTAAAGATGTAAAGATGGATTGCCACATACAGTTGTCAAGTGCCGTGGAGCAAATCTCTTGTGAAAGGCACTATGTAAAAAGGAAATTGAACTGAATTGAGATTAGCAAGTCTGTCTCCCTTCCTCAGGATGGGTGTGTTCAATGAGATGTTCGAGTCAATATCCAAAGATCAAAAAGTCAAGATTGTGAGCTGGGTCAAACAGCAAATCAGTCAGAACCACCTGAACTGCAGTGTCCCACTGCCCTCTGGATCCAGCCCACCTGGACAGCAGAAAGCCAAAGGTCTGTCTTATTTGAATGTATTTGACTAATAGCAAACATTATCATAGTTAAAATAATTATAGAATCAGTGTGGCCAATCTGACAAGCACCTGCCACCACCACAGAGCTCTGTCTGCCCGGCCCGTGGCTCTCGGGCGAGGTCATGAGCACCATGGGTCGCTTCCTAACCCTGCTGCCAGCCTCCGAGTTTAACAGTGTCCCTAAGGAAGAGGTATGGTGCTCTTTCTCAGTATAGAGGACAAGGAAGTGTCCACAATCAAATTGTGCTGCTATGTTTTGACCACATTGCCAACATGTTCCTCTCTGTGCCTCTTCCCCCCAGCTCTGCCCATTTATCCAGTCCGACCAGTTTCGAGTCTCTTTCCGGAAACTGGGTGACGACGGTTCCACCCTCGGCAAGACTCTGCTCAGCAGAGTAAAGCAGGACTGTTTCTCCAAGCAGCAGGAGTTCCTCCAGAACCTCGACAAGTGTGTGTTTGACTCTGAATGGGCGTCACTGACGATTACATCACTTCCTGTAACAGTACACAGGAGCGGCTCCTAAAGCAGCTCTGTGCGGACAGTACTGTGCACCTCTAAACATCGTGTGACTCGGTCGCTTTGGTGTATCATTATTTTTTTTTTGCTTCTACATTCCTCATTGCTTCTTCTCTAGACTGGGCCCCCTGACTTGTTTCTATGGCGATGCCACGTCTCTCAACGTGTCTCTGATTGAGCGGCTTCTCCCGCAGCTGGCTGACTGCGGTAACTCCGTCACTGATAAGGTATTCCTGCCCCAGCATCCGGCCTCATCTCAGTCCGGTCTCTCAGTCTCGTGACCACGTCTTCACCCGACCCCCTCCTCTTCCAGCTACGGGCCGAGGTTGCAAAAAAGCTCGTTTCTGGCAAGGGGAACTTCAGCCCGCAGTCACTGCTGTGGCTGGGCCCGGCGATGTCAGTGCTTCCCGCTTCCTGGCTGGCCAACCTATCCATTTCCACCATCCAGAGCAACCTGGCTTCTCTGGGCGTGGCCAAGTGGGGGCCAGTCCAGGCCAGGGTGCTGGCCAACACCCTGCTGCAGGGAGCCCAGGTGGGTGGCTCAGCTTGTGTGGCACCTCTCAGTCTCTCCGATTCTTCTTTCTTTTGCCAGTCTAATTGTGATAAATAATATACCTTTCCCTGTCTTATTGTATTCCAGTCAGTGAGCAGTAGAGACTTGCTGTCTCTGGGATCGGTGGTGCGGGGGGTACGCAGCTCTCTGCTTCGCAGGATGGAGGCCCAGGGCCTGCTGGGGTCGCCGGGGCTGGATGGCCTCACCCAGGAGCTCTCCACCTTGCAGAAGGTGGCGCTGCTGGATGGGGTGAGGAAGGGCGCAAGGAAAATGATTCGAAAGGGAGATTAGGACAATGAGCAGGGCAGGGGTAGGGAAGGGAACAGCCACAGCACACACAAACACACACACAGACAAGTGTACACACACAGACACACACATGCAAACACACACGCACAGGCATATACTCACACATACAGGCAGGCATACACACGCACACACACACCGCCAGAGCTGATGCTGTTGTCTGACCGTCTCCAGCTACAGAGAAACATAAGCACACCCGACCTGGTGAGCAGCCTCCCAGACGGACTGCTGCCCCAGCTATCGCTGGAGACGCTGGCGAAGGCCAGTCTGCAGTCTGTCGATCAAGTGAGGGACCGAAGTTGGAGCCGCGCCCAGGTGACATAGCCCTGCGCTCATCAACCACAGGGGCCCCTGCCCTGGCACAGCCATCTGCCTATCCATACCACAGGGGCTCCTGCTCTGGCACAGCCATCTGCCTATCCACAGCACAAGGGCTCCTGCCCTGGCACAGCTATCTGCCTATCCATACCACAGGGGCTCCTGTCCCAGCACAGCCGTCTGTCCTCCGCCGCTCACACTTAACCTCTCTGTGCTCACAGGCCGCCTTGATCATGAGCAAGATTTTGAGCAGGAAGCTGGCTCTAAAGGATCTGGGGTAAGCATCAGCAGCATGGCGCCATGTCACTATACCGCCTTAAGGGTGCCCACTGGAGACCAGATATTTCCTTTGCTTTTTAAGGAAGCTGGGTCCAGCAGTACAGGGTGTGACTTGTGAGGTGATCGATAGAACTAATCAGAGCGATGTCATGGAGATGATTCAGATGCTGGCTCTGAATGCACAGTGGCTCTCCAGAACACAGGTTTGATCACAGTTATGGTTTGGGGTTTCAGGTGAAAATAAGCTTAGATTTCAAACTGGGTATGGTTAGGTTTAAGATAAGGTTGTCATTGTGGCTTTGATTTGAAGTTGTGGAGCATTCATTTTTATGTCTGATTTTGTGTTTCGTGTGTGGTGTCTATGAATTGGTGTTTGAATATGTTTACGACTGAGTTTGTTTTTTAGGTATTTTTTAGGGTTTCTGATACAGTGTTTTGAGTCTTGCCAAAGATGTCAGTTTTATTCATCTAAATGGCTCCTCTCTCATCTTTAGGCGTCGTGTGCCAACGCGAAGCTCTTTTACAACAAGGACGGTAACTTCAGCAGCTTCGCCGGCATAGATGTGAATAGCATTCCTGTGGTTCTGCTGCTGGAGCTTAAGTGAGTCATCCATGAAAAGCATTGATCCATTGATCCAAATGTATTTGTTACTGATTTTGTAATTTTTCATAGTCCTCCTCCCGATTTTCCCTAACAGCCCTAAAATAATAGCAAGTCTGCCAAAACAGCAGTGTCCACATTTCCTGGAGAAGATGGCCACAGCCAACCTCTCTTCCCTCCCAGTCAAATCCCCTTCGTGGCAGGCCCTCACTGATAAGGCGCTGAATTGCCTGGTAAACACTGCCATAGCAGTTTCACTTGTATAGATAAAGGATGGTGTGCTTCATTTGCACATTAAAGTACCATTGAACTTAACAGCCCCACTCTGCACATCTTGAATATCCAGGGGAGGAACCTGTCCACCATCTCACCTGAGGACATCAGTCGCTTGGGAAATCTAGTGTGTGCATTAGATGTGAGGCGTCTCGCTGGACTGACCCCAGAGGCCACTAACGCCAGTCTGCTGGCTCTGGCCAAGTGTCCCACCCTCCGTCGGGATAATGTAGAAGCCATCTTCACACTCCTGAAGACCACGTATGGGTGAGTGTTCCCAGCCACCTTTTTCTGTTATGTTCCGATTCTTATGTTTTGACGAGTGGTTTGTCTCTCCGTGGTCCAGGGAGCCCTCAGGATGGACGGCCAGCACAGTGACATCGCTGGGGAACCTTCTGCTCCTGAATGAGTCCATCCTCACATCCCTTCCTTCTGAGGTACAGGATAAGGAGCTCATGATGCATCAGTGACTTCCTTTCTTTCTGTGCAGGTTCTTTAAATGCCGTGCCTTTCGCTGCTGTCACTCCCGTCACGGTGTTTAAGGTCATTGCACACCTTGGTCTCATTCTGTATGTTTCCAGCAATGGGTGAAGGATGCCCTCATAAATGTCCTTGACAACCTGCCCCCGACTCCATCCTCCAATTCTCCAGAGGTGTTCCCTACACTGACGGAGCTCTCTGCCGTGCACAAGAAGCTTTTTTTCCTCACCACAGGGTCTACACCTGCCCGCACTAAAAGAAACGGTGAGATATCCTCCTTCTGGGTAAAGGTCACATTTGCCCTCTCCTCTGTGCTCTTTATGTACTCTAATGTAGTATAGAACCCGACCACACGCTCTTCTCCTTTTGATCGATGCCCCTACCTTTCTGCTACCCCAGTACCAGCCTTCTCCTTTGTAAGCATCCCCACAATGCTGGAGATTGAGGACCTGAGAGAGAGGAATGTGTATTGGAGCCCAGCTCAGCTGGCAGGCATCTCCCCCCAAACCTTCAAGGATGGGGTGTCTATCCTTGGGACGGTCCACAATTACAGTGCCCTGCAGCTCCAGGCCTTGTGCAATAAAACAATGGAGGTAAGTCATCTTTGACATCAGTGAGTTCCTGGGTTCTCCAGCAGTCCCAGGAGCAGCTGCTGCTGTATATATCAAACCCATAAACACATTAATCTCGATTTTGTGCAAGTCAATTTAAATACTTAAATCAATCTGCCAGTGTGCTTTGTGTACTTGTATGTATATGGGGCCTTTTCCTTGAGTGGACTTTTCCTCAAACTGTCATGTATATCAGCATCTCATGTTGCTTGTGTTCTCATTTATACTGTTCTTCATCACTGGGTCCAGGTCTGGGGTCAGCCAGGGGCAATGTCCGAGGAGCAGATACAGCATCTGGGCTGTGTCACCCAGGGTTTCCTCCACACTGAGCTCCAGGAACTCAACATCAGCTCCCTGGACACCCTGGAGATGCTCTCCTCCTGTGCCTGGGAGCAGAGACAGGTCAGCAGGCAGGATTAGTGGAGGAACGTGATGAAGTTGGTGATGATGGTGGTGGTGGTAATGATGTTGGTGATGATAATGGTGATGGTGGTGGTAATGATGACGGTGATGATGATTTTGGTAATGATGATGGTGGTGGTGATGAATATTTGATAGTAACGACAGGAAAAAATCTTTTTTATTCTATTGTTGATACTGGTTTTCATTATGATAATGTACATGATGACAGGATTGATGTGATATTGTGTCTAGACTTTTTCTGAATAATAATAATTCTCTGACAGAGGACAGCAATGTGGCTTGGGTTTATGAACCATACTGGCTGTACACCAGCCAAGCTGGGAACCATGGAGATTGTGGGACTGGGCCAGTTTCTGTGTGGACTGAGTGCTAAAGAAATTGGTCAGCTGAAACCAGAGACGTGCAGGTCAGAGACCCTTCCTACTGCGTCCTGATACAGTGGGTGCTGGGGCCGTGGACAGGGGCGATGATGGAGGTGTGCTCTGTTGCAGGGAGGCACTGGGGGCACTAGGCAGGATCCACTGCCTGCCTGACATTGCCGTGCAGCTGAAGGAGCAAGTACTGAAAGCCATCGGAGCACCAGCAAGCTGGTCAGCAGCTCAAGTGAACAGTGCGGGGAACATCCTGGGTCAGTTACGGAGCAGTGCTGCCATTTAGCTCCTGCCCAGGTCATGGCCTCCTTCCTGTTTATCTGCCATATTTCTCCTGTTTGCTCTCCTCTTTGCTTACTGTTGCTGCCATCAGATGTGCTGCTCACTGTTTTCCATTACACCTTACTTGCTCATTTAAACCTGCAGGTAGCGGCTATTTCAGGGGTTTTCAGTGATAAATGTATTCTGACACATTTAGATCCATAGTCCTTGAGGTTCAGAGCTCATACCCCTATCAGCAGCCTGTTTGTCAAAGAGCTCGTGCTGGCTTTAGCAGTCCTCCATGGTCTACTGACTAATCGTAGGTTTCTGCCCCTCAGCTGCCCTGAATGCCTCAGAGTTGCAGAGCTTGAGCCTCCCTGTGCTGCCCTTCATCCAACCATCCACCATCCCGCTCATCCCCCCAGCTGTGCTGGCCGTAAGTGTCCCACTCATCCACCGGCTCCACTGGCCGTAAGTGTCCCTCTCATCCCATGGTTCCGCTGGCCT
>JAODKM010000044.1:16806501-16836461 GCA_026780845.1 Petrocephalus sullivani | reverse complement strand
AAATATCCCTCCAAACACTACAACAAACAATCGCTGCAGCTCAACACCACTTTCTCCCAGCAATCCCAGCAGTCAGTACGCTCTATCCCAGCAGCCAGCCAGTGTCAATATATATCATATATCAATATATTCCAACACGCCCATGTAAAGCGCCCTGGGACAACACTGTTGTGAAGGGCGCTATATAAAAATAAACCGAACTGAATTGAATTCCTGCGTAAGGGCACAGGGACATGTCGACCATCCCAAACATACGTCATTTATTTAAAACAACAAGAAATGAGCATTAAGAAGAAGAACGGGAGGAAGGAAAACGGAAAAAAAAATCACAGAGAAATTGATTAGGCAACATTTTTCGGGATGACATCAGTTCTAGAAAAAAATAGAAAACCTAAACCTATACAGACACACATCATCAGTGAGACAAGACTATGACAAGATTATTTGTACAAACTATTAAAAACCTTTTCTTCTCATTTTTACATAATTATCAGGCATACAGTAAAAGCATTTTGCACTAACCATTTTTAAACAGACTATGTAAAAAGTACAATCAATTCATTAGCATTCAGACAGCTGAAAGTGCACAATATCGCTATCACATTGTCACAGCAAAGCAGAAGTCATGGGCATCCTAAACCTACCAGTCTGTGCAGGGGAGAGCACAACCGTACAAAACTCAGCTCACCGTGGGGGTCCCACCTGCCGCACCTCGGCCCCCGGCCACTCCCTGTAGCACAGAAACCGTACAACTAGGGTCTTGGGACGGTGGCAAAACCCCAAAACTAACTCAAAATGAATAGAAACAGTCACTGGCCGAGCAGACTTAAGTCATTTCATAAGTCTTTAAAAGTATAACTTCAAAGAAAAAAAAAACCCAGCAACCCTGTAAGGGAAAATGTGACAATTATCAATTTGAAATAGTTAATATAATTAAATACATATAATTATATTATGTGATTAGTAGAAAAAATAGTGTTTGTTAAATCTTTTTTATTATTATTTTTTTATTAATCTCCCCATAGAAACAAAAATGCCTTTGTAGAATTTTCCTCAGTTGAACAAGTCAGTCTAGAGTGATAGTGCATAACCTAAAGGACCTGCAGGGGGCAGTTGTTTGCTCCAGCAGTTCTTAACTACGTGTTTTTTCTTCCATTTTAACATCAGGAAATGAGTGACATATAAAAGCAAAAGCTCATGGATTATCAAGCAATGAGGAAAGAACAGAGAAAGCTACATAAATCTACAAGTCTGCAGGATCTGATGGTGGGTCAAAAAGACACAGGTAACACCCCAGCTGAAAAAATAGGATATGCACAACAGTGTTCAGTAGGGAGACCATGGCGCAGAGCACGCTTCCGATGTAGAGCAGGGAGACCATGGTGCAGACCACGCTTCTGATGTAGAGCAGGGAGACCATGGCGCAGAGCGCGCTTCCAATGTAGGGCAGGGAGACCATGGCGCAGAGCGCGCTTCCGATGTAGAGCAGGGAGACCATGGCGCAGAACACACTTCCGATGTAGAGCAGGGAGTTCTGATGCAGGGCAGGGAGACCATGGTACAGATCGCGCTTCCGATGTAGAACAGGGAGACCATGCCGCAGAGCAGTGAGACCATGGTGCAGAGTGCGCTTCCAATGTAGAGCAGGGAGTCCATGGGGCAGAGCAGGCTTCCGACGTAGGGCAGGGAGTCCATGCCGCAGAGTGCGCTTCTGATGCAGAGCAAGGAGTCCATGGTGCAGAGAGTGCTTCTGATATATAGCAGGAAGTCCATGGAGGAGAGCACACTTCCGATGTAGAGCAGGGAGACCATGGTGCAGAGAGCGCTTCTGATGTAGTGCAGGGACTCCATGGCACAGGGCTCACTTCTGATATAGAGCAGAGAGACCATGGCAGAGCTCGTATCTGCTGATGAGCCTCCCTGTCCTCACACACTCAGCTTAAGCGCAGAGGTGTCTATCGGCATGCTCAGGATTCCCAAGGCAGTATCACTGACATGACCAAATAACTGGAGATGGAGATCAAGGCAACACCAGCACCAAGCAGTGCGAGAGCGCCTGCTTATGCCCCTACACCAGCTTGTCAGTCTTGTGGGCAGCGATGAAGGCCATGCCATGTGTGCGGAAGTGTGTGTTCAGGTCCGAGGCCTTATCGAAGTGCCGGCCACAAACCCTGCAACCGAGGCTGCCCTCGCCATCCTCATCCTGGCCCGAGGGCGAGGGGCTGCGGTCTCCGGGGCCCGGAGCTGTGCGCACGCGGTGGCTGATGAAGCAATGGCGGCTGAGTGAGCCGGCGGAGGCGAAGCAGGCGCCGCACTGGGAGCACTGGGCCCCAGCTTCGGTGCGGTGCTGCGGGATGTGCTGCTGGAACTCGCACTGGTCCTCGGTGGAGAAGCCACATGGCACGCAGTGGAAGCGGCCGTCGCCAGGGGCCTCCTCGGGGCCCCGGGACCGCTTCACTGGTCTGCTGTCCTCCCCACTATCCTCCTCTCCGGCGCCTGCACTCCGCGGCACCTCCGTCTCCTCCCCGATCCGGCCCGGCTCAGCCTCCTGCTCAGAGGAGCTGCCATTGGCCTCTGTTGCGGAGGGCCCTGGGGCCAGGCGCTTCCGTGACAACTCCATGCTCTGTTTGGGGGGGGGGGGGGGGGAGGGACCGATCTTTATACAAGGGAAACGGGTTGGGGTTTGCCGAAAGGGGCCCCGGATTAAAAACTCAAAAAAAAAACTTACAACCCAAATGGGTCCCCTGGCCCCCCCCCCCCCCCCCCCCCCCCGCCCCCCCCCCCCCTCCGGCTGAGGGGCGCCGTCTCGGCCGGCGGTGGGGGGCGCGCGGGGGGCGCGGCACTTCGGTGACATCGCGGCTCCCGGGGGGGGGGGGGGGGGGGTGATGGTACAGCTTTTATATAAGGAGAAATGGTTTGGTATTCTCCAAAAGGTGCCATGAATCAACAGCTCATAAACACAACTTAAGATCTAATGAGTTACCTGGTCATTCCTGCTCCTGACACCGTGCCGGACTCGGACGTGGTTCTCCAGAATGACCCGGCTGCTGAAGGTTCGCTTGCCCTCGGTGCAGTACCTATACATAGACAGCAAGGCGTGATCATCCTCACAACGTGCACAGGGTGACACTCATACTCAGCCAGTGACGGTGAATCCTCATAGTGACTAACAGTGCAGCACAGGGGGTGAGGTACGTGGGCCAAACCCGGGCCAAACCCAAAGACCCATGTTAAAACACCACTACTAATCCCCAGAGTAAAGGCCAAGCCCGTGGGCAGAGGAGCAGGACAGGGACGCACTGGCAGTAGAAGAGCCTCTTGATGCCCTCGTGGTTGACCCGCACGTGGCGTCGCAGGCTGGGGGCGGAGCAGAAAGAGCGCTCGCACATGCGGCACGGGAACTTCTTCATGGCCTGCCGAGGGAGGGGCGGCAGTGGTTAGCTTGTGGCACCGCAGACCTGGCACAGACTCCTTGGGGGGGGCGCCGCTCACCTTGCCATGCTCCTTCCGCATGTGGCTCACGTAGTCCTCGCGCTCCGCACAGCGCACGCCACACTGCGCACACGTCCACTCCAAGGACGCGCTCTGAGCGGCGGGACCCGGCCCCACCTCCGGGGAGCTGGGGCCTTCATCCGGACCCTGCTCCCCCACATCCCCATCCATACCCTCCTCCTCGCCATCCTCTGGGTCCCCCGTCCAGTCCTCGCCGTCGGAGCTCTCAGGATTGGTGGCGGGGGGCATAGAGGAGGCTGGGGCCTCCTGTTTCGCAGACAAGCCTCTGTGGGTCGTCTGGCAGAAAGATCAGGTCAGGGTCAATGGTCAGGAGCATGAACATGGGAGAAAAGAACATGACACGGCACTGGTCTAACACAAGGTGACAATGTCGACACCTCGCTAAGGTCAACACTAGATATGATGCATCCCTTTGGTGACAGCACATCCGCACTGACACCATGAATGTGCAACACAAAGAGGCAATGCTTCATTCTGAAAAAGAAGGCTAGCTTACATGTACAGCAGAAAATGGCTCAAAGGTCAAGAGACGCATAAAAAAAAAAAAAAAAAAAAGACAAACCTTTATGTGCTCCATCATGGAACTTTTCTGAGCATAAAGTTTGGTACAATCGGGGCACTTGAAGACGTGCACTTTCTGCTTAGCCAGGTGTGTGTCAAAATGCACGTAGAGCAGAGGCTTCTGGGTAAAAACCGTGTCACACATCACACACTTGTAGATCATCCTGCATGAATGGACAACGGAGGGCTTGTGAGGAAAGACAGCCTGTCAAACCAGAGATCAAACTACAAAAAAAGCAGTGAGCAACAGAAACCACGAATTACCACATCAAGCACAACCTGCTAGCAGTTAACACAGCGAGACAGACTGGCCAAAACTGTACTTTCAAATGTGCCACTTGGGTCTGACTACAGGACTTGGTTCCATGTGGCCCCTTACTTGGCCTGCAAGTTGACCAGTGAAGGGTGCTGGGAGCTGATGTGGCTAGCAGCCCCAGCGGAGGACTTGAAGGCCATGGGGCAGTTGGGACACTTGTGGAAGACCTCGCAGTGGGCCACCTGGATGTGTGTCTTGATGGAGTTCAGGCCCCCAAACACGATGAGGCAGCTGGAGCACCTGCAGGACGAGGCAGGGCAGGGCAGGGCAGGGCAGGGCAGGGCAGGGAGGGGCGGGGCGGGTCCGGACAGAGAGGAGCAGAGAGACGGTGAATTCTCTTTTGAGGCACGTTAACACTGCACGTGGCACACAAGATTCACAAAGCCACCCACTATAACCTGCCTGGGGGTGAATCAGCTCTCACAGCCTTCCTCCCGAGGGGCCTGGCCACACTCACTAAGCACCCAGATGGGGCTTCCACATCCCCCTTACACTGTCAGATTAGCCACTGCCTGCCATGCTGTTGGCCAGAGGCACCACTGCATAGCGTCTCTGATGTTATTTTTGCACCCAAATGATATTCCTACCCTATTGCACCCAAATGATACACATTCACCCTGTGTGTAGTCTCTGCACTATAGGTCGTTATGTGCATGCAGTCTTGATTGCAACAGTCAAAAAAATAAAGGTTTGTAATAAATGGAAACGATCCAGTGCATGGTGTTAGCCTGGAGTATACTACAGCAATCAGCACACGAGGCAGCAGCGCCCCCTACTGCACCACCGGCAGGTAAGACCCTGTAGTCACTGAAAGGACGCCAGGCTGTAAAACATGCCACAAACAATAAGTGTGTCTTCTGAAGCAGCTTATTTATGATTTCACCTCTGCTTCTGCAACGACCTGCATTTCATATCCTCAGACTCTGGAGGGCACTACTGAGTGCTGTGTCTGTGGCCCCTCTCCTGCTGTTATAACACAGCCAGTGATGCTTCTGATATGGGTGCTTTTCCATATCGAGACCACTCAAACCGGGCAGCGGGTTTCAACGCATTGGCTCGAAATGCGAGTACATGACGTTTAATTGTGATCGGGACAGACCTGTAGCCGATGCGGCGGGCGAAGTGCATGCAGGCCTCGTCCAGGTGGGCCTGGAAGCTGGCCTGGCGGGCAGCACCCCCACACTCGGGGCACACGTGTGGCGCGCGGTGCTTGTGGATGCGCTGGTGGGCGGCAGCGCTGCAGCCATTGGGCAGCATCATGGCGGGAGAGCACAGCGTGCATGTCTGCAGGGACACACGCATGTCAGCACACAACCGTCAGCACGTTCACCGTGAACATCCAAGGAGAGGCCTGCCCCCCACCCAGAGCCCTCCCATCTGCTTACCACCTCCTGTGTGGAATGGGGCATCTCTTCAGAAAAACTAACCGTTCCAAGTCAAGCAGGCCGAGTGTCTCACTGGGCCAGACCTACAAAAGGACAGGGTCCCCCGGGACCCCCGAGCACTCACGCTGCTGGAGTCTGCCTTGACCTCCTGGAAGTGGGCAGCAAGCTCGGCGGCTCCGGCGAACTGGGTGTGGCACTCGGGACACTTAAAGCCGTGATACTGCAGGGGCTCCGCCTTGGGGCAGGTCAACGGCATTGAGACCAGGGGGCCCTCCGGGGCTCGCCGGGGGGGATTGGACTGGGCGGCAGGCCCCTCCTTCAATGGGCTGGGGACCAAGGAGCCGGCAGCCCCGGCCATCGATGGGGCCACTGGAGAGAGTACACCTGGGAGAGAGAGAGAGAGAGAGAGAGATGATGATCATTTCAGCCACAGCCTCAAGGAAAGAAAGAGCAAGGACATGCCGCTTAACTGTGTACAGGCCCAGAGCAATTTGGTATAAGGATAGGACTTACTGGCAGAACATATCAAAGCTAACAAACTAATTCATATCAAACTTACAAATGTGACAATTAACATTTTGTTACCAGGAACCTGAGCTGTAGACTGAAGGGAAAACCCAAAGTTTAATATCCAGATAAGGCCAGCAGCACATGCAAGCAGCAGACCATACAGTCCTCATCAATCTCACTAAACTTGACCTCAGTCTCCACCAGTCACCAGGCTAATGGAATGTGTGACCTCTCACTTCCATTGAAAGGTTCTTATACATTTGCAAACATACTTTATCACCTGATTCAGATTACAAATAGGACAGACAACAATTCTGCTTCCCTGCATGAAGACAATTAATAAAACAGACAAAAACTTGCGCAGCTCATCGCCGTCAGACTTTAAAGCGAGCTGCTTAGCACCCAGGGACAAAGGCGGGAGTGCATAGAGGGAGGCGCCAGGGGCTCACCGATGGGCGTGGTGTCCTGCTGGCCCACCATCTGCTCGATGGGGATGGGCCTCATGAGCAGGTGGGAGCACTGCATGACCAGGCCGCTCTCTTTGTGCTCTCGCGCATGCAGCAGCAGGCTGCACTTGTTGAAGAAGGCCAGCCGCTTGGCGCAGTGGTTGCAGGTGACCTCAATGCGTAAGGAGCGCCGGTCGTAATGGCGTGCCAGGCTGCGCTCCAGGGCAAAGGCGTCGCCGCATTCCAGGCAGCGGTAGCCGCTGGAGGGCAGCGGAAGGCTCCACTCGGCAGGCGGGGGGGCGGACAGGTCCGGCCGGTAGCTAGGCAGTAGATTTTTGCTGTTCAGGATCTTATTAAAGGCTTCCACCAGGCTGGACTGGCTGCGCGAGATGACGGTGCCGGCGCCGCTCACGATGGAGGCCGGCTTGGACGCCTGCTGGCCTCCAGCTGGAGCGGCGGCACCGTTGAGCGCCTTCTGCGCCGTGGGCCGGACGGCGACCCCGCCGATGGCCATGGTGAATTTGGAGGGGGTGGCTGTGCCAGACGTGCAGGAAGTGGTGGCTTTTGCCCCGGGCGCTTTGGCCCTCTCGGATGCCGCGGTCGCCAGCTTGGTCTGAGCCTTGCTGGCAGCAGCGAGCATAGCGCTGCTCGCATCCTGCAGGGTGGACACCGGCAGGGAGCCCTTTGCTGCTATCGGTTGGGAGGCGTCGGCTTTCCTCTGCCTGGCGGCCGCGGCCCGAGCCCCCGCCTGACCTCTGCTGGCCTGCGGGGCGCCTTTGGCTGCCACGCGGGTAACGGTCCTGGTGATGCTGCCGCTTGAAGTCTTTATAGTCTTGATGCGTACTTTCAGGGGCCGGGAAAGGAGAGCGCTGCCTTCCGACGAGGGTCTGCCCAGGACAGCAGCGACCTCCCCCTGATCCGGCACCTCCATTTTAACCACCTCTTTTTTGGTGCCCTCAGCACTGAGATCTTCTGCGCAGGTCTTGCCCTCAGCTGATCCATCCACTTTGCCTTCCTCGGGCGCCCCATCTTCCTCCTTTTTGACGCCGAGCAGTTCTCTGTCTCTCTTCTTAGCCTCAAGAGCCGCCGAAGATGAACCGGGGATAGAGTCACCTTTGGGAGCGGCTGGCTGAGAGCATGGGGGAGCTTCTGGCTCAGGGCTTTCAGGGGAATCCCGCTCCTCTTTGACATGCTCAGGATTCCCGTCATCCTGGTCAGGACT
The DNA here is from genome assembly GCA_026780845.1 of Petrocephalus sullivani. Classification (NCBI taxonomy): domain Eukaryota; kingdom Metazoa; phylum Chordata; class Actinopteri; order Osteoglossiformes; family Mormyridae; genus Petrocephalus; species Petrocephalus sullivani. Next base: position 16,828,508 of record JAODKM010000044.1, on the reverse strand, counting down.
GCTAGCTGAAGGTAAAGAGGCAGCCGGAGGAAAGGATGGAGGGGAGGGTGACCCAGGGCCCGGCACAACACCTCCTGCTTTGTTTGATGTAGGCGCTGGCGGAATTAGACGGGGAGAAGTGGAAAGGAGAACCTTAGGAGGAGACCGATGATAATGAGACAGTGCGGGTGGAGAGTATACTGGGGACTCTATGCTCTCCTGAATCACTAGGGGACTCCCAAAGTCTGGCTCAGAGTCGTCCTCATCTGACTCCAATCGGTGAAAAACCGCCGAGCCAGACTGCTGTGTGCCGTTAAAAGAAGTGTGCAGTGGAGGTGAAGGGTACATCCCAGGGTGAGAGGGCTGAAGACCAGCCGGGAGAGAAGATGGACTGGAGGTGGCTGGGGGCATTGGCTTTGAAGGGGGAAAGAAAGAGGAAGACAGTCCCGGGGACACTCCGGACATGTGAGGGGTGGGACCAGCAAAGGAGGAGGAGGCAAAGGAGCCTGGCGCTTTGCCTGGATCTGCTCCCCCAGGGCTGGACTCCTGCTGTAAAAGCCCCATTTTGCTCCCTTTTCCTAAGGGATCTCCTGGACTCATCAGGGGTTTCGGCCTGTCCAAAACATTGCTGTCCCGCCTGGCTGTGCGCACACCCAAGGCCCCGCCCTCGGAGGCCGTTTTCGGGGAGCACGGGGGCCAGATTTCCCCATTGGACTGACTCTGCGACATGGCTGTGGTTCCAAAGCTGTTGTGGTTGGGAGGCTGAGACAGCACCAGGCCTGGCATTCTGGGGCCCAGCCGGGAGCCCATGACACCCCCAGGCTCAGTCCTGCCCCCAGTCCCAGCTGCTCCGCCGGTCCCAGCACCAGGGTTACTGTCCAGGCTCTCCTTGCTGTGCTCCAGCTCTGCCCCAGCACCGCTGTCAGGGCGCACTCGGTTCTTCACGATGACACTCACAATAGAGGTGTCGCCCTGGCTGGGAGGAGGGAGACCCTGCGGATCCAGGGGGCTGGGAGGTCTCAGAGGGGGGGTGCCAGTGTCCCCCGCCTTCCCAAGGACCTGGTGTCCTTCCATTTCCTCCGGAGCAGACTGGATGGCTTCTTTAGCATCGATATCTGGAATGTCAAACGCTGCCAGCAGGTCATCAAAATCTGGAGTCTTCATGTCCCCCATGCCAGGCGTGTGGAGAGAAAGCTGCAGCCAAGGTCAAGGGGGGAACATAACGGGACATAACAAAGATGCATTATTACACTTAATACACCGTACTTTACTGCTATGGAACCATGTAAAATCTCACTATACTTATTCAATTGCTCAGTTATGACCTATAGAAAATGAGGGGAAAATCTCAAGTGCAGCTGCAGTAGCAAAGACACCGAGGGCGGCGGGAGACAGAGGTCAGGCAGCATGAGGGAAGACGAGGGGACGTTACATTCCAAGTACTGCAGACCACCGCCTGCAGCTGCCGAGCTAGATTACCTTTCAAATTTTTATTATGCATGAAAATGCATGTAATCATAAAACATCTATGTGACCAACGAACATAGGCATATTCTGCAGCTATCATGTCAGGTGCTTTAACAGAGCAGTGAAAGGTAGTATACATGAAAACAGCAAGTCGGCAACATAGCTGAATGTGGCGCGCACACCACAGAAGTCTCACATATTACTACAGATAACCAAAAATGGCCAATGCTTTGTGACCATTCAGCCTGGAGGCACTAGTCTGCAGTAGGTGGCACACAGAAAGCTCTTCGAGTCGCCATGACCACAGCAATGCTCACCTGGCACGGAATAAACGGGAAGCTACGACTAGGGACTTCTGACTGAGGCACTACACTGTCGCCCTGTGCGGCCACCTAACCGCCTAGCTCTCCTTCCCTAGCTGAGGAGCTTGGGAGATGCGGGCCCGTTTGTTTGTATTTCCCAGGATCATCGCGCAGGAGCCGCTCCATGCCCCAGATCACGGCGGAGACCCACACCGCTCCCTACGGATAACTGCTTTCACTCCAAAGTGCTTCTCGGTTAAACGAGATGAGCACACGACCCCCTGACGGCTACAATAAGTCACGGTTTGATCGTATGGAACATGGCAGCCGACGCGCTCCTATTCGCCCCCAGTGGCTTTCATGCCAACGGCTACGGCGCGTATAGATCCGCGTCAGCCCGCGGCCGCTTCGGCGTTACGGATAAGCGGAAGTTAGCGACCCATCCACTCGGTACAACGGAGATGTTTCACCGAAATGCCGCGCATCCAGTCCAGGTTACTTAACGAGCCAGGTGTCGATAACCGACGGAACAGAACAGTCCGTTAGCTGTAACGAAACCGAAACGCTCACGTCTCGGATGCGAAAAGGTGCCTAATAACTTTAAACCGGACTCCGGCAGTTTGAGGAAAATTTGCTAAGTTTATTTTAAGCTTCCCCTCAAGCTGGCTGGGGCTAGCTAGCGGTCGCTAGCGAGCACAACGGCCATTTCGAGGCTGTAAAACGGGCCGCGGTTGGCGCATGTTAGGGCGGCGAGGTTCTCCCTGCCTTTCTGCACACGTCCCGCATTTGAAACGCTGCATAATGCTGCCGTTTCCACCAGAAATGTTACACTTGTTTACCTATCTCTGAGATTCCCGACGCTCGCACTCCAGTTGTAGCATCAGCTTCCGATCACATGACGAGATTGGCCTTCCTGGTAGATATATACGCCTAAAATATATTTCCCTTAATTTTCATAACTATAAAATAGAATATTGCACTAAATCTTTTAGTAATTGATATAGAAATAAACTAAATTAATTCTCCTTCGTATTTGTTATTTACTGTGTTTTTTTAAGTCGGCGTTGTTTTCGACCTTTTCGGACCTTACGTTTACCGCATGTAAAATATAGCCAAGTTACGCTTTTATGTGCGTAACTACTACAAAATGCCGTGGAGAACAAGCGCCCAGTCTTTTGGATTCCCAGATAATTAAATACGGTTTTCATTTTTAAGTGGATAAATGCATTTATGTTTAGTACTGGCGTACCTTGGTATTGGATCCCCAGTTTGGGTTCTTGATGCTTTAGTCTAGTTAGTAATGTAGTAAACCACCTGTCAAACTTTCTCGTTTTCAGAAGCAAGCACTTGATTTCTGGAAAAATTCCCCCACATACCTACATTACATGGAATAACATAAAATTATAAAATTTTGTCTGGCAACAGGCTAATTTTCAGAATAGAGCTGGTTGATCAAAATCAGTTATGATCTGTGCAACCTTTTGTTAGGTAGATTCTTTTGACACCGTATCTTATCTATGAAGGCAAATCAATTCTCAACTTTTGTAATAGCTCTTCCTAGCAGGGGTCAACACGACGACTAATTCTGTGAATTGACTCACCTTCTGAATCAAATTTCTTTTATGCTTTATCTTACAATGTGCTACAGATTTCTGACCATTGTTTTAGATATGACACTGATAAAGTCTAAACCCAGCTTTATATTAATACGGAATTCCTGTTTTACTCTTTGGAAAAGATGTGAAGTCCTTTGAATAGTAAAACATTTAAGGCGTTTTTTTTTTTAACATAATGTTACCTGATTATTACAACATCCTTCTGTCCCCAGTGTTGTCAAAGAAGCCTGTCAATCTCTTAAAAGTTGCACACAGTCTGAAAATACTCAGTGAAATAACAAGCTTACATTCCTTTTATTCCTTTGTATTCATAAAGCACTTCATTGCACAGAATTAAACTGAATACCTCAGATCCTTGTGTCTTGCACAGATCAGGACAAACCTGTGATTTACTTAAAGCATAAGAAAAAAATACAGTTCTAAACCCTTTTTTAAAATGGTTACATGTACAATTTTGTCTTCTATCCTTATTCACTAATCTAGTACTAGACACCAAATGACCACAGGATCATGGGCCGAGCCCCGAAGCAAATCCCTCTTTACCACATTTATGCTTCAAAGCAGGGGGGCGGCACAGAAATTATGAATAAAACACCGTCTCAGGAAGTACGAGACCACTCTCTTTTGGATTTAAACTGAAAGCATGTCAGATTAAAGAGTTAAGGTTGCTCCAGAAGAAACCTGACATGTAAAAGGCATAGATGCACCAGAATTGTCTCAACACTTAGCCAAGCATCTGTAACGGTCAGATTTCCTGCCTTCCACATGCACTAAAGGTACACAGGGGGGAAACATGACCACATCGCAGTATTCAAGTTTATTTCTACTCAGATTTCAATTTCATATTAAATGAGCAACAGGCTGAGAAATAGTAGGGAAAGAAAGCAGGGAATTAAGAGAGACATGCAGGTACTTCAGCATTTTTAATTGTAATAGAAAATGAAAAAACAAAAGCAAAGAGGGAGACAGAGCTATTTAGTATACAACATTTTTGTTACGTACAAGGTTTTAGATGTGTCTAATGTAATAAGTCTGTCTTTATGTGATACCCTCCAAGTCCTTTGTCTGGTGTGGAGGCCCAACTGTCAAAAAGCCACTCCGAACTAATACTATGCCACCTAAATGTCACCTCTGCTGTCCATTTCTAACAGTTGTCCTTTCAAATCAGCGAAGTGTGCGCCTGGGGGTCACATCTGATTGGCCAGGCCTCACTTCTTCTTCTCCTCATCTTTCTTAGAGTCCGGCGGCTTGGTTCCTGTCTGTGAGGCCAGGGAGCCCATGGCATTGCGGATGGCCTCGTTGTTGGGGTCCACACCTGGCAGGTTCTCCAGCACACTCTGAAGGAACTCGGGGTCCTGCATCACATCATAGTCATCCTCCTCCTGATGAGGAAATGGGCTGGTTACCAAGGCACAGGGATAACAGTAGGACAGAATAAAAGGAGTTTGATGGTCAACTTACATCAGAGCACCAACTATATTCTTCAAAACGAAAGTCCACGGCACCGGACTGCCTACCTTTGCCGAATCAGCCGTGTCCATTGGGGCTCCTGTGTCCATGGCAACAGGCTCACCATAATCTGCGCAAAGATATAAAACAGGGCCAAAGTGGGGAATAGGTGGCTATAGTGCAACTGATCAATAGGTGGTAGTGAGCAGAAGTGATGGCAAGCGGTCCTGGAGTGTCGGAGGTAGCGGCAGGCAGTCAGACTCACCAGCTCCAGCTCCCTGCAGAGACATCTGCATGGCGTAGGCAATCTGCTCCTCCTCCGTCATGCTGCTGAAGTCCGGCAGCACGGCAGTCCCAGATTCCGGCTGGGACACAGACATCTTCAGCAGAGCCTCCTCGGATTCTGTTCAGGTGAGAGAGGCAGGGAGAGGATCTACAAACCAGTTTCTTTATATGAGGCTACATCTTCAACGGCCAAGCTGAGGGCAGCCAAGCCCTGAAAACCGAGAAGCCGGAGTAAGCAGGTTGTGATGACATCATCACTCACCGTCTCCAGCGGAAGTGGGGATGCCGGCCTCTGCGGCGGAAGCGGCTGCCGCTCGCCGGGCTTCCTCCTCCTGCCGCTGTCTCTGCTCCTCCATGGAGACACGCAGGGCCTGGGGACGAGCAGCAACATGAACCGGAATGCCCATAAGAGCTGTCCCCCATCCTCCACCCAGTACTCACAGCAGTAATACATTATTACACAGTTAATACCCTTACCTTAATGCACATTTTTTGGATTTAACGCTTACCAATGCCAGCTCCGGGTCAGCACTTGGGTCCACCCCAAACTCAAAGTCACTAGCTCCCAAGCCAAGCATGGAACCCCCTTCTCCTGCTAGGATGGGTGAAGAGAGCAGGGCGTCGGCCAGGCTGGGCCCTGGGGGTACCGTGACCAAGTGAGAGCTTGTACCTTCCTTCCCATTCAGGGTGTTGATGAAGGCAGTGAGCTTCTCGGTGTTTACCTCCTACAGAGGACAGGAAGGTGAGTAATGAACACTGGGGAATAAGTTAATGCTACGGGCACCGGGCTTCCAGCCTTACCTCCTCCCCAAAATTGATCACATCCACATTGACTTTCTCTTTCTTCAACCGTTTGGCCAGTTTAACCAGCTGTTAGATGAGACACATGGAGAGAGCAAAGAGTGAGTGAGTGTTTGTCAGAGAAAAAGTGTTACTGATCTATAATGACCTGCTTAAGGCCAGGCTGCTCTGCTTTAACACACAGCTACCAGCCACCAGGACTGCAACAGAGAAACTCACATCTTTCTCATTGTCCTCCACAGGACTGCCTACAAAGGCGATGATGCGCATCTTGTGATTCTTCCCTTGTCTATGTTTTAGAGCCAGCTGGATGGAGACAGACACAGGTAAACAAAAGAAACTGTGCACAGGGAGACTCACGAGACACCAGTGACACGCAGTGTGCAGTGCACTGTGCACAAGGAAACTCACATGTGCCACTCGGATGCCAGTGCAGAAGCTGATCTTGCCCCGAGGCTGGACAGCGTGCAATTTGGAGAGGATACGTCCCGTGTCTGGGGTAAGTGTGGTCAACACCTCACAGTTGCTGCGGAAGGACATAATTAAAAGGCATATATTAAAAGGATATGAAGTGACAGTGCACAATCATGGCCTGTAGTCACACTCACGCATTTCAGGTACACCCAGAGTATCATGCCCACACAAGCTGCAATGATGCCATGATGGTCACACAGGCACAGAACATGAAACTGCTATGCGTCACAACAGAACAGAGATAAGCCCGCACACACACACACACAATTACAAAGGCACAGATACAGACATACATACATATACCCCCTCAAAGCACCAAAGCGACGTGCACTTACTTAGCCATTGTGATGAGACCCACATTGTTCTCAGGATTACTGCGGGTCTTAGAGTGGCAAACAATGTTTACGGCATCCTGCTGGGCCTGTAGCCTCGTAGGGAGGAAGTCTCCATTGCGCATGTACTCGCTGTTATCCACACTGTGTGGCACATAAGGCATGTTTAAATGGACTAAAAACAGTACAAAACATTTATGCTACGTTTTACAGTTTTATGAATATTTAGAACTTGCCACAAGAAATGTGACACACCAACATGCAACAGCAACAAACCAAGACAATCTTCATAAGCTCTTATCTGGCACAGGGTCCCTGCCAGCCTGCCATCCAGTAAGCACAGGGCAGGGGCCAGGACTAATGCCACTCCATGACACGCGCAGGACATGCACAAGCACAGGCCAATTTCCCAGATACTAGGTATTAATTTCCCAGCTCCTGTAGCTCAAGAAGTAGGGCATTGTGCCAACAACCAAAGGTTGCAGGTTCGAGCCCCAAGAAGCGCGTGTCCACATGCAGAAAACCTTCCCTCTACTGAAAGTTGCTGGGATAAATGTGTCAGGCAAATGTAATACGAGTTCCCATTTCTACAGCCACCTGGGAATGTACATACCACAAACACGTGAATTAGACCATGGAAGGAAACCCGCATGGATACAGCAAAAATATGCAAACTGCATACACAGAGAGTTGGGGCAGGAGTCAAACCATCCCATGGCACTGGTATGGAAGCACATCGTTACTCCCCACTAAGTCATCCCAGTAAGTAAGAAAAAACGGTCAAGGAAATCCTAGAACAGCACAGACTGTTAATATATTCTGTATATTCAACAGCCCTATTGCATACATTGTACTCAAATACTATTGCCGTGCAAGTAATCTGGCAAAAATGTACAATGTAATACAGAGAAAATTAATCAGTGTTTTTGGGAGCAATACCCCACAGACATTTAAAGGCATTAAGGTGTACAATAAGCTCTCAGAGTGAAAGGGAGGAATTCAGTTTACCACTGGATAAAAGGCGTCCTTTTACAAAAACAGCGGTGAAAAAGCAGAGAGGCGGCCGCTGGAAGTGTGTCTTACATTCGCCAGCCTTTGTGGGCTTTCTGCAGGTCCTCCCGGGGTCTCGCTGGAACACCCAGCCCATCTCCCCCAGCCCTTAGCATTCGCGGCTAGCTATAAGTAGCCCTGTACGTCTCGGCCGCCTGGACCGACTACGCGTGGCTGATGTTAGCGAACCCCTGACATTCCACCGGCGGCGTTATTGCCGCTGCCGGCCGAACTGGCTGCCCGGCTGGCCCAGGTACCCGAGGTGGGCTCGCCGAGGAGCCGCCGTCCGTCAGTAACACGGCCCCGGCTTCACGCGACGGGCGGCCGAGTCGGCGGCGAAGAGCGCACGTCCGCCGGGCCGCGTACGCGCCGTATATACCGGCATAAAGGCGAAGGGCTCTACGGAGAAGCAGCCGGACGAGCCGCCACTAACGCGGCTGTCAGTAATGACTCAGGGAAATACGGCCCCGGGAGCAGGCAGGAGCAGGAGCCGGAGCCGGAGCCTCCGCTCCATCCGAAATGTAACGGCATCACGTCACGCCTGCCACTTCATGCAAAGCACCGCGCTAAAATAAGCAAAGGAAACGAAGGACAAAGGCGGATTTAAACATCTTTCTTACCAGACCATAGTACTCTCGAGCACCATTTTGGAAACTTTGCGTCCTTCCCTGACGGCTCTGCGAACGGCGGCCTCTCATTGGCTGGAGCGCCGGAGTCCATCGGTAACCCGGATGCAAACATCCTCGGCTGTAGTGTGTGCATGTGGGCTTGTGCGTCTATTCGCACAATCTTAGGACGGGATTGTTAAAGCGGCCCTTTGCGAGCCACGTACGACCCGTGCTACATGCAGCAACATGCAGCAACATGCTGCCACAGTGCACAGGGAGACTCACATTGTGGGTGCAGGGTTATGGTTCTGTGTTTTTGTCTGGAAGGTTGTGGGTTCACATCCCACAGCTCATAAATAACTCTCACTTTTGAGCCCTTGACTGCGGCCTTTGAATTTGTTCCTAGAATGACCGTGCTTGCTGATACTCACTTGTACGCTGCTTTGGATAAATTTAAATAAGCTAAATAAGTAAAAAAAATGTTGTGGTGTAAATGCTCTTTTTGAAGTGTTTCTACCACCTTTAAGTACATATGTACCTTAATGAGCAGTTACTCCAGCATATAAATATAGGTCTGCTGAAAAGATCAGTTTGCTTACTTACTTGCTTACTGAACCAAATTCTATGAGTTTATCAAGTTATAGTTTATGAAATATAGTCATTTTTATCAAACCATATTCCTTGGATAACTTATGAAATGTTTGGCAAATTCATCTGATCTCTTAGTAAAAAAGTTTTGCAAGCACTGCACAATTAATTTAAAATTACATCTTAAACAAAACATAAAATGAAATGAAGTAAATTTAAAGCAAACAATGCAAAAGTGGCAGCCTGAAAATCAGAGTGAGGCTTCTGGAAAAGATGTGTTTTAATATCAGCTTTGAAGATAGAGAGGGAAGAGATATTGTAGAGAGGCTGTGGAAGAGAGTACCAAAGTTTGACTGCCATGACACTGAAGGACTCTTTCTTACTGCAAAACTGACTCCATGAATCAGCACCTAATCGTCAGCTAGCAAATGTGGCTATAGGAACAATGTAAACTCTGACGAGAAAGGAACCTGAGTTAGTGCAGGAGGCAGACGGATACTGACAAGATACTGTCAGGCTCACCGCAGTACCCAGAATATGCTCATGCAACCGGAATCAAACAAACTCCAAAAACAGGTCTTAGACACAAGATTTTATTTGTAGTGACAATTCCTGCATCACTCCATCAACCACTTTACATAGAATTATTAGTTTCCATCCTTTAATTTTTTTGCAATGTCTAAGCCAAAAACTTGAGGTACAAGAGAGGCAGAGTCTAAGAATGAAGGCTAAAATGAAATATATAACTAAACCTGCTGTACTTGTGACTGCATAAGAGCTCTCCGAGGTTTACTGTGAAGCAGCCAGCTTACTTTAAAGCGTAATGGGTGTCAGCTCAGTGACAGTAACGAGCATAGGTACAGAATGTTCTGCTAATTTTTGGCACCGTTACAACTGATATATAAATAAAATCTTCACACTAATATACTCATGACTTTGAATAATAATAAAAATCTAATAAACTTATTACCTAAGTAACTGCTAGACCTATTACCCAATTAACTAATCATCTGATTAACATTAAGTTACAGAATCTGTTACAGGAAACAGACCTGCTGAAAGACCCCCTTTCATCAGTTAGGTGTATACATACAGTACAGTACATACTTTATATACAGTGAACATTCCCCACAAATTACAGTCTTAGCTGTGCAATCATACTTAAATGTCTCAAATTATAAAATTGTATCCAATGCTGGCAAGAACAACAATATTTGCATATTCACATTAATGCATAACCACAGTTAAAATATAAAATATAAAAACTGGAATGCAGTGTCTTCGGTAAATTTCACCTAGGCTTGTGGTACCATTTAAATGTTAAATACATTCAAAGTACATACATGTCTGGAGAAAAATACTTAAGTGAAAGGTAAAATGTCTGCAATACAACACCTTTAAAAACTGGTTCCGGACTTTTTAGTTTTAGTTCTTAAAATAGCTGGGTCCACTGTTGGACATAATTAGATATAACACAATTCAGAACACTCAGAAGTCTTTGTGCTAAAAATATATAAACTAAGCCTCCCCAGCACAATTGTTTAAGTCAAAGACAGTACTCAAAAATGTGTTAAACTGCCTTGCCTGACTTTGTAACTCAGTTGTGAAAAGCATAACTTCACCTTCACCCCTTTCTGCCAATAAAGTACCTCCTAAGGACACAATCAGCTTTTCAGCATTTTATTTTAGTCTTTTTTTTCTTCTCCATTGTCTCTGACTGACTTATATGTACTACAGTTGGGTTATAATGAACCATTTCAAATCTCAGACAATTACCCTGCATGTTTTTCCAAACATTCTGGATCATCATCAGAATATAATAAGCAATTTAAACTCCTCACATGCTTTTGGTGCCGTTAGGACACAGTACTGTGTCGCCATGTGAAATGCAGTGAGTGGACACAGCTGCCAACAGGAATAATCTCCATCACCATAGCAATCGTCAACCTGACGTAGTGCAGCTCAATGTCCCACCGGCAGTGGGACGGTCGGCTTAATGGTGCCTTTTCAACTTCAGAATGAACACCCTGGTCCACCAGCACAGCCTCTTGCTGTTCATCCCGTCAGGCTCGACCGCTGTCAGTCATTTGTGGCTCAGGCACTATGGCCTTATCGAGCCCCTGGCCACTGACTTGCCTTTGCATCTTGCAGCTTAACTAAGACCCTAATCAATGACACTCACACTCCTGCTGGAGCCCCGAGACCAAGCACTAATGCATAGTCACTGATGGCACAGGGTTTGGAACAAAGTGTTATGGTTCAGTGAAAGTTCCATGTCTCAAATTCTGTTCCTTTACTCAAATGCACTGGAAAATGGCAGATCAATGTGGACTGATATTATAAAAGACATTGGGTGTCTTTCCTTGTTGCAGGGAGCATGTTTTGTTCATCTTCACTCTGCTTCCTAAACACAGCCATTGGCTGCAGCGTCTCAAATTCATCACTGCACACAGTTGAAAGACCGTCACAAAACTGTCCGTACAGTTAATTGCCCCTTGTGTCTTCTTCCTGTGAGCGGCAGTTGTAATCATCACATTTACAGTCACACTGTAGTAGACTCAGAGGGCTTTAAAAAGAAACATGGCAGTATGTAAACACAGCTGCCGGGCTCCCAAACCCACAGCACCAGCAGTGATGAGGAAATGCCAAGCTTTTGTGGACCTTCCTCTTGCCCCGTGGCTGCTGCATCAGCTCAGTGCACAGCAGGTTGACAAGTCCAGCATATGGGATTGCAGGAAATCTACTGCTAAGATGCCAGCCGGCCCTCTACAGGAGGAGCAGTGTAACGACAATCAGAGAGTTTATGTAGGAAAACACAGGAGTATAACTCCCATCATTAATCCCTTAAATTTTAAGAAGCTGCTGTAAATACTAAAGGGAGTGGTGAGGAGTAGTGAAATACTGGCCTAGTCTGCACTGGCTCCAGTTAACATGGAAAGAGTTGCGGTAGAGACGGCTCCCCCTGCTGGAGACTTCTATGTAGTTTCACTGTAACTCAAGCAGCAAGTCCTGCATGTACAAGGGCAGCAACAAACTGGGATCCTAATATCTACTGTCATAGCTTGTTTACATCTAGGGTTACAACTAATATATTTTCAAGCCATATGGTGCCTGTAGTAGGAGTTAAATGCCCAGTCTTGTGCACTGAGAAATGTGAGCCGCTGTGTTTTAGATGACACTCATTAAAACATTAGGCGTCACAACCTCAAGCCCACAGTCATGGTGACATTTGCGGGCTGTAAGCTGCATATGCACAGCTGCAGATCAGTGATGTCACTATGGGCGGGGCCCTGTATGTTGTGGCTCCGCCTTCCTGCCCCAACTCATTACTCCGATTTACTGAAGGAGATATGCCTGGAGACAGGGCCCGTCCTGACCGTCCTGGGCTCTCTGCCTCTTCATGTCTTCTCACTCTTCTTTTACTGCCAAGAGGACACAGACACATGCTTAAGGGCAACAGCAAAAAGAAATCCCAGCTTATATCAGCCTAAGTCAATATTGTTAAGCAGGCACATCTGGGTAGATCTGAGGTGACTTACAAAGCAGATGTCAGTTTCGGGAATGATGTCTTTGAGGGAAATGGCATCTTCTCTGGCCGACTGATACTCCGGGGCTACCGCTGCAGCACTAGGCAGGGAAAGGGAAGCGGAGCTGACCGGCACCGCGGCAACGTGCAGAAGCGCGGCTGAGGACATTCACGGTCATCCGGCTGACGTCATCACCGGTGCAAAGAGCTCTCACCTGTTTGAGGCACTGTGGCATTCCACTGTGTTTGCTGGCTTATGCACTTCAACTCCTACTGACCTGCGGGACACAATGTAACAGTGACACGTGAGTCAGCTCGGTAGTGTCGGCACCGATGGAGGCACGCAGAGGCGAGCAGCCTCAATTCCGAGTACCAGGAATTCCTGCTGTATCACAGTTCTTTACGGCTTTATGTGTTCCTGGATACCATGCCTGCACACCAGGTGGAAGTATTATTCCCCACCTCATGGACAGCTGAGGCACCCGTGACCGAGAGGGAGCGGCGGAGTGTCACCTGCGTGGCGGAGAGCAGGAGGCGAGAGCCGCCTTTCCCGGGGAGCTGCTGCACGTCACTGTTTCAGCGGAGTCGCTTTTGAGTTCATCCAGCTGCTGGGTCCTCGTGAGCAGCTCAGGCTGACCAGATCGCCCGTCTGCTCGTAAAAAAAAAAAAAACACACCACCTTCATGTGGCTGCAAAAATGCTGTGTAATTCCACGCTCGACAAGGTCTCCCGATGACGCCATGTATAGACCAAGTGACCCCGCCCCTCCAGTCAAAGCAGGGCCCTGCAGTCCGCCGTCCTGCCGCGATTTGCTGCCCACAGACGCACTGCTCACCCTGCTTTCTCTCCACATCCAGGCCAGGGCCCCCAGCCGCCGCCGTCGCCTTGGGGAGACCCCCCTGGGCCCCAGCTCCTCTCTTCTTCGATGGGGAAGGCTTTGCTGGGAAAGAGGGCCGGACCGAGTCAGGTCACATCATTGAGAGTGATCATTAAGAAAGGGTGAGGCTTAGGGTTAGAAGGGGCGAGCCCCTTCACACTTATGCATTTGCCATTCAGTTATTCGTGAGTTGGCCATGAACAATAAACGGGAAAATTTTGCGTAACTTGTACACGACTCGTTTGCCAAAAACAATAATGAAAATCATTTGGATTACACAAAAACAATATGGCAATATTACCAATACGTAATATTTGTTAAAGTAATTGCATACTATATCATTAATATTAAAAGTCTTGGCTTGGGTACGCAGCATACTCACACTCAGAGCTACTTACATGGGGCTTTCCTGAATACCGTGTTGCACATGAACTTCTGGAAACGATCAGCATAGAAACCTGGTCGGTGCACAGACACTGTGTCCTGCAGAAAATAGAAGTATGAAGTTCAATGATTAAACTGGCACACTGCCAATAAGTCTTTTTTTTACATTGCAAGGCAGGAGAATGTAAAAGCACAAGCTGCCTTACCCCATCATGTATCAGGGCTTTCCATGAATGCTCCAACTTCTTAATCAATCTAGTAAAAACATTGGCCAGTTTAAGACATATATCACTCAGCTGTGTTCCCCAAAAACTCGATCTACAGAAGTTGAATTTCTAATACAGAAGGGATTTAAAATTATTCGAACAATAAAGTGATGGCACAAATCAGATGGTGCAAAGGTGGTGATGCACACGTGTGCGCTCGCACTAGCACGATAGCTACCTGTATGACTGCAGGATGTCGATGATACCGATGTAGACCAGCAGCTGGTCTCCTCTGCCGCTGTGTGCTGGAATCCCTCCCATGCTAAAACACCAGCCAGAGCGTCACATGACCGTCTCCCAGAGCCACTCACAATAATGGCTTTGCCATTTGTACGTATGTTGGTCACCGGTTCATGCTGGGGAGAGTGACTCACTAGTCATCGGAGTCGAGCACGGCCCTGCCGCGCGCCTCGCCCTGGATGGACTCCATGGCGGTGCAGTATAGTGCCTTCTGGCCTGGGCCTCTCCTCTGCTCGGGGCTCACGGCCCAGGCGCTCACAGCCTCGTCCACTCGCTCGCGGCTCGCCCGCTCCATTTTGTGTATGCCGACCAGCAGACTGTAGTCCATGATTTTGAAGCTCTGCAAAAGCTGTAGTGGAAGGAAATGCATTTTAGCTGCAGATGTGGGACACTGGCTAAGATGGCAGAGCCAGTGGCTGCCACAGTCACTTGCACTATGCTTTGGATACAGAGACGTGTGCTGCGGGGGATGTAGCGAAAAGGGAGTGAGCACACCAGGCCAGGGGGGAAGCGCACTCACCAAACAATCCCTATGGATGGTCTTGCTGAGGGCATTGTAATTCTCCGGCTCCAGCAGTAAACCATCAGGCATGTCCTGGATGAAGTCCAGGTCCTTGTAAGTGGGCAGAGGCTTCTCACGCTCCTTAGCGGAGGCCTGCCGCTTGCAGGTGGAGCCCTTGAGGTCGTACTTGAGGTGCATGTGCCTGGCGCGCGGAAGCAGGTTGTTCATCACCACGATGCGGATGTTCTTGCCACCAGCCTGCACGCAGTACAGCCCATAGAACTTGGGCAGCAGGGTGCGTTTGTTCTGGTTGATGTTCTGAGAAGAAATGCTGGAGTGAGGCGCACATCCCACGGGGCACTTAGAGACACCCACCCCCATCCCACGAGGAATTAAGAGGCATCCACCCCCATCCCACGGGGCACTTAGAGATATTCACCCCCATCCCAAAAGGAGTTTAAAGGCACCCACTGCCATCCCACAGGGCACTTAGAGACACCCACCCCCATCCCACTTTAGTCTTCACCAGCCGCTCTGCATCACAATCTTATGAATTAGAAGTGTCTGTGTGGGTATAATTTGGTATAAATGACCTGACACCCACTATTAAAAAAGAGCAGCTATAAACCACTTAAGAGAATATAGTTCTACCGAGCCCTGAAAGGGACATAGAGGGAAAAACTTTTTCAATGGGCAAGACTTTCCTGTTACTATTAATAACTGCAGCGTCCATTTAACAAAGAATTAATGGACTATTAAGTATAAACCTAAATGATACAGATGTCCAGCTAAGTGTGATTTAAGCATTTACTATGGGGGACAATGCACACTATATATAACTTTCCTTTTTTAATAAAAATCTGCATATCCCAAAATACACCTTCAAGTGAGAATACCAGGGAGATATTCCCAAAGCTAAAACTCCAACCCGTGGTAAAGTGTTCATATTCAGTTTTCCTTTTTTCAACAAAAGCAACATCCCTTGGTTTTCCATTTCTTTTACATGTGAATTTTAATTAACATTTCAATGTTCAGTGCAGTTATTAATGAACATGCATAAAAACACATCATCTGAAAGTTACATATGGTGTGCATTGTCCCCCATAATTTAATGCTTAAAGCACACTTAACTGGACATCACTGTATTGTTTAGATTAATACTTATTAGATTATTATCTTCTGTATTTTAAATGGTGCAGATATGAATAGTAACAGAAAAATACAGCAGAATCTTGCAAAAGTCCATCTTTTTTTTCTCAAACCTTTATTTTTCTCTGTCCCTTCCAGGGCTACATAAGTTCCTATCATACAAATGATTTCTGGATCTATTCAGAAATTGCTGCTGGTTTGGTACTCAGGATGTCAGCAGAATAAGCAGCCCATAATGGGGCTGGGCGATATTCAGTTTCAAACTCACAATGGTAGATATTATCGTTAACATTACTTTAAAAAAGCATCATTCATTAACAAAAATTGCAGGATTTGGCCAGAACAGGGCATTTAGCTGATGTCACTCTTAAGCCCCTTCCAGACATGCACTGCCACCCGATATTTTTCTAGACATTACCCAGTGGGGCTGTATACCTGAACAGAAATGACCTGAACAGTTGTACCGGACATTGGACAGACTTTACCCTGCTAGATCCCTAATACAAAGTCCGGATAATTTACGACTGATCCTCAGGTGTGAATGGAGCAGGAAATTTTCTGGAGAATTCAGTACGAGCGAGTGGGCATGTTTATGACGTTTCTATCATGCCACTGGTGCAAAAACGGAAGAATATGTAGCTGCTTCGTGCCTGTATATGGCTTTGCATTATTTTGCTGATAGTGCAGGTATGTCCAAATAAATGTAGAATTGATATCAAAGCAAAAACAGTTGTCTTATCTGTCATGTCCTGCCTGCTGCATGTTCCACCCTAGCGTCACCCCACGTACAAACTGCAAAATTTCTAGTTATTTTAAATGCCTCTGATGCAGAAAATCTTCAGGTGTGTGCTATATGTGTGGAAGGGAAAATGTCCGGACTTGAATAATTCTTCGGAAAATGTCCAGTGTTCATGTATGAAAATGGCTTTAACTGCAAGCAACAAGGGTTGAAAATAAGCAAGAAAACCATCTAGTATTGTTTACAGAGGAAGGGACGGTCTATCCACCAGGACAATCACACTCATAAACCATGTCCAGCTAGAGAAACTCACATATGTGCTCTCACCATGAAGTAGCCAGGCAACAGCTTCTGCAGAAACTCTGCCTCCTTGTGCTGCACTGTCTTGATGATGAATTCATCGTCGCTGGAGACATAGAAGAGCGAGCCACTTGCTCCGGGGTTGGACAGCTCAATCAGCGACTCACTGCACAGGGAGTACTGCAGCACAATGCAAGCACAGCTGCTCATGTACGCTTCCGGGAGTACTGCTCCATTAGACAAACAACTGCGCAGGTATGCTTCAGGGAATACTGCAGCTCAATGCAAGCACAGCTGCTCATGTACACTCCAGGGAGTACTGCAGCACAATGCAAGCACAGCTGCTCATGTATGCTCCAGGGAGTACTGCAGCACAATGCAAGCACAGCTGCTCATGTGCGCTTCACTGCATTTTCCCTACACAGCAGAACATCCGACTATGAACTCTCATCTTTTTTTCCTTTACCTAGTTCTATGAATGCCAATATCTTTTGGCTTAGAAACGGAGAATGCAAGAGAAGATGGGAGGCGTACCAGGTAATCATCTGGCCGGATACCAAAGAGCTCCCGGAAGTAGCGGAAGGCAATAGGGGCATAAGTCTTGAATCGGAAGTCACTGTAGTGATGGGCTGGAGTCAGATTACTGCCCTGACTGAAGAAAGAGATCCACACAGCAAAAGAGGACACTGTGAAAGAAAGTATCTCAAAGGCAGATATAAACACGTAGCGTCCAGAGAGCAGAACACAGACAAGTGAATCAGACCTGGGGAAGAAGATGCTCTCCACCACCAGGAAGTCCTGCATGAGCACATCCCTCTCTGCCTTCTGACTCAGGCTGCCCACTGTGTGCGTGATGCCCAGCTGGATGGCACCTTTCAGGGCACTGGATGTGGTCTGTATGGGCACAGCAAGCAGTGAGGGCACTAAGTTTCCAGTCCATCCTTATCTGACACCAGGACAGATTAAGTCTTAGGTGCACTTTCTTGATCCCAGGGGGAAATTCTGGTGCATACAGCAGGAAGAACGGGTGAAGTACACAGCTGGACATACGTATAACAGACAAATAGACTAGGTGCAAAGACAGCACACATAGTGCTAAGTACTGTAGTGTAGACGAATTTAAGGGTGACACGCCACACAAATAAAATATGCTGAAAAACAAAATAGGTGGTACTACGGGAATAAATATTTAAAGATAAGAATAGCAAGTAACCGAAGAGGACACTAACAGCTTATTTACCAGTTACAGACTCGGAATGCAGAAATCTATTTTTAAACCACTGGTATCAAAGAAAACATTTCTGAATTTAGCACTTCATACTTTCATGTAAAGGTAAAGTGAAACGTCAGTGTGCAGCAGACCTTCTTGTAGGTGGTCTCCCCCGTGTGGTCTATCCCCCGATGTCCGATAGTCTTCTTCGTGGTTTGGGAGGTCCCCGGGAACGCTACCGTCTGCAAACACAATCCCAGTCACTGATACTACACATCTAATAGGTTAGGTATAGCAAAGGTAATGTGAAGTACACAACAAAAAACCTGACCATTTAGAAAACTACAACACAGAAATATGGTTAATCAATCAATAAATAAAGTATTACTAGATATAAACTAAAGTAAAGTTTAGTTCACATTCAAAAGTTCTTTAAAATGAAATCAGAAAGATGTCCAACCACAGTCAGAATGCAAGCCATGTCAGGAGCCGTGCTGAGACAAAAGCAAATGTTTTTCACAAGCCTAAGATGTGCAGAGAGCAGGGAGCAGCTTCTGCGGCCCCCGAAATAGCGTTTACAACCACGCCCCTGTGTAACCCTGTAGGGAGGACAGGCAGACTCGGACACGGGGGTTATCTAACACCCGGAAATGGGGGAGCAGAGCAGAACCTTCTTCGTACTTAAAAAAAGTACCTATAAGCACAGGAGCAGAGAAGCATAAATAACTCTGGATATGGCAACAAGCAACAGGAAGGGAATTACCTCTGAGGCAGCCATCTTTTCAGATCCACTGGAACAGGAACAAGGATGAGAAAGGAGAAGAAATGGTTTAAGCAATAAAAAAGGCAAACACCTATAGGATGTACGAGGTACCTGGCTGACTGGAAACTGCCACCCATGGCTCTGGCTAAGAGACAGCAGAGAAAAGGGCTAACAGCAGAACAGTTCTTAAACGGCTGCTCTGTCATGTGCATCTCATTCAAGAAGCATTTCTCTCCCAAAGCTGAGTCTGGGTGTGTGGGCCGGAGCAGGCCAGTTAGAAATGGCAGGCGCTACGTATGCCAGGCAGACTCAGAGCCACACTGACACTCGCACTGCTCCGGGTGGAATGGGGGGCGGACACTGAACATTCAGCATTACACACTCTACGTGCAGCGAAAGCTAATTACAGGTTTTAAATGGCAGCTATATATGCAAATGATAGGAATGCCTCTGCTCCCTGATGCAGATTCTACTGATACCTTAGAACAGAAATTCCATTACTTGGTGTTTAACTGAGAAAACATCTCAGCTATGACTTCAGGATCTGCCATCATTTTTCAGGGATGCTGAGATCTGGTCACTGTGATAACCATAACATATGGCATGCTCATAAATTCATTTGGTGATCACACAAGAGTTTCACAACATGAAGAATGGCCCAGTATTTACGGGCATTTATCTTAAGCTTTAAAGACTAGACTGGACCTGCTGAAGTTGAGCAGTTACCAGTACCTTTAAAGGGCCTCTCTTCAAAAGAAGTATTCACACTTTATGTGCCCTTCCTTTCAAGATTGCTTAGAATGAATTCATTGTTGGATTATACCTTCAGCTTGGCTGTACAGTACCAGCTGTACAGTACCTATATAACACCTGCTGCACATTGTGGTTCACAGACTGTTTCAGGTTCCTAGACGTTACCGTTGCAAATATACAGGCATCTGAAAATGACCAACCAAGCATTTTTGAAAACAAAGGAAAAATCTGAATTTTAAGCCAGTGTAACTCAAAGTATATGACTTATCCAGAGAAATTTTGGATTTTTCATATTGGCCCAGAGGCATACACAATTCTGAGATGGCCGAGCGTGTACCATTTGAAGAAATGTTTTCTGGTGAGCAGTTCTTGTTCAGCTTTCTTACGTTCACTCATTTTTGCGAAATATCTCATGCCACACAGTCTATGACTGAGTCCGTCTGCTAGGATAAAACCTATAACGATTGCCTAGGCTCATGCAAAAGGAAGGGCAGTAAAGCTTAAACCGCTATCATTTTTTTAGCTGATGACCTAGTGAATGTGAAATAATCACATAAAGCCAGTGACCTTCATCATTAGTTCATTGTGAGAAACAGGAATTCATGATACATCCTGCATTAAATCATTAGTTAAGAATTAGCCATACCACCTGCAGCTCAGACTAAGTAACCCATCTGAAGCTAAGCAGGTTTGGCCTTGGCCAATACTTAGATGGGTGACCAACTAAGAAAAGCTGGGCTGCTGCTGGAAGAGGTGTTGCTGGGGCCAGCAGATCAGCCCAACCTGTGGCCCCATGGGTCACAATGCCCCATTGCAGTGACGGGGACACTTCTGTAAAAATGGTGTCATCCTTCGGACGACAGATTAAACTAAGGTTTAGAGTCCCCGAGGTCTTAAAAGATCCCTGGGCCTGGGCATCCTTCTTAAAGAGTAAGGGTGGTACCACAACTCCTTGGCTAAAATTGCCCACTGTGGTCCTATAAAATCTGGCCTCCTAATCATGCTTTATCTTTAATGGTGCATTCCATTTACCCTCGGAATCCGAGTTTTGAAGCCGGAAGTGACGACATGTGCGCTCCGGTTTCTCGGAGATCCGAGAAATATCTTGGAGCAGCCCAGAGTACCCCGAGTTTCTGATTCAAGATGGCTGCTCAGTGATATTTACATTTTTAAGCACTTTAGTACTGTTTGAGTCAACTTCATAAGCTGTGCACACCATACAGTGTTAGTGTAGTCGATACATGTGTTGCTACGGTCAAGTTATATGTGAAATACCGCATTATGTGTCGTTCATCTACTGGCAATGCTAAAGAATTGTTTGGTCCATGTTGCAAACAAATGACTAGTCGAACCATAAGTTTGCAGAGCTGCCAAAAAATTCCCATAAAAAGTGTAGATGCGTTAGGGTATGCCTAGCTTTAACCTGAATCCGAGTCCTAGCTTCTTCGGCAAATGGAACGCATCCGACTTGGTTTTCTTCGAGTTTTTAGTGGATCCCAAGGCAAATGGAATGCATCATTACTGGTGAATTCTCTCCTGCCCGTTCACCACCTTAGGTACTGTGTAGTTAATGTACTGGCTCAGAGTGGCTGCCATGGCGTCATCCAGATGGGTGCTACACAGCGGTCGTGGTTGTAGTTGCTCCCCATTGCTTCAGTAAAGTGCTTTGGGTGTCTTGAAAAGCGTTATACAAATGTAACACTCATTCATACTTAAGTATATGATTTATACCCTTATTATAAAGTGTAACCAAAAGTGCCAGTTCTGTGATATTCAGTTTATTTGAGGGCAAGTCAGTTAAAATAAAATTTAAGTATATAAAACAGGTCGGCATCATTTTGTCTTTATTAATATTTATTTATTCTTTATTAATTCTACACTGCAACTGAGACACAAAAGGCTGAAAGGACTGATTAGGGGGGCATCCCTGTAAACATTCGAGACACCTTAAAATGGCCCATGTCCCTGTGGTGGAAATGAGCCTTATGGTTAGGTAACATCCTAGCACTTATTTGGCAGCGCTCTCTCAATTTTATAGCCTCTGGCTCTGATTACAACATGGGTATTTGACACTATCTGGACCAGGTATAGGCAAGCAGCTGCCCCCTGCTGTGCCACGATGTCACATGGGATAAATGCAGAGGACACATTTCATTTTTGCGCACTGTGTGATGTGGTGTGTCAACAATGACAATCAATCACCCACCATCTTAGCATGTTCTGTGAAGAACTGATCACATCCCCAATGCCAGTTTTTCCTGAATCTATAGTTAGGGTTGCCACCCGTCCCTTAAAATACGGAATTGTCCCGTATTTGACAATAAAATTGTACGTCCCTTTTTTAATC
>JAODKM010000044.1:16792006-16806074 GCA_026780845.1 Petrocephalus sullivani | reverse complement strand
TTGGTACATCGTGGTTGTGGCAAGTCCCCACTATGGTAGGCGTCCTTTATTTTTTTGCATGAAAAGTGGCAACCCTATCTATAGTCTATTTTTTGTGCTCATTGAAGTTCTTTCACGTTATTCATATAATGCTTTGATTGTAGACAATCTGTAGTGCATCTTATTTTTTAAACGAAAGAAGTTATATAAATTACCATTTCAAATCCTTTCATTGCCCAGCTTAACCCGGACAAGGCTGGGGGGTTACTGTTACACATTTCCTCCAAATTGTATTCAATCTGGGATTCCGACTATGTGAAAAGTGAGAGCTAAATTACTATTTCGAGCTGAACAGCTTACAGGGCCAAGAACCTTTGCATGCTGCATGAACGGTATATCTATACAGTACTTTAATATACAAATGATGTGGAAAAGGGAAGGAACCTTTCAGTGTAACTCCTAAAATATATTCCAATTCAATAAATACTAATAAGAAGGAAACTAAAGATCAGACTTCATTAGAGCAATTCAAAGAGACCGTGAGACTGTTTGCCCATGTAATTTCATCCTCTACTCTGTCTCTGTCACTTACATGGTTCTAGGTGTGGCTAATGGAATATAAATGGAAACACTGAGTAGCATAATAAGATTACTTCACGCAGTTGTGGTTAAAGGGACTTTTAAACTCCCACAGCAGGTGTATTGTAATTGACCGGTTATTGGTTACAGTGTAAATATCAATTTGTTTTATGACAGTATGCAGGGTTGCTAACTTTGGTCAGCTGGCTGGAGTGAGTTTATCAATACGAGACAAGTCTGCACACACATGTAAGTGTTTTATTACCTTGTAAAACAGTTTGTAGGGTTTGCAAACTACCGCAAAACTTTTGATGTAGCTAATTCTAGGTTAACAACGCCAATGTGATGGAAAAGAATAAGATTCTGCAAGTCATTATAATTAGAAACTCTCTTGAAATAATTACTTAGTATCTTAAAATATTGAGAAATTTGGCAGAAATGGGCTTACTTAATTATGGCCAATGGGATGAAAAAAATAAGACCCCATAAGTCATTATGATGATTTCCGCTCTCAAAATAACGATTTAACATCTTGAAATAACGAATTGGTATCTCAAAATAACTAGAAACTTTCTTGAAATTACCCCTAGTACCATACTGACCCCTAATAAACAATGACCCCCCCCCACACACACACACACTTATTCATCAACTGCTTTTAGAAAAACAAACTTAATCTTTATGAAGACAAAATACTTTTATTTGACAAGAACATTTAAGGTTGTTAAAAAGCAACCACAGGCAAACGCATTTAGCCTCCTGGCTAAAGGTGGCTGCATCCTTCTAATGTAATCGACGGGATAGACGTCAGATTAGCAACACGACGCCATACAAGCGGTGATCCTCCCGCTGCCCATGATTCAATCATGATGATTGGCTGAAATATTATCACGCTGCGGGGTTGAACAGCAGGAGTAATTATGCAGCTACCTGCATGCTCTGCTCTGCACCGCACTGCACTGCGTTTACCTTTAAGCGGTGTAAATGAATGTGATTCCGTATGGCAAGCCAAATTGTCTTTTATTCATAAAAGCTTACTCATCAAAACTTAATTCTTACTAGTAAAAAAAAAAAACATTCTTACTAGTAAAAATGCAATTCTTACTAGTAAGAATGTGAGTTCAAGATATCTACAACGCAATTCTTACTAGTAAGAATTATACTTTTTACTAGTAAGAATTCATATTACAGAGCTGTACAATTCAGTTTTTACTAGTGATATATTCCCATTGACTTCCAATATATTTTTGCCTCACATATCCTAAGTTCAATTCGCAGTAGTAAAAAGTAATATTGTAGAGCTCTAAGTCCTATTGCAGATATCTGTAAATATATTTTGCCTATAATTGAGTTGTCACTAGTAAAAATTATATTACAGATCTCTACAATTACATTGTAAAGATCTGAAATTCACATTTTGGATATGTAACTTTTAGATCACTAAAATGTAATTGTAGAGCGCTGTAATTAGTGTTTTACTAGTAGCAACTGAATTATGGATATGTGGGGCTGGAATCCTTACTAGTCAAAATATATTTACAGATATATACAATAGGACTTCTTACTAGTAAGAATTGAATTACAGAACTCTATAACATGACTTTTTATTAGTGAAAATTGAATTTATGATATGTGAGATGAAAATACAATGGAAGCCAATGGGAATATATGACTAGTATAAATTTAATTATAGAGCTCTGTAACATGAATTCTTACTAGTAAAAATACAATTCTTACTAGTAAAAATTGCGTTGTAGATATCTTGAACTCATATTCTTACTAGTAAGAATTGCATTTTTACTAGTAATAATGTTTTTCTTACTAGTAAAAATTAAGAATTGACGAGTAAGCTTTTATGAATAAAAGACAATTTGGCTTGTCATAATTCCGTGTATTTGTTGATTGTAAATATTGTAATTGCGTAACGTTTGCCGTAGAATGCGTGTGTTGTGTTAATTGTTGGCTTGTTGTGTAAATTGTAGACCGATAGTGGCCGAGAAACTCATTTCAAAAGAACTGTCATCTCCCTTATTAAAATAGCTCAACCACTCCCCACGATACGTTTCCCCCCCTTTTTATGTAGGTCTGTTGCATCAAAACACCTGGCGCTGTAAAGGGTTGTGGAGTTTGTAATACTGACTATCCACCGGCCCCTAAATATCATCCCCAAATAAATTATTTCATAGTTCCTCAGTACTTGAGTCATTGTAGAGAAAGTTTCGTATTATTTCGAGGTAGTTTCCCATTATAATGACTTATAGGATCTTATTTTTTTCCATCACACTGACGGAAACGGCCCTCCATGCATAATAACAGAATAATATGGATTAGCCGTAAGGTTTCCTGCGTGCGCATCCGGCGCTGCCCTAAGGTGCCCACATAGCGGAGATAACGGGGAGCGTACAGCTTCGCAGGTTACACAGGAGTCACTCATCTCCACGCCAAAATCCCTTTCGACCTCATCAGATGAGGTAAAGCAGCGTTCCACGTCAGCGCGCTCCCAGGCTCGGCTCGGCTCGGCCCGGCCTGGCCCCGAACAGCCGCCTATGCTTTTTCACGGTTTAGTAACGACTTTACGGAACATTTAGCTGTCGCATGGGGAATAAACATAAGCGCAGACCGCGGCGTTTTAAATAAAAACTAAATGAGGAAACTACCAAACCAGGCGGCCAGCTAGCCATACCTGCGAGCCGACCCGCTCCGGCGGCCAGCCCTCCGCTTTGTGTCCGTCCGTCTCCCCGGAGATCGGCGCGTCGCCGCCGCAGCGCCGCGCGTCACGCACCGCGGCCCCCCGTCCGAAACAAGGCGCGGGCTGCGTGCCCTAGAAATCCTACGCAAACTAGAGACGGCGCCGCCTCCGTGCTGCTTTCACTGGGAGTACCCAGTGGCACGAAGGGCATGAGAATAACTTAACAAAAATTTCCGTTTATTGAAATGAATAATTTCAATAGCAAGAACTCAGTCTTCCCACAGTGACTTATAATAACAGCTACTGAATGGTAGCTGAATTCCTGGGGCCAGCAGAGTAACTATATTTCTGTGGGGCCCTTCAGTAAGGTCTTTTTTTAACGTTGAAAACTACTCCAGGGCCACCGGAAACACAGCCTTTCCCTGTGACTGGACCCCAGGCTTTGCTCTCACCTGTGTATGTATGTCTCATGGGAGAGTAAGATGGAACATATGAACCAGGGCGGCTCCAAGAGGTGGCCATGATCACCTCTAGTAAATATGTGGCCACCCATGTTGCCACCCCACACACCCTGCTAAGTGTTAAATACTTCTTAAACATGTTGGCATAAGGTAGCGCCAGATAGCTGTGAAACGTGGTTCCCAGGGAGGCCATGTCAGGCTGTTATCCTGGGGACATTACCTGTCTTTTTTCATGAAACAATGTTTTCACAGACACAAAAGGCCCAGTAATGCAATCTTTAAAACCTGGCACTGTATCATTACATATGCAACCATTCATTTTGGCGTGCTTATCAAGCTCACTATTGGGCAATCAATCAGTAGAAGTGCAGAACATGCACTCCTCATGGTAAGTGACCTGTATAGCTCCAGGCATTTTTGCATCCTACATCTAATTATGAACTGGCCCCATAAGCATCCTAACTATTTAAAAGTTGAGAGAGAGATAATAGCTCCCTCTCTTGGCACATTTATCTTATCATTCACCAGATTAATTTCTTATCTCAGATACCCAAGAGTAAAATTCCAAAGAGAATAACCCAGAACAGTGTGTCAGATAAATCTATCATATGTCAGTGTATCTCAGCATCCATCCATCCATGCATCCATCGTCTGTACCTGCTAGTCCTATTCAGGATCTTCATTGTGGAATTACACCTCTAAGTTTGGGGCACCTGCCTCTGTGTGGAGTATTCCATAACACACAGTTAGATGAATTGGTTCCTCGAAGTTGCACATGTTGTGTGAAGCTGTGTATATGTCCCAGCTCCCACTAATATAAGGATAACAGAACCTCTCAAAGAGATGACTCAACGCTGTCACCTTGTGGCACTTCTGATTGTTAGTTTATGTAGATTGCTTTGGCACATTTCATGAAACAGATTTAACAGTTTCACAATTACAATAGCATTTCTGGGTCAGTTATACTGCAAAAGGCCATGACTCAATATGTCTCAATAGCAAATCATTCTATCAATGAATTAGTCCGTGTCACTAATATAAGTACCTTCAGCATTGTTTTCAGCACATCCAACACATGCTCGATCGGGTTGAGAGCTGGGGAATCTGGAGGCCAAGTCAACACCTTCAACTCTTTTTCATGTTCTGCAAACCCTTCCTGAACAATGTTTGTTCAGTTACCCTGCTGAAAGAGGCCACTGCCATCAGGGAATAGCATTGCCATGAAGGTATGTACTTGGTCTACAACAGTGTTTACGTAGGTGGTATGCGCCAAAGTAACATCCACATGAATACATGAAAATGGATTATGTAGTTCCTCATTGTAATAATTTTACTCCCAAAACTCAATATGTTTGTGATTGTTGTGTTAGCTACCACACGCAGAACAGTTCAGCAAACTTTCAGAATGATTCAAAAATATATTATGTAAAATGCAGTGATACGGCATTGTTGTATTTTTGGTTGTGACAGAACATGATTTTGTTGCCAAAATGCATTGTATCACACAAAATCTAAAATGGCAATACAAAAACAACAAAATAGCAACAAAATCATGTACTGTGGGAACCAAAGCCACAACAATACTGAATCACGAAAATTGTCTTGTATTGTTCTGAATGTTTGACGAATGGTTTTGCATGTGACGATCACTTACTTACATAGTTTTGGTGGTAAAATTATCACAATGGAAAAATACATAACCCATTTTGACCAACAAGACTAAAGCAAGTAAAAGGTATTCCAAATAATGACAATTGTACTAAAGAATTTTCATTCATGAATTAAAGCAATTGTAACTCTGTGTGTAGCAGTGAAAAATGTTCTGCTGGGCCCAAGTGACATCATGGTATGGGGATCACACTCATTGTTTTGCAAATGTTAATTGTCATTTGAGAAATGTGCCAAAGCAATTGAGAAAATCTCAAATTTTTATTTTATAAGAGAAAAAAGTCAATAGATGGATGCTCCAAGCTCCAAATGCGATCCTGTTTTAGGGTTATGGAGAAAGAACGGATGTGTCACGTTGGAAAGGAGGAACAATCCACAGTGCATGGGACCATGAGGGGTCAAAACAAGGGCAAGGACCAACAAGGACTAAAACTACCAAAGAAGATACTCTGAGGGGCCACTAAATTTCCCGGAGGAACCTTCCTGAGGGATTAATAAAGTACTATCTATCTATCTATCCATCTATCTATCTATCTATCTATCTATCTGTCTATCTAATAAAGACCACTAAAAAGACCACTAACATGGGCAGGAAACAAGGAACATCTACAATGACCAACAAATGAACAGAGCCAGGGCACATATACTCACATTGATAACGAAGGCTGCACAACAGACAGGTGTGGACTATTAACAATTACAAAGGATAGAAAAACACAATGAGATGTGAAACAGATTACAGGGCGTAACTATGAAACTAGATACAGGGAAGGATAACTTAGGACAATGGTTCAGAACTAGAAATTAATACAGAAATAGAAACACAAGCATGATAAACCCAGAATCAACAGATAAAAGTTTCGGGCACAAAACACCACAATATCCACGATGGTGAGGGATGCTTTGTTATTTATCCATACACTCAGCTCATTCAGTCATGGAGCAGCCCAGGGAGCAAGGCAAATAACAAGGACCAGTGAAGGTGCTATACAAAGGAATGAATGAACGGAATGGTCAGTGACCCCTGCTGGCCAGACAAGGAAACAACGAGGCAAGGACTGATCCTGACAGTATGGATGAATACATAAATACAACAGTAAAGGACATATTGTTCTTGGGTTATACAAACTATAGGGAAGCTGTACAATGACACATTTTCTTTGTGGCAGTCCTGAGAGAGTGAGTGTTATAATATGAAATATAAAATATAATCATCATTGCAGTGCATTTCCAGAACCCTCACAGTTATACCAGTCAAGTCAGTCAACAGGTGGAAGCGTTCTCCACCCTCAAGCTGCCTGGGTGATTTTTGTTTTTGTGCATTTCTCAAGTATGTGCTGTTCGTCACATCCTTTCCCTACTCTACTATACTTTATGCCCTACTCTACCAGGTTGCTGTTCTTGGGGCCCTATAGTTGAAAGAGAAACGAGCTTAAAAACAATGTGGTGTCGTGGGAAGATGACTGATCGTGGGGGGGGGGGGGGCACAGACAATAAGAATTACAGTATAAGACTTACCGGCAGGGATAGGGGGATGCTCATAAATTGATAGGTGAGTTTTATTGATGTGGGTGGCACCAGGGGTGGTCATGTTTAGATGTGCCCCTGAGCATAAAGAAAAACATTAAATGTGTGATTCATGAGTCTGATATGGCAACATGAAATTCCCGCATATTAAACAGATTATTCTTGAACAAACTTAGACATTAATCATATTGAGAAAGTACAACATTGTGACAGGCTGAGCTTGCTTGCACCAACATGCAAACCTGGAATGTAATTTTTTGACAAACAGAAGCCTCCTTTGGTAAAGAGCTTTGTATTATTCACATATCACAAACGAACAAATTTACTTTGCTGTCCTCCCAGACCACAATGAATTGTCCCTGGTCAGTTCTCTATACCTGGGTGTAATTCAACTAAGAAGCCTGCAATTGTTCCCTGTGTTTCAATGTCAACTTCTGTTGAAGGGGGGTTTATCTGATTATTCCATTTTCTTTAAAATGTTTATTTATGTGACAGTCAGCCTGAAGCATTTAATTCTTTCCTGTGGTTATAAACAACTTGTTTTACAACAGCACATCTAATTTAGTTTGTTGACCTGTCCACAGATCACTGTTTTATGGTCTTATGTTATATTACGTCCTTTCAAATGAACTGGAAGTTGTTTACAGGGTGATATTTAGTTAAAACAACATAGTAGTAGTTCATATATCCTTCATCTTCCATAACTGCGTATCCAGTACACCTAAACGAGAACTTGGAATATAATATTATTCTTGGCAAACTTTTGGGCCCTATGGAAACACATTTTATTGGGACCCCAACCCAGACCAATCCAATTATGTTTTTTTTAGGGTCCTTATCACTCAGGGGCTTTGTCTCAGTTAATATGTCTTGGTACTTCCTGCTACTTCCCGCTCATGTGACTCAGCCTGCTGCTGCTGAGTTTCTGAAAATGCTTTAAAAAGCCATGGTGGGTTTGAGTCCAGCTGGGTTGCAGTGGTGGACCAGCCACCATGTACAGGCTGGTGAACAGCACTACCCCCAAGCTGGTGAACAGCACCCCCAATCTGGTTATGCTAATCTAGACAGGATGCACTGATATTCATCTGTACTTTTCACTGAGGTCTTTCTTTAATAATATTCCCTCTAGCCTCGGCACCGCAAACTCAACTCCAGGAAACATAATTCTATGGACCATGAAACAACCCCCGCCCACAGGCCACTTAAAGTTTGTAATTCCTTGGTGGGGACCAAGACATTCCTTAATTTCCCTCATTGTCCTTATATCGCAGTAGCCAGACACGTACCAAAGCGCCACTGTGGCAGTCTTCCAGGAGTAGAGGACCATATCTTTCTGATATGGTCCAGTGATGTTAAACTGCATCTGGCTCCACAAACACCCCTCTACCATAAAAACGTTCCAAAATGGCAGACACAGCAATAGGTCTGCTGCAGCTCTCCACAGGAAGGTTGCACACATCATGAAGGGGATGGAGGAAAGCCCCCGGGAAACTCATCCCACTGGAGAACCATAGGGGTCAGGCCTGATGGGGATCAGGACTGGTGTGGTGCAGAGGCATTGCCCACTGCATGGCAGCATTCGGGTCCTAGGTGGCCCATTGAATAGGCACGTGGAATTGTGTTGTGTCTCTGGCATGATGACCATTTTCATCTGCTGTTTTCTAAACTCCACATTTCAGTGGCTGGACTCTCTCAGATATGCTGACCTGTTTTTGGTCTGGTATAATGGCTGCCATACTCAAGGAGTAGCTACTGCTGTGGCAGATTGGCTCCTCCTGAAGGTGTTTCGTGTCATGTCTCTTCAACGAGCCTCAGATTAAGGCACTCTCTGGGTGTCTTGTCTGTTGTTGGGTGATTGATGGATGCCCACAAGGTAACAATCATGGGTGACTTCAGTGTGACAACTGGCACTGACAGGGCTGGCTATGAGGACTGTGTCGGTCCCTATGGATCTGGTAACCATAATGAAATTGGCTTCATGTTATTTGACTTGTCAGGTTCTGTGGGTAGATGGATCCTGGTTCCAGCGCCCTGAGCCTCATTGTTGGATTTGGGACTCCAGGGCTGGTGTTGTGGTGTAGGAAGTCGATCACATCCTTGTGGGCAGATGCTGGAGGCTCCTACAGAGCTGCAGGGTCTACAGAAGTGCCCACTTTGTGAATTCAGATGACAGACTTGTTGTTGCTACTCTGAAGACACCTATGAAGTCAGTAGACGAATTGGAAGAGCATGGGGGGGGGGGGTCACTGGAGAGGGGTGAGTGGTGCTCCTGATATCTATGTAAGAGGAAGAGAATTTCCTAATCTTCAGAGTCTTTGTGTTCCCTGTCTTGCTGTATGGCTGTGAGACATGGATGCTATCCAGTGACCTGAGACAAACACTGGACTCCTTTGGTACTGTATCTCTTCAGAGACCCCTTGGGTCATGCTGGTTTAACTTTGTGGTGAATGAGTGCTTACTCTGGGAGTTTTGAAAGAGGCACATTACCTGCAGTGTGAGGCAGCATCAGTTACAGCACTACGGCTGGAATCCAGGTGATTGCGTCTCTGGTTCGTGTCGTAACTCACTGTACCACTGCATGCTTCCCAACCTGGCCTGACCAGACCTGAATTTCTGATAAGCTCTTCAAAAAAAAAAAGTGCTGAGATGTTGATAGGTGGCTGCATGAAGCTGATTGGGGCTGGTGCTACCTGGCTAGAGAGGTGGCAGTTTCTGGGTTCTGGGGACAACGTCATACACATACGTATATTTTGGAATGGTGTGTAGTCCTGTAGGTTAGCCGAGCTCCTGTCCATAAAATTTCGCTTTCAAATTCCACAGCTGTCAGAGTGGTAATATCAGTGCTGGGCCCTTCAACAAGGCCGTTAATTCAAGGAACCCTGACTGACCCTCCCTCTGATCCTAGCTTGTGTCCTCACTTGTGGTAAAAGTGTCTGCCCAATAAACAAAATTAAATGTCTTTACAAGGAACATCACAATCAAGAGAACTGGCTCTCTCCCTTCATCCCATTTCAGTTAAGTTGTTAGTTTTAGTGTAGCAGCTGTCTTTTGTGGCGTATAGCACATGTATGGCATATGCATCACCTGGCATCACTGCCCCCATTTTGCCAGTGGGGGCTGGATCAAAGGGCATAAGGTTTTTCATTCAGTGTCACTGTCTTGTTTACAAATAAAGCCATTAGAAGCAATCAGTTTGCAAGGCAGGCCACTTGATATTTTGTATTCCCTAATTTCAAAACTTTAGTCCTCTCTTCCCAGCTTGTCAGACTGTGTCTCATTCCAAACACAGAATAAGTTCATAAATCCATTAGTCTCTGTCAGCAAACATCCGGGTGCCCTGTCTCACGTACACTGTCACATGCCATGAGTTCATGTTCTGGTCCCCAGCATGTGGATGGAGGTTATATTTTATCTCACACCCACTGTGCAATAAAAGACCTTCGCTAGACTCATAAGTAAAATTGTGACACTATGGCCTGTGTGCTAACATTATCCTTATATTCATGGCGTGTGCCTCACCTTTAATTCAAATTCAAAAGATTTTATCAGGATTTTTTATCAGTGTATTTTGCAACAGGTCCACAAGGGTGTTGCATGACATTCAACACTGTCTGACATCCCTGTTATTAATTTGAGATAGTTTTTTACATGTTCTTTTTAAAAGTCAATCTCAGATCATCTGTCATGTTGACATCAAACTTGAGTGGAGCAAATGGCATTTCTTTTGTCTGCGTCTGCTCCAATGTAATCATATATTTTCTGTTTCTTTTAATAGGATCAAAATTGGCTTTGACAATGTTTTTCCCACTTGGGCACACTTTCAATTAAATAGCAAACTAACTAACATGCACTTTAGCGTATTTTCTGTAAGAGCGAAACACCTACAGGTGAAAGTTTGTTACTTTCTAGGTTATTTACTTTCTGACATTGTGAAATTCGAAAACAATAGAAAATAACACTCCCTACACCTGACAATTTTTCCTCACTCAGGCAAATATAAATTGTTTGCTGTAGTTTTGTTTTCACTGAATACCTGAAACTAATCAGGATTCAGCATTTATTTAGTCCTTACTTTCTTTTAACCAGTCAGTAAATTCAGACAAATTATGATTTTATGTCAATGGAAAAACCTTCAATATTTATTGATGTCAGTATCTATGGTCCAGTAATAAATGTGCCGTTTCATGTAATTGTGCTATTTTAATTGAAGTTCTCTTAAAACAAAATGAAAAGGGGGTTCATAAGTGTTTATTAATAAATGCTAACTGCTGTGTAATTCAGTTTCATGTATTCTGTTAACATTTATTAATATCCATACAGAATACAAAAAGATGCCCTTCTTATAATTCTGTTGCTATGATGATTTATTACCTATAACTTCCAAAGTACAATCATGCTATCAAGAAAATTGTCACTAAATAAAGCAACTCCGAAAAGTTTAGTGTAACTTCTTTAAATAATCTAGAGTGCTGGCAAAGTCAAACATGCAAGTCAAACATGCAAGGTCTAACCTGATTGGCTTGTAAGTGGTAACACAACACAATTTAAGGAAAGCCTCCATAGGGCCAGTTACCATTAGGCCAATTGTCCTGATCAGGTGAGTGACATCGAGTTATACTACCTTCTAGTCATATATATATATATATATATGTTTTCTGTTTCTACCTTTCATACATTCTGTACATAAAACATTTATTTACAAAATATAGAATGGCTCGGCTTTACTTTAAACATGTTTTGACATTCACTGCACCCTATGCATTGTGGTCCAGAATGCATGCAGAATGAATAATGCACGGTTAACTGAAAAATGTGTGTTAATGTGGATGGCTGATTGTACCATTTCAGCCATGGGGATCAGAGGGTTACTGTCGTGCTGTGCGGCACTGCTGCTGTGTGGTAAGTACTGCAGGGCAGTGACTTCTGTTTATGTCATCATCATTTTATTTAGATGATTGTCCTAAATGATAGCAGAGATCATGACTTGATGAATATTCACTTCTGACTGAAAACAGAATGGAATGTTTAATAAAATCACATGTTGCTACAAAGAGCAGCCTGTTCGTCCCTAAAACACTTGCACTTAGTTATAACACAGCTTTTAGAGCCAGCTGATGTTAAGTGATATTAGCCATTGTAATAGGTCTAAATTTTGACCTACATTAGTTTTCAGTTCATTGTTAAATTGATGAGAATCCCCAAAACATTTATTAATGCTTAACAGTTTTCACAAAAAAAATATGTTTCTGGTGAAACAGATTAAGCACAGGTGACACAGTGGCAGGCACTGATGCCTGAATCCTCCAGGGTTGTGCAGGTTTCCACCAACAGAGTTGTAAATCCATCCCAACTGCCTTTCATGTTTGTAGGGTTCTGCTCTGCGAGAGGTGCGGAACCCGTTGCGAAAGCTGGTGCCTGTTGGGCTATGGGTGACCCTCACTATCGTACCTTCGATGGGCAATACTTCAACTTCATGGGGAACTGCACCTACATTATGGCCAAGAACTGCCATGTTGATGATAAGCACCCCAGCTTTCAAGTGGAGACCAAAAATGAAAACGTCGCTGGGTTGCAGGTTACCGCAGTGGGTGCTGTCACCATCAATATCTATGATGTTGTTATATCCATTGTACGTGGAGAGCTTGGCCTTGTCAGGGTAAGTACACCTGATTCATACTATGATTCAAAAATGTGCTTTAAGCCATAGAGGGAACAATTAATCTGAATGTCAAATCTTAATCTGAATGCAGAAAAATTACACTTTTAACGGTTCATTCATGCATTCATCTGGGGTTGCGTTGAGGAGGCAGCAGTCTACAGTGACCATAGGTGAGGGTAGGAACATAGATACACCACTAAATTGATAACTTTGCCTTCCAGCTCAGCTCCCTCTTTACCATGACACAACAATGCAGCCCCTGCATTACTGACTCGCCTGTTGATATCCTGCTGCCTTCTTACCTCACTCATGGAGGAGACCCTGAGATACTTACCTAAGAGTAACCTATTCTCCAAGAATCAAGACCTTACCATAGTGGAGGGGTTTGTGTGCCTCTGTGATCCAAGGAGCTATATTTTTAGGGGCATCCTAGGAGCTATGTTATCAGGGGCAACACAGCTCCTAGGCAGACACAGGTGTAGATCTAACACTAACTCTAATCCCTGGTGGGGTCTCCCAAGGCAAACTGGTCCTAGGTGAGCGGCCAGACAAATTACGATTCTCATAGACCCTTTGTGATCAGCATATAGGATCATGTCACCCCGTCTGGACTGGGGAGGTTGGGGCCCCGTCCTGCAGCCTGGGGGGGAGCTTGTATGGGAGCACCTGGCAGCTAGGTCTCTATCAGTGGGGTCCAGCTGGGCATATCCTGAATCAAGTACATGGGTCCGCCCTCCTATGGGCCCACCACCTGCAGGGGGGACCATCGGGGTTGGGTGCAAGGTAGATCGGGTGACAGTCAAAGCAAGGGGCTTCAGCAGACTGATCGCTGGTTACCAAATCTGGCTTTAGGAAAACAGAACAGTTACATGGCTTACCTGTTATTATACAAATACGCAAATGCACTACTTACACTGTGATTCATTTTTGCAGATTGACGATGAAATTTGGAGTCTCCCAGTCGTTGTAGACAATGGAACCAGCAAGGCCAATATGTACCAAAGTGGCATGTCTGTAATCCTAGAGGCAGACTTTGGCTTGACAGTTCAGTATGACTGGGAGGAGTACATTTTGATTACTGTGAATGACAGCTATGCCGGCAAGGTGTGTGGTCTTTGTGGGAACTTCAACGGCAACCTAGACGATGACCTCACCACTCCAAGCGGCACGGATGCGGGCAGCATAGTGGCTCTGGGCAAGAGCTGGAAGGTACCAGGGGGAGCAGGAGATGCTTCCTGCCAAGATGAGTGCTCAGCTCAGTGTGAGAACTGCAAGAGCAGTGGGATCAAAAAATGGGAGGCAGAGGTCTTCTGTGATGTTCTTACAAAGATCATGGATGGCCCCTTCAAAAGTTGCAAGGCCCTCATTGAGCCCAAGTTCTACAAAGAGATGTGTCTTTATGACTTCTGCATGGGCAAGGGTATGAAGGAGTACCTGTGCAGCACCCTGCAGGTGTACACCGACACCTGCCAGCGTGCTGGAATCAAAGTTTTCAACTGGAGGGGA
>JAODKM010000044.1:16742616-16754227 GCA_026780845.1 Petrocephalus sullivani | reverse complement strand
AGGATCATGTATGTCAGATGGAATTTTAGGGAAGCCTCACCTTCAGCAGGTTAGCTGGCTGACCAGAGTGTGAACAGACTAAATACTGTCAGATTAAATACTTTGAAATACTAAAGAGAATAAAGGCCAAACAGAAAAATGACTTGTTTGGCATTAAGGTGAGACTCTTTAAGC
Source organism: Petrocephalus sullivani (assembly GCA_026780845.1). Classification (NCBI taxonomy): domain Eukaryota; kingdom Metazoa; phylum Chordata; class Actinopteri; order Osteoglossiformes; family Mormyridae; genus Petrocephalus; species Petrocephalus sullivani. Next base: position 16,754,053 of record JAODKM010000044.1, on the reverse strand, counting down.
AGAGGAGTCTGATTTGCAGTTTTTTTATTTCACATGTCCACTGTTTGCCAGATTAATCATTTTTGTGCCACACTACTTATTCAGTTTAAAACAGTTCTTAGATATTTTTGCTTATTTATTGAACTAAAACAGCCTGGTTTTTGTCTTCACTCGGTGGGACAGTTACAGAGGAATTTTAGTATATGACAGATAATAACTTAAGCTGGTCTATTTTGATGTGTGTGACAAATAACTGCAACAATTTTAAGAACTATTATCCGTCCGCTGCGATCCACAACAGAGTTCACATTTTCACTTGTCAGGGTCCTGCTGCAATAAATTAGGCAGAATGCTACAGTGAGTGACAAAACACGGTGGGACAGGCTGGGGAATTGTTATACAGAGGCTCACATCTGTACATCCACTTGTTCAAATGACCACTTAACTATGTGAACACAGCAACAAAGACAGTTTCCCAATGAACATGTTCTGGGGTGACTTTCACAAAGCAGGCCAGCTGTTAGATAGCTCAACTTTCACACTGAACATAATTTTCTTCTTTTTTCACCAATCAAGCTGATTATAACAATTACAGCACCCTTTACACCATTTCCATATTCATTCTTATTCATTCTATCATTTTATTTTTATAATTTAATGTTTAATCCATCTTTTAAAAAAAAAAGACATTTTGCTTTTGTGAGCTAACTAACATAGGGCCAGAAACAGGCAATGAGAATAAAATTAGCGACCAGGTGTACATTTCCCAGACACCCCCGTTAGCAGCTTACAGCGCTGGAACTGTCCAGCTACATGGTTCCAGCTATGCAAGTTACAAAGGCGCTTTTGGGAAGCATGTCCCTGGCTGAGAAGCAGCCTGTGGTTGTGGGCCCGTGGCCCCCTTGAGGAAGGCAGAAAACACGCCCTGTCTAGGAAGGACCTCGTAAGCAGAGTGGCCCTTCAGATACAGGCCTGGTCATTATGCACAGAGCTGCAGAGATACTGTCTCTGAAGGTTTACGGAATTCAAAATAAAAAGTCTCGAAAAATATAATTTTTTTTTAGGACACTTTTTCCAAAGCAAATTTACTGTGTATTGTCACACACACAATCCTAGTAAATGATTTAATTGATCATTGTTTTGTCAAGCAAATAATTAACGACAAAATAATGCCTGACCTCTGCATATGTATTTTTATCCCTTTACAGCTTAATGTATTAAGCCATAGAAATTCCTTTGATAACTGCTTTCCTAATTTAGGCAAGCATGATGTACAGTGATAACTTAATGCAATACAAAAAACAGTTCCTTGCCTTGTTCCATATTGTTATAGGTTATAACAGTCCATATCAAGTCACAGTTTACCGTAATTCACTTGGAACCGATGGACCTGTTGTCTCCTGCTTCTGAGGCCCGTATGCTTGCCTGGCTCTTCAGCAAAGGCAGATTGACATAGATAAGATCACTGGAGCCTGGATTTCCATTCCGGGTAGCCAAAGTCATTTTAAGGCTAACAGAAGACAGTAGACTATAGAATATATGCAATTACTTCAACCTGCCTTGTGAAAAATCCCCCAGATGTGACCATAACAAACTATGAATGCTTTCACCAGGATGTTTTTAATGTCTAAAATTGTTACACATACGCAACCAGACATTTCTGCATGTTTTGCCCAATAGATCTCTATGGTAACATAGCTGCCAGTACGGTGTGCAGTAAACCACCCGACAGAATCGTCAGTCCACCCTGCATGACGGGCCTGTAATTCAGGCTAATAACAGTCTTAGCACCCAAACTCATAGCTCAGTGATGCTAAACAGGACCTGCTTTATAGTACTGCTCAAGAGTCACCAGCAAACTAGACTGGAAAGGAAACAAACTGGTTTCACTTACAAGTCAAGTCTTCAAAGTCTTCAGCTTAATTACTATAAGAAAGTAACTGTTTCTGTTTGTTTTAAATGAACTGTATTTCTCGAAATCTTTAACTGTTGCATTATTTCATTGTTCTGATGTACATATGCACAACATATCACTGAATGTTTCCAGTTGCTTTATAATTATCATGCTCAAGTAATTGCATAATTACACAATTTTTTTTCTTTTGTTATTCTGCAAACAAAGGAATTATGAGATTCTTCTTTATTAATATGTCTTCCACAGAGTATCTTCAAAACTTCCATGTGGATATTCCAGAGACCAGCTGCCTCTTTCCTCGGGACGGAGGGCTTCGTCCTGCATTGTTTAGATTAAAATGATTCCATGCAGCCTGCAGTATGTTACATCGCCAAACAGCTGAAGAAGCTCTGTAACATTAGACATGATTGACACAGCTGTAGTTTACATGTCATAGCTACTGAGTTGCCAAACCATACATCTTTGAAGTTATTTGTGTTTTTGACAGGCTGTCGAGATTTAAAACCCCATGGAATTCACTAATTATCTATCTTTGACAATTTTGTTGTCAAAAATGCACCTGTTAAAAATAGATAGCTGGGATTTGGGATTCTGGTTGATAATTGTTTTGATTTTAATTATTTTTACAACAGTTTTCATTACATTATCAAAAATATTTTTGCCATTTTTATGGATTTGTAAGTCCATATGTTAATATTCCCACAATTCACAGTGAATTTATATATGATGCGTTTTTTTCCACTAGCATGCCGAGCCAGAACCGAGATGGCAGACCAATTTGACATATGCATCTGTGTGCCCTAATAAAACATCTGCGGCTGCAGTTTTGTGGCTGTGGACCCTGCACGCCCTGTGTAGCTACTGCTATGTGTGCTTCTGAAGGCCAAGCCTCTGTAACCAGGTCAGATCTCACGCCTGGCAGAGTGATGTCACTGCTGGGTCCTCCAGCAAGGCCCTTAACCCCCAAACGCCACAAGGACACAGACCCTGCTCTCTGATTGGATAAAAATGTCAGCTAAATAAAGATGTAAAAAGATGGAAAATTCCTACAGACTCCAGGGAGTGAATTTTCTCTTGAACACTGTTATCACTGTTACCTTCTAATCTTGTGGTTAAATGATCTTGGTTCATGGCCCACGCCTATCAGAAAGAGATCAGGTCTTCTCCAGCTTGAGTGCAGATTCGGTTTAGCTTGGCATGCAGGTGGAAGGCGACATTAGTCAGCTGAACCCAGTGACTGACCGTTTTATTTAACAGCTTAAATAAGACACAGAACCTACATTTGAAAATCCTTCAGACATAAGCACAGTTTATGCATCTAGCCACAGGAAAGAGAAGAAGTGAATAATGCAGGCTCATATCTTCCACACTCCGCAGACCTGAATCCTGTCCATGCCTCAGCCAGAGACACAAGCTCCAGGCGCGAGTCTGTCTGTGTTCTCTCAGGGCTCTTCCTGCAGTGGGAGATTAAAGCTAGATGGCGTAGCTAAGATCTTCACAGGTTGCTTCTTACATTACACTGGCCCCATCACCATGGTGATTAACATCAAATGCTAAATAGGTGCTGTTCTCAGAAGAACATCAGTTCCGTCCCTAAGAGCAACACCGTGGTCTAATTCTAGCTGCCAGCAGGATGCAGTGCATTCTGGGTATAAGACTTCTGAGCTTCCCTGCCCAGAGTATTCCATCTGAGCTCACTTTATCCAGCCTTCTGCTCCAGAAGGCTGGAGAAGGGTTGATTCCCTCCAGCAGAGGGATCATTTGGCAGCATGGAGGTCCTCGTCCTTCCCCAAATGACCCACTGTGTGTGTGTCTGTGTGTCTCTGTGTCTCTGTGTCTGTGGGGGGGCACGGCAGTCCTCCATTCAGCCCTTCCAGCTTAATCCTGTTCTGCCCCCAGATCAGCACTGGTTCTTCTGTAGGAGGGGGGCAGAGCTCGCGGAGGAGGTGTAGGGAGGTGGGGGCTGTCCTCCCCACGCCTTTCGCTGCCTGTACTGGAGGAAGACGGGGGCAGCAGTGCGGGTAGGCAGGCTGGGGGGCCGCAGGGGGGCGAGGTGTTGGCCCTGGGGCAGGGCGACCTCGGGCTCTGGATCCGTCGGCACTCCTGGCAGATGCGGACATGTGGACAGCTCCGCCGGGGGGCCAGCAGGGCCGTGGGGGTGCTTTTGGCCCCCGTGTGATCCTCCAGCAGGCACTGTGGCCCCGGGCCTATAGCTGGGGGCCCGCCTGGTGCCAGCGGGGCTGCACCGCTGTACAGTTTGCCGTTGCTGAGGCGCATGTCCCTGACAAGTCGCAGCGGCCGCGGAGCACTGAGGGAGAGGCGAGCAGGGTGGCGGATCCCCCGGGGGCCCAGCAGGTGGCGCCGTCGCCTGGAGCGAGAACTCTTTTTACAGGAGATGGCGCTATGGAGCTCGCTTATCATCTCCTGGCAGACAGACACCTGAAGAAGAGCGAGAAGGGAATGAAAAAGAGAAAAGAGAGGAGACACATAAAAAGAGACGCAAAGGAAATACGGGGCTGACAAAGAGCACTGCATCAGTGCAGGAAATACGGGCCTGACAAAGAGCACTGCATCAGTGCAGGAAATACGGGCCTGACAAAGAGCACTGCATCAGTGCAGGAAATATGGGGCCGATAAAGAGCACTGCATCAGTGCTGAACAGCTAACGTTCACCTGAAGCTGGAATTTAGTCATCAAAGAAGGATACCTGTACACCACCAAGCAGAAATCACTCTCCCACAACATAAATAATTGTTTTGGTCCCCACTCTTTCCAAAAACGTCACACGTCACAGACATTCTCCAAGAGTACAGACATAATGCAAAGGTCCATGTTCATGTTAAGGTGACGTTATATGGGATAAATTTGCAAAGAATTTTGGCATGGAAAAGAAAAAAAATAAAGATGAAGAACAACCCAAAAATTACAACTAGCAAGCATGGCAGTGCTCTGGGATTGAGCAGAAGACGCACGAAGCTCGAGACACTGACTGCCGGCTGTCACTTTTAGGGAGTGTAATTCACTAACGTTTCAGCTTAAGGTCTGCTTTCTTAGATGGCACTTATCATAACAAACAAACTTTTTTAGTGCATTGTACTTGCTATTTACATGGGGTGCCATAGCTCATTACAGCCAGTTCCCTAGTGTATATTTTAAAATGCAGCCTTTCTGGAGAATGATTCAATTTTTAAATAAGTTTAATACAACTTGAGTGCTGGAAAATATAAAAGTATAAAAAATATAAAAAGAAGACTGTAAAGCAGGATTACTGTTGGAAATCTCTGATTTACGTGTGATGTACCACTGAAGAGCAGTGATGTATCTGATCTGGGTGCCGGTGAAAAAGGCCATATTCAGCCAGATTGGCTCACTATCAAATCAGAGACAAAGTTCCAAGTTAAATTCTGGTCATATCTGACAGCAGGAAATACTTAAATATGGAACTTTTATCGAAAGCAAAATTCCCAAACAGAGAGAGCAGTATGTTACAAACATGCTGAGGCAAAGGTATGCGTAGGTAGCTTCCAGGACAGTGTTGCACAGAGCAGTAGAAGCTGTGGGTTAAGCGGCAGATCTTCAGATGAACCTACTGGGGAGAGCCGGCGGCGTCCGTGCTGGCCGCGGTTAGGCCGTACCTCGTCCTTCTCGGCCGAATGCCGCGTCGACCAGACAAACTCCATGACGGCCACAAACACGGCGATGATCAGGCCACAGATGAGCACCACAAATATGCCGCCGATGTTCTCCATGCCCAGTCCTGTGTGAAATATCATGCCTGTCACTCAAAGAGAAGCCCAGCCGACACTCTCCCTAGACATTCCTCCTTGAGCTCTACTGCTAGAAGTGATTGTGCGGGTATGACCCAAGCAGAAGGCTAATCTCATTCAATGCCTCCTACAGTGTTGTAGATCCTCCAGGACCTACAGACACGTGGAGCCCCACCGTGACCACCCCTGCCCGGGGGTGGTGTAAAGCAGGGGAAAGCTGAGATGATGCCAAGGGCCCATGAGTGACAGGAGTCCTAAAAAATTTGGAACATAATTGGCAATTTGCAAAGTTAGCTAAGCCTTTTCCCTATGTCAAAGTAAAAATGTTTTAGCAAAACATTAACCACCTGCGCCTTCTGTAATAATCTTCGTATAAAACCGAAAGTAAGTAAAAGTCTGATCTTAATGTAACTCACTAGCGATGTAAGAACTGCATGTGCATAACATGCGATGTTTAGATTTAATATCCAGCATCGTCCAGCTGCATAATACAGCCATTTTTCTGATTCAGTACGAAATGCGCTACCTCACGTTGTGCTTTTATTCAGCGCCGGTACCAGTTTTTACGGCAGTGGAAAATCACACAAAAGAAGCACCAAACTTTTGGTATTTATTGAGGTACCGAAAGTACCAAAAGTACGGTACTTGTTACGGTGGAAACCCCCCCAGTCTGAAGTCCCACAAACTCTGTCCCGAAAGCAGATACTGGCAATGCGCCAGGCCTAGCTTTCCCGAGACTCACGAACCCGTAGCCCGGTGGTCCTCTTCCTTGGGACACTGTCCCCCCTCCCACCAGCGCCGCTTCAAGATCTCCAGACGATTGTTCTCCTGGAGCTGAAGGATAGCCAAAGTGATCTCATCTCTGAAGGGAGAACCTGCAGCAAAGAGGGAATGTATGTGGAAGAGGACCTGGACACCATACGTGGCTATTTGTGTATTACTCTCCCACCACCGAGAGGCCAAAACAGGAGGCAGTCAGTCGACATGAAGCTCTAGATCAGCTCTGATAACCAAGCCCTTCAGAAGCATCTCAATTAAAGTCAGCTATGTTGAATACTGAGATGCTTCTGAAGGGCCCAATTATCAGTATCAGGTGTGTTAAATTAGGGCTGCACCTCAGCTCTGCAGGGTTATGGCTCTCCAGGAGCAAGGTTGGCCAGCCCTGCTCTAGATCCTGATACGGTTCCCCCCCCCTACCCAGTGGCATGCCGATGCCGTATCCCTTGGTGTCCAACAGGCCCCCGATCTGTGTGAGGTTGCAATTCTGCCGTCGATGGTACTCGTTCATGGTGCTCTCCAGCAGGAAGGCGTATTTGGAGTTAAGGACACGGGAAATGCCCTCTTCTGTGCTCTTCACAAACACACTGGGCTGCTTTGAGTACATGTAGTTCCACATGCGCTGGTAGGTCTGGTACCGCGAGTTCTGTCGGGTCAGATAAACATGTGGGAGTGAAGGCAATTTTCACTTCATTATATAAGAACTCCTGCATTTTGTAATAAACTGTTTATTACCAAATATGAGCCTTATGGACATTATGGGTGTTATGGACCTTATGGACAATACAGGCGTTATGGGCCTTATGGACATCACGGACATTATGGGTGTTACAGGCGTTATGGACCTTATGGACATCACGGACATTATGGGTGTTACAGGCGTTATGGACCTTATGGACATTACAGGCGTTATGGACCTTATGAACATTATGGGTGTTACAGGCCTTATGGACCTTATGGACATTACAGGCGTTATGGGCATTACAGGCATTATGTTCTAGTCACTCTGCCAGCCGCAGGATTTGAACCAGCATTTAATATTTTGGTTTGGTGTCACTGGTGTTGCTTATTTGACTGAATGACCAAATTGACTGTTTGTGAATGTTTCCAAAACATTTTTGTTTTGGTCCCCACTCTCTCCAAAAATCACCCCTTCAATTCTAAATTGAGCCCCAGCCAGTGTCCATGCAGCTCTGTATCTATGCTCATACATATAACCAATGGTCTGGTGTACATATGCCCCGGGTGGGTCAAAGCACAACCTTGGTGAGGACGCAGAAGGCAGCAGGCCATACCATGAAGAAGGTCATGGTGCTCCCCCCGTGGATGGTGCCATACTGGATGTTGGTCTGGTCCGCGAGGTCATCGGGGGACTTGATGGGCACCTCCATTCTCTGCACCGTGAGGAAAGCCGCCAGATTGGCAGTGTAGGAGGAGATGATGATGAGGGTGAAGGCCCACCTGAGCCGGAACAGGATGAGGAGGAAGAGCTGTACAGCAGCATGCTTCAGCAGACCATGTCCGCGTGGTCTGCGCTGAGGGCTGCTTTGTGGCAGCTTGCTAAGGGATGCATGACGATGTAGGACCTAGAGGCCATGGTACCAGTGCCCAGTGATGCGGGGCATGCTGATTCTGACATCTCTGTGGTCCCCAGTGACACAGTGCATGGGAATAGGTGGCTGGGCCCTAGAAGTCACCCGGTCCCCAGGGACACAGTGTATGGGCACAGGAAGCTGGGCCCTAGATGGCACGCAGTCCCCCAGGGACACAGTGTATGGGCACAGGAGGCTGGGCGCTAGAAGGAACGCAGTCCCCAGGGACACAGTGCATGGGCACAGGAGGCTGGGTCCTAGATGTCACCCAGCCCCCAATAACATGATTCTGCAGGTAACCGGGCACTCACCAAACACCGCTGACGCAGCGCGTGGATAGCGCCCGGGGCATGATCTCCGAGCCCTGCTGCATGAAGCCTCCCACGGGGAACCAGAGGCTGTTGCCCAGGGTGTACGGGTTCTCCAGCACGTCCCTGTGCTCACGCAGGCAGGGGTTTGGCTCATACCACTCAAACGGGCTCATTCTGGACGAGGAAATGACAGAGGGGGCATGCGACTGGAAACATCAAATGAGCTACACATTGATATTAAGCACATAGGTGACGGGGACATATTATAGCCATTTATTTCAGCTCCACTAATGAAGCTTATTCAGTGTATTAGTACCGGAAGCAGTTTCGATAAATACATTAAATGCACTGCCCTGTGATGGACTGGAATTTCCTTCAGGGTGTACCCTAGCCATGTGCCATATGCCCCCTGGCACAGCCCCCCTGACCAGGGTTAGCAGTTAGAAAATGACTGGATGGATGGGAATTAAACCCACTGAAGGCATTGGAAATAATAATAAATGACGGCGCCCTTTCTCGGTATTGAATTGTCACTGTACCTGGCAGCCAGGAAAAGCACGCAGCTGACAGCCAGGTAGGCGAGCAGCATGAAGAGCCACACGGCTGGGGAGAAGGGGTCCAGGAAGGAGAAGTAGCCTGGTTTCCTACCCTGAAACGGTAATTAAATGGCATCCAACCTGAAAACACATGGCCTTTCTCAATGCTGCAGTTTTTTATACCGCCACAAGAGGGAGGCATCGCTCAGAATGTAATCAGGAAGATGATTTATTTTTCCAAAATACATCTTTCAGAGCAAACTGTTTTTCTCATGCCCTGCTTTGTGTCACCAGCCTTACAGGATGCACTCTGTAGAGGATGCTGATGCCGAGCGACATGAAGGGCTTGGAGAAGTCGATGACTTTCTCTCTCTCCGACGTGATGGTGAAGGGAGCCACAGCCATATCTGCTTTCTGTTTGGAGTGCGCAGGGACACAGGCGGGGGGGACAGGGACAGGCAGCACCTTGGTTATGACGGGCGACCACCCGGGAAGACCGCGAGGCGATGAAGAGCTGCAGAGACTCACCCGGCTGATGAGCTCTCCCACCAAGCCCGTCCAGGAGCCGTTGGCTTCCGGGGCCCCGTACAGCCCGTCGTCCACCAGCTTGATGCGGAAGGAGAACTTGAGGATGTCAGCCATCTCCTGCAGCATTTCCACACAGAAGCCCTCATACTGCTCGTTGCCCTGAAAGTCCTGGTAGTTGGGTTTGCGCATGACATAGGGATTTTCCTATAAAACACCCAGAATATATGCTGGCTGACACAAGGCTGTTATGTATTAAAATCAACACCAGGGGTCTGGGGCATACATGCTTTACATGACATGCATACTGACATAGATTGGGCGAAACATGTGGAACTGATACTTCACAATGCTAGGTGTTTGGACATTTGGAGCTTCCCATTGTATCGCATACATTTACTCCCACAGTAAAAGCAACTTTCAAGTAAGTGACAGTCACCCCATGAGGGGTGTGCTCTGTGCTGGATTGTCACCCCATGCGGGGGGTGCTCTGTACTGGACTGTCACCCCATGCGGGGGGTGCTCTGTGCTGGACTGTCACCCCATGCGGGGTGTGCTCTGTGCTGGACTGTCACCCCATGCGGGGTGTGCTCTGTGCTGGATTGTCACCCCTCACGGGGCGTGCTCTGTGCAGGACTGTCACCCCATGCGGGGCGTGCTCTGTGCTGGATTGTCACCCCTCACGGGGCGTGCTCTGTGCAGGACTGTCACCCCTCAAAGGGTGTCCTTTCGGATAGTTGACTGAATTTTTCTCTCTTGCTCTTACCAGTATTGTGGTGACAATGAGTGTTTTGTTGGCCAAAGTTTCAGACACACTGAGGTCCAGAGACGTGCAGTTCATAGCCAGTGTGTTGTTTGAGTACCAGACCCCAATCTGTAAGAGGAGCAGATTAATGCTTAAGTCACAAGTACTGAAACACCTGGTGGTTATTCAACAAATGAATGAAAAGAAGAAGAAGAGTAGAGACCAGTACCCCCCCCCCCCAAAAAAAACATAGATCTTTACTGTATGCCTGTAAATATACATGTACCATGGGATAGGAATCGTAGGTGCGCCCTTGGAGAAGTGATGCCTGGGTATGTGCCTTTTCCCAAGTCACAAAGGCAGCCATTATGTCTTGCATAAGTATATTTGGCTTTCCGAAGTTACTTAATTTCTGCCGCGTCTAACAAATGGCTTAGCTTTTCACAAAGCTTTGGGCCTTCCATGCCACTTCCAAACCCCCAGGGGCCTGCTAATTATACCTTTAGCAGCGCTGTTTTGCTATCAGCGGGGTTTTGAATCTTCCTCTAACCATAATAGAGAAGACAGAACCCAGCAAAGAGCTGACTATACAGGCGGCACCGTACGTGAGCCAAGCCACGATCCGAGTGTACCGGGGGCACCGTGACTGAGCCGAGCACCGGGGGCACCGTGACTGAGCCGAGCGGCGGGGGCACCGTGACTGAGCCGAGCACCGGGGGCACCGTACGTGAGCCGAGCAGCGGGGGCACCGTGACTGAGCCGAGCACCGGGGGCACTGTACGTGAGCCGAGCGGCGGGGGCACCGTGACTGAGCCGAGGGGCGGGGGCACCGTGACTGAGCCGAGCGGCGGGGGCACCGTGACTGAGCCGAGCAGCGGGGGCACCGTACGTGAGCCGAGGGCCGGCACCACCGCACGTGAGCCGAGGGCCGGGGGGCACCGTACATCATGCATCAACAATGCTGGGTGAGCTTCGGCAGTCAGGAATGCATGAGGACAGCTACAGTCATTTACGTGCCTGATGCTTTTCAAAGTGAAGCACAATAATCTCTTAAGAAGCACAATAATGAACAATAGTGAAACACTAAGCGTGGTAGCTAAGGGGTAAGATTGCAGGACTGGGAAAATGACGACATCTGGGGTATTCTGAAGAGTTATAAGTTATAAGCTAAAAAAAAACAAATTACTCAAAAGATTAGAAATTTGGCATCTATCCTTTTCTTTATATGTTCATATAATCAGTTGACAATCAACAAAAGAATACTGGTGCGGGCTGCTGAGCGCAGTGCAG
>JAODKM010000044.1:16719485-16729597 GCA_026780845.1 Petrocephalus sullivani | reverse complement strand
AGCACACATCAGGCTGGTCATTGGGTAGCTGAATGAGCACAGGATGGCTTCAAAAGCCAGGCGGAGATACTCGCATTCGGCCTTAGCACACATCAGGCTGGTCATTGGGTAGCTGAATGAGCACAGGATGGCTTCAAAAGCCAGGCGGAGATACTCGCATTTGGCCTTCGCACACATCAGGCTGGTCATTGGGTAGCTGAATGAGCACAGGATGGCCCCAATAGCCAGATGGAGATACTCACATTCGTCCTTAGCACAGATCAGGCTGGTTGTTGGGTAGCTGAATGAGCGCAGGATGGCCTCAATAGCCAGGCTGAGATCCTCGTTGCTAGGATACAGACTGACTGATGCAAAGCGCAGGTACGGAAGCCGGGGCGACTCCTCGGGGCCGACCTTCACATGGGGGATCTGGAGAGATGAGGAAGGTCAGACAGCAAAAGGAGACGATGGAGAGGAACACGAATCCATTAGTGAAAGCAGAAAAACGGCATATGGAAGTAGACAAACACAGGCAATAACTAGAATAGCAGGGAAACAATGAAAAAGTAGATGAGTAAGTGAGTGAATGAATGAGTGTATCAGTGAGGAAGCGAGTGAGTTAGTGAGTGAATGAATTAGTGAGCAAGTGAGTTAGTGAGTGAGTGAATACATTGGTGAATGAATGAGCGAGTGAATGAGTATATCTGTGAGTGAGTGGGTGAGTATATCATTTAAGAAGCGAGTGAGTTAGTGAGTGAGTAAATATATCGGTGAGCGAGTGAATGAGTGAGTATATTGGTGAGTGAGCTAGTTAGTCAGTGAGTATGTGAATTGAGGTCCAGCTCCCTGACCTCTTTCTCCCCACAAATATGGCTGACTGTTGATCCAGATGTGGGGCTTGAGGCGGGGCCAATGACAGAGACTACACCTTTCGGTAATATCTGGCACACTGAAAAGAAGAAGAGGAGAGAATAAGAGAAATGTGGGGTCTGCCTTTATTTTAAAACACCCCAGTGACTTGCCAAGCTAGGGAGCAGACTATTCATGTTAAACATTTCCCATTGGCTACCTTAGTTATTAGCTGTTACCGTAGTTACCTCAGTTCTTCATACCGTTACTCTGTGCTTACTCTGTGCAGAGATGAGTGTCCTCTGCTTGAGCAAAGCAGGGAGCACAGCGCAGGGAATGTGGCTGAGCACTCACTGGTGTCAGTGATCATGTACTGGGAGTCTTTCTCCAGATGGAAGACGTCCACCTCCACACGCGCCCTGGCTGGCACCTCCATCATGCTGTTGATGTTCTCCCTGGCCAGGGCCAAGGCCAGGCGTTCGCCCCGCCCGCACTCCGGCTGGTCGTCCAGGATAGCGGCTGGGGTGGGGGGGGGGAGGGCACCAGGGACATCAGGAGGGGGAAGGAGGCACCGTGTGAGCCACTCACAGATATAGGCAGATGTCATGCGCAGGGAGCAGGGACCCAGACATCATCAGAATAATAATAATAATCACAGTAGTTCTCATTCTAAGATGAATCCCCACTTATTTTGCTGGGTATCAGGCACTGAGCTTGGCAATCCTCTCCGCTTCCTCAGCACGCAAGCCATTCATTCATCGTACACATGTCTATCTGCCAAAGTATTAAAGATGAGAGCTTATAGGATGACATTAAAACAACAAAAACATTGTATAAGGCATTATCTACTCATAGTAACTGATTGCCTAGAAAAAATGAATGTGTGTTTACATAATAAACTAAATTTACCCACTTTCTTCTGAATTGAGTACTGAAAAATAGATAAATTTTTTAAATAAACATTGAATATTACATCTCTGACCTTTACCAACATAAGCACTAAACACCAGAACATTGGTGACAGGGGTCTTGAGTCTATCCTGAGCAGCATGGGACACGAGGAATGCCCTAGATGGGGTGCCAATTATCCACAGTGCCAGAGGAACACCCTTGATTGGGTGCCAGTTTGCCATGGGGCAGGAGCAACGCCTAGATGGGGTGCCAGGTTGCCACAGCACAGGAGAAAAACCCTAGATGGGGTGCCAATTTGTCACGCGGCAGGAGGAACCCCCAAGATGGGGTGCCAGTTTGTCACAGGGCAGGAGAAACACCCTAGATGGGGTGCCAGTTTGCCACAAGGCAGGAGGAACGCCCTACACGGGGTGCCAGTTTGTCATGGGGCAGGAGGAACACCCTAGATGGGGTGCCAGTTTACCACAGGGAAGGAGGAACGCCATACACGGGGTGCCAGTTTGTCATGGGGCAGGAGGAACACCCTAGATGGAGTGCCAGTTTGCCACAGGACAGGAGGACCGCCCTAGATGGGGTGCCAGTTTGAAATGGGACAGAAGGAACGCCCTAGATCTAGGGTGGAATTTTTAAACCCCCAGGCCTAGACAAGTGAACCAACAGTGAGCTAAGCCAACATGCAGTCCAAGTCTGAGGAAAATAAAATCTTTTATTGCCATACATTACAGTTATAAAATATTCATTCCTCTTGTACTATTCAATGTGGTAGGGCCTGCCTATCACAGATATACTTTGTATAACAAAATGTTCATTTACAACTAAATCTTAAATGCCTACAGTAGTTTAAGTCATCATGTGCTTGGAAAGTCACTTCACCTCATTGACCAGATGTGATAATTGAAAGAAACCCTTCAGGGCTGTAGGCCGTATCACAGAAATTGCCCCCCTTTGGGTATGATAAACATGAAACACAAAGAGTTTACAGTGTATATGTATGTCTGTCTTCTGTGGTGATTTGCAGGCTGTGTGACTCACCCATTCTGAAGGAAGAAAGTAGCGAGGTCTGCTGGCCATTCGATGGCAGAGCCATGCCCAACAGCAGGAGGGTCAGGCCAATGGACAGCCACAGTGTTGGCAGAGCCGGCATCTTCTACAGCTCCTCATGGAGAACGATCTTCTGGCTGCCTGTCACACCGCCCACTAGACAGCAGGATACTCATATTTGTTATCATGCATGAAACTGTCATTATTTACACTAGATATAATCTACAAATTTCTACATGCAAGAACACTGGCCAAAGGAAAACCAGACAGACAGGCTTAATAGCAGCACAGAGAAACAATGAGCCAATCTCGTCAAGAACAACACCGTAACCCTTTCAGCTCCATGTAACAAGTACATAAACATGCCATAAAATGGCTCTGCAGATGATAACTTCTCACAGCCAAACAAATCCGACTCTTTATCCAATGAGGGTTCACTCAGCACCCCTTTACATCTCAGAATCTGTAATTCTGAAAGTCTGACCTCTTCGTTCACTGATATAAAAAGTCAGTGTAAGAGAAGGTGTCCGTGTTAAAAATGGACAGTCGCATAAAACTGGAAAAGGTCAGTGTGTATACAGTATCAGCACCTCACACCCACACTTTATGTACAAAAGTGACATTTTATGGTATAGTGTTCCAAGAACAAGTAGTGGACTCGTATATTTTGTCAGTCAAAAAATGTATGGCTGTCAGCATATTACGCACTTGGAAGCACACCTGATTAGCTTTCATTAAGGCCTCGGATAACCAGGCATGATTTATAAGATCAGTTCATAATTCAATAAATGATGAATCTTGGAATAAGCCCAGCGTGTAGCAGCTATCAAAAACAGACAGATCGTGGGATCAACTGAGAATTCAATAGCTATCAATGCCAGACGAGCTCCATGGCGCTTCATCAGCTGTCCGAGGAGAGACAACACGGAGCGACCCTGGGGGGAGGAGGTTTGGGGAGGGGGGGCAGCACTGTCACTAGGAAGAGGAGGGGAGCCACAACGATATGGGGCTGCGTAGTTTTTATTTGTTGTTCAGAAACAGGGTGTTCCTGAGGTCTGTGTAATGAAAGCCAGAGAAAGAGACACAGCTGCTCAGCCAAGGGTGCGGTGGAATAATTAAAGGGAAGGAGCCTTTAAAGGGACGATACAGAACACTCCTGGGGGTGGGGGTGGTCTCATCAGAACAGGGCAACATGAACCCACATTTCCGAACGCGAATCTGACACACTCGGGCAGCCAAGGGTGGACTGTCACAGGATCAAACTTTGGTCGTGCTGTATTTATCATCAATCGTTGCTCGCCTTAAAAATGAAAGCAGTCACCTCAATCTTGGCAAAGTGTTTACTGGAAACTACAGGGTTTGATTCCCCTATCAGGAGCTGAATAGAACTTAATTGTATACCAGAGGTAGCACCAACTTTACACAAAAAGACTGATCACACATCACAGCCATAGTCTAAGATGATTAGACGACCAGAAAATGACTATAGAAAGCGAGTTGACCCCCCTGTTAGCAGGGCTGTCCCTTCCTTCCATTTGCTAAGATAGCCTGCATGCAGACTGGCTTCACACAACTGCTAAGGTCTCCCTCTATATGTTTTGGCCACTTATGGTTGCCAAAGCTCTCCTGCCATGTGATTTGGCCTCTGCCCATTACTAATGTTTGTTGGCAGCTCTGGCACTACTGAGTCATGTGTTTATTTTTGTACCAGTCTGTATTGATGAACCCAGAGATGGGCCGTCTGTCCCTGGTACAGGTGCCTTCCATCACGGGTTACTGCAGTGATACACAGAATGCAGAGGATCCACCATTACGCCACTGTTATGTGCTGGAGCCAAAAGGAACTCTCCAGAAGATGTCCAGAGTGAGGGCTCTACAGACAATGTTCAAAATGAGGATTCTCCAGATAATATCCGGAAGGAGGACCCTCCAGAATGAGAATATTCAAAATGAGGATTTGCAAGGAGATGTTTAGGTTCTCCTGTTATTAGTTATTGTCAAAATCAAAACAGTATTGCCAAAACCAGTGATTTATTCATGCTCCATATACGGTAAATATTTAAGTGCAGCTAAATTGTCACGTTAAAATGTACCTACACATACAGAAATTACTTCTACATAAGAAAATGGAGAAAATCTTATTTTGCTTATTTTGTATACTTATTGTTTCTGTTTGTGAATAAGCTTTACTAATTAAATATAGTAAGTAAATTTTGCTATAGTAATAACTATTGTAAATAAATTATTAATAAATGATTATAAAAAATAGCTATAAATAAATTAATTATTAATACATTAAAATATTTCTGAAGTTCTTTATAGATAAAATCACATAGAGTAGCATTATGCTCATGGTTTATTATCTGGAATGCTACAGTCTCCGTAACAGAAGTAACTGTTATTTATACTTGTTTCAGTAAACGCTTCAATTTTAAATACGTTTATACAACCTGGCTGCGTCTCTCTTGGGCCTCATCCAACATAGTTGCTAAGGAACTGGTCTTGGTGTTGAGAGAGTGACAGGCAGCCTTTGGCTTCTAGGGATGAACAGCAATGGAACAGCAATCTCAGCTCAGGATGACCAGCAAGGCTGCTGCCTGCAAGCATGATTTTTACCACGCTAAATCCTGATACCTCTCTTTGGAAATTAATTCGGGTCTTAGGACTGATATCTTCTGTTATTGTTGTTATTGAAAAGGCACAATACAGACATTGTTAACCTAAACAAGTACAGTGATGGTTGTATGGATTAAGGTAATTAGCCAGAGGGAGCAGGGATCAGACTTATGAAGTTCCTCTGTGGCCAGTCACGTACAGATGCTTTGTTTGTGTTTAATTGGGTATTATTGTAAACATTCGCTGTACTTGCATATCCATACATTAGATTTAAATATAAACAAAAGAAACAAATTAATGCAGTACATGAATTAAATTCCAATACTGCTGCCAGATGCTAAATGAAAGTGTTAATGAAACAGAGTAAAAATGGGAAACGGTGCTCAGCTGACCAACAAAATCAAAAACATAGCAGATAAAGCTTAAGCTACATAATGGCATGACCAGGGAAGACATAATGAATGCTGCCCATCCTAATCTTATTAGACTCCATACTGACGTTTGCAAAATCATAGCACTAAATTACCAGAATCATGCTGATATAAAGGGGGTTGCATGCATTTAAATATATTAAATGCTATCACACCATTGTATGACTTGTTCATTAGTATCTAATGGACTTTTTGGTTATCTAATTAGGGCTAAGGTAGCTGGGCAGTCATGGATCTTTAGATTATAAATTAATTAATACAATTTTTAAGAAATGCAAAAACTGAAGAGCCTAAGATAAATGAGACAGGTGCCCAACTCAAACCAGGTCACCGGAGTCAACACTGCATTTCTTCCACATGAGCAGCACTGTGGTATGCATAAGCGGTTTGTTGTTACCCAACAGGCAGACAAAATAATAGGTTATGTGTGCATCTGATACCTGCATTAACACATGAGGTGGATGAGATGTACAAACATCAGATTTCACCTAAGGTGTATACTCTTGCCACTAAGTGAGGTCCTCCATCTCCCCAGCGACTTACCCAGGACAGGGAATCAGAGGAACCTCTGTTAAACACGACAGGAGCCCAAAGGAGACCTCAGCGCATGCAAGGCACATGCTCATGCATATGCAAGACGCACACACACATGCACATGCAAGGCACACACGTATTGCTGGGCACACCCACATGCAAGGCACACACACATATGTAAACGCATGGCATAAACACACAAGCAGGGCACACTGGACACGTGCAGGGGATTTTGTGTCAACCAATCAGTTGAGCATAAAGAGTTGCAGTCACAGAGTGCTCAACTAGTTGGTTGAAACAAAATCCTGGTCTGGATTTTTACTTTCTGGACCTGAAATTGACACCTCTGCATAGCATAACAAACTTTTCTGTAATAATTAGACTGAGTATGTTGTATTGGTTGTGTGAGTTCTTGGCCTTATTATGGGAGCTCGGCCTTGCAGCAGGCATGCCTGTCTGCCTGAATGGCTGTAATATGCTCTCTGCCTCGCTTGCGTGTCACTCTGGACAAAAGCGCCTGCTAAATATGTAAAGTGTAAATGAAATGTAAATGTTTTGTTACTAACAGCTGCTTTACAAGGTCCTTTAGGCAGCCGCAAAGCCATTATGAGCTGGTCTGCTGGAAGGCCTTTCCTTGGTTCCTGTCAATGGGAGAGCCATTGAAATATTCCCCCTGAAAAGCGTCGCTAAACTGCTTCATTCAAATAATGTGCTGCATTGATAGAGCAAACGTGAAGGTGCAAAGTAACAGCATACATAACATTTTAGAGTAAAATTATTGCTACTGCAAAGGAACAATTTTTTAAAATTAAATTCCTCTTGCTATGCCAGTGCTGTTAAAAAAACCTTATATCTCCCGGTTGAACAAGCAGGTTGTCTGATCCATATTTGTCATTAAATAAAACTTCCTCAAGACTCAGTCAACACATTAAAAATCAAAGCCATTAAAATTATAACTATTAGATTATACTATTATAACTCTTCCACAACAGCTTGGCCTTCACATCTGGGGAAAAAAACAGTTGCCAATGCAACAAAATACAATCTACAAACAACATATCACAGAGCTCAGCCAGCGTAACAAAAGACTGCAAACAGCTAATAATTAGAGGAAAAGACTCCGTCGCAGCACTAGGCCTGCAGAAGTCAGTAACAGGATAGCAGAGATTTCACCTCATCACAAAGCTGGGCCTCCACAGCGAAACAGCCCAAAGCATTAATAATACAATGGAAATGGAGTCTCATCAAAGTACTGTGTCTAACCTAATTATTACTAATGTAAGAGAATAGCACCTCATAGCTCTGGAACTAAACAAACTAATGACATTTATTAGTACAGGTGCATTGGGAGTCTTCTCTTTGCCTACCCCATCTGGCTCTCTGTGGCTTGGGGGTCACAGCTCTGCTGCTCAAGGGCCAACAGACATGTGACTGCTTTTTGCTGAGGCTTAGGCTTGAACTGATGACCTTCTGATCACAGGCACAGAGACTCCACCCGCAGTCCCTCCCGCTCCGCAGACAGCCCCCTTGACAGCTCTTGACCTCTGCAGCAAGCAGCGCAGAAGTGCATTACATATCTTCCTCTGTATGGAGCCTTTCCCAGCAGCTGATTTACCTACTGGTAGGATATGCTGATGTCTTGATTCATTTGTCATTATTCATTTGTTAGCACTCAGCACAGACAATGAAGATTTTCTGAAAAATTAATTAAAGCAGAATACAAAAGAGCAAAGAGATATATATCATGGCAGTTAATTTTGGGATTTAATATATATTTTTTCTGTACTCATGCAGGAGAAGTGAAGAGCTGAGAAAAGGCATAGCTTCAGCAGAATTGTGGTGTGATTATGAGGAGCCTGAGATAAACTGGAGCCTCTAAGGCAGAGCAGCATCACACCGTCCCCTGGGCACCAACTCACTGGCCCCTGCGTACCAACCCACCACCCACTGGTCACCAACCTCCCAGCCCCTGGTCACCAACCCACCGGCCCCTGGTCACCAACCTTCGGGCCCCTGGTCACCAACCCACCGCCCCTGCCGCCCCCGGCAGGAGTGATCTGTGACAGACAGGTATCAACAAGAGTGAAGGGAACAGTTTACAAGATGGTAGTTAGAGCAGCTATATTATCTGGGGTGGAGACAGTGGCACTAATGAAAAGCCAGGAGGCAGAGCTGGAGGGTAAAATGTTAAGATTTGTGTTGGGAGTGACGAGGATGGACAGGATTAGAAATGAGTACATTAGAGGGTCAGCTCAGGCTGGATGGTTTGGAGACAAAGCCGGAGAGGCAAGATTGCATTGGTATGGACATGTACAGAGGAGAGATGCTGGATAGATGGGGAGGAGGATGCTAGAGATGGAGTTGTCAGGCAAGAGGAAAAGAGGCAGGCCTCAGAGGAGGATTATGGATGAGGTGAGAGAGGACATGCAGGTGGCTGGCGTGAAAGAGAAAGACGGAGAGGACAGGAGGACATGGAAGCAGATGATCTGCTGTGGCAACCCCAAACTCGAGCAGCCGAGAGAACTTTTGTTCAAGAGGAGATTTTTAAAGTGCTACCCAATCGCAGCCCTTGCTGTCACATGACCCTCTCTTTCTCTTCTCCCCTATAAAGTGCTACCCAATCGCAGCCCTTGCTGTCACATGACCCTCTCTTTCTTCCATCTTCCATATGGTGCCAAAAGTGCATTCTGTCCCCACTGGACCCTGTGAATCTGACATCTAGTGAGTATGTGTGACACAGGGTGGTGGCTGGGTCCAGGCGCTCCGGAGCCTAACAGCCCAGTACGCTGTCGGCTTTCATAGGCCACATAAGCCAAGTCACATTTGCATACAAGGGCCCCGTGTCCCTCTGTCATTCAGCCCACCTATGCCGCTCCTGCATCGTCAGCGTGGCAAACACTTATTGACTCCGCATGCAGCTGCATCAACAGTAATTAAGGCACAATTGTCTTTACATCGCTGTACCTCGCACCTTTAGTAACACGTGATTTATTATAAATAGAATAATAGGCAGCACCCCACCCACATATGTCTGCCCTGCGTGTCACACGTATGAATGTGCGGTACATTTACCTGCATCAGTGGGCTGTAACCTTAGACAGACATCAGTGTTCTGCTCCATAAATGTGAATAATGCTAGATGATACCTCGTAAAAACAGACTGGTTGGTAATTTATACCGACAATTGTACACTGTGCCTCATACATACAATGATGGATAATACCTTACGTACATCACTTTAAATACATCTTCCCCACATGGAATGGAGGTAGTAGAAAATAAAAACGGAATTTGAAAACCCCCTTTCTGTCAATATCAGCACAATGCCTATCAATTTCGGATGAGTGTGCACTGTTGCGGCTGCAAGCTCACGGGCTGTTAGCAGGCACAGACTTGTGTTTATGATTGTGGAAGAGGTGACAAAAGGGGAAAGACTGGCAAAGGTGATGGTTTAAGGGGAAACGTGGAGGAGTAAAACGTGAGTGCTGAGGGGTGTGCAGATCTGCTCGAGGTCAGCAGAAAGAAGCCCTCATGTCGTTGGCTATGTAGATACAGCACACTTATTTTTGACCTGAATAAGGTTAGCATGGCCTTTGGGTGCATTTTAGCATTGACATGTGATGGAGGCTAGCACTGCCATTAGCCTGAGGCTAGCATCGCCATGGAGTGGAGGTTAGCACTGAGATGGGATGGAGGCTAGCATCGGCATGGGGTGGAGGCTAGCACTGCCATTAGCCTGAGGCTAGCATC
>JAODKM010000044.1:16700709-16719385 GCA_026780845.1 Petrocephalus sullivani | reverse complement strand
GGATGGAGGCTAGCATCGCCATGGGGTGGAGGCTAGCACTGCCATTAGCCTGAGGCTAGCATCGCCATGGAGTGGAGATTAGCACTGAGATGGGATGGAGGCTAGCATCGCCATGGGGTGGAAGCTAGCACTGCCATTAGCCTGAGGCTAGCATCACCACGGGGTGGAGGCTAGCCCTGACATGTGATGGAGGCTAGCATTGCCACTGGGTGGAGGTTAGCACTGGGAATCATACTGGGAAGGGTGCTATGCAAAAATGAAACGGATACAATCAAAAAGAATTCAAATGAAAATAATGTAGTCTGTCGTTTTCCATAAAGCTTCCTCACAATGACTGGTTGCTACAGTGCAAGTCCCAGCCAAAAAAGCAGGTCACTGACAAATGGATGACATATCAGTATCTCTGGGAGATTTAAGGGTTATACAGCAAACAGAGACATTAGACAGCGGATGCTGATGCTGCTGAGATGTCACTGATCATGAGTTCAGAAACATGCTTTTATCTTCAATTTGAAGTTACTTCACAAAAACATACTGTAAATGAAACAGTATTTCTGATAGATTGTTTAAGGTGAAATACCAAACAGCTTCATGACTGAAAACTGCAACAGCACTTTATGATGTACTGAACTGATTCATAATTTATTGCCATGAGCCAATCAGTCCTGGTAACATACAGAGTTTATCAGAGGCAGGCAGACTCCCTGCAGTCACAGAGACTGGGCACAGCACACGCACATCAACATGCTCTCGGGGCGAGAGTCTTCACTGCAAAACAGCAGAAAACACGCCATTTGGACTGGAGAAGAGATCATCCAAACATCATGCAAATGGAACTGGGTTTGGCTTTAAAACTACAGCCCTCAAACTGTTAAACAGCCGTGCCCTAATAATACATCTTCATTGATGTAAATCAGTTTGATTTAGAGATTTACACTTATGTAAATGTGGATATTTGCATTTACAAGGATTTTGTAAATTCAGTTTTGTGTAAACGGGAGTGTGGAGATTAATCTCCCAGCACTGTGGAATGCATCAGTCAAGTGGGTTTAGAAAGTCCTATATTCATGAACTGTATTTGATTCCTGAATTTGATTACTTTCAAATATTGCTTGTGGGAGGTGGGAAGCAGGTGGGAAGCATCTTTCCATTCAGTCAATATAAAAACTGAGCTTTTGCCTTGCTTTAAGATCTAATGCCACAGGAATAATTTAAATTTAAGCAAAATTCCCTGAAACAAATATTCTTGAAAAAGTACTAATGACTGACAAACATTGCAAACAAATATTGAATGATCCAAAAAATACTTTTTGTCTTTGTAAATTGAGCGCGCATGCCAATGGTTCTTAAGAAGCATAGGTAAACGCCAAACGGCCCAACAATCCCCATAAAAGGGCATGAGACTGCATGAGCGTGTGCAAAGGCACTGGAGAAGGGCTTCCATGAGCACTGGAGAAGGGCTACCAAAGGCACTGGGAAGGGGCTGTTGAGGGCACTGGAGAGGGGCTGCCGTGAGCACTGGAGAAGGGCTACCGAGGGCACTGGAGAGGGGCTGCCGTGAGCACTGGAGAAGGGCTACCGAGGGCACTGGAAAGGGGCTGTCGAGGGCACTGGAGAGGGGCTGCCGTGACACTGGAGTAGGGCTACCCAGGGCACTGCGGCACCCCCTAATGTTTGGCTCTGGATCTTGCTTGGGGATGTTATTTTACGTTTGAGTTTAAATGGGGAAACATTTAGCAATAAACAAGATGCAGAGAGAAGTGAAGAATGCTCACATAGAAAAGCTGCAGATGATGGAGCACCAGGCTCTGAATGCTCAGCAAACGGGCTGTCATAGCTGGAGCATCAGTGGTGGATGTAAACGAACACAAAAAAGATGCATGTGATGCTATTGCTAGTTTTAATAGTGTGATTTTTTTAAAACAACAATTAAATAATTTTTGAAAATAGTATAAATGATAGAAATATTATTGTAATATGAATCCTATAATCTCACTGTGGAATTTAAGAAAATACAATAAGCAATTATTTTGCACAAAACTGTCAGCTCTCAAATGTGTGTGCTACTGAGTGTGTGTAGATTCTATTCTTACCTAAGAACAAATCCCAAATAGGAAAACACTGATGAATGTCAGAATCTTCACGAAAATAACTAATGAGGTCCAATGTGTCATATTGCTCTTTGCTGACACTTATTAAAAGCAACATGATCAATAGACAAGATAAAATAGCCAGTTGCTCTTTAATCCTTCAGATGTTGTGGGAAAGTCTTAGTGAGACTGACCATCACACCCCCCCTGTTTGTAAGGGAACCAGCATTTACTCAGGTACATTTATCAGAGCCAATTAACAATTGCCTTGGAGACTTTGGACCTGAAGAGAGACACCCCTAAACAGTTACAATGTAAGCATAGTCGTGATTCCATGGGCTAAAATTACAAATTACAGTATGTACAACAAAAGATATTATAACAGCTGCTGCAGGCCTGGATGCTGCATAGAGCCCACTGCAAATGGATTGGAAGAGGTACTGGGAACTTTATTTTGGGATGTATTTAACCAAAGCGGCATGAAGAAAGAATGACAAAAGGAGGGGATTTGGCACGAGCAGAAAGAGAAACACGACTAAATCACACAAGGATGACAACTCAGTGTGGGTCACGCATCAAACCCGGGCAAATAAAGCAACTCAGTGTGGGTCACGCATCAAACCCAGGCAAATAAAGCAACTCAGTTTGGGTCACACATCAAACCCGGGCAATTAAAGCAACTCAGTGTGGGTCACGCATCAAACCCGGGCAAATAAAGCAACTCAGTGTGGGTCACGCATCAAACCCGGGGCAAATAAAGCAACTCAGTGTGGGTCACGCATCAAACCCGGGGCAAATAAAGCAACTCAGTGTGGGTAGTGTAGAGTGTAAGGTATATCAAAATATATTGTAGGGGTCTATTTTTCTTTTAAATGTGCCCTTGGATTGTTTGTTTGTGTGTGTGGCTTATGTATATATTACATTTTGGGGCTAGATTGTCACAGGAAATAGGCGTGTCACTGGGAATGGGCGTTTCACAGGGAATCTACGAAAGACTGTCTTTACACACACTTATTATTAGGAATTTACTCAACTACAGAAACAAGCTAAGGGCATTACGACCACACTGTGCCTTGCTATTGAATATCTTTTAATAAATTAATCCTACTTTATTCATCAATTAATTAATTACTTGCTTAGCAGTTTCGCATAATTTTAATTTTTTTTTGACAAAACAGCAGTTATGAAACTTATGTCATATACACATTGTCCCCAAGACCAAAACTTTCATATTATCAATAATTAATGAAATATTGACTATTGACACCAGATCCATGTGCCAAAGACGGCAGTGAATCAGACTCTGAAGGTGCCCGCCTAAAGCGGTAATACACATGCATGCATACAGAGAATTTCTGAATGAAAAAGTAATTCACACAAAGTGACAATGTGTGGTGGTGCAGCGTCCAGCTCTGTCACATCACACCTCTGGAGACCAAGGTCCAAGTCTCCACCCCAGCTCTGTGTGTGTGGAGTTCGCATGTTCTTGCCTGTGTGGGTTGGTGCCCCATTGTGGGGCACTGCTGCTGGGGCTCTGTACCCCTGTGATCCTGCATAAGAGGTATGGGGAAAGCGTAATGCTTCACATAAATAATGCTCAGTGCCATAAACCCAAAAATAACCCCTTTCTGCATTCACACTGGAGATTTCAGAAGTTTCAAATAAAGAGATCGTGGAAAAAATCGCTGGCAAACAGAGAGGGAGAGCTGTTCACCTGCAGTTAAATCAGTCCGCATTCAGGACAGTGATTTTCATCGTTAAAAATCATATTCATTAGCAAAGAAGAAAAAGCTTGTGTTGCTTGACTGTTCAGTGTATTACCCCCAAAAGCACAACCTATCTTTAATGTGGACATAACAGGGATCCTGCCAGACTATCAGCACTGTCAGGCTAAGCAGACAATCAGCAATGGCTCAGCGTGCAAAGCCCCCTCCTGCTCATCGCGCTGAAAGTGGCGACTGGCGAGCCACAGAGGGCCTGGGGTAACAGCCCATCCACTGCCCTGGGCTCTGCCTGACCCTGTGCCTGCAGTCTGCTCACCATTAATTCTTCAGGAAGAAGAGAGACTGTGCGCAAAAATATTGTGCGCTGTGAGACTGTGCGCTGTGAGACTGTGCACTGTGAGACTGTGCACTGTGAGACTGTGCACTGTGAGACTGTGCGCTGTATTTACACCCTTCGTTAATACTGCATGTGTTCACTGCCATGCCATTTATTCAGCAGCCTTAAGTGATCCTGTTCAAAAGACCTCAGTGACAGTAGGACAGGGTCAGAGAAATACACAATCCGTAACGCTAACTCACAACTGAAAGTGTGAATCAATACAAATGCGTTCTATTCTCTAAAAGAAATAAAGACAATAGTAATCTGCTGGCACACATGCGAACCGGGGGGCTTCCTGCGTCGGCGAGTCTGCGCCACCTGATGCAGGATGCAGCGAGACACAAGGGCATGCAGGCTGCCACAGTCACAGAGGGCAGAGACCTTCACAGGCACAGAAGCAAAAATATTTACTCACAGAATGAATCAGCCAAGACTAGGCATTGCTTCCCATAGTGGAGGGTGCGATCCTGTTGACAGGGGCCACGCATCCGGGGTGCTGTCATTTCCCTCCCCCAGAGAGGGGCCGTCTTCTGCGGGACTCCAGGGTGCGCAGGCAGGGTGGTGGGGGGGAACGGGCAGTGGTGGAGTCTTTATCTTTTGTTTGAAGGCTTGGCGGAGGTGGACATAGAGTCATCGATCACTACAGAAATGTTAAGTCTCAGTGGGGCGGTATTTTTTTTTGGAAATGTATCTGGAGAAAAGCAGGTAATACTGCTGCCGCCAAACAGTGCGATAAGGAGAGAGGATGAGGGGAATGGAGGGAGTGAAGGAGAGCAGGTGGACGGCAGAGCTTCTTTGCTTATGGTGACAGACAGAAAGGCTGAGCTCACGCCTGATACCAGGATGAGAACGGCTCAGGAAAACAAAAAATCCCAGGCCAAGAGCGCCTGTCTCCCGCCCCCCGCGTCATTATCCCTCGGGGCTGTGTGGAGGCTTTCAAATCCTCTTCCCAGGTTTCTCAACTCAATTAATGAAAGCAAAACCAAGGGGTATCTTCCTGGCACTGGAGCCCGTTTGCTCTCTCTGCCGGACTCACTCACTCACTCATGCAGTGACTTTGTCTTTTGCTACCTGAGCCGGGCGACTGAGGCACTCAATCAGACTCCCTTAATTGCGTCTGATAGCAGCATCGTCCCCCTGCCCCGGTGCCCGGCGCCTGGCCGGCTCTGATGCAATAGCACCAGGCCCCTGCTAATGATGGAACGATGCACCGACCGCACGCCTCTCACCGTGACGACCACAGAAAGGCGGCCCTGTCCTCCCTTTGCTGCTCACTTCTAGCTCAAGCACAGCTCTCTGCCGCTGTGTACCGCCTCCGCTTCCCACGTTCAACTTGCCTCCCCTTCCCGTGTTCTCCTGGCCTACCCCTCCTTCCGTTCCCCTCACCTCCCCTTCCCGCGTTCACCTTGCCTCCCCCTCCTCGCGTCCCCCCCGCCTCCCCCCCCCCGTGTTCCCCCCCCCCCCCCCCCCGCTGATCCGTCCCGGGGAATCCGGCCACACGTTCAGAAGCCTGCCTCATTTGAATTAATTAGCATATCCAGCAACAAAGAGACTTTTAAAAATGGCCAAATTCGGTAATCATTTATTCAGAAAGAGGCACGTCAGCCTGGCAGGAAGAGGAATATGAGAGCAGCAAAAAATACGCATATTTATATTTATACAGCTCCGCATGTTCAACATGACTTTAAACAAACGCAAGCAGGTAGCAGGTCCATAGCCTACAGGCCTGCACAAGCAATACTCTGCTAAAGAGGCGGGCACAGAACTGAATGGGGGGCACTGGGCAGGCTGACGGCTACTAGGTAAAACCATGCCCCCCGTCCTTAACCCCTACAACCAATCAGAGCCTCACATTGGGGCTTGAGTGCTGGAAAGCAGCAGACAGCCTCCCTGCAGAGCAAGATTAACAAATGACAGGGTTAGGGTTTTTATCAAAAGTCAGGTGACCTGGGTCCCCCTCTGGGTGTCATTCAGGGCTTATTCTGGAAACATCTGCTGCAAGTCATGAGCCCACAGAGGACACTTCTACATCCTGGCTGTGAATCTGCCTAAACGGGAGCGATAGATGTCTACTCTCCTGCCGAGATACGGTCTGTTCTGAGATCCGGGTCACTCCAAGGATAGGCCCATCCAAAGGTTATCGAACACTTTTCCAAAATCTATCAACTGTGTTTACCAGTCAGCTAGCTACCCCTTTATTCTACAGAGACTATTTAACCTGGCCAATCACACTCCCAGAAATAGACTGTGCTCCCGCCGCGTGAGACAATCCGCTTGTGGCGCCATTAAAGCGGCAGGAATGGAAGGAACCGCGCAGTGGCGGCGGTAATTTGACCGCGTGACACGCTGTGAAAAGCAGGCCTGTGATTGAGAGAAGCGCACTGTGATTGTTCGGCCCTTAGTCACGTACCGGAATGTCCCCTGATTTGCTGCTGGTGCCTTAACTACTGACTAGCCATTCTTCAAGGCAAGGCAGCGAGCGACACGTGTGCACTAACTGTCCTTTTACAGGATAAAACGGCACTAAAACATAGCAACAGCACTAAAGCTTTATATTTCTGCAGCGGTACAGTAACGGCTGACTGTCCTGTCGTGTAGCATTAGTGCTGAAGCAGCATGCTATAGGAGTAGTACAGTAATGACTGCCTTTAGTCTTAATTCATTTTTTTGGGTAATTATGGCAACAGTAACTCTGTCCGCAGTGTATCAATAAATAGACAAGCAAATAACAAATAAATCTAATGCCAAGCATGGCGGCAGAGTCTCATCTGCGACGGCATCTCATTCTGGTGCTGATTGCCTTTCCGTTCCCCAGGGTATACAGCAGAATAACCCAGAGAAAGTCATTAATACATTCACACATGATTACAGAGGCACGACATCGACAGGCGGCCCCGTAGCAAAAGGATGGCCTTAATGTACAATGACAGTCAGGACTGTAATGGCTGACGGGCAGCTGTCACTGGAGAGCATGACAATCGCCCTGAAGTGCCCTGTGTCTGTAAAGAAGCCTAAAAAGATATCAGGGTCTGCACCACAGCACATGCCAGACAGAGACGAAAGCTGAAACAGGCCTGACCTCCCAGAGCAGATCTCGCTGACCTTCCCTGGGTCCTGCACCGAACGTCCTCCTGCAGGAGTGCAAATGCGGACGGAGATACAGGCGAGACGCCAGCTCCCGGCCGACGGGCTGCAGAAGGCCCCCGCAGACACGGAGCATCTTTAAACGGTGGCATGGCAGTGGGCCTCCATCAAAACCCACGTGCGCAAGCATGTCTGAGAGCTCACTTCTGCTCAGTGAGGTGGGTTTGCTCCATACCATGGATGCATCTGGCCAGAGGACTCGTTCAAAGGTTCAACAGAAACACTCACAAAACTCATCCTCTCCCGACATCCCTTGACAAAGTCCCAATTAAAGCAAAGGCAGGGATCAGGAGCAGGAGAAGAACCTTGATGTATTTTTGATTATGGGACAGAGTGGGCTGAGAACAGTGTAAGAAGACATTTAGTGCTGAAGTCCTTTATCACCATGGCAACGAAATTCTACCACCCCCCCAACCCCACCCTCCTGCTGCTTATGGAAGCTAATGAGTTTTAGCTCATCTGGAGTGTTGGATGCAATTCCCTTTCTCCTGGTTGTAACCTTGTGAAGGAACCTCCCACAGCGTTCCCCAAGGGGGGGGTCATACACCCCCCCCCGTGGTCTCAGTGGCCCCAAGCTTCCTACTTATGATCGGAGGCAAACTTTTAATGGCTGCCTCATCAACTGGGGCTTGTGCCATTTTCAGACGGGCTTGCGCCTTAAGCTTAAAGGGCTCTCTGATGGTCTGCACCCCGCCCCCATCCCGCATCTCACAAGGAGTGCCAGTGAGAGATGGAATAAAAAGGAGGGATAAGTCCTCTGCTCCGTTACACGAAAAATCACTGCGGCCCATAAAACACGGCAGAAGGAGGGCCGAGATTAGGCAGAAAATCCGGGGTTTATTGCGAAAACGAAAACACGCACTGTCGCTGTGTGGCACCCTTCTGCCCATCAAGCGTTTGCACTGAGAGTGAGTACCGTTAAATGATGATTTTTATTGTTTTTAATGCTTCATTTAACTCATTATTAAGCTGGAAAGATGACATGGCCTGAGCCTCCAAACTGAATATGTGCCATGAGACCTGAACTAATACCCTAATGTAGACTTAGCTGTTTGGCTACTTGTTAATGCTACTTAGCTGACACTGTAGCCTAAGACACACACAGATTTGCCATAGTATGAGCGCGGGATGTTTTACTGTAGCTTTTAATGTTAAGCACCCTGTTCACCCAACAGCAGACTCCCCCCAGGGACTTGAGCAGACAGTCTGCAGGTTATACGCCTACGCAGTCGGACCTTAACCGCTAGCGAGCTGCTTTTGGTGACACCCTGCCAGCTGGCTTTCTCTCCAGTTATTTCCAAGGTAAAGCTACATAAAACAAAAGAAAACATTCCCGGGGTGCTCTGGCTACGTCCCAGATCGACTCAGATCTGCTGCTTCCTCTCCCATTCAACCCAAAAGCTTCCCAGTGGTGGATACCAGTGAGAGTGGGGCCCTGGACTGCTGGCAGGAATTCCCACAATGCATTTCCACCATGAAAGGGTGAGTGTGCTGGTAGGCAAACAATGTCAGGGCATAGCATAGAGGCGCCGGGGACCGGGCCAAGGTCACGCTGGGATTCCTATGCTCACAATGCACATGCAAACTGTGTAACAGGCACTGCTGGCTTCCCAAAGCCCTCATAAACAATAAATAATACTGCGTGTAATTGCGTTTTAATCGAACCTTTGATCTCTCCCCTGTGGCAGGCAGGCTTGGCGAATGTGATGCCTTGTCTGAATACCACGAGTTGTCAGCGTCTCGAAGACCTTCGTCACCCGGCAGCATTTGCTTGAGCATCGACATGACAGATTGACGACCCACTTCTCAGCAGCCGCCATCAGCCAATGAAAGCAGAGCAAATTACGGCACAACCTGAAGGCAGCCAATGAGAGGCTGGAGAATCACAGCGCCAGTGAGAAGCAGCCAATGAACAAAGGATGAGAATCGCTGCCAGCGGGTATT
This sequence comes from Petrocephalus sullivani, assembly GCA_026780845.1. NCBI lineage: Eukaryota > Metazoa > Chordata > Actinopteri > Osteoglossiformes > Mormyridae > Petrocephalus > Petrocephalus sullivani. Next base: position 16,710,104 of record JAODKM010000044.1, on the reverse strand, counting down.
CCCGACTCACAAAGCGCCCCCATCTGTCTGCTGTGTTTCAGAAAGAGACTCATTTACTGAGAGATGGTTGAGCCGGCATGACAGGGGCCTTGGGACCTGTGAGTAAGCGGCAGGCGGCATTCAGGCAAACGCGCCAGGTTCAGGCAGAGCGGGAGACACACTCCCTCCGGGAGCAGACAAAAACCCCCCCTGGCATTTCAGCAGCGAGTTCCGGAGGACGCATGCAGCTGTTTCCTGCAGGAGCTGTGCGTGCCCGTTTCGCACGTCGCCTGGCCGCAATTCACCACTCGCACAGCAGGGGGGGCTGGCGGTCTGACAGCCCCCTCCACTCATCCACAGCACAGCCCATGGTCCTGCTTTTCTCATTAGGCTCCCGTGTTTTGTTGTGTTGCATATAAAGATTTCATGAAGGCATTCCGGTCCAGCAGGAGAAGACTCCTCCCACTTGTAGGAAGATGTTGAACAGAGATGCTGAGGATATCTGCTCTCCATGGTGGACTGCCGAACAGGGCTGGAGACTGGAATAATAAATACTCTCCTGATAGTGGTTAAAATTTCATTAGACATGCTGTCTGAATATCAAGCTGTTTGAAGAGCGTCCCCCTGAGCCCCGCCCCCACCATGAGAGCACAACACACTCACACTCTGCTTGGGAAACGGACTGGAGATAAACACAGTGACGGCGACTAGCCTGCAGCTCAATATACAGCCATCTAGTTAGTTACAGGGGCATCAGTGTCTATGGTGTCCAACGCTGAGGGGCATCAGTGTCTATGGTGCCCAACACTGAAGGGGCATCAGTGTCTATGGTGCCCAATGCTGAAGGGGCATCACTGCCAATGGTGCCCAACGCTGAGGGGCATCAGTGTCTATGGTGCCCAACACTGAAGGGGCATCAGTGTCTATGGTGCCCAATGCTGAAGGGGCATCAGTGCCAATGGTGCCCAATGCTGAAGGGGCATCAGTGCCAATGGTGCCCAATGCTGAAGGGGCATCAGTGTCTATGGTGCCCAGTGCTGAAGGGGCATCAGTGTCTATGGTGCCCAACACTGAAGGGGCATCAGTGTCTATGGTGCCCAATACTGAAGGGGCATCAGTGTCTATGGTGCCCAGTGCTGAAGGGGCATCAGTGTCTATGGTGCCCAATGCTGAAGGGGCATCAGTGTCTATGGTGCCCAACGCTGAAGGGGCATCAGTGTCTATGGTGCCCAATGCTGAAGGGGCATCAGTGTCTATGGTGCCCAATGCTGAAGGGGCATCAGTGTCTATTGTGCCCAACGCTGACAGGGCATCAGTGCCTATGGTGCCCAATGCTGAAGGGGCATCACTGTCTATTGTGCCCAACGCTGAAGGGGCATCGGTGCCAATGCTGCCCAACACTGACAGGGTATCAGTGTCTATGGTGCCCAACACTTAAAGCGCATTGAGACAATGTAATGTTGTGATAATGCGCTATATAAATAAAATTGCATTGCATTGCATTGCATTGAAGGGGCATCAGTGTCTATGGTGCCCAACACTGAAGGGGCATCACTGCCAATGGTGCCCAACGCTGAGGGGGCATCAGTGTCTATGGTGCCCAACACTGAAGGGGCATCGCTGCCAATGGTGCCCAACGCTGAGGGGGCATCAGTGTCTATGGTGCCCAACGCTGAGGGGGCATCAGTGACTATGGTGCCCAATGCTGAAGGGGCATCGCTGCCAATGGTGCCCCACGCTGAGGGGGCATCAGTGTCTATGGTGCCCATCACTGAAGGGGCATCACTGCCAAGCGATAACACCATGTCAGTGCCTACAGCGCCCAACACATTAGCATTAGTGCCTACATAAAAAATAAAATGAATGCATAAAAAGTTAATGAGACCAAAAAGGAACCAAAAGTGGTTCCAAATCCAAATCCACAAACATGAAATGTCACAATTTGTGTTAAGTCACTGCAATACAAAAAAAATAAATAAAGGTCACCTCCACGGTAGATTAGGGGAGGATGGAGAAGAGGATCAGCACAGCCCAGCTCCAAACTTAGGAGACCCGAGGGTCCGAGCACAAAGCAGCAGGTAACAGCCATAAATTCAGGAAGTAATGAATGCAAACTAACATCCAGACAGAACAGCATCAAGATATAAAAAGCTAATGAATCAGGGGGCTCTGAGCGTGCGAAGATGAATATGTGTTTCGATGGGCTCATTCCGGATCGTGGCTGAAAACGCCTCCAGCTCTCGTGACTTTCGTAACACACCGTTAAATTATTTGCAAGTGAGTGCTGGATTGCGAGGTACGGGGCACTCATTGTGCCACTCCAAAAAAAAAAAAAGTGATTCATCGTCACCTGAGCGCATGTGTAAATCAAACAGAAATCCAATTTGCACCACCTGACAGTGGAAGCGGGAGAGAGGTGGGCCAGTATGGATTCTAATCATTTGTGTATTTTCGGCAGGCAGGGAAGGTGATCAGATCAAAAGGGGCACTTAATAAGATGAAGTAAGGGGGCATCACCGGAGTCTGAGCTGCCGCTTCCTCACGGTGCCCCACAGGACGGCAAGACACAGCACTCAAGGGCCGTGAAACCTCCGCACGGCTATGGGCCAAGCCTGGGTGTCCACACTCATCTAACTAAACTAGAGTAATTGCTAGCTACCATTCTATGCTTAACCATCAAGGTAGCGGTTTGGACAGAGCCACTTCATCCAGAAAGATGGACAGGTCAGCCCACCGCTGATTGACATGCGGCTAAAGCCCCAAAGCCTGCTGGGTAATCTCCGCCAAGCCGTCCTGCCTGCATCCACTGCGTAAAGCAGGCCTCCCGGCACATCTGCCAGCACTGCAGCTGTCCCAGCACTCAGGCCGGGCCCTTCCACCCCACAGCCTGCAAGTGGCCAGAAAAATAGATTTGGGATAGAATCTCCTTAGTGTTTCCGCCGTGAAGGAAAATGTGTGAAAGGGCGCAATTACCCTGCATCTGTAGAGACACAGGAAGCCCAAAGCCCATCGGAGAGGGCAGATGGTCCAATGAACAGCACAGGCAGTGGGAGCCCCGCATGGAACATGGCACTAGACTGTCGGGCTCAGCCGGGGGTCACAAAGAGCAGGCATATTCTTTCAAGTCGCATCTGTATGAGGCAGTCTCTCTGGTTTCTGCCAGAGATACCTCCTCTCTCACAGGCCCTTCCCCTACTCCCACAAACCTCGACCCACTCAGACCCTTCCCATCCTCCTCCAGACCCATCTATCAGGCCCCACCCCCCTCCTCCCACAGACCCCACCTCAGGCCCTGATCCCTCCAGCAAGAGCTGGTCAGTGTGCGTTGCTATTTGAAGCTCCTGTTGCCATGGGTAACTCCACTCTCTCCTCTACAATTCACCTTCTGAAATTTCTATGGCAACCTACTGTTCCCACTGCTGGATATGCTCATGGCTTCCTCGCTGAGGCTAACGTGCACGTCGCCCTGTCTGAGTAACGCAAGCCGAGACCACGGCTGAAAGTAGCTGTTCGAGCTCCTCAAAGCAAGAGACCAACCCACACGGGAGGCCAGCAAGCTACGGGCCGGACGGCAGCTTCAAATGCTGCTCTGCTCAGGCAACGTGGGAGCTTCTCACTCGCCGTTCTAACGATGCTGTCAGGATGTTCCCAAGTGTTGGATTTGAGAGGAGAGACACACATCTGCAGAGGATATCTCAAAGTATAACCTTCTCACACTCACATGTTCCAAACTCCAAACCCAACATAAAGCCCAGGTATGAGAGGATGCAGAAATGGACATATGAAAGGGTGTAACCGTCTGCAGCCACTGCTTCTGGGGGCTCAGCGAGAGAGGAGCACTTCCCAAAGTGCCCTGCACAGAGAGCAGCTGCCGGGGGGGCGGGGGGGCAGCCACAGCTCGTAGCGCCCACTGCCCCTGGCCAAGCCATCCGGCAGGGTCCTGAGACTGTAACTGGTCAGCCTGGCAAAGAGGAGGCAAAGTTAGCAGGCATGCACAGCGAGCAACCACGCAGGAACCAACGCACAGGAAGCTGAACTGGAAGGCGAGCAGATATGGGGCCGGCTGAGACTGGCATAAGAAAAAGGTATAATGACTGAATTTGGGGAACTTCTTACTGACTTAGTTAGTAATTTAGAGCAGTGTTTCCCAAACCAGTCCTTGGGGAACACTGGACAGTCCACATTTTTGCTCCCTCTCAGCTCCCAGCACACCTATACCAGGTATTTGGTGTTCCTGATTGGCTGGGAGCTGAGAGGAAGCAAAAACATAAACTGTCTGGTGTTCCCCGAGGACTGGGTTGGATAACACTGACTTAGAGAATATTATAATACTTGGATATTTCAATATACTTGTGGACAGAGACGGATGCCTTCAAAAAAAGCAAACTGTCCCTGCTGGACTCTGTCAGCATGTAACGGGACCAACGCATGTGCACAATCACACACTAGACTGGATTATCACTCACAGAGTTTCTGTTCATCATTTATCCATTTGCCCATTGAATAAGTCCATCTCTGAGCATTTTCTAATCACCTTTGTGATTCAGCCACCCTCTGCGACTATGCAGAGAAGATTTTTAAGACATGTCACCTAAATGGTGGGAATAATAGAAATAACATGAATGCCATGTCTAGTGCAGATGTCAACGAAGCCACACATGACTACAACAGTGGTTAGTTGGATTTTTGACAAAACCACCTCTGAAAAATAAAGCTGTAAAAATCGCCAGACACTCCTCATGGTTTAATGATCACACCCACTCTTACAAACAGGAGTGCTGCAGACTAGAGTGCAAATGAAAATCTACGGGTTTAGAAGTATTCAAGTTGATGGAAGACTAATCTGTGCCACAGTAAAATACTGTATGCTGCTGTGTAATCTCTGGGTGGCCTGATGGAAGACTAATCTGTGCCACAGCAAAATACTGTATGCTGCTGTGTAATCTCTGGGTGGCCTGATGGAAGACTAATCTGTGCCACAGTCGGCTTTACATAGCAACAGAAAATGCGGAAGAAAATAAGACTCAGTGACGAATAGTGATAAATAGTTGCTTTTTCTTTTTACATGTTTAAAAAGTTCACTGTCATGAATTGAACTGGGGTAGAAATAAGCAGTTACCCAGGTGCTTTTCACTAGTCTGATACCCGTTTACCTCCTTGAGAGAGGAAACTTCAGTTTTGGTTTTTTCTTATAGTGCAAATGAGGATGCGTCATATGCAAGTATTTTGTTTAAATTTTAATTTTATTTATATTCAACTTTGGGGAATGTACTTACAAAAGTAACCCATTACAGAGAAGTTCAGGTGCAGAAAGTGGAAATCCAGACCAAGATTTCGTTGTGACCAACCAGCCGAGTATAAAGACTTTAAAGAGTCACAGTTACAGAGGACTGAAGTGGCTGGTGACAGTGTAAAGAGGGTAGCTATGTGCAGACATCACTGCTGGGGCTGATGTCACACATTTTATTTAATGATGAGGTTCATGTAAAGCCACTTTAGAACTGCTAAGAACTGCAATGATTTGTATTACAACAGCTAAATCTGTCTTTAAAGACTGCATGTTCAAACCTAAGGGCATGCCAGGATAACAGCGTTACAGATATTTCTTTCAGGAATCTAGGGCAGACAGGTAGACCAATCTCTGTGTGTGTGTACATGTATGTGTTACACTATGGCTAAACCTATTAGTTTCATTGACCGTATGTACTGAAGCTTTGGTCAGCTAAATGCAACATTTTTGTTGGCTAAAAAAAAAATCATAACTAAAATATGATTAACCTAAATTTCATTTCCGTCAGAGGACTCAAACTAAATCTAAATCAAATCATGGTGTCAAAACAAACACTGGCCTGGTACTGTCTGAGCGACACGTGCCAACGCTCCCCTGCACCTCACTCAGACACCTAGGAAGTGCTTCTGTCTGCCTTTCACTCAGCTTTCTGGAGCGCCCTCTTCAGGCCATGTGTGGCGGACCCAAAGCAAAAACAGGCCGGCCAGATGCCCACAGGCGCTCCATACTGACACCCTTCCTGAAAACGCTGCCACTGCGAACCTATACATCAATACAGTGAGAAAAATCACAGATACTCATTACCATTTTAATTGGAATGTTCATACCATAATTCCTGTGGTTTTATGAGCATGTCCATCTATATTCCAAACTATTAAAGACAGTAAAACCACCAAGTGAAAACGACAGAGGAAATCGTGTTTCTGTAGCCGATTCTAACTTTTTTGTCAGCATTGCGGGGAATCACAGAGGCTAATCAGATTTTCCAGCCCCAATAAAATGCGATCTTGACCCATCAGGTAAAAAGGCTTCATTCTGTCTCACAAAATTCCGGGGGAAACTTCGGTTGCACTACTTTGGTGGGCATTTTTAGCAATAGGTGTTACCAATGTCCCACTGCGCCGGCTGTGATGTCATGGTTGACAAAGCAAATGGCCATAGCAAACAGAGGAATTTATGAAATAAAATAAATAAATTGAATTGAGTTATTTATATAGTACCTTTCACAACAGAGTTGTGCTAAGGCGCTTTACATGGGTGAACATCACCCTGCACCGGCCACGACATCAGAAGTTAACACTTTCACAGATCAAAAACCAAAACACTATACACATGGATTATTAAAGGAAAAAGTATAGAGAGACATTCTTTCACTCATTTACTGAGTTGCTGAATTTAAGCGACTTTGGAACTTAGGAAGCAGAACCTGATGTCCCTGACGAAGAAGATTTCTTAACGTGATGACATTGCCTGTGCAAGATTGCCAAAGGCTTCAAACCCCCCCCAAAGCTTCTTATTACACAACATGGCCAAAGGACGATGTCAGTGAGGAAGTGGAGAGCAGTTTGTAGGAGAAGTTAGGAGTTAACTTCTGGCTTTTATCAGACTCTCGATGAAGGCCTCAGTGCCAGTTGAAAGGGAGCATATTTCCTGAGCGAAAAGCACATTCCCAAGATGCAGAGCGATTCATCTTACATTTGAAGAGAAACATGAATATTGATCACATAAATTCGGGATGCTTTTGGATGGCAGTCAAAACAGGACAATTCGGGGAGGGGGTGGATTTGGGATAGAAACGACACAAGAGAAACGCCTATGCTGATGTCAGCCTCCCGCCATGGTGGGCTGATGAGGAGCCAAGAGACCTATGCCAGGTGCTGCGTGTGGTCATGGAGAGCCACACGATGCACACCGCAGGTCGGCGTTGACACCCCATCACTGCCTGCTCCATGGTCCATCCCTTAGAGGCTGACTCATGCCACCAGCACCAAGCAATGAATATTAGAGCACTGGACCAGGTCCGGGTCTCTCCACGGGCCAGGAACCTAACAGGCATGAGGCCAGCGGGTACCCACACCTGGCCGCACTCTGGGCAGAGCTCGCTGGGGGCCCTTGATGTGTTGGGAAGCAATCCTGTATGGACAGAGCATAAGAGTGAGGAGGGAAGCAAAAAAAAAGTGAAAAGACGGCAGAAAAGTGGAGTGACAGGGGATGCGGGAGAAGCCAGCTGACAGGAAGCGCGATCCTCCTCCCCCTGCAAGCCATAGACACAGGCAGCCTGTCCCGGAGGCTTCATGAGCGGCTGCGATTAAATACAACCACCCCCTCGCTGGAAAGCAGGCGACAGCATGGCCCGCCGCCGTGTCCTTCCCTCCGCCCAAAAACACTATTTTAAAAAGCTCTAAATATACCTCAAAAGCACAGGGGCATCTAGTCACCTTGAGGAGCCCCTGAATTACGCAGCAAGGCAGATGGAGCCAATTCAGCCCACAGAGGTGTGGGGCGGTCTGCAGGTGTGGGAGGCGTAGCAGACCTGGAGCACGGACGCCTCTCCGTGCAAACCCTGCTAGAAAACAGCAGAATGAGACTAGGTCAGCATGGGGCCACAAGGTGACCATTCAATCTACCTCTCCCCAGTTTATAGCTCTCGGTTTGTCTTTCTCTTCCATGACTTGGACCTCACTTCCCCTGCGTCCTCTTCACTCACCCTCCTGATGTCAGCATTGTGTAATCCCACTGATTACGAACACCTGCTCCGTTGTGTTGACCCCCAGACCTTCCCCACCCAAAAAAACGAATTCCCCGTGCCCGACCCCGTGGCTCTGAGCACTGCATTTTATTTTGGCTGATTGCAAAAGATTGAACAGGTCAATCGGGCCAATTGCAGATCGATAGATCTGGACGGGCCAATCACAAAGCGCCAGTGTGGGTCAGCCATCCCTGGTGGGCAGTGTCTGACAGCAAACACTGCATTCTAACCTTTCTAGGACTAATGTTTAGTCTGAGCAGAGTGTGTGGGCCCCTACAATCCACTTAGGTTGAACTGCACAGACATTTAGATGCATGAGGAACCATCCCCCACACAGATCATCGCTGAATTAATCAGCTGAGTACTATTTAAAAAAAAAAAAAATCCATAATTTCATCTGAATTCCTCAATCAAAATGTGGCTGGAAAACAAAGTCATTCATCAAGTGCAAACCTCAGAGCAAGCACAAGGCACAATCAGACATCTCACCAAGACCTCACACCCCACCACACTGCGGATTCACACTGAAACACTCGCGGCTCTCTATTCGCACAACACGCCCCTGTGCTCAGTGCACCGTGAGCACTGACCTGTCTGTTTGTAGTGGATTACCATAGTGCTTAATGAGCTCTCCGGACAGAATTCTGTGAGGACAGACTGGGATTCGTAAAAGATGAACGAGAGCTACAGCGTTTACTGAGATTTTAAAAAGGTCTCTGATTTCCCCGTAAGGGATGTGACTCTACACGTTGGCGGCCGAAACATTGCTGAGCAAAGGAAAAGGTAAAAGTCTAAGACACTGCGGGCCAGAAGGAGATAGCAAACTTTCACTTTGGACGCTGTGAGAAGCTGTGAATCGGGCCTAGGGCTGCAGGACCCCAGAATGCTGGCACAGATCCCAGTGGGAGTCAGGCCAGCTCCGATGAGGACCTTGTGGTGCGGCTTATTTAACTACAGCAGGTGGTACATGACGGCTAGGGGCAAAGACACCTGGCCAGAGACTCCCTGGAAGGGCCCTTCAACCTTTTCTTACTCCTTACAGCAGAAAACCATGTGTCAGGTGCTGACTGCTCCATGCAGTGGAGTAACCCAGCACAGGACACTCTGATCACCATACTGTCCCATCTGTGTCCTCCGTGACCCGCATGCTCGTGCGGCAAGTTGGGGGGTCCATTGTTGTGTGCTGTGAGCAAAACAGGGGAGGGGGCACCGGGTAGTCCCCTCACAAATACCCCCAGAGCCCGGACACTCAGCCTAAGAACCCCACACACACACACACACACACACATACCATGTATATCTATCTTTATGGGGACACTCAATTCATTCCTATGGGCATAACCCTGATCCCAAGTATGACACCCTTAACCCCTACCC
>JAODKM010000044.1:16662871-16681310 GCA_026780845.1 Petrocephalus sullivani | reverse complement strand
CAGGGAGACTCACACTGAGTATGGCACAGAACCTGTCCCGGGGAGACCCACACTGAGTATGGCACAGAACCTGTCCCAGGGAGACCCACACTGAGTATGGCACAGAACCTGTCCCAGGGAGACCCACACTGAATACGGCACAGAACTTGTCCCGGGGAGACCCACACTGAGTATGGCACAGAACCTGTCTCAGGGAGACTCACACTGAGTATGGCACAGAACCTGTCCCAGGGAGACCCACACTGAGTATGGCACAGAACCTGTCTCAGGGAGACTCACACTGAGTATGGCACAGAACCTGTCCTGGGGAGACCCACACTGAGTATGGCACAGAACCTGTCCCAGGGAGACCCACACTGAATACGGCACAGAACCTGTCCCGGGGAGACCCACATATTCTGTAAGAACAGAGACATACTGAGGTCATTTTTTGCAGAGAGGCAACAGAAGACCGGCAGGGCTCAGGAAGGGAACATAAAAAACACTTAACTATAGGAACCTTAACTGTTAAGATATTTTAGGGACAAGACCAGTATTATGGATCAATATGAGTGCTATTAATATTTTATAGCATTTTCACCCAGATTTCCTCACAGAATAATTAAGGCGTGGAAACAGCTGGAGCAGCTGGGATTCTTCACTTCTCATATTACGGGTGTGACTGCAGTACAACCCCAATGGAGCCTTACGCTGAAGTGCCATTTACTTTAATCGTCATTCTAATTCTTGTCACTTTCAGAAATGAAATAACTACATGCTAAGACTGATTTTAAAAATGAAAACCTATTAAGAATAACGGATTAGTTAAATGTGTAGTATCTATATAAAATACAACAGTGGAAAGATCAGATTTGCAGAAATATAAAAATAGCCAGCAAGTCACATTTTCAAAAAACAATTTTTGTAAGACTGCCTGTGCGTGTGAGAAGGAAATAATATTTGAAAATACAAGGCTTTGTACCAATTTATTCTTCCTCAAATTACCAAAAATCATTGTTTTTCTCCATATAGATACTTCAAGAAGAAGTAGACAATTTGACTTGCTGTGAAAAATTAACACTTTCTATAATTTTTAAACAAAACTATATTTATAGATCCCCGAAAATAGGCAGAAACTGCAGAAGAAAGATTAGAGAATTAGAGCAGGTCAAGACAAAAACAAGTGACAAAAACACAGTAATATCTGTGTATATGTGCAAAGACAATAATAATATTATATTCTGTTCTATTCTATTCTACATATTCTGGAAGCTGGAAGGCTTTCCAATAATGGGAATTGACCTGGGCTCCAGTCAGAAATGACATCGCTAACAATTCTGTGTATTCCAGCAACATCACACAAGGAGAGCTCTGGCATCTCCTTCGCAGATGGGAGCTTAGGAAGAACAAAGCAATCAGCTGCCCTGGAAAAACCTTCCACCACAAGCTGGATGACAGGTTTACTGTGGGAAGGTGGCAGAGCAGAGAGAAAACTGACATGAGACATGAGATCATGGTGTGCAATGGGCAAGCAGTGCAAGAGCCCTGCGGCACAATAGTCTCTGACTTGTGTTGAGCGCGGCAGAGGAGCCTTGTACAAATACTCGTAGTTGTGTAGCCATCCCTGGCAGCCAGAGGTATATTCGACTGAAAAGCAAAGATCCCTCAGTCACTGAACATCCAGCCCATGGAGATGCTCAGCTCTTTCGGCCTGAGCAATTATTGGGTGCGTAGGAAGTGGCTCCGCCCTCAATTGTCATGCTGCCGTCTTCCTTAGGCCAGCTTGTAAGAGGCTGTGAAATGAAACCACACGGCCTGTCTGGCCTACTGGGAGCAGAAGGCTGAGCGCTTGCTGACTGAAGTGAGATTCTCATGAACTGTCCAGAGCACAAAAGGGTGCTGAGTGCCTTTTAGCGAGTGTGGTCGCTGCTCCAACACAGGCTTCACGGCCGATAGCTCTCTACTTCCAACATCACCATTCTATTCGTCCAGCAAGCACTTGTGTCAGGAAGAGAGTGCACAAGGCCGGGTCTTACTGCTCTTCGCAAACCAAAACCTACTTTAGACACATCAGCCTTTACAGTAAATGGAAGTGGTGGACCTGAGTAGGTTGGAATGGGGGCAGAGAAGAACCATTTTAGTTTTTCCTAATCTTCCTCTGATATCACAGTGCCCTTGGTGTGAACTGTGGAACCCCTGCATTAGTGGAGAGAGGTACTGCACTTATACTAAAGTTATAAATGAACCTTTGATATAAATTAGCAACATCAGCATTTGTTTAGGGACACAAGGCTGTGGTCAGTCAGTGACTGCCTTGGCCTTCCTGAAGTCCATCTACACACCCTCTGGAGGAATTACAGAAAGGAGACTACATTAATATGATGTACGTTTTTCAAGCACGGCAAAGAGGTGGTTCTTACAGAGCTTCTGAGGGACCGATGGACATGCTGAATGTGCGTCTGCAGAGAGTTGTTAGGGAAGAGTAGAATATCATCTCATTCTGCACAGGGACCATCAGTGACGAAAGCCTAAAAATGCTTGAATGTTAACTTGATACTGATAATGTCCACTAATGGTCTTGCACACGTCTCTTATGCATATAGACTTATGCACTTCATAGGTCAAGCTTTGTGAAAATGGCGACATTCCGCAAGATTTCAGATGCAAATTACATCAGTGGATGAAGGTTCTGGTACTTGATGGTGATTGCACTGGGTGCTTTCACACTGCAGAAACTTTTTTTTCAGGAACCAGAACCTTTTTTCAGAACCAGGACCAGCTTATTAGCGGAACAACTTTAACGTCGTTTTCTATTTTGAGGAAAACAAAAGATCAATCTGCTGGCCAGATTAAATCATGAGCATGTCGCGGGTCATATGAGTAAAATATAAATAAGATGCTGTGTCCCAGTTAGCAATAGCCATAGCAAACAAATAACTAACAAACTGACTTGTTCATCCTCTGTCGTTTATGGGTGGCAGTGAAGTTTGCTTGGAAATTGAGCTTTTTTGCATCTCCCATTTAGCATAAAGGTCCCACTTCCTGTTGTGCAGTGGGAAAGTGACATGGGAAAGTGGCCTGGAGCTACAGAAGTCCCAGGTTGAAGTGACCCAGGGACTTGTAAACCAGGACCAGGTTCTGAAACTGATGTGATAGCACCTATCGAGACCCTGGGAATCAATGCAGGGCCAGAGACCACCTTTCTTCTTAACTGGAAAGAAAAAGTCTACACTGGCAGACAAGAACAAAAGGCGGATAAACCCATAATAAATCTTGTATAAACTCTTTCATAGCCGCTAGTTTGCAACCAGACAAGGAATGTAAACTACGGAGGGGATCTAACACACATCAATAGGTCTGTGAGGCAGTAGAGCAGAAATGTGCCATTTATAAACTCTTCACACTCAAGTCATGAAATTCAGCGAGCACACATGTCATATCAAGGGAGGGAGAGTTCAAAGACAGCCATGTCTCCAGCGGGCAAGAGAAGCAGGGGTCGTGGTGGTTTTGAAGCTGCAGTCAGGGGGTAACTGAGGATTAGAAGGTCTCAGGATAACTCAGTGAGGTACAAGGAGATGGTCTCCATGTGATCCTGCTTACTGTAATGTTGGAGAGGCTTGATTCAATATTTTATAAGTGCAGAACCAAAAGGGTTGCCTTGAGTCCTCCAATTGCACAGGGTAGCTCTCCACAGAAATGCACATTTTCAGTGCTGACCTCATATCTGGGAAACTGGCATCTGAATCCACAAATGCTCTGAAGCTAAGGGTTGGGTAGAGGAAAGGGCCATTCAGCGTGGTAAACCTCTCTGATGCTCTGCGCATGAAGATGGCCAGAAAATACAGATCACAAGCACCAGCCTTTTTGCATACATCTCTCTGTTTGCAGAGGTCAGGCATGTTCATTCCAGCTGAAACTCCTCAGCAGGAGAGACACTAGAATAAGAATACCATGGGAAAGCAGGCTGTGAGCTGACCTAGCAGTTTGACGTTCTTCTCTCCAACCTGACCGTCAATATGGGTGGGCTATAGTCATGCTCAGTCTCGCTCTCACAAGGGCCTTGGAAAATTTCGCCACTGCGGCTCTGTTTTAAAAGTAAATGGGCGGACTGGCGCAAAAGTCAAACGTCCGTTTACTGAACTCCACACCAGAGATGTACACAGGAAAAGAGCAAAGTCCCCATAAGAGGAAAAACAAACCAACATCTCACTGGTTCTGGGCTACCTGGAAAAGGGGCACCACAGCCTTTAATATGGTGGCATGACAAGGATTTGGATTTGATGGGGGCACATTAGGGAGTGACTGATGTGGTCCTAAAGCGCTTCTGTGCCTTTCTGTGCCTTCCTAAGGCTGGCACATATGATGTCATCGGTGATCAGGCTCTGTGACGCGGGAGCCGCCCGGCGGAGCAAACGCGCGCCTTGTCTTAGGCAGGCTTTTGTCACCTTGAGGAAGCACTCGGCAGGGAATACACACCACACTTCCAGACTGTGAGTCATCCATCACAGCCTCGACTGACGTCGCTGGAGTACCTCACTCTGCCACTCCAGGAGAATGCCACATCGAGGCTTCCTAAGTGGGTCAGTTTACATACTTACAGATTACATAGACTCTTGCAGGCATTTAAATATATACAAATAAATACAAACAGCTGAATTTAGCAGTGGAAAACTTGGTTCTAACATTATTTTGGAGCTGTAAATATCACTCTGTTTTAACTAAGTAACCTCAGTGCTTGTTGACAGTCATCATATCAATGACCTGAAGGTGTGAAATGATTCCTATATTTAATAACTAGATATTTTCAGCACCTAGCTGGCTAGACTGCTGTCTGTTTCTGTAGAAGCGCATTCGAGCAGCAGGTGAGCAGGATTGTCCGTCGATTTTCCATGTTGCTCTCTACTCTGTTCAGCAGGATCCTCAGACCCATAACTCTCCCTTCCAAATCTCATCTCAGCTCCATCAGTTCCCAGGCAGTACCTGCAGCTACAGAGGAGGCAAGTCAGTGGAAGGAAACTCATCTTCACGTCGAACAACCCGTCGCCTTCAGCCAGAAGCTGCTGCAGGCAGTGGCTTCAGTGTGGGGGGGGGGGGGGGTTGTCCCACACTGTCAGAAAAACAAGTAACAATTTGTACCTTTGACGGTGCAATTACTTGTCACTGGGGCTGCACCCTCAAGGGTCTGCCGATTGTCCCCTAGCTGCAGAGGTGTAAATTTCACATCCAGAAAGTAAAAATCCAGACTAAGATTTTGCTCGTTAGTTGGTTGAAACAAAATCTTCTGGATTTTTACTCTCTGTACCTAAAATTGACACCGCTGCCTAGGTGTAGGTAAATGTGCCTTTTAAGGTACAGAACCTGAGTCTGAGGAACACTTTTATACCACTGGGGTACATTAATGTTGGTTGTACCCGGGCTGAAGCCTATCTTCAGAGAGTGCAGGTGGCTGTGCTGACGCAGGTGCTGCTGGTGCCTTCATTTCCAGGCAGGATCTCAGCTCCAGCGGCTCTAAGCCGCGCTGCCCGCAGCCGCCCAGCTGGCCGAGAAGTGTCAGCCGATTGGTCCTGGCGCAGAGAAGCAAACAGAGCCGAAAGCCGGCTCCGCCCCCCTCCTGGCCCGCGTCGTCTGCCTCCTCCTGCCTCAACCTATTTTACTTGGAGAGCCCTCCGTTCTGTTCCACAGCTCCCCGTCGCTCCTGCCATCCTCCCTGTCCATAAATTAGCATTTCTGGAGTAAATTTCCATTAATGCACTTGGCCAGTGGCTCTTTCGTCATCCCAGGAATAGCCAACCAGATCCTGAAAACGGTCTGTTGGTGAAGCTCTCCTGGATTCAGGATGTGAACAACTGCTCATCTGCCAAGGCAGAGCAGGACATGCGAGGAAGTTATTAGGGATTTGGTTTGAGCACAGGGATGATCACAAATATCCAGTCAAATGGGGCTGTCTAATTTACTTGGAACCAAAAAAGAAAAAATGATGCAATGGCCTACATCTCGCTTTCCTGACCATCTTGGGAAGACATCAGCCAGGGTTTTAAAAAGCTTTCGCTGTGTGACGACTCAGCTGGTGCACAGCTGCCATCTTCAGACATTTAGAATAAAATGCACACACTCTGTGGTAATTTTAAATTATATTGTGAGAGTTTACAGGCTAAGGAAAAAAAAAACATGACTGCTGGGATCTAAAAACATTTCCAGCGCCTTATCAGAACTTCATGGCTAGACTCCTGAAGAACACAGTAACACTTCAAAGGTTAATAGCTTCATAAATAGTGAGCACGCTGCCAGTTAGTTAATTTTGCAGTCACACCAAAATTGCTATTACCCCTCTGTACTGAAGGACGTCCCCTAGAACTGCGATGGACATCATTATACTTAAGCCCAGAAGGGCATTGCTTTGCATTAATCTATGGACCACGCCACACAGTGAGGGCACTCCATATTGCAGATAAATCTGTTTCTGTGGCACTGAGGTCAAAATACATTCTAACAGACTAGGGCACGATACCTGCAGAGGAAGCAGGCTTCTCCCATCTGATATGTATCTGCAAATTCCCTGGATCAATGAAACACTGGGTAGATGAGCCGCGGTGTTCAGTGACACTGGATCCTGACTGGTGGATGCTGAGGAACGTCCCACCCTTCACTGCATTTTTGTTTTGGCTGCATGGACCAGTCAGATGGGCCACATTTGTCAACCATGACTTGCATGTGATAGAACCTACACATGTATAGCATTTACAGAATTTTGAAGCAAAATGTGCAGCTGTTTTGAATAACGGTCAGTGCGTGATAAGCAGCAAAATATAGAAGTTAGAAGTTGATCGTGCATGAGTAGGTTGCGTAATAACTAGTTATCTAATGCAGTTCTAGATGACAATTGGTACTGAGGTGACCATTGTTTGCACAGAGCAGAATTACCATTGTGTGGCACTAATGCTTCAGACTGGCAGGAAGGCAGCAAAGCCTGTGAGCCAAAAGAAGGCACAACTGACTGGCAGACAGGTCACCCTGTTCTCTGCACTTGGGGTCACAGGGCGCCAGGCACACAGCACAGGGTTTGAATATGCCCTGGGCAGGATGCCAGTCCACTGCAGGACACACGCGGCCACACACACCATCAGACACAGATCCAATTTAGAGGTGCCAGTTAAGTCTTTAGCCTGCAGGAGGGAACTGGAGCGGCCAGAGGAAATGTGAAGAGACAGGGAGAGCATGCAAGCTCCACAGACACCAAGCAGGCCAGAACCGGCATATTTAACAGTCTACAGCATAGAACAAATGAGAATAATAATGTTCGAATGCATCACCGCCTCTTGTCACCCTGTGTGCACATATAGCTCTTCAAGGCTAGCAAGGGTGAAAAGACTAATGCTTTAGAGGGAAGAAGCACTATTCAAACTGGGCAGTCAGCTAGCCAGGTCTGCCAACTCATCTGTATTGTGCAACCTCTGAATATTCAGCTAATCACATTTGTGCAAACGCTGTAATTAATATTAGTATGGCATTTGTATTAATATGCCTTATGAGCTGCAGTTTATTCAACCAGGATTTATAGCCAAATGCTTCTCTGAAACTCCCCTGCTGAGCAGGAACGTTGGGATCTCACACACTCTCTGACATTAGCTTGTGTGCAGTGGGCACTCATCATGGCCCAATCAGCCAGGGCTGATGCTTCCCATATTAGCTGCACAGAGCATGAGTGCTGGGCCATGGGGCCCCTGGCTTGGGCCTGCATAGAGTCACTACAGTTGGGGTTTGGTTTAGCCCTAGTATAATGACAGGAAATAGCAGAGCCTGGCCTGGTCACCCCTCGGCAGTGGAAACTCGCGGTTGATGTCAAGGACGGTTCAGAACTGCCACCCAAAGCACCAAGGCCTGGCCTTCAAAGACCTTCAGGGACATGTGCTGATTGCACCACGGTCAGACTAGCTACAGACACCAGCGTTAGAAAGACGTTACTGGAAACACTGGGTTTTTTATTATTTTAATTGTGATTGTGATGATACAATAGTCAAAGCCAAAACGGTGCCACTTTTTGATTAAAACAAATAGGCATGAGACAAACTGTCCCTCATACCACTTTCCTCCGAGTGGGAGACTAACTGCGTCAAAGGATTAAGTTTTTTATTAAAATAAATAGGACAGATTTACAGCCTGAGCCCCAAAGCTTTGAATCGCTTTTGCTTCTTTACACAGTCATTTAAAAGCATACGCAGGGGCCTGCCACTCTGAATGCGGCGCCACTCTCTGTGATTCCGCTCGTTCCTGCCGTGCTTTGTAGCGCCTTCACTCATAAAGCGTTTTATGAAGCACACGTCCTGTCGCTAGCTCCGCTCTACACCGTCTCCTCCACGATAACCTCGATGGCGTGCTGGATGAGGGGGAGCACGTCTCCCTCCACGTCTTTGCTCCCCGGGACGGAAGGTGCCAGGAGCAGCAGCGGGGGGGAGGAGGCGGGGCCAACGGGGGGGGGCGCCTGTGTGACCCGGAGCTGTTCGGAGCCCTCCGGGCCCGACGGAGCCGCCTGTACCAGCAGGATGGTGTGCACGGCTGCCTGGCCCTCGTCCTGGGGGGCAGGGCTTCTGCCGTGAGTCTTGCGGTGCTTGCCCAGGTTGGAGAGGGAGCGGAACGCACGCGGGCACAGGGGGCAGGTGTAGGGTTTCTCGCCGCTGTGCGTGCGGGCGTGTTCCACCAGGCGGGCCGCCAGCACGAAGCTCTTCCCGCACACAGCGCAGCTGAAGGGCCGCGCCCCACTGTGCAGCCGCTCGTGGTCGCGGAGGTGGGGGATCTGCCGGAAGCGCTTCCCGCACTGGGAGCACTGGGAGTTGGGGGGGTGATGATACAAGCAGCAGGGGCGGTGACAGGTAAGGATGAGATTAAGGGAAGAAACAGATCAGTGTCAGTGACACAGCAGTCACGAGAGGGAAATGAAAGAGAATACAGAGCTGAACAGGAGTGAGGAAGCAGCAGGGCCTACAAGAGCAGCTCCTCCTCCTCATCCAGACTGGAGAAGCACATTCACACACACAGCTCCTTTACCTGGTACGGTCTCTCCCCCGTGTGGATCCTCAGATGCACACTCAGAGAGGAGGCTGTGGTGAAGTCCTTCCCGCAGTGCTCGCAGTGGAAGGGGCGTGGCTTGGAAGAGGCGGGATCTGAGGGGGACTCGCAGTGGGTGAGGACGTGCTCCTCCAGGGCGGCGCCGGTGAGGAATCGGCGGCGGCAGGTGGGAAAGGGGCAGCGCAGGGGCGTCTGCCCCGAGTGCGACAGGCGGTGCAGGTCCAGCCCCTCCAGGGTCACGCAGCGGTGCCCGCACATCTCACACTCCAGCTGGCCCCCGCTCCGGCCCCGGGGCCGCCCCGGACCCCCACCCTGGCCACTCAGCTGCACACAGCTCTTCGTATGATCGTCCAGTTCAGACTGAGTAGGAAACTGGGCTGTGCAGTGGGGACATGACAGGATTCCCGCTGTGTAGAAGAGATAATTTTTACGTTTAACATTTTAGTAAGGACGGTGAAACTTGGAAGGGTGTGACTGGGTGGAACAGCCTGCCTCATCTAAACCCAAGCGGACTCCAGTGCTAGTCAAAGTTTGTCCATCACAAACACCATGTTCAAGCATAAGGCTGTTCACAAGTGCAACTGACACCAGAACAGCTCAATAATCGATTTTGTAATCATATCATTGGATCTGTGACTATGACACCTGGGTAAAGAAAGGAGCTGACCTGTCAGACAGACCTGATAGACCCAAAACATATAGTGAAGGTGTGCTGGGAGTGTGGGGCTGATGCCCCTGTTTCGAAGATCTTCAACATGTACCTCTGCCATAAGTTCATACGATCTGAGGGAGTCTGAATGGGCCACAATCGTGAACTTCATTGCTGAGGTGGGCGTGCAGAGCTGTGGTCGTTAGACTGTTGGTGCCTGACGTGGAGGCAATCCCCCAAAACCAGTGGTGGATACCAGTGGTCAAGGGAGATTTCAGGCTGATGAAGGTCTTTTGAGCTTGGTTAACTCATGGGATTCGGGAGACAGTTGACAGGTACTGGCAGGCCAAGCAGAATGCAGCTTTGGCAGTAACTGCTTTTTGTGGAAGTGGTAAGGTGTGGGAGTTCAGTTCAGTGAGGCCAAGGAAAATGACTTTCGGTCAGCTCAAAGAGATTCTGGCCAACTGTCAGGCGACTCAGAAGGTGTAAGCAGGGTTTTACCCATGCTGTTTACAGTAGGGATGGTGCACTGTTGACTTTGACTTGGGATATAGTCAGGCGGTGGATGGAGTACCCCCCCGAGTCCCACTGACACACCATCCTTAGAGAAAGAGAGAGTCAGAGGACTCAGATGAGGACTTGCTCATCAAACTCTTTAGTGGTAAGGTTCTGGGGGTGGATGAGGTTTACCCTCAGTTCCTGAAAGCTCTTGATAGTGTTGGGCTGACACGCGTCTTCAACATTACATGGAGGTTGGGGACAGTGCCGCTGGATTGGCACACTGGGGTGGTGATCTTTAGGAAGGGGGACCAGAGGATGTGCTCCATTTAGGGGGATTACATTTCTCAGGCTTCCTGGGAAGCAAGGGGGAGCGATGCCGATTCCTTCCTGGTCGCGGAAGACTAGAGCAGCTCTTCACCCTCAACAGGATACTGGAGAGTTCATGGGAGTTCATGGGAGCCCAATCAGTCTACATGTGTTTTGTGGGCATACAATTGTGTCACTCAGGGGGTCCGGTGGGGGGTGCTTTGGGATTATGGGATATGGGTTCAGTTGTTACATGCCATCATGTCCCTGTATAAATGGAGTGTTTGGTTTGCATTGCCAGCAGTAAGGTAGATTCGTGCCCTTTGTCACCAATTCTGCTCTTAACTCCTATGGACAGAGTTGCTAGGTGTAGCCAAGGGGCAGAGGGGGTCCGGGTGGGTGACCTCAGAAGTGTGTCTTTGCTTTTTGCAGATAATGTGATCCTGTTGAATTTGTCGGACTGTGACCGGTAGCATGCACTGGACGGTTTGTGGCCGAGTCTGAACACTCTTAGGGCACCACCTCCAAGTCTGAGGCCATGGTTCTCGACTGGAAAAGGATGGATTGCCTTCTTCTAAAGAGGGAGCTGAGCCGCAAAGCAAAGCTATCAGGCCATGTTCCTAAACTTATGGTCATGAGCTGTGGGTAGTGACCAAAAGAATGAGATCGTAGATGCAAGCTGCAGAAATCAGTTTCTGTCACAGAGTGTCTGGCCTCAGCCTTAGAGAGAGGGTGAGAACCTTGGACATTCAGCAGCGGCTCAAAATAGAGATGCTGCTGCTCTGCCCCGAAAGGAGCCAGCTGGGGAGGTGGTTCAGGCATGTCCAGCCAGGGGGAGACCCCAGGGCAAACCCAAGGCACACTGGAGAGATTATATCTCCTGACTGTCCTGGGAACACACTGGTTCTCCCCCAGAGGACGTGGCTGAGGAGAGGGAGCTCTAGGCATCCTTGCTTAGACTGCAGCCCCAGCAACCCAGCCCCCAGATTGATGGATGCAAAAACATACATGACACAGATTCAGAGACGCGGAGGAAAGCAGCACCTGGGTGCGTGAGCAAGTGTAGCTGCAGCTGTTTCCTGCGCAGAAAGGAGAGTCCACAAGCCTTGCAGGAGAACGGGAGCCCTCTGGCATGTGTGCGTCTGGGGGGGCAGGAGGTCAGAGGGACTGCATTACTGTACATCACATGGCATTTCACTGCCTAATGTCACCGACATGTTAGCAGAAGCATGGGACGCGAGCAGGAGTGGCGTCGCTGGGACACCGCCAGGGGTACCTGTGTAACAATAGCTGGGCACGCGTCTTGAAACGAGAAGGGCAGTCCACGCAGGCGTGGGGCAGCGGGGGCCCCGTCCCCTGCCCGCTGGCACGGGGGGCGGCCTGGTGGGCACGGCGATGGCGCGCCAGGTTGCTGCTGTAGGAGAATGCCCGGGGGCAGGAGTCACAGCTGAAGCGTTTCTCACCGGTGTGGCTCAGCTGGTGGGTGCGGAGGTGGCAGCGCCGGCCAAAGCCACGCCCACAGATGGGGCAGACCAATGTGTCGGCCACGTTCGGCGGAGAGGCGGGGCTATCCGCGAGGCACGGGGAGGAGGCCACGTACTGCGGCGGGGATAACCCTACAGGAGGGCTGAAGCCTGCCCCCTGCTGGCAGGGAAGCGCTCCTGCACTGTCCTCTGCTGCTGCATACATAAACAGGATAAACAGGTTAAGAGCAGCAGTGCGGCGTCGGACTGTGCGGCGCCTCCCGGGGCAGGGGTGTGATAAATGCCAGTCATGTTCTCACCTTGTGCCCTCTTGGGCCATACGTTGAGTTCTGAGCCGCTCCGCTTCCTCACATCCGCTGAGGAAGAAGGCGAAGGGAGCCCGGCCGGGGTGCCGGATGCTCTCTGCTCCCGGTGCCATCGCCGGTGATACAGGAACAAGGTGGTGCTCATGAAGCTCTCCCCACACACCGAGCAGCAGTGCAGCGCCCCCTCTAGGCCATGACGTGTCTTACGGTGCGCTATCAGGGCAGGTTCTGAGCTGAAGCCGGACCCACAGCTCATGCACAGGAAGCTCTGTCCTGGCACAGCGGGCACAGCTGTGGCCGGCAGAGGGAGGTCACTGCTCTTTAGCTTTTTCTCTTCTACAGCAACGCAGGCTTTCTGAGAGTGTCTCAGTCCTCTGCCTGGACTGCAGGGGGGCTTGCTTCCTCCTCCTCCTTCTCCATGGACTGCCACAACCTCCGCAGCTTGCTCCAGGACCTTCTCACCAGTAAGGGAAGACCTGGCTTCAAGCCCTTCTGCCCCTCCATCCTGTCCCACCCAGTCTCTCTCCTCCTCTGCCCTTCCATCATGTCCATCCCCGTCTCTCTCCTCCTCTGCCCGTCCATCATGTCCATCCCCGTCTCTCTCCTCCTCTGTCTGTCCATCATGTCCCTCCCCATCTCTCTCCTCCTCTGTCCGTCCATCATGTTCCTCCCCATCTCTCTCCTCCTCTGCCCATCCATCCTGTACCTCCCCATCTCTCTCCTCCTCTACCTGTCCACCCAGTCCCTCCCCATCTCTCTCCTCCTCTCCCTGTCCCTCCAGTCCCTCCCCATCTCTCTCCTCCTCTGCCCCTTCTCCAGTGTGAGGCATATAGGAATGGTCCTGGTTGACGATGCTGTCTTTGACACGGGTTGTCTCAGGTTTCAGGCCCACCCCCTCCTCCCTGCCGGGAATCTCCACTGCTGCTGCCTTTGGTGCAGTTTCTCTGGGTTCCGGCTGCCCCGGCCCCCGCTCCTGCTCCTGCTCCTGCTCCTGCTCCCGCTCCCGCTGCTGACCTGGCCCGTGCCCCCCAGGTCCGGCCCTGGGCTCCGCGCAGTGTCTCAGCTTGCGGTGCTGCTGCCACACAGCGAGTGACTCAAAAAGGGAGCCGCAGTCGCTGCACTGGTAGCGGATGAGGGGTGCAGAGGCTGTGCTGCTCGGCCTCCTAGCTCTATTCTGCTGGCTGTGCGCCGTACCACCATGTTCAAGCAGCCTGGAAGAGGGCAGCTTCTGATCTGGGCTGGATACCATGGGACAGGCATGGTCAGGCTGCTCTGGCTGCACCTGCTCATTGGGACAAAAAGACCCAGTTAAGACACCAGCATGCCGACTGTGGGCTGGATATCAATAGCCCAGATATTTTGTAAGGTAACTTATGTGATGAATTTGACTTTAAGCAGCACACAGCAAACAAAAAAATAGAGAAAAGCCTTTGGGTTTCCAGTAGGTCAGAAACGCTGCTGGGTAACGGTGGGAGGGAGTCTGAAGAGGTGGTGGCATGTGTGTGCAAAAGCAGCACAAACTAATGACTGCTGAGTGTCACGGTGCAAAACGTTTAACTCTGTGGTGTTTAAGAATGAATATATGAGAAAGTAAGGAAAGTAAAAGCATACAGACTGAAGGGCATGACAGCAGTATATACTTGATAATATAGTATATAATAGATTAAGCGTGTAATGTTCAATATATATGATGATAGAGCAGAGTGAGCGTGTAGTGTGAGAATGTAGTGTGCAGAGCATTGTGAACATGTGGTGCGAGAATGCAGTGTGTAGAGTAGAGTGAACGTGTTCTTTTCATTCAGTTCACTGAAAAGATCCGGTTCTCTGAATCATTGATTCGTTCAATAATAATATTTCACGTATTACTTACTGGGTGGGGGTAGAAGTGAATTGCTGTAAACAATATTGTTTTGTATTGTATTGTATTATTTTAATAATAAAATTATAAATTATTAATATTATCTTTTCATTTTGTTACTATAGGCTACAAATACATATACATAATACAGCCAAACACATGCATAATAACCAACAAAACGTTTAATTAATATTTTGCAGTACAAACTGGAACTCACTCGTGGCAATACTTATTCTGGCCAATAGATGTCACTGCATTACACAGTCAGTGTAGGGTCATAGACTCAGCGAACCACCGAAACGATGAATCAATGAACCATGTGAACGAAAGGAACTGGTGAACCAAAGAACCGCTGAACGAATGAGTGAATCCAATGACCCGGTGAACAAGAAGACCTGGTGAATCAACGAGCCTACTAGTTCAGCTTATCGTTCTGAACTGCAATAACACTTCAGGTCAGTGGGAGCGCTCACGTTGTGGTGGTCATTGTAGTCACTGATCTCAGGTCAGTGGAACTGTACAGTCAGTGGGAGGTGCTTGGTGAACTTAAGTGTGACAGCTATTAGCTGGATGTCATTACGGCTGTGATCTGTGTGTTTAGTGACGGATTGCCTCCCGAACTGCTGACATGATGCAAACGTTAGCACTTAGCAGGCATTCCGCGAATGCGTATACAGTGATTCAAGTTCTTTTTGGCCAACAAATCGGTTCTTTCATTTCGCTTTAAAGATCCGTTCAAAAAGACAAGTTCATTCGCGATTCGCACATCACTAACATGTAGCGTGAGAAAGCAGTGTGCAGAGCATTGTGAACGTGTGGTACAAGAATTCAGTGTGCAGAGCAGAGTGAACGTGCAGTGCGAGAATGCAGCGTAAAGAGCAGTAAGTTACAGCTAACCAGCTTCAATGGGGTCTGCCATTGTCACTTTAAATAAAAGCATCACTCCTCACTGTTTCAAAACAGAGCGACTGAAGAGAGACAAGCTAAACAACAGTAAAGAAGCCAACAGCGAATCACAGCCACAGCCTATTACACATTCTAACAATGAGATCTGTCACACAAGTATTTATAAATTACAACCAGATATTAGGGGTCTCTGGTTTTCAATGCAATCCAGCGGATCAGAAAACTGAGTCCTGGTGTACAATCATCGATTGTTCAGCTAGGAAGGGTTAAAGGCAGCTGCAGCAGTAAGTAAAACAAGCGGAGAGAGAGATGTGCCCACGGGTCCCAGCGCCGTATTTAGGTCACTTTCTGTGCAGCGGACACGTCCTTGGAGACCATGAGGGCTGAGCTGACAGCGAGGCAGACATCCCTAACAGTTGTGAAGGGACTCAGTCAGTACTACTCTGCAGGCAATTACTAGGCCATAAACCAAGGTCCACCTGCATATTAACATTGAATGCAATATGAACTAATATTCAAACTGCATGTGAATCCTGTCAGAAAAGCCCTGTGTTATTCTGAAAGGATAAACTAAAATAAAATGGAAATAATATAGCAGCTGGAGGAGTCATAGGTCAGATCCTCACATGGTGCTTTAATGTAAGGTGTCAATCACAAGTTCAACACACCAGTCAGTGACCAGCCAATGAACATATGACGGGATTCAACTCAGCCAGGATACTTGTGATTGGCTGAGCATATGTCTGATACAGAATGCAACACCACTGGTTATGCTTGTAAAGATACAAGCCGCTTCATTTAATGTCCTGCCCACACCTATCTCTGATTGGCTATGTCACATGAGTAATAGCCAATCGACGCTGTAGCCTTGCTGTCACTCACACCACACTCGCACGCAAGCGCAGCGTGAAGCCGCAACGAAGGGAAGACTGTTGCTGACTGTTGTTCTACTGAGCGTGGACTGTTGCTGAGATTGGAAGGTAAAGCAGCGGATGTTTCCCCAAATTAAAACATTACAGTCCTACACTCTGAAGTTACAAAACATCACAAAGTTCCTGTGAGCTATTTCCATAAGAAAAGCCTGGCCACTTTCCCAGTTACACTGCTGAAAATGTCCGAATAATGACCCTTGTTATGGTGATAACGTGAGCTTACGGAAATGCCACGCATTCACTAAAGAAAAAAAACACAACATCCGAGTATTTTTATGTAAAGTGTAAAAACAGTACACAGTAAAAACGTTTTTTTTTTCTTTAGTGAATGCAGTACGCTGCTGTATTAGCCAGCAATGTTACCTATAATGACGAAGTGTTAATAGCTTTATGCAGCAGCAACAGCTAATGTTGCTACAGCTTATTTGAGCTTCCACGCTGCTTATCTTACTTTACATTACAGTACTTACATTCCACATCCCTATAGGATTCTCACATCTTACATGTAACGTTACCTGACAACAACGTGGAGTCTCTTACTGCTAATTTAAATGTGCTACCAAACTGTTATGTTATTAAGCAAAAGGCATTAATTGTATTAAAGTATCTATTAATTTTATTTGCCCAGCTCAGGCATATAAGCTTTATTAGATGCGTTATTTTTAATGTCTTGTTCTTGCCACAACTGTGGTTTGAAAAATAACCTGTAAAAACCACTACTGTATTGTATAATGAAACATTTGCCATTAACGTAAAAAGTAACATTCACTTAAAAAAGAGCAGCCTTACTCTACTGACAGACATTCTCATTACAGATGGATGCAAAGGAAGCACATAAAAGCAAATGCATATCGGTTCCAAATATCGATCATCGGACCCATTAACCAGCAATAATCGCTATCGATATCGGCCCAGAAAAACCAATGTCGGTCAACCTCTACATTGCATAATTACCCTCTCTTGTACGGTGCAGTCAAATTTACAGTTTTACTGAATTACTATTTGCCAAATCTGAAGGACAACAGGAAATGAATGTGTGAGACTAACAAGTGTCGTACACACACACACCTACCTACCTTCCTATCTAAATGGGGACCGTCCACTCAATTCTAATAACCTTACTCATAAATAACCAAACAAAATACAAGACTTTCAGCTTTTTTGGACTGAATTCACAAAATTTTACAAAATGAAGTAGTGAAGACCGGAAAAAATACTTGACTGACATTTTTTGAGGATTTGCTATACTTGCGAGGTCCTTTGGTGGAGGACCACACCTTCCAGCCAAAACTCTGTATCTTTTTGCTATGGAGACCTGATCAATACTGCTGTGGCATGCCAGGACAGTGTGCATAGTTACTTACAGCTCTACAGCTATACACTCGGCTTCCTTGGGGTTTCACTCACATTTCATACTGTAGCAGCACAGTAAGCATAATAGGCTTGCGATCACCATCGCTCTGCAGAAGAAGAAAGAGGCCCGGATGATATTCTTCCAATTTATCTATTGGTTGGCTAATCATCTGACATGGAGATCACCACTGAATACGATGCAGACCATGAAGCAACTGAGGAGAAAGAAGGAGCTGGTGAGAGGGTCCCACAGGGGCGAAAGTTACATTCAGGTCAAAGAAGGGGTCTGCGCTGGACTCCACTAAGAGAGACAGTAGAACATCAGCTGAGAATGTTCTCAAAGCAACCCTGAGCCAGTAAGGGATGCAGTGGCCCCACCCATGCTAAATGCTAGTCACACTCTGCTATATGACAGACTCGGAGAGGCGATATGTGTACAGAAATATCTGCAAAGAGATAGCTTGGACAGATTTTGCTTATGGACAGGCAGAGGAATAGAGAGACAGGGAGAGACATGATGGACGGGCAGAGGAGGAGAGAGATGGGGAGGGACATGATGGACACGCAGAGGAGGAGAGAGACGGAGAGGGACATGATGGACGGGCAGAGGAGGAGAGAGACGCGGAGGGACAGGATGGACGGGCAGAGGAGGAGAGAGACGCGGAGGGACAGGATGGACGGGCAGAGGAGGAGAGAGATGCGGAGGGACAGGATGGACGGGCAGAGAAGGAGAGAGATGGGGAGGGACATGATGGACGGGCAGAGGAGGAGAGAGACGGGGAGGAACATGATGGACACGCAGAGGAGGAGAGAGACAGGGAGAGACATGATGGACGGGCAGAGGAGGAGAGAGACGGGGAGGGACAGAATGGAAGGGCAGAGGAGGAAACAGACGCGGAGGGATGTGATGGACGGGCAGAGGAGGAGAATGACACGGAGGGACATGATGGACGGGCAGAGGGGAGAGACGGGGAGGGACAGAATGGAAGGGCAGAGGAGGAGAGAGACGCGGAGGGATGTGATGGACGGGCAGAGGAGGAGAGACGCGGAGGGACATGATGGACAGGCAGTGGAGGAAAGAGACGCAGAGGGACATGATGGAC
>JAODKM010000044.1:16640793-16656922 GCA_026780845.1 Petrocephalus sullivani | reverse complement strand
TACAAAAACGTTTGTACAAAATATTTCTGAGTTTGAAGTCAATGGCAGACACTGCTATTTTTTTGAACACCCCCTTTTCAACTATTTACCCAATTGCACAGCCTTCAGAGCATGCATACCATGAATGCTGGGTCTTGTTTGTTGTCTGAGCCATTAGGGGGCACTGTTTACCACCTTAAATATACAACTTTTTTGGCGTAATAATTAAATTACATTTTAGGGATCCAATTGGTTCTTATTGTCCAATAAAAGCATTTTTGCATTCGTCAAAACTTATGCAGATGTCAAAATCAATGTAGAAGAATAATCAAGTATGATTCAGCTTTGGTTTTTTCCGTCAGATATATGACGGAAATAGATATCACATTAGCTGCCCAAGACAATCCTGAACATAAAATAAAAACTGTATTGCGAGATTGTATGTCAGTGCTGCAGATAACCCCTAGCAGGCCTGCACAGACCAGAAGGCTTCATGGGGCAGGTCCCAGAGACGAGGGCATTGGGAAGCTACACTCTGGCTTCGTGAAGTAAACATGAGTGCAGGCCTCCAGGGGAGAAGGCCACGTCAGCAGGTAGGACCACAGCAGCCAGGTGAACAAAGCTACAGCTTCTTAAACACCTGAAGGGAGACTCACCCACATTTGCATCTCTTATGTTACACATGCACTGAGTCACGTGGCATGCGTCACAATACAGCCAAATACAACAATGCCACAGATACTGCTTTGGGACCGAGAACCTGCCTTAAACTGACGGATAGTTCTCCCTTTGTCCAGGGGTGTGCTTTGATTTGTGGGAATTTCAATTCTGTGTAGCGGGGGTTCTGATCTCCAGCACGAGAGAATCAGAGGATTCATGTCCACATTCACAGACAACTATGTAAGAGCGAATCACTGCAGATAAAACTGTTAATTAAATGGCATGATGATGAAAATTTAAAAGCGTGCATCTGATTGGTGTCAGGGAACAGTAGAACATCCACATGTGGCACTGTTTATAAAATTGTGTGTGCTGTGATGCAAGCATTCTGTTGGGAGTTTTTTACCTTCAAATGGAAACCTGGTATTAAAACTGGTCTAAATTTCAGTAACTTCAGTTACTTTCTCAACAAATATAAATGTGGGGCGCAAAACTCAAAATGATTTAATTGAATAGGAGAATATAAACATTTCAAACATGGTTCTAAAATAATCATGATCTGGGGTGGGTTGCTCAAAAGTGATTGATCGTTGTGAATAACGAACAAGATAAAGTAGTACTTAGGAAAATAACGAGCGAGGTCCACGTGGCCGTCCCAAAAGCAGTCGTTATTTCAGAAATAACGAACGATCTCCAAGTAGTACTTTGTTGGCTCCTCCCCCGCCTCCGCGTAAGAAAAGCACGGAGTGTTGATAACAAGAACTTCAATCCCACGTATTTCAATGGTGAAATGTTATATTATTGTAACATATGGCATAGATAAATGTAAGAATATTATAAAATAATTATAATATCAATAAAAATGCACCAAAGCAACCCAAAAGACACCAAAATAAATTAACCTATTTGTTGAAAATATAAAAATCTCAAATTGGGATGCTGCTTCCTTGTAAAAAAAAAAAAAAGAGCAAAGGGGAAAGGAAGTAACATTTCTCAAAAGAAGCCTTAAAACGACTTATTGAGAAGGTGGCCAAAAATATATTTTAATATAATAATTACTGCAATGGTGTGCAGCAAAATACACACAAAAACAGCATTGCAACATTCATGGGAACATTTTAGAACTCCCAAGGACTTGTGTAGGCACCAGAATCATCCATATGACCAAAGCACACTCTACAGCAGTGTGTGGTGTTATACCTCTCCTTAGCCACAGTTTGGGGGTTCAACACTGGAGTTAGGTAGCAGGTATTTGCTAAGAGGATGACTGGTGCCTCCCAATAACCAGCCACCAGCAAATTCATGCTTGCACCATCTGCAGAGGCACATCTTGGCAGCAGGCAGGGCAGGCAGCTGCTTGGGGCCCCCAAGCCACTAGATGGCGAACGGGGGCTGACACTTTAAACTATGGTAGACTACCATAGGGCCGCCCAGTAAATTTTTGCTTGGGGCCCCAACAGACCCTAGGATCGCCTCTGGCCATCTGACACTCCAAAGTTGGACTAGATAGAATCATCATGTGCACCATGATTTTTTCCAGGTCACCCGGAGACAATGTATGCAAAATGTCCTTGATTGTTGCATGTCACCTGCATGAGAATAAACAAAAATATTTTTTGACAGGTGTATATTGTCAAAATATGATTAGGGTTGAGCTTTCCATCCACTGCACCTACAATGCCAGGTATGCCTGCAGTGGCATGAAAACCAATTTTAGTGTCATGCAAGGCATCCCCTCCCGCTGCACATTGTATGTAGTTGTGCACACGGCACAACAAAAAAATACAAAACAGCAGTTAAACAAGCAGCTTGGCTTCCTGGACGTTGTATTAGGTTGACTTTCTGTCATTGCTTGTCATGATGGGTGATTCACCTTCCCAGATCAAAATATGTGACTGAACACATAGCAATTTTGATTGGTTACACATTATGTAGCATACTAGGGTTGTCCAGAATTCATGAATTATGCCCCATTCCATTCATTAATTGGATTTTGAATTGACTGTAAGACGCTGAATTGTAATACAAATTTAAATGTTTCAATCCAAAGCAATTCAATGCAATCATACAACACATAAATGTAATTTAATCTAGCAAAATATACGTAATAGATTAGAATAGGATTACTATGTATGGCTGTATGAAGTCCACCATGGTACACAAAATTATGTATTATTTAATTATTTATTCTTTAGGCAACACCTCAGATGTGGCATTCATTGACTTGCACAGACTTTTCAGTCAGGTGGTCCAACAGAGGGGCATCACAAGCGGGTACTTTTTACTTCCGTAAATATTCGTCTTCGCGGGGGGGAGTGTATGCTGTTTGTTAACGTGCTGTGTAATCCATTTGAAATATTAAGCTGTATTGTTACAGCTGCACTTACACTATGTATGTTAATGTATGTGAATTAACTAATAATTCTACTTCCTTATATTCCAATTCTAATTGCTATTCTACAACGGTTTTTCAACCAATTTTATGAATTGCATTTCATTTTCATGGTCATTCTCAAGTCAATTCTGAATGGTGCACAACCCTGTTGTTATGTACTGAAAATGCGCGCAGGAGTTACAACAACGAGATACAAAAACTTCATGGTGACCATCCTGCAAAGACCTTCCATCAGACCTGAAAGAGCCAAGAGTATTAGCGCAAGGGGGATGTGACACACCGGCTGAAGCAGCTGTCAAAGGATAAAGCAGGCATAAAGCAGGCACAAAGCAGGAAGGTCTCATGCAGGAAGCATTCTGCAGCTGCCACGGAGCGCATGTGTACCTCGGGTGAGGGTGGGTGCTCGTGGCTGTAGGTCAGCATGCAGTCATCAGCTTGGCTGCATATAAAACCTTAGACAGCTCACTCAGTGAGCTCCCATCACTGTGCCTGTCATCCTGTCAGCGATCTGAGCCAAATGGAAAAGGCGAAGTAATTAAAATCCTGTGCTGTTCTAACAATCACAGTGCAGTCCATTATTGACTTCCAAAGAATTCCATTTCCATCCTTCACTGGCCTCCGACAAATTCTAATCCCTGCCACCAAGGGCCTACTAGGAATTCCTGACACAGCTGCAGGGTGAGGAGCTGAGCCAATGCTGGCCACATGCTAGCAGGCTATCGGTGTCGAAGCGATAGCAGGTCTGAGCAGACTGGTGAGGCTCCTCGGCTGAGGCGGCCCTGGAGCCAAATGAACTTGCAGCGAAAACTCCGGTTGGGAATGTCAATATTAGACCAGGGAGTCACAGAAGGGTTGCATACCAGTCCACACATGCAAGATGCACTCTGTTGCTCCCGGGATCTGCAAGGCGAGCAGTAAAGCAGGAATGATGGGTGTGGGAGAGGTCCATAATGCGGATAGTGAATCACCAATGCTCATGCTGAATCATGGCAATGAATCATGCATTGGTCTTTTTAATTCATGCTGGACTGACAGTGGACAGTTTGCTTATACAATACTTCATGAATGGAAATTGGAGGGCTGACTCCGTGGGCAACAATTTCCTCACACCTCCAGGGTTGTGGGTTTGAATACTGCGTCCGCTGTGTGTCTGCTGCAATCCAGCGTTATGTAGTGAGAACAGGTGGCACCAACAAGTCATCCACTGTGAACACGACCCCTGTGCTGCGGTACCTGCCACAGGCTCGGGACCTTGCAGGAAGAAGATGAATTGTCGATCATCTTATACTTTTTACCCTCCACTTGCAGTAATTATACAGAATATGCTGTATTCTATGCTGTATGATGTGTAGCATTTCAATAGAGTGCAGTGAATAACACTTATTACACCATTGCATTAACCTAACATTCTCTACAGTAACCCCATACAGCTGCATGACAAACAAGCTCTCTTGGAACAGCCCGTGAAGCCCGGCAGCCCATTCCAATGTGTTTACACTGGGGGGCGACCAAGGACACACTTCATCACCATGACAGCTAGTCTGTAGCTCAATTCTCTTCTGATTTCTGCAACTCCTCGGTTTAATGGAGATGCAAGCAGAACCCACAGTAATCAGCAAAGAAAACAAGAAACCACCTAGGGGTGCGTTTCCCAAAAGCATAGTTGCTAACTACATTAGCAACTTACATAATTAGAGCCATGCAACTGAATGGGTCCAACTATGTTAGTTGCTAATGGGAGCTTTTGGGAAACGCACCCAAGAAAAGATACATCTATCCGTCGTCTAACTGGATCAGATGCATGAACAATAATAATTCATTTGAGTACCTACCACTTCGGTCGTTTTTCATGAATATTGTACTTGCTATGTGGCACTTATATACATTGTCAAGTAAGTCGTACCTGTGGTCTTCTACAGCCCCAGTTCCCTCTGTGGCACATTTAGCTGCTAATGAACTAAAGGAAATCCACCCGGAAAACCGAACACATCATACACTTCAAGCGAGTATTTTGTAAGCAGTGAGTCTGGCAAAAGCATATACACTGCGTATTTAAACCGAATCTCTTGGAGCAACGCTGCAGGAGATTTGCGGCTTAAATCTGCAAAATGTAAAAATAAGCCCCGGGATCTTTAGTTTGTGGGTCCAAATTACCTGGGCAGAACCAAACCTACCAACTGGACAAATGTTTCTTAATTAAGCTGACATAGCCTGATATGGAGTAGATTATAATAAGATGAATTATATGAAGAGTACTACTTGCTTCCCATGTGGCCCACAATCCCCTGCAGATTGCTCAGCATGTAGTTTATTAAGGCTTGGGTAGCCGTCATCCCCGCCAGCTGCCCACTCTGACACCCCCCCTTACACAATGACACGCAGCGAGAATCCCACATGCTGCCTATGAAGTGAGATTGTGGTCTGCGTAAACGTGCTGCTGGAGAAAAACTAAGCAAAAAGTTTACAGGATGTGGCATAGAAACAGGACTAGCATGCAGCTCTGAGGGTAAGAGGCGGCCTCGGTAAGCACATGTGGAAGGCAGTCACTTAGAGGTATCAGATGTAACATTCTGACATTTGGGCGTGTTAGGCTAAATGACGACGGGCTTCTACCAACAAGCCCAGTCAAATAAGTAAAAAAATGTAGATAATGAAGCCTCTCAGCTTTTCCTGCAGATATGCAAATGGAGCTGATGAAGTACCCGTCATGCAGGAGTGAACCTTGAAAGCACAGCTCACGGGTGACAAGCACTGCTCAAAAACACACCTAATAACTGAAGCATGACTTCTTTCTTGAAAGTGTAGGCGTGGCTATAACAGAATATGACAATAAAAAAACAAAGTTGAGTTTTTTTTTTTTAACTGTTTTAATTAACCCTGATTACAGTTTAATTACATTTGGGAAGAGGGAGTAAGAGACCATTAACATTCACTTTAAACATCCTAAAAATCCCCTCCCCCCCCACTGAGCTATGTAATCACTGAGAAGTGGGCTGTGGGGGCAAATATTAACAGTAAAATTATTTCTCTTAAAATGATTAATATCCCCTAAATACACAGCATACAAGAACAAAAGAACATTATAAAATGAATATTAACACTTGACAAGCATAGTTTGTGCCCCCACCGCCCACCTGCTCCTCAGAGAAGTCCCACCCCCGCCCCCCCAGCACCACCACTTAGGTCCCTCCCCAGCAGTGTGTGCAGTGAGGAGTGGCCAGAAAGCTGTGCTGGGATGCGGGGGGGGGGGGTAGCTGCAGAGGGAATAGTCATGTCCACAGCCGAAAGGCCAGGCGAGAAAGATGCAAGGAGGAGCATTAATGGAGCCTTAATACTGTAAAGTGCCATCACTGTCACTGCCAGCTCCTCACCAGCCAGAAAGCACGTGCAGCTGTGCAGACTCAGTGTAGAAACACCATTTACAGCAGCATTTGCTGCATCCATGCAGAGGTCACTAGAAACTCAGTCGTTAGTGAACAGAAAGGCCTCCGGCAGAAACTGAAATGGAGGCAAGGACAGCCTGACGCACTCAGCCAGCATGCTCCCCGGACAGGGCGTGCTCCCATGAAGCACTCAGCCGGGAAAGCGCCCTGCATAAGATGTGCCACTGCAATGCACTCGGCTAGCATGCTCCGAATACGCGATCAGACTCCTGCGACGCACTGGGCCAGCACACTCCCCACTCTGGCGGCATTCCTACACAGTGTCAGGTTGCCTACCTCAAACAGGCTGCGGGACAGGCGAGGAGTGACATTCCAGACTGGACACCATGTCCTAATTTCCCGTTGTTGCGCTTCACCACGCCCCTAACGTAACTGGGGAACTGTTTGGTGCTTCGTTTCGCAAGGATCTGATGGTCCCCGCAGGTGGGGGCAGAGCGCGAGGCATGCTGGATCTGCGGGCCAGTCTGACGAGTATGAACTCCCAGTAAGGCATTTGGGTAAAGCTGCACAATCTGGGCTCTTTCAGTATTTGCTTCTCTCTTAACAAAAAAAGTAAAAAGTTTTCTATGTAAAATATTTTAAGAATAAAATAAAGCTCCCTCCACATTTACTTGGGGTGAGTCCTGAAACTTAAATGGAATTCTTCTAAAATCACTAATCATCATATTTTATACACTCTATATATAAAATGTATAGCTGGTGTCTGATATTGTGATTTCCCTCAAATTCATATGAGCCATATAAAGGCCGAAAGGCAGTGTGTAGCATCCCTCGGATATGATCTTGAACTTGGCCGTTTCTGATAAAATGGAAATGGAGCGAGCCTTGAATGGCTTTCAATCTTTCAATCGACTAGACTAGCTGTGAGACACCTGCCTAGTTTGTGCACCATTAACTCAGATGACAGATTTTGAGACAACCTACGACGCCAGCTGAGCTATGAATCACATGTGCCATTAGTTGACTTGACTAGCCGTCTTACGCACACCACCTACACACAGGCTGTGATTCATAAGCAGACCACCTATGGATTCGGCAGGTTCTGATTCAGGATGCATGCAGAGGCTCTATCCATGTACACCAACAATCAAATCACCCCTGGATGTGGGCTTATCTGACATAACAGGTTGGATTGCAATTCCCAGAACTAGGTTAGGACATTGCTGACCTGTGATTCAAAATGGCACCAAGTCTCAAACAGCAGAAGCAAAAGGCCGTGATTTGTGAGGACAAGATGTGATAAGGTAGCACACAGAGGTGCAGTTGCCAAATACCGCTGATACCTAATTTAATGCAATCTCAAGAAAGCAATTTGCTTAAGCCGGTCATTCATGTTACAATAAAAAAACACTTGGAACAACAGCCCAAACAGAGATAACCAGCTCATTTCTAATTACAAGTGTTGAAAACCAAAAGCAAAAAACAGAATTAAATTATTTGTGTAAGGCCTATATTAGTGTTGATTAGACATCCTTTGGTGTTTTCCAGGTAAGTGGAAATAATGAATGCATCTCTTACTGTCAGCAGTGAGTAAAACAAAAAAGGTAGAAGTGTTGAGCAAAAGAAAAGGTGGCGTGTGAAATCAGACATTCACCCTACCGAAAGTAAGAAAGAACAGGGCAAAAGGGCAGGTGTAGGGTGCAACCTGGCAATCATCTGACACAGTTTGGGACACAAACACTGATGCATCATGCTTGTCTCTTAGGAAGAGACTAGCACAAACCCAACAGGGACACCATCTTCACCCACACTACAGGCTTTAGGAATGCACCAAGTGTGTTGATCACAGAGACCAGCAAAAGCATGCCAACTGGAAAGGCCAGTAACACAGCTAATCCAGTGCCAAACCCAGTCATAATCCAGAGCCTGGATCCAGGATAAGACCGACACATACACATGGACCCACAGCCTGCTCCTTTTGTTTTCAATTGATGAAGCGTTTCCCCCAAGCGACAGACCTCAGGATCATAGACGCCTGGGAAGTCTGTCAGTTGACATAAGTGTCCAGGAATAAACCTGAAACACCTTATTCACTGTAAGTCTATCATTTCCGTTTATAATAGGCACTTGAAAAATCAACACTGGTTCCAATAGTTGGCAAAACATTAAAATCCCAGGCAAATTGGGTATGATCCAGGGGCATCCAAGCTTTCCTTATTCGCACATCTTTGATCAGCTCTGGTGGGTGAATGGCAAGGGGTGGCCAGAGGGGGCGCCATCAGACAGGGCAGGACTGAGCCCGTAAGGCAGCAGAGACACTCCTGTCCTGTAAGCCACAGCAGCTGCCAGTGCCTGTGCTGCTTCAGCAATCGCCCCCCAAGGAGAGCTGGGCCGTAGCACGCTGCAGCTCAGCACTCGCGCGGCGCTGGTTCGGGGGGGCGGGGCTCAGCAGGCCACAGCCCCCGTGCCGCTGCCAGTCTCCCTTCCCCTGCTCGGCACGCACCTTCTTGTCATCAGCCTCACCAACAGCAGCGCCGCCGCTGTTGGCCTCCAGCCTCTGGTCCTCGCTCCAGCGCCGCTTGAAGCGCAGTTTCAGGGGGATGCACTTTGTGCCCCTGCCTGCAGGACGCTCTGCTGGGGCAGGACTTGAAGGTGGGTCCTTCGGCGAGAGGGACGAGTGACTGGGGAGAGGCGAAGGCGGAACGACGAGCGTCTTGAGCACATCCTCCTCCTCGTCACCTTCAGACGGCTGCGGAGTGGGGCTGTCGCTGGAATGCGCGTCTGGGGATGAAGGTAGGTGCTGCGCCTCTCCTGCCTCTTTCTCCTCCTCACTGATGTCGGTGACCTCCACCTCCTCCTCTGACTCCACATCAGATATATGTTCCACCTAGCAAAAAAAAATAAAAAAAATACATTAAACCAGTGGTGTTTCCAGCCTGTCCTCTTTCAGTGGCTGAAGCCAAGGGCAGCGTGGACACACTTGTGCGTGTGGTGCACCATCAGTTACCCACATGCCAGGCTCACCTTGATTTTAGGCAACCTGTCCATGCTGCTCGGAGAACAGGAGGGGCCAGGGGACGGCCCGGGGCCAGGGCCCACGCCGTTGGTGGCAGACCGGTGTGGGCCGTGCCCTTCACGCTGTTTGCGCCCCAGTGGTGGTGGTTGGAGCTTGAACTCAAAAGGAAAGAGGTGAGAGTCCTCAGCCGTCTGTGGTGCCTGAGACAAGACCGGATTGGGGCCAGTGAGACCCCGCTCGCCGAGCATGGGGCCCGGAACCTTGTCTCGCCGATGCGGCTGCGGGACGAGCAGGCTGGAGTAATGCAGGAAGGCGCGAGGGCTCAGATGGTAGTTATACACGCTCTGTGTGTGGGCCTGAAGATAGCGCTGCATGTCCTCAGGGCTGAAGGAGAAGCGAGAGCTCAGCAGGGGGCTAAGAGACGGCGAAGGTGTGTAGAGGTGAGAGGAGGGTGTCAGTGACAGGGCCGGAGAGAGTGCAGGGTGAGGTGACACCGGAAAGGGGGACAGCGGCTCGGGGTGAACTCGGGGAGGCTGGATCGCGTGAGAGACTGAAGGGTTTGCTGGGACCCCGTACAGCCTGAGGAACGTATCGTGGGGGAGGCGGGATGGCAGGACGGCCCGGAAGCCGCGCTCGTCGCCTGCTCCACCCTCCTCCAGCTCCGAGTGGACAGATGTGCCGTCACTGCAGTCACTGATGGAGCCACGGGCCATGCGGCGGGACAGTGCTCCCAGCATGCTGGCAGAGCCGGGGCTGCGGGGGGCCTCGCTTGGAGACAGCGCCTCCACCGGTGGGACCGCAGGGAAGCGGAAGTGGGTGCCTGCCCCGGAGGGCACTGCCGGAGCACTCTGAGGAACTCCGCGGCCTGCAGGGACACGGAGCTGTCAGCGCAGAGCAAACGCAGAGCCCCACTGCCAAGAAAAGCACTGTTCATGAGAAATGACGCTGGATACAGGAATACAGCTGTAATCACAACCTTAAGCTGGGCTCCCAGTAGGGTGGTCCACAAAACAATGAAATGACTGCTTGATCAGAACCTGCCTCCACAAGTCAGAATATGTTCTATTTCATATGGTTAAAATTTGAAGCAGTTTGGTACAAATTTAGAGGTCGCTCAAAGTCGTAATAACACTCATAATGCAGTGGGTTCTTCACAACATTCCCTGTTGGGTCAGTTTTGCTCTATTCAAGATAATGTAGTTAGAAATTGTTACTTGCTTAACACTAAATATTGGTTGGGTACTAGTGATGTTTAAAAATATCACATTAAAAGAGCTATTCTTTGACACTGTTGTTGATAGCAAAATGTTTATTATGTCACGCACCGAGGGACAAAAGACACAGGAACAGAAGATGGAGCAAACAAACGGGGTTTATTTCAACCAAAAGACCTAACGGAGAGGAACAGGATTACAGGGGATCAGAACTAGCACAGCCACATGCTGGTCGTTAATGCCCGGATTGGGGAGCAAACGGCTGGGAAGCAATCTTATAAAGACTAACAAGGAAGGAAAAGGAGAGGCAGCTGTAGTGAATCACACAAGGGCAGGAACGAGAGAAAGGCATACACGTAACAGGCATGGCTCATTAAAGCCACGCTATAATGCAGAAGTATAATTCAAGTCTCGGAAAAGAATGAAAAGCTGCTCAACACAGGACGCCCTATCCAGCATTCGCACAATTTTGTTCTCACTGTGGTATAATGACATTAGTTACAAGTTATCACTGAACAACGGATCATCATTAAGCCTATTTTCAGCTGTGAATAAAAAATTATGTATTTGAACTTCTTTCCATGTGCATTTGTCAGAAGCTCAAAGTTATGTAGAAATTTTATTTTAGTTCCATATTTATGTATTGGATTAATAATAATAATAGAGCGACCACTAAATGTTCACCAAGAGGCTTACAATTTGGCACAATTAACAGTGGCCAGAGACTTGTGGAAGTCATGTCTCATGAACTTAATTTTTTTGGAGCACCCTTGCTCCCAAGCAGCACGTTAGAAGGCAGAGTAGCGTAGGTATAAACTCCTCACTGGGCGGCCCCAAGTTTATGAATACATTTACACAAAAAAGGGCATAAGAAATACATCTGCTTCAAAAGTAAGGATCTTTTTTTGATGCCTGCTATGGGAACCGCCTGAAACGCCACATGACATGAGAAAACCTTTACATTTACCTGCTGAGCCCAGGTCAACAAAGGGATAGTTTACAAGCACCAGCTTGTTGAAGTTGAACTTGTATGTGAATCGCTTCCCTTTGGTCTTGTGGAGAATCCTCTTGTTATAGTAATACCTGTGGGTTCCAAGTACATAGGCTTCAAAATTACTTTGAACACATACCTGCACTTCTATTGTTAAAAGGAATGAAAGTTAGGCGGATTAAAGCAGAGAGCACAGGAATATCAGAGCACTACACTGGTACCACTGAAACACTAAACACTATGGTAGCATCTTCACCTGCAGAATAGAAGGCTGTGGAACATGTTTAGTCAGCCTACAAACAGGCAACAC
Source organism: Petrocephalus sullivani (assembly GCA_026780845.1). Lineage (NCBI taxonomy): Eukaryota > Metazoa > Chordata > Actinopteri > Osteoglossiformes > Mormyridae > Petrocephalus > Petrocephalus sullivani. Next base: position 16,644,974 of record JAODKM010000044.1, on the reverse strand, counting down.
TATGGTCCAGCACCTGTCCAGACATCTATTAGCATCAGATTAGTATCAGCAATACTTTAACCTGATCACATCTATTCCACAAAAGGTATTTAATCTTAAGTGCTCTAGTCATTTTTCCATATTAAAGTATGACAGTAAATCGTAGGTAAGTCTGGTATGTGCATTTGGACAAACAGACTAAGCCTGTCAGGATCAGAAACTGTACACTAACATAAAAGAGAAAACAAATTCAAACGTTGTCTTAGAGGGTCATACTTTTAACAAGGATTTTATCTTCTTCTTGGCAAATTTGTCTTCAATAAATATCAGCAATAATTTTAACTCTGCTGTGCTGTAATTTAACAAACTAATCCAGTCACTATCTACACTGGCCCTGGCAAGTCGTGTGAACTGGATTTTTGTACTTCAAGCCTGCAAAGTGCCCAGAGGTCAGCCAGCCTGAAGCACTTACCAAAGCATTTACAGCCCATTTTCCCCTGGGTGTCTAAATATTTATGAGCAGGAAAACCAATGAGGCACACATGTGTGGCTGTCTATCCCACTGACACAGCTGGGCACACATGACAAGACTGAGTCCAATTGGCCCTGCAGAGTTGAACCCCATCCCACATGTAATAAAATTACAAGAAATACATAAGTCTGCTTCAGTGGACAAAGCCAACATCATCCTCAAACTTCAGTATCAGATAGAAGCTTGCTATTTTATATAAACAGCCCAATGCCACATACTAGGGATGGGCATTCGAATAAATTTTTTAAAATCGATAAATCTGGAAAATTAACGAACAACGATTAATCGCTAATCGATACATTACGCCTATTACTACCAGATACTACTAGCTAAAAACAGCTAAAAAAAAACACTGCTTTTAAAATTTGGAATTTTACAAAGTAGAGCACTTCACTTCAGATGTGGTCCTGTTGTCATACTGTACTGTACCTATACATCTCACAGCATCTATTTCTTTCAAGACTTATCTTAAACGGCAGACAGTGCTCCATCTTTTTGTCTCAGGAGTATTTTACAAGGTGCAGTTGGTGAAGCAGAGAACACACCACTCACAGATCTAGTTCTTTCATTATGCTCCCCTATGTGTGACTCGTGTGTTAAACTTCACCTCAAAATTGTCCAGAAAGCATGCTGGAGAATGGCATTTTAACACTGCTTCCACATAATTCTAGCATGAAATTTGATACACAATAAAGTGTGAGGCCACATCAGCCCATGCTCTGCAGAAGTCCCACCCACACGGGGGCACCATGCAGGCCAGCTGTGCAGTGCCCAGCAGGACGGCAATCTGGCCACACTGGGCCCATTGTGAAAGGGTGAGCTGGGAACCATGAGAGTGAGTCATGCTCTGTGTCACCTCCTCTGCTAGAATGAGGTCCTTATTCTGGGAACAGGCCAGACACATACAGCTCCGCATGTGCCCCCCACCCCCCAGCCCCTCATAAGGGCAGTGTTACTGTTCTGCCTGTTAGAGCCCAACTGGAGTCAGCTCCAGTCACAGGAACACCAGTGAATTTTACAGTTTGTCAGGCAGAATGCAAAGCCAATAGATGACAAAAAGCTAGGATCAGCGGAGCAGCGCTTAGCCCCTGCGGCCGTTCACAGACCTGAGTGCCCGGCTCAGCTTGTCGTAGTTCATCTGCGGCTTGCACTTGCGTGCTCCCCACAGCCTTGCCATCTCGTCAGGGTCTTTGATGACGAACTCGCCGTAGTCGCCCTGCCAGGCGATCACGTCCTGGTACTCTTCCTTCCGCAGCAGTTCCAGAATGAAGTGCCACAGCTGGATCTGCCGCGAGCCCGGGCTGGATTCGGCCTTGCAAGCCCAGTCGGGCAGCGAGAAGCCTTAGGGGGAAGAGAAACCAGGAGATCAATGCCCCCAGCACAGGTCACTGGAAGGGCAGCCAAGTGCCCATGTGTCCGTGCACCTACCCGACGGACGATTAGCCCGAGTGAGGCCCTGCACATATGACCTAAGCCAGAGGTCACATGGTGTCTCATGTTGCAGTTTTGTTCACAGGCCACAAATGTGATAAGGGCAGGTTGCAAGTGATGTGTGTGTGTGTGTGTGTATATAAAGGTTTTACTATACTTGTGAGGACCAAAGGACATTTCCCCTTTCACATTTTTTCCTGTCCTCACTACTTCAGACTTCATTTAACAGGAGCTTCTTCCCCTAGGCCATCAGAATACTAAACTCTGTTAAATAACCTTTCGCTCCCTTACTTACTGTGCACTTTATTACCACAAATAGGTCTTAAGTTTACATTATATTTATAGTGCAATAACACAATCACTGCAAAACGTTGTGCAATATTTTCTTTCATGTTATATTTCACTCACTGACTGGTTTACACACACGAAATTATTTTTCAAAGAAAATTTTTAAATTTCCTTCATGGTGGTGTAAAACTTAATTTTTTTTTCTGCCAAGGTCTGTCAGCTTAATCATTTCTAAGCTTCTCCTAAAGTCACCTCAGTATTTACAGCAACCATCCAATATACTCATGCATTTTCTTACTTGACCACTAGCACGCTGGTATTTAGGGCAATCAGTACCTCATTGAGTTATTAACTAATTACCTTAATTAAGTGAACTGGCGGTGAAATTTAATGAACATGTGGAATGGCAGAGGTGCCCCACAGGAGAGGTTTGGGATCTGAAATTGGTGTTCATCTAGCCATCAAGCAAGATATCAGTGACTTATTGGAGAACAGAAGATATTCCTGTTCGTTTTCTGTTGTGTTACTCTTAATCTGCATATGCTCTAAAGTTAAATGGGGTTTTTGTTTGGAGCAAATGTATACTTACTACCCAGATTAACAGCTTTAAACATTTCCTTTGAAGACTTTTGCACAGTACTGTGTGTGTGTATGTGCATTTATATTTATTGTATGTACTGTGCTACCTTGTGCTGTCTTACCTACTTTCTGTGAAATAAGTGTAATGTCTGTATGTTCCGTGCACTTGTATTTTATGCCTGCACATTGAGCCTGGAGAAACTCACTCATTCATCTATCACTCATCTATGCATCTGTTGTTATACTGTTGTATGGTATGAACTTTACTTACATTTTATAAAAATCTGTGGATGCAAATCAAAAAATTTAAAATTCTTATATTAAAAAGTTTTGTTTGGTTACTTATAGTTAAAGGCAAGGGTTGGGTAGAGGTTAAGGGTATTGTGATAGGGATTATGGTTTTTGCCATAGAAATTAATGGACAGTCCACAGTAAGTTAGGAATATGAAAATGTGTATATGCATATGTGTGTGCGTGTGTCTGGAGAGAGTTGGAGTACACCCAGTAAGCAGAGCTACATCAAATCCCCTTAAATTAGAGCACTGGTCCATACTGTTTACCATAACTTTTGCAAATTTTGCTTGACAGTGAGACCTGACAGGTTTTAGGTTTAGACTGGCAGGGAGACTGGAAGGAAGTGGCCCGTCAAGTCTGCTGCCCTGCAGGGCAAGATGAGAAGTGAAGGGGGCATACAGTTCAAACAGCCCAAGGGGAAGGTCTAAATGCCATCCCCTAAAAGCACTGCAGTCACAAGAAACAACCTTCAAAGTCATCAACACTCCAAACACTGACACCAGCACCATGAGGCAAAGACAGGCTCCCATCCAGCAGCAGACCAAGAATTATTTAGAAATCCCAACTCTCCACCCAACCTCAGTATTTTAACAGTGCTCACTAGTTTTATTGATCTACGTCTAGGGAATCAGACTCACAACATACAACAGAACCATTATATGTGGAAATTCTGGCAGGCTATGTCAGAGCTCAGTGAAATCAGTCAAATACTTTATTTGTACCATTTAAGGCCATTTGGGCCTGATATATATCTCACACCTAGGTCTAAAATTTCAAGTCTGTGTTGCTGTTCAACATCAGATCTTCAGCCCGAGGGCCAACAGGCACTGCCAAATGGCAGAGTTAAAGGGAAAAGGGCAGAGTTACCCTTATACACTGCTAGCAAAGCTAACAGGCAAGGCCAGGATGAAGGGCAATACTTTTCAGTCCCCACAAGGGGGAAAACATTTTATAAAAATCTGTGAATGCAATGGGGGGGGGGGGGGGGGGGGGAAAAAAAAAACCCACCGTCTTTCCCTTTTTTTTTGTTTTTAGGTAAAAATTTGGGGGAGAGGAGGGGTTTTGTGTTACCCCCAAA
>JAODKM010000044.1:16622610-16630110 GCA_026780845.1 Petrocephalus sullivani | reverse complement strand
TTACACTTAATTCAGACAGAGGTTAATATGAACCACAAGTCATCTTCAGCTTCTTTTCCATCCTACCACAAACAAAGATGATTTTATCTGCATTAATTCAACAGAACCAAACATATTTACTCCTATAAGATCAATTAATAAAGTTTTAGTTTCATCCCTGGACACAATGCCATATACACAACTCAAGGATGAGAATTTCTTGAGGTACTGTTGACCTGCCAGGACAGCTGAAAATGCAATACTGCACAAAATGCCAATCTTGAACTCTGGGGAAGACAGAAATCTGAAGGAGCATCAGTTTGGTGGGTAGGTGCAATTTTCAGACCAAGTTTTTTAAAAATTGTATAAATATTGTCAACTCTTAAACTAAAGACCCATGGGAAGCTTTCAAAATAAGATGACAGATGGGCAATGATTCAACCATAGGTCATAAGCAAACTGGAAAGGCAGTTATACCAAGAACTATTTATTGTAATTTAATACATTTATTCAAATATCTTCAAGTACACATTTATCCTACCACATAGGCCTGGCTGGTGTCTAAATTTCATTCTATCCATACATCATGCCATATTACTGCCCAAGTGTACTACCATAGCTATGGAGCTATGGGCCATTAAAAAAAAAGTTTAAGCAGAACATTTTAATGAATCACTTCATATGGCAGCCTAAAGGACTTACATGTATAATTACATGTATAATTAATTTTAAATAATTAAAATATTACCCACTGCACCAAATATTAATTTAGCACAAATTACATGCACACTACCTTTAGGACAATCAACTTGACTTATAATTTTTATTTCTGTTTTTATAGCTATGCAATTCATCTGTATTATTTGTAATTTTAATTTAAACTAACTTTAATGAAAAATATTAAAGCAGAATACCCCATAATACTTAAATCAATTCCATGTTTAGACATCAGATTCCTCTGAACACCACTACATGAACTTGAGTCATTTTTCATCATGGGTAATTAACCACAACGCAAACCGGAGTTTCATAAAGTGCCTTTCTGCAGGAGACGACAGGTGCTAGAAAGTCAAAATCTGGGGTTTGCCAAAATATGTACTGCCACACAATGATAATGAAACCAGACACTGTGTTCTATGTGAAGTCAAGAAAATAAGTATGTGAATAAGCTCACAAAATCAGCAGAATTTTTCTCCTAACCTTCAATTTTACATTTAAAAATCCCTACCACCACACACAATTGATGCTGAACATTTGAACACACAACTGAATTTGGACCAATGTGGAACACACACACACACACCCACACCACACAACTAATCAGCCCCAAACTCTCCACCCCCTAAACACAAACAGTACTCCTACAATACTATAATAAGATTAAAAAAACACAAACGCAGGCTGGTGGTATAATGGTTAGGGATGCGACCATGTAATCAAAAGATCGCTGATTCAAGTCCCTGACCCGCAAGTACTGCTGAGGTACCCTGAGCAAGGTACCGTCCCCAAGCACTGCCATCAAGGAGCTGCCCCTGCTGTTTCATGATGTCGCATGGGTTAAATGCAAAAGACATTTCGTTGTTGACAATCACCTTTTCACTTTTAAACTACTCCAAGGGCACCAGATCAATGGCCTGATCCCCGCTCAGGCCCCAGGCTTCACGCTCACCTGTATGTGTGTGTGTGTGTGAGTCTCTCTCTCAAAGGAGAGCAGGATACGATATGTGAAAAGAAGACCTCCAACATAACTGTACTCCTAGTTACATAAATGGCAAATAAAGCGCCATTTCATTTCATCCTAAAGAGTGACTACCTTAGTTCCTACATAACATATTGTGCTTCCAGTTACTGCAGGATGAATGGAGACCATTTCCTCCAAATTTTACATGAATCATGTCAACAGAAACAAGATGCACAGGACGAGAAAGTTATGGCTGGGCTTCTACCCACATCACACAGTAACAATGACGGCATCTTGTATGTCAAACTTTTCCTTATTAATATGTAATCAAGTAACCTTGGCATCATAGTATAAATTTCAAGACTGCCAAACAGCCATAAATGCTTTACCCAGTAGAAAATTCCTCGAGAACCAAAAACTAGAGCATTTATTACTGTTAGACATTTGACTATCAGCGAAAAGATTTTTAGATGAAGTAATGCAAAATAATTTATCATAGAGGCATCAAACAGCCCATAACCAAAAGAAAAAGGACAACATGTAAAAACGTTAACAACTTAAGACAAGACATCGCCGCGCTACCACATACTACCGCCGTTGGTTAGCAGTTGTAGTACTAACGGTAATCTTAGAAGTTACTGTGATTGGTGTCTAGGACTGTATCGGTCAAGCAAGCGGTGTGTACAAAGCTGTTTCTTCGTTGCGTTAATTCAGATTATTTTAAAAAAATGTGTATTTCTAGTAAAGGACAAATAAAATAACGGATATGCAAATAAGCCATATACAGGCGAAAAGACGTAAGAACAGGAGTATACCACCCAAGTCTTAAGTTAATTTGCGTGAAAATTAGTTTGAGGGCGGCAAGTGTGACTGAAATAATATGCAGGCACAACCGTGTATAGTTTTACTAACAGGGTGTGCGTGTTAAACAGGGTGCTTATTCAGTTCAACGTTGTTTCTAACCCTTTAAATCAATCGTCTTCTGTGTAAAGGTTGGGAGCGCACACTGGTACAGGATCCTGCCACCAACCCCCAAGTTCTCTCTGTCAGTTGGAGCATTATTGGAGGTAGGTTAACGTCATACCCAGGACGAAGCAATTGCAGGTTAAGGGCCTTGCTCAAGGGCCCAACGGAGTAGAATCACTCCCGGCATTCGAACCTAGCCTCAGAGTCACAACTCCACCCTCTGTGTATAGCTTTTATTTAGTTGGTATGACTGCCATTTAGTCTGTTCACGACTTTGGCAAAGTATCAAACATGTTTTAATATCTAAATCAGCATTAGCATGAATAAAGAGTTGAAATTATACTGGCCCCCAAGCAGAAATCAGAATGCAATTATGCTTGAAAGAAAATGTCAAGAGATTCCAGAACTCGTTTGCGGTCGAGCACTTCAAAAGGAACCCCGCTCCGCACGAAGACAATTACCAGCAAGTTAGCTGGCCGCCGAGCAAAAGCATGCTACTCAGCACGCGTGCACAGCAAGACTAACCTCGAGCATAACACACTGCAATGTTCTCTACACGACACACAACAAGCGCAAGACAACGGAAATGCATTACTAATTTGCTAATAAAATGCATTACACACACTTACGAGAATGAGTTGACCGAACAGACTTTTGCAACTCCAAAAACTTTTTCCTTCATTAATTAGTACCTGCGTATTTAAATGGCATGCGACTATCCGTCTGCGCGACCGCAACTCAGGGCGAAGTAGCCCGTCAGACTGGCGAGTTTGTTGCATTAAGTTAGCGGTGCCAGCCTGGAAGCGCCCGGCGAATGGCCGGCACCTGGAGCTGCAGAACCAAGCAAGATCACATCGAAAATTCCGAGTCGATTTCCTATCCCAAACTTCCAAGATGCGCCTATCCCCCCTCCCCCGCCGCGTCGCGTCGCGTCACGTCGCAGGGCCGGGAAAGCCCAGCGTCCGCGAACCGAGTCCAGGCTTCCCGGGAGCCAGCGCTTGACAAGTTAGCCTTCGCGGGACAGTCCTCGGGCGGGCCGCACGGTCGCCGCTCCCCGAGCCTCCCGCGCGAACCATCCGTCGGCGTCGATACTTTGGGCTTGGCGCCTCTTACCAGGGTCCCCCTGCGTTTTCATCGCGGTTCTCGGGAAGACGGAGCCGGCCTCCCCGCGCCTCGCGGTCCCTCCTGGCGGCAGCGCGTCACTTCGACAACCGCAAAGTTTCTTCGCGCCCCTTTGTTACTTCTCCTCGGCTTCTTCACTCCTCCGCGGCGCGCCGCTCCTCACGCCGCCTCTGTCCCGCTCCTTCTGGGTCTGCGCGGCAGCGGCGAGTCACTTTCTCCCAGCCACCGGGGCGTTAAATGCGGCCGAGCCTTGTGTCAAACTCCAGGCGTAAGGAAGAGTCCCGGCGGACGGCTTCAAACTCAGAGAGGCGCCCCTTCTGCCGTGGCCGTTACTCCTCTTTCCAGCGCACAGTGGCATTTCAACTACCGCTTAAAGTATCTCCACGACTCGCAACAGAACGCGGTCCAAATTTCAAGAAGCGGGTGGTTGTTGCTCTCCGTCTGTCGCGGACTTTCTCCGGTCGCCAGCGGCCGCTGCCCTCCGCTTCGCCCCCCGCTTCTTTTTTTCTCTTTCTCGGGTGTCGCGTTTCGCACTCGCCGCTGCACGGGGCCGCCCACGCGCACTCAAGAGGGGAGGGGGGGGGGGGGGGGTTGATGATCACGCCCACTCGCAGCGCGAGCCGGGCTGGCGTCACTGCAGCTCGAGGCGTCGCCTTGGAGACCGCCAACTTTGACGCACCGATGTGTCGCGCGGACGCGTCCCACTCGCGGCTGTCGACGTGGGAAGTTAAGTCGTTTTCACTTTTTGTTCAAAAGTTAAATGCATATTTTTTTCAGATATGAATATTTTTAAATGAACTGACGGTAACTGAAATACATTAAAGCACATAGCGTCTAAGTCTACTACACTTGACTTAGTTATTGTCTAGATATTTTTGCTCGCGTTATGCAGTATTTACTTTATATAGCATTAATACTACTTTGTTCCCGTGGACTGTCCGTCACCAGCAATTGGTACGTGTGACGCAATTGCCATTTCTGAGAAGCATTTATTTAAAACATGTAATCCATAATTTTAGCAAAACTCGCGAGTTCTGCAAATAAACATTGTGGACAAATGTAAATTGCAGATTTCTGAAAGATGAGGAGATGTGTTTTATCTTAGCATAAACATCATTCAGTCACTGGTGAGGTTCGGAACATCATGTGATCGCGAAGCGCTTAATAATCTGCTTAAAACCAAGCCAACAAACGCCAGAGGTGTTTATTGCTGTTGGAATCGGTAAAACAGAAGTTACTGTGTTTTTTTAATGATTGTTTGGATTACCTACCGGCTACCGTGTAGGGCTTGCCTTTATGCCGGCAGATTTTTGTCTTAACTCATTTATATCTTTAGTGTTATATTGCTCATCCACACCCCTGCATCATTCAGGAGTCTCTGGCTCAGCCTTCCCTCCCGCTGCTGAAGGAGGGTAGTCATGCACGCTGGAGATCCCTCATTATTCCCACGAGATGACGACAAGAGGGATAGGAGATATGGCTAGCTAGAAAAGATTGTGAGATTGTGCGATGCTTTCCTCGTGGTGGGTCGAGGGTTTCAGGAAGGAGACAGAAAATTGATGGACTGGGACTGAAACTTTAGGATGGCCAGTGAAATGGGAAACTCCACAAATGGCTTACGAGACCCTTTCTGTGTCGTGTCCTAATATCTTAGTTTTCCCTGCTACTTGCTTATTTATGCCTCTCCCGCTGTGTCATTCTTTAGGAGTCAGTGAATCTAAAGTCTGTGCCTTGGCAAAGCAGCACCCTGCTATACAGAGTGTCTCCCTGGTCTTTCATCATCGAATCCCTCTGATATCAGTGTGTCTTCGTCCCAGTGTTTCCATTCTCTCCAGCCTTCATTGCTGAGAGTGTTCTGGGGAGATTGTGTTGGTTTTTCTTCTCCTTTGGTCTTGTGTCAATTTCTGTTGTAAATAAAGACTAATTTACTTACTTATTCTCTCACAGTTTGATAATCTTTTCTCTCATTTGTAATTAAATAATAAAATGCATTTGCTTTCTTTCTCTTTATGTCTCCTTTATGTCTCAGAATTATATTCTAAAAGCAGTGTTTATATGGTTGAAAATATAAAACTGAATTGCTTGTAAAGACCAAACAGCCGCCTTCTTATAAATATGAGAAAATGATATGCTCTCTCCCCGTGTCCAGCTCCTTCAGCACCTTCAGCTGCCTGCTCATGTTGTGTTTATTGTCTGATGCCATTTATAACTGCTGCTGTAGCATTATAATTCTCCTTCGTGGGATCAATAAAGTCCATCTTATCTTATCTTGTCTCGCGTTGTCTTACATAGCCATTGATTTCGAGATTCTTGAGGGTATATTTGGGGTCTCAAACAGAACTGACTCCATAAGGACACAAGGCAGTCTCGAGTTTAAGGGCATCCTCTCCAGACACACAGGGGGTCCTGCTGCCCCCCTTCGCCCCCTGTCCTGTTTATCCTGCTTCTCATTCATCTCTGATGTCAGATGAGCCCCACACCTAATTATGGTGACCCCCTGAGAGGAAAAAAAAGAGCGGGAAAAAGAACGAATGGTATTCAGGTCAGGGGCACCGCAGGAGTAATGGACTGGGGAGCATGCTGGCTGATGAACTGCACATGAAGTGTTTGCAGAAGGTTGCGGGCTGCCGGGGAGGACTCTGCTGCTGTGCTGTTAAGTAAGCCACCTAAAGATATCCTGCGGTGAAAATGTAGCATAAGCCTGCTTTTATGTCTTAGGTCTGCTTGGGATACCTGTGGAAACATTATTTACCCTCCTGGATTTCAAGCTCATGTAATTGGAAAGGTCCCACAGTGCTTGCCCTTTCATGGATGTGTCTGTTCGGTCCATTTGCAATAGGGATTGGACATTCACTATACGAGGCGTTTAGCCAGAAGTTCTGAAATAGGTACAAGTAGGATTTTCTGTTTTTTTTTTTTTTACCCACAAACAATCGGTACGAATTCAAGGATCTTATGTTTGCACCTTCCTAAACACGTTCACTCAGATAATCACCAAAGACCCCGAACACTGGAGGGAGGGCACATATGAGGGAATTCTGGCAAAAAATTAACTAGTGACGGAGGAACAAAATAGCCTTGTGAAACAAAGGCAAAATTCTTTCTCCATCTACAGGTGTGTTACCAAGCCATCGATAAACTCTGCATGGAGGATATCCTACCTGTGTCTGCTGGATGTGTCAGGACTAACCAGCTAGTAGAGCTGGGCGGTATGACCAAAATTCTATATCACGGTATTTTTCAAAATTATAATGGTTTCACGGTATTCAACGGTATTTTTTTCCTCCATGCATCAGTGGGTGTTAATCATATTTTCCACTTCAATTATCACAGTAGAATGGCTAGGAATAACCTATTCTACTGTCATGAGAATTATACATTGTACAAAAAAATAATAAAAAAAAAATAATAAGTAATACAGGTTTGCATGGCCCCATGAAGTGGTACAGTTTTCAAGGGGGTGGCACTAATGGAGGGAAGGAATCACACTGCATGACAGTCAAAATATAGAACCTATTTATTGAACAAATTTTGCAAACAACTTAAAAACTAAAATTTTCAGGCATCCAAAGAGGCATTTAGCCTTAGTAAAATATCCAGAGGTCCTTGTCAAAAGTTGTATTGCACTGAACAAGGAATAAATAGTAAATATTTTTTGTAAACCAACTACACTGTTAATGTAAACATTCCGGAGACAACTTTAGCTCGACAGTGTTTGCAGTAAATGGTTGTCTGTTCCACATCCGACCATT
>JAODKM010000044.1:16587619-16608046 GCA_026780845.1 Petrocephalus sullivani | reverse complement strand
GGTGGCGGTTGATGAAGGGAGGGGGGGGGGGGGGGGGGCCGGGCGGGGGGCGGGGGGGAGGCGGGGGGGGGGAGGGGGGGCGGGGCACCTGTCTCTGGCAGCCTTCCACGATGATGAGCTTCTGCTGGGGGGAAGTCCTGGCAAAAACAATCTCAGTGTGGTTCCTCAGCACCTCATCCATCTGTTCCTGAGTGAGGTCTTTCAGGTCTGTCCCGTGGATCACACAGGCCTTAGCATCCCTGGAGCATGCACACACGCACACAGAACACCAATGAAGTCAGCCTCATATCAGCGACAGGACAGTACACAAACGAGAATCACCGTGGGTCTGCTCCAAAATGTCTTGTAGAAGTGCGCAAGTATCCATTGCAGATATGCGGCTAGAGTATGGCCACCGTGTGTGTCTCTGCATATGTGTGTGTCTGTGTGTGAGTCTGTGTGTGTTTGTGCACGCACAAGTGTGTGTGTGTGTGAGCGAGTACGTTACCTGGGATTGACCTGGCTGACTGGAATGTTGAGTCGGGCTGCGATGTCCTCCACAGTCTCATTGCCCTCAGAGATGATGCCCACGCCCTTAGCGATGGCCTTGGCAGTGATAGGGTGGTCCCCAGTCACCATGATGACCTTTATGCCAGCAGATCGACACTTGCCTACGGCATCGGGCACTGCGGCCCGGGGCGGGTCAATCATAGACATCAGGCCCACAAAGCACAGGTTGTCTGTTTGGAAGTTCACGTCATCACAGTCAAAGGCAAAACCCTTGGGGTACTTGTCCTCAGGCATCAGAAGGTGGCAAAAACCTAGTGCATGGAGAGACAAGTGTTACTGCACCATACTTTATATATAATATGTGGTGAAGCAGTGAAGGTTACTATGGTTACCAAAGAAGGTCAGTGGGATGAAACAGTGAAGGTTACCATGGTTACCAAAGGAATGTCAGTGTGGTGAAGCAGTGAAGGTTATTATGGTTACTGATGACGGTCAGTGTGATGAAGCAGTGGTGGTTACTATGGTTACGGATGAAGGTCAGTGAGGTAAAGCATTGTGGTGTGTATGATAATTGGTGACAGTTTGCGTGCTGTACAACATGGTTAAACGAGATAGATAAGCCGTCTCATCTGCTTGTTTGCTTTCACCTTGGCCTACAGCCCAGCAGCTCACCTAGCACTCTCTCCCCAAGGCCACCCAGCTCCAGATACGCATTCTGAAAGGCCTCCTTCAGCTCCTCATCCATAGGCTGCTCCTTGCCCTGCAGTATGATTGTGGAGCAGCGGTCCAGGATACGCTCTGGCGCGCCCTTCATCACCAGCAGGTATCGGTTGTCATTGGGGTCCTCCGTCTCGTGCACAGACAGCTGCAGACACATATGGGACCACAGCACACGTGTGATGAACTGTTACACATCACAGCTGTTAAATACTCTGATGGATTAATGGCTCAAACTGCAGCCTGGAAAAAATGCCACGTAATAGCATCTCCTAGGCCAACAAATAATATTCTTAGAGTTCAAAAAGAAAATTTCATCAGTGATCCCTAAGGATACATGCTGGCTAAACCCATTTAGCAAAAGGTCCCTCTATGGTGCCATTTAACAGACAGTATTCCACCCCCAGTTCTTTAAGATAAAATAAGATGAACTTTATTAATCCCAAGAGGAAACTCCGTAAATTGTAATCTTCTAACTGGAAACAAACACCCTTGTCCTACTGACCAGATATGGGCTCTCCGACAGCCTAGTAATGCAAACACATTGCTTGCCGGTCTCCCTGAAGCCTGCTGCACTGTGCTGAAACGTGGGGGTGCTGATCTCAGTCCCTCTGGCAGGGGTTCCCAGGAAAAGCTCCACCCCCGCTGCCTGGTCCCAGCTCTCACCTGGTACTTGTTGGTGGAGTTGAAGGGGATCTCCGCCACCTTCTTGTTGTTGTCCCTCATGGATTTGACGGAGCCGCAGGAGAGCTCGATGCACTTGAGCAGGGCCGACTCTGAGGCATCGCCCGCCACCTCCCGCTTCAGGATGGGCAGGTTCTCCTGGCCGGCCTTGAACACGGCGCGATTGCAGAGCGCGGCGATCCGCGCCAAGGAGGCCCATGTCACTGAGCTCTTGTCAAAGGAGGTCCCTGAAGATTTGGGAGGCAAGAGAATCCATGACAGGATACCCCCTGTGACAGCACTGCCATATTCTTACTCTATAACAGTGTCTCCTAACCTGGTCCTCGGGGCCCAGGAAGCACAGACGTGGACCACCAGTGGGTCCCCGAGGACCGGATTAGGAAACACCGCTCGAGGGTAAATGGTCTCCTACACAAAATGGCTGCCATTCCAGGCCCAGCCATGATGGAGAGTCACACGGAACGGCGGCCTCACCAGACTGGTCCTCGGTGGTGTCGGCCTCATGGATCTGGTTGTCGAACCACATGTGGGCCACCGTCATGCGGTTCTGGGTCAGGGTGCCAGTCTTGTCGGAGCAGATGGTGGAGGTTGAGCCCAGGGTCTCCACAGCCTCCAGGTTCTTCACGAGGCAGTTTTTGCGGGCCATACGTTTGGCAGTGAGAGTTAGGCACACCTGAGGGGACAGGGGTTGGTGGGTTACACATGAGACAGCCCTGCACACACACCCACTGCTGCCTAGACCTGTGAGAGACTGCGCAAGGGCCCCCCTGGAGTGATATATATTTCAAAGGGATGTCTTCCACTAGCCTTCCTCACCACACGCGGCTTGGCCCACTTGACATGGCCCAGTAACCGATATGAGTTTGGCAGCGCTGCTCTGAAATTTTTTGTTTCTATATTGCAGAGCGTTCAACATTTATTATTTATACCACGGCCGTGTCAAATTCTTCAGTCTGAAGGGTGCTGAATAATGTTCTGTAACCGCACATGTTGTGCCAGCCAGACGAATCACGATATGGCACTATAATCTTTCTTTCTGACGAATGCCACTTAATGGAAACCATAAAAGTAAAGGAACTGCTACATATCACTTAGACAGCAACAGTACTCGAGGGTGAGGGACAGGACCACTGGGGCAGGCAGGTGGTGTAGCGGTTAGGGACCGTGGCTTGTCGTGCATTAACTCTTATTTTTCGACCGCTGTAACACAAACCTATACTGTACAAGCGTTAGGAAGACGGATGGCTGAATGAAGAATGTTGAGTATTGCTGAGGTTGAATATTGTAGATAAATATTGGATCAATCTGCTGTCGTACTTATTGTCTTGTACATATTTATTGTAGCCAGAAGGAACCACAGACGTGACAATTCCATTATGCACATGACCCTGTGACAGACTCACTCACCGTGACTGTAGCCAGCAAGCCCTCGGGGACATTAGCAACAATGATTCCGATGAGGAAGATGACGGCCTCCAGCCAGCTATAGCCGAGAACGAGGGAGAGGACGAAGAAGGTGACGCCCAAGAAGACAGCCACGCCTGTGATCAGGTGGATGAAGTGCTCGATCTCCTTGGCGATGGGGGTCTTGCCGGTCTCCAGCCCGGAGGTCAGGGTGGCAATCCGGCCCATGACGGTGCGGTCACCGGTGCAGACCACGATTCCACGTGCTGTGCCTGAGAGGAGAACGAGACTTTAAACTCAGACTCATCCTGGAGGCCTGCCTTGACATCACAGGCACAGTGCTCAGTGCAGGACGGCCTTAAAGTGCCCACAGAGCACTCTGTTATGGCTGAACAGGAAGCTAACGTGGACAGATTAGTGCCTTCAACACAGCGAGGCACAGTACCTTCAACACAGTTGGTGGAAAAGAAGGCGATGTTCCGTGTTTCCAGGGGGTTGTCATGGGTGCAGTCAGGTGACCGGGTCTGAGGCTCCGATTCGCCAGTAAGAGAAGAGTTGTCCACCTGAATGAAACAAAGCAATTAATTAAAATGTATTTACTTTATAAAGATACCTTCTTAACAAATATGAATGTCACACACTGACTGAGCAGTACTGGGGATGTGTAGAGTGAGTGTAAGGTCAGTGTACGTACCTTACAACCATGAGAGGAGACAATTCGGAGGTCAGCAGGGATCCGATCCCCCCCCTTCACCTCCACCAGGTCTCCTGCCACCACCTCCTCAGCATTAATCTGCATCTTCTCTCCTTCACGGATCACCAGCGCTTGCTGAAGCACGTGACCCAGAGTGGTTAGCGATCACACACAGCCACCATCACCCTGCCGCTGTTGCTGACCTCAACCATCAACACCTGCAACAAACACGGCGCCAGCGAAATGTCGCTTCCATACCTGTGGCACCATGTTCTTAAAAGATTCCATGATTTTGGAGCTCTTTGCCTCCTGAAAGTAGGAGAAGCAGCCGGTGATGATGACCACAGCGGACAGCACGATCCCCAGGTACAGCTATGGGACAGAAAGTGAGAAATGAGGCAGCCAGCTCTCAGCTTCCACGCCAAATCCTGACCCTTACCGATTCCATCCCATGGAAACGCAGCCATGCATTCTGCCCCCCCCTCCCACAATAATGGCCACACCACACCTCCTCAGGGTGGTCCCATCCTGCCCAAGCCCACTTACATTGTCCCCTGCCGGCTCGTCCTCCGTAGCGGCCTGGATGGCGTAGGCCAAGAAGCAGAGGATGGCTCCGGTCCACAGCAGGATGGAGAAGCCACCAAACAGCTGCCGGCAGAACTTGACCCACTCTGGGGTGGTGGGGGGTGGGGTTAGGGCATTGGGGCCATCCCGGGCCAGGTACTCGGCTGCTCGAGCGTTGGTCAGGCCCTTTGGGGGGCACAGAGGATTCATCGGTTTACTATAAGCAGGAATATGACTACAACTGCTTATCAGCAGAAATCACTCCAATTCAGCTAAACTGCCAGTCTTTGGACTTTAAGAGGACACACAGGGAGAATGCAGGATGGAATTAAAGCTGAGCCTTGGCCATGTGGAACCACAGTAGTAGATTCTCGAGTTACCACACTGTACTCTGCAGTCATATCTGTGCATATGTTAAATCCTCCCATTATCTAGTTACGACATTAAAACTACAAATGACGAGCAAGCTACTCTCCATTGCCGGTGTGAGTGGTGACCCTGCCTTCCAGTGTGACGCTCACCTGCACAATGTCCGTGTTGTATTTTCGACACACCTCCTCCACAGACATCTTGTGCTCGGTCTGGGGTTAAGCAGAAAGACAAAATTAAGGCGCCGTGCCCTGGCAGAGCTAGAGCATCATGGAGGCCATGTCAGAAGCTCACCAGGGGGACCTCCTTCTTCAGATCATCCAGGTCCTTGGTCTTGGCCTTCTTCTTGGGAGAGTCCTTGTCATCACCATCCTGTGTGGTGTCCTCATGGTAGTTGTCTGAGCGACCAAACTGAGGGGCAGAGGAGAGAGTCTGAGTATCCAGCAGCAGAAAACAGCTCATAGATGTGTTCAGTATCATCAGCCATTTCGGTTTCACTGCACTCTGTCAGTCTCATTAACTCTAGCACCTCCTTCATCTCTCCTCTTTCACTCCGTCATCACTCCCCTTCAGTGTGGCAGGGTTCCACTAATCTCAGGGTTCAGCTAACCACTAATAAGTTTTTTGTCAGCGGATTGGAGTTTCTGCTAACTTTGAAAATTGTTAGCAAGTCAATTAATTTCCATTAAATTTAGTTCCGCTAACTGTAAATCCAGTAACATTTTTTAGTTTAGTTTAACAGTCAAAAAACGTTTGCAAACCGTAAATTCATACATATTTGTTCCAGTCTGTTTTGAGTGCATCTGCAACCGTCTATCTGGCACGCTGTTGGCTTACTACGTGTAAACACAAGATGTGATTGGTCGATAAGTTGCTCTTCAGTCATAGTCTGGGCTAAATGTTAGTGAACAAAGTTCATTTAAACTGGGGTACCATGAAACTAAGCAGAGAACAGGGGCCTGTATCACTAATTTCCCAGATTTCTGGCTGGATAACTTGTTGGATTTAAGGTACCCTAGTTTAAATAGACAATCTTCTTTAACTCACATTTAGCCCATACTACCTTAAATCTCACAAGTTATCTGGCTAAGAAAGAAATCCTGCTTCATGACAGGCCCCTGATAATATTTTCTGGGTTTTCTCCTATTTCACTCCAAAATTTCCATCATCTCTCCTGTTTCACTCCATCATCTCTCCTATTTCACTCCAAAATTTCCATCATGTCTCCTCTTTCACTCCATCATCTCTCCTGTTTCATGCCATCATCCATCCTGTTTCACTCCATTATCTCTCCTCATTCACACCATCATCTCTCCCTTTTAACTCCAACACCTCCATCATCGCTCCTCATTTACTCCATCATCACCCCCATAAATTCACTCCAAAACCATGTGACAATGACCCCATTGTGGCGTTACAGAACCATGGCTAGCTGAATCCGCTCTCTCCACATATAGCCCATAACCACATATAGCAGCCTCCACTTGCTCAATCCAAAACCATGACCTGTTGGCCCACTTCACTCACACAGCCCTGTAATTCTTGACTGGATCAGATCATCCTTACAAAGGAATTAAAATGCTGTGATTTTGTGCATGCAGTATTCTTTAATGGTATAAAGCAATGCTTCTCAACCCAGGTGTGTTGGGAGCTGGGAGGAAGCTAAAATATGTATTGGGTTCCAGGGGACTGGGCTTGGAAACACTTGTATATAGGATGCTTTTGTACTAGAGCCCTTCAGCTTAATACAATATTATCTCCCCTGCTAGTTTAGGGTGCCTATCTCTCACTCTTAGATGTTACACTAGGTATCTAGATTCATGATATATAATACAAAAATATACAATTAAAATTTTAGCAATTCTGATTATGGAGAATTGCAAACACCATCCAAGGCAACTGATGATCATAACATTTGAACATGAAGAAATGATACCGTAACATGCAGCAATAACATGCTCCCTGTCAGTTTTTAATGGTGATGGGAGTGGAGTATTGATCTGTGATTGCTTTGTCACACTTCATTGGTTCTCTCTTTGAGTCACATTGGAGGTTTTAGGTGCAGTTGCATCATGGGCGCTTGGTTTTTCATTACACACCCATGAATGATAATGCATTGCATATATAACCCATACAGTCCATTTATAAGTTTGCATATTAAAGATTTGTGTGTGTCTATGTGCATGTATGTGTCTGAGTGCTGGATGTTTATGTGGGTGGGCTCATAAGAGTGTCGGTATCTGGTTATAACTGTAATAATAATGAACGTGAGTGACTCTGTGTAGCCTCTAGCCAACAAGCACTGTGGGAATTAAGGTCACGCACAGGGATTGACACACTAAACATGCGTGGTGCAGTCTCATGTCGTCCCTTATAACACGCCGTTTCCTTTTGTCTCAATGGCTCTCTCTCTCTCTCTCTCAAACAGACATAGAGATGCACACATTATTCACAAGAGATCATAAGCTCCATGGACCATTCCCAGAAATCAGGTATGCATGCTGAAAACACACTGCACGGCATTCATCGGGACGCAGAGATATGCAAACAGCTATGTCACGCATCACAGCTGTCAGCGTGCGTGGCCGACAAGCCAAGGTGATGCTCTGCAGTGAGACTCGGGCTGCTGAAGACTAACAGAGAAAGCTCAGATGAGTCAGGTCGCGCCTCCCATGCGCTAAGGCAAACACGCACATCTGTCGCACGAACGCTAACCATTACCCAACACACATCATTAGCATGTTAATGCTGCTCGCCAACTAGGGACAAGACCGCTCATGCAGTAAATGTACATAACCTGCTTTTAGTTACATATCTGTGTATCTCTGTGGCTCCTCGGCCTAGTCCTCAATACATCAAATGCCCGTTTCTCCTCAAAATGGCGTCTACTGAGGTCAGCAGAAGTAAAAACTGACAAAGCGTGCCTGGCCAAAGTGCGTGCGTATTACAGGTGTCTGTTTATTACAGTAACAGTGGCCCAAAATGTGTGTGTTTGTGTATTCACACGATCGTACACTCCTGCTCGTTTTCAGCCTGTGTCAGGCTGCTTAGCTATAAGAACACTGCTTTGGTTCCCAAACCTCCCCTCAGGGGCACCTCAGCCATTACACGTATTTGTAAAATTGAATTATTTAGTTAAATAACTAAAGGAGCTATAAGGCGTGCTTCAGGTCAAGGGAAAAATACGCTGGTGCATGGAATGGTTACTGCAAATATAAAAAATCTGCTTATAAATAAACACGCACATATTTTCAATCTAGTTTAAATGAATTTAAGACTTTCTTTAAATGGGGTGATTCACAAGATTTTAACCCAATTACATATAGCCAGTTAAAACAGATCATATGAATCATCACCTACTTAATTGTTGTAATTAAAAATATAGCAGGCTATAAGTATGTAACTAAAAATCCATGTTCTTTGCCTGTAATGTATCACATGTAATGTAATCACCTTTTTGTTTTGTACACAGGTTTCGGCATATGCTTGTATGTTGTAAATGGAGGTATGATGTTAACAGTCAAACAGACCAGAAACGGCCTAGAAATACCACTGAGGGAACGAGAGAGGCTGGGTGGGCTGTACCATCACACGGGGAGTGCAGGTTCATTCTTACGCAGAACCCCGGAGAGCACTGTGGTCTATCCTTCCGCCTGTGGCATAGTTCTGCCCTATCACAGTTCTTAATGGGGAATTTCCAATTCAGGCCACGCCCACATATAAAGCATAAATCAAACCATGGGTGATTCCGTCTCAATAATCAGGATGACACCAAATCAATAAAAATCCAACTGCAATGCCCACAGTACCAGACTCACTGCAGCCCTCAAAATGCATGTGAAGGGATTGCTTTGGGAAGGTTAGAAAACCTA
This sequence comes from Petrocephalus sullivani, assembly GCA_026780845.1. Lineage (NCBI taxonomy): Eukaryota > Metazoa > Chordata > Actinopteri > Osteoglossiformes > Mormyridae > Petrocephalus > Petrocephalus sullivani. The sequence goes on along the minus strand of JAODKM010000044.1, from coordinate 16,599,253 downwards.
AACACTGCAGCGCTCGCCGGCAAGATTCAGCATAAAATAATTATTTGTACTAGCATGTTACCACGCCCACGTAAAATGCATAACAGTCGCTACAGCTAAATTAAAGTCTATTGGCGGAGACGCAAAAAGGAATATGCATGATTTAGCGCTAATTGTTGCTGTCTCTAGTGGCACAAATTGGGCATACACCCATTTTCAGTACACCCAGTGCTGGCTGATTCCAGTCTTTTGAGGGTCTCTGCATTTTAAGGCTATTCAGTCCATGTTCGGCTGCAGGTTGCTGTAAATGCAGACGCGACAGTTCGAGCCGTAGGGACATAAATCCAGGCGGGGGTTAAGAGGGGGGAGGGAAAAAAACACATAGCAGGGCATCACAGCCTATGAAAGGGTGAAAATTAATCAAGCCACATTATCAGATGCGTATTTCGTGCATAACGACGTTTTCACCCAATGTCGATGAACCAAACCACCAAATGAATTAATTATTTTATTTTTGCGTCGGAAAAACACAATCAAATGCATTTTCTGTACATTTTCTTCGTAAGGAATATAAAATACAATAAAAATGTGACCAGTACGTGATTAATATGGCCTTTCTCTATGCCAGTGCACCTGTGCACATATAATATGTAGAGTGATGAGGGAGACAGCTGTCAGAAAGAGACAGAAATGCAGCGGCACATCTTTGCAGCCAGCCGCCGCATTATGACGCCTGGGTGGGGGATTCGCTGTCAGGCACAGACCTGACGCAATGTGCACAGCACAGCCAGGGCATGCTCATTTAGCCGCGTCTTTGCTGAAATACCGTGCGAGCGGCTGATAACATGATCTGCGGTGTTACGACAATGAAATGCATATTTGATCGTACATGTTAGTGTCTTTATTTTATTATTTATTTATTTTTTTAACTGAGACACCGCACCTGTCCAGAAGGACATCTGATTTCAGACTTCAGATGCGTTTATAATATTAAGGAAGATACACGGAACGACTGTCTTACCCCCATTCTGACGATGCCCGGCGCTTCCCTTCAGCCGACGAACGGATGCTTTTGCTGTGTACGGAATAGCTTAAAGATGATGGAACGATAAAATTACAGTTCGCTGCTCAGTTTTTTTTTTGTTTCTTCGAGGAAAAAATAAAACGACGCTTACAAAAAAATAATAAAATATACTATATCAAAATAGTGCTAGAATTAATATGGGAATAGAACGACTCTGACATTGAGCGCCTCTGGGAGGTTTTATTCAAACTGAGCAAAATTTGTGTTTTATTCTAATAGTATAATAACAGGCGGGGTCGCTAGCGAAGATGCAGGTGTCTCACTAGCCGGTAATAGCGTTGAAAAACGGAGCCGTGTCGCCTGCTTTGCTTTTTAATCGTGGTCTCCCTCCGCGGCGCTGCAGCCAGCAGCTGTACCCCCTTTTTCTCCTCCGCACCACCCTGCCCGGGGAAGAAGAGCCAGCGAGTATGCGTGCGCGCACGCCCCACAGCGCGGGGACCAGAATCGGCGCGCCGGTGGACCCGCCCCACGGACCACTGCTCCCGCCAATAAGAGGCGCGTACGGTGTCGGAGCGCCATGCGCGCTGGCCAGTCATCGCAGAGGAGCGCCGGAGATTGGCAGGCGGAGGGTGCCGGGGCCACGCCTTCTTTACTGCAGAATTCCTGGGCTGCCAGGCAACCCGTGCGCGCGACCTTGGCTGATGAGTTTGAATGGGCGCGCAGCGATTACCTATCTAGACTTTCGCGTACTTGCTTAACTAATCGCGAACAGCTTGCAGTTACACAAAGTTCGCGAATTCCAGGCATCTGCCGGATAGGTACATAATGCTGGTGCTGTTGAGTGCCGAGCCATTGCTAGTGTCACTTTCATATACATCCAGTTGTACTCCTTTATTTTAAAGATTCTGATTAAATGTACCAGTACAGGTGCACAGATCCAATCTTGCTCTCCTTCCTGGCATACCCACTCATATATGCAGGTGAGAGCAAGGCTTGGGTTCAACAGTAATATGACAACTCAGCCAAGCAGAGGATTTAAACCAGCAACCTTCCGCTCACAGGTACCGATGCCCAGCCCGCAGAGTCACAGATCACTTTTTTTTGGGGGGGGGCTTGTTGCAGCCAGCTATTTAACTCTGATAACTTTTGGTTAAAAGCATACTGTATTATCTTTGGTGTGCTTTTTCATACAACTAAAATTTTCTGAAAATCTTATTAACAATTAATATTGGTTAATTTCTGAACGTAATTTCATATTTCCCTGATATGTCCAAAGCTTTAAATTTACGGTCACAATCTTAAGCCCCTATTATTAGCTTAAATAATGATCATATGCAACACATAGAATATGGATGGACAAAGGCAGAGTAAGTTGGTAGACTGCAGAATTCAGTCAGTGAGACATTCTCACATACGAGGAGCCTGCGCGAGGTGAGTGGGTGTAATGTGCCGCGGCTGCTGTGAGGACACCTTCCATGCACTCTGTGTTCATGTGAATTTTTCCAACTGCAACAACATGGATCATGAATGCATGACGAGAACTGCCCAACTGCCAGTGTGTTGTGCAATGTGAATATATCTACACCTGATGATTTTTTTTCTTGTATGATTTACAAAATGGCATTTCACAGACAGTGTTGCTTGCGTTGATATGATTGTCTTAATATTTTTAAGTGCTAGATATAGATCTATTAATTTGTTAACCCCCACCCCAAAAAATAAAAATAAAAAGGATAGCTTCATTTAATAGAGACCCTGGATATTTAACCACTGACGCTTGACTTCTGGATTTTAACTACATTTTGCAAATGCAGTTTTATATGTGTTAGGCATCTTCTCTGTTCTTACTTTCCTTTGGATCTCTTTGATTGATTTATTAAATAGTGTTCGAACAGGATTGTCTAGCATGTTTTGAAAATTTGGTTTCGATTTTTTCCCCCCAAAATGAATATATGACCATAATGCTATATTTTATAGGAAACCCAGCATTTTAAACCTTTCAGTCTTCAGTAATTATTCTGTTGTCATTCAAGTGCATCAGAAATTCAGTTCAAATTCACACTTAGTCTGGTAGAATCCACATGACAAGAATTATTTAATACTGACAAATCCTTTATTTGGAAATTCATTTAAATTTGTAATTCCCTTTTCTTAAAAGATGGCAGAGACTGTTATGTAATATTTTTCTATTATTCTGGGAGTAATATAGTTGTAAATATTATCTAATTCAGTTTTATCTCAGATATTTCCTTTTGATTTTAGAGGACAGGAATTTTACTGTAGTAACTGAGTCTCATACCTTTTCTATCATCGACTTTTTATGTATGGCATGGCAAGCAATGTGCTTGGTGCTCGAGGTTTTCAAATACAAAATCCAGATACCTTGGGTGTTGCTGTGTGTATCTATTCCATCCATTTTCTGCAACCACTTATCCCATTCAGGGTCACAGGGGGTCTGTAGCCTATAGGCACAAGGTAGGAAACAACCTAGGACAGTTGTTACTACTAATAATACAGGGTTACTACAGCACCTGTGTTATTACAGTACCCATGGACATTCACAGTGGTAGTGCACATGGACATCATCGGGGCAGTGCACATGGACGCACATGAAGGTAGTGCAAATGGAGACACATCAGGGTAGTACACACAGATATTCATGAGGATGGTGCACAAGGAGACACATCAGGGTAGTACACATGGATATTCATAGGGGTGGTGCACATGGATGCACATGAGGGTGGTGCACATAGAGACACATCAGGGTAGTACACATGGATATTCATAGGGGTGCTGCACATGGATGCACATGAGGGTGGCGCACATAGAGACACATCGGGGTAGTACACATGGATATTCATGAGGGTGGTGCACATGGACACATATGAGAGTGGGGCACATGGACACATATCGGGGTAGTACACATGGATATTCATGAGGGTGGTGCACATGGACACATATGAGAGTGGGGCACATGGACACATATCGGGGTAGTACACATGGATATTCATGAGGGTGGTGCACATAGAGACACATCGGGGTAGTACACATGGATATTCATGAGGGTGGTGCACATGGACACATATGAGAGTGGGGCACATGGGCACACATCGGGGTAGTACACATGGATATTCATGGGGTGGTGCACATGGACGCATATGTGGGTGGGGCACATGGGCACACATTGGGGTAGTGCACATGGATGTTCATGGGGGTAGTGCACATGGGCACACATGCGGGTGGTGCACATGGATATTTATGGGGATGTCGCAAAGGCACCATTTTAATAAAATACATAAAAAATGGAAACTGTGAATATAATGTCAATCAGAATCCATTAATAGAAAATTACAGTGCCAATGTAGGGCCCTAAAGCTCCCGACGAAGAGGTACAATTCTTTGGGATTTGGTTTTCAATTATGACCCTTTGGTTCAATAACTTTTAAATGTTTAACTGTCTTTGCAGCAACCAGAAGTATGTGAGCTTCCCAGACTGTGAACTGAAGAAAGCTAGATGTGGTAGAATAGGTGGAAATGCATTGCTAACAAGTGTCAAGGGCGCGGGCATCGCAGTGGCGGCGACAGGTTCCCTTGGGCAGGGCGCGGGCATCGCAGTGGCGGCGACAGGTTCCCCTAGGCAGGGCGCGGGCATCGCAGTGGCGGCGACAGGTTCCCTTGGGCAGGGCGCGGGCATCGCAATGGCGGCGACAGGTTCCCTTGGGCAGGGCGCGGGCATCGCAGTGGCGGCGACAGGTTCCCCTAGGCAGGGCGCAGGCATCGCAGTGGCGGCGACAGGTTCCTCTGGGCAGGGCTCTGGGTTCACAGGTCCAAGAGAGACCGAAACCCCTGGCTCTGGTCGTTTATTTGTGGTCCTTTTAGTTATATATTCAGTATTTTCGTTATGGTTTGTGTTGTACCTGTCACCGCCACTGCGGTGCCCGCGCCCCTTACTCACCAGAATGATCCCCAGGCTCCAAGAAACCCCTCGCATTGAGACCATAATCCTCGCCCCCTTGTCCATTCCTGACCCTGCTGGTATCTGAGAGGATGCACTGCAGGATATTCAAGCAACCTGGAAGGCCCTGTCGCTCAGCCCATCTGTCCTCCGTGCCCCCCGCCTGTGTGTGTCTATGTGTGTGTATGGTGTTAGGTGTTTACTTTGTTGCTTTGGTTTAAGTCCCTAGTCCCGCTTCGGAGTTGTAGTACTTTAAGTTTCTTAAGTTTGTTGATTTTTGATTTTCCTGTTCTTGTCGTGACCCCTCTTGGTCTTTCTTTTGTAGTTTTCTCCGTTCCCTTCTGTTTCCAATAAACCCCCCTTTTGTACCGGGGCCGCAAGTGGGTCGTCCCCCCCAGGTACCACCATGCCACGCCGCCAGATCCATGACAGCAAGTCAATATTTTAAGCATTAGCAATCTTATATGGACTAGAACACAGGAAGTGAGCAATGTGTGCAAATGTATTGTTTGTTACAATCATGAAGGACACTGGAAATATTGGATGCGAAACTGCAAACAAAGTCGTATAGCAGGGGTAGGCAGCCCTGATCCTGGAGTGCCGGAATCCAGCAGGTTTTCTGTCCTACCTGATGAGTTACTATCTGCCTGAGGTCAGGTGTGGCTCAGGTCAGGGGCTGCCTACCCCTGGTATACAGGCTTATGCCCCAAAAACAGATGCAGACTATGAAAAATGGTTTTATTACCAGGTTCAGGTTGAAATAGACAGGACATGCAAATAATCTCTGAGAAGGTAGGAAATATAGGTAGTCAGTATGGACTTGGAAGCAGGAATGAAGATGGAGAGCAACCAATCAGCGTCTGAGAATTCAGCAACCTTTTTATTGCCTAACCATTCTTCAAAAAGCCGCATTGCTGTCTGTGACGCCTTAGAACTTTGGTACGAGCCCAGGCCATTAAAACGGCAGTCAGCTGCAAAGTACAGCAAGTGGGTTCCTGATCAAATCAAGCCTGAATTTTGACCTGAACTTTATGCACAAATGAGTGGTCTAATCTTATTTTTGGGCCACAATGATTCCTGTAACTGCTTGTCCTATGCAGGGTTGCGGTGGTCCGGATATGATCCCAGAGACTACAGGAATAAACAACAACCCAGGATGGGGCACCAGCCCATCACAGGGAACGGCCTCCAAAATATTTTGTAGTATTTTTTTTTTTTGAGATATTGATATTTGAGATTTTGACTTTTTGGATTTTTTTTAGAAACCTTTTCTGTAATTTTTGCTGCAACGATTGCAGGTTGTTGAGCGTCTCTTATTATGCAACTGAAAACAAAACTAGGAGATCTGCATAAAGCAGGACTCGTAGTACAAAATGTGTACTATAGCAGTGCCGTTTCAGCGACGCTAAAGGTGAGTGGTGCATTGATTTATATTTTGTATGATGTGCTTCTTACAGTATGCCTCGGGACCTAATCATTTAATCTAAATTTCATTTGCCGGATGTACATGCAAATCGTTTCAATAAAAGCATCGTAAAGCATTTCTGTAGTTCACTGCTGATATATAGTGGTGTTTCGTGAGATTTTGTCCGTATAGCAGGGCCTGGTTGGCAGCCCTGTCACCTCACACCTCTATGTGTGAGAGGCTTGCATAATCTCCTCGCGTTCCCCTGGCATTCTGCTGAGTATTTCAATTTGGTCCTGTGGTCCAAAAGCGTGCAGCTCGAGGAATTTGTATGTTTCTAAATTGCCATTGGGGTGTGACTGTGTTAGTGAGTGGTGTACTGGTGTCCCAGCCATGGGCGATGGAGGACCACAGACTCACACAGACTGCTGTCATCTCTAAGCTTTGCTCTCTTCCCTTCCTGTCATGTGACCCCTGGCCACTCCCTCAATGCATCTCCATCTACAGACCCTCCCACTGATGGATCCAGACATCTCTTATGTACACTGCAGGCACTTTCCGGGATGTCACAGAGTGAAGGAGGGTCCAGTCACGCAGTGTGGCAGTGTTCACCATGAGGCCCAGATCTGTCACAGCCTGATGTGTAATGTCATTTGATTTACGACGAATGTAGTTGTGCTCTTTCTCAGACGGCTTGCCATGTGTCACCTGCATCATGGTGAATGGCTGCTAGGCTGCCACCTGCTAGGGAGTGAAACCACAGGTTTGGGGAACAATCAGAAGGAGCCCAGGTCAGGATGGCAGCAGGGTGATAAGGAGAAAGACCTGTGAGGGGGTGCAGGGCAGTTTATAGGGGACACAATGAAGCAGATGTGAGGAGAAACCATCTTGTAGCCCACAGACTCTGCCGGTGGCCCTGTCCCTTTTTCATGTCCATGTTTGGCCAGCAGGTGTCACTGGCCACCCAGTTCCTTCCTCTGTCTTAGTCCTAAGTCTCTAGTATGTTTCCTGGATTTCTCGACCACTGCGTAGCTCAAAGAGTTAGGTGAGTGGCTTAGAAGCTGACACCCCTCCTATTGTGGATTATGTTTATTTTGTTGGGTTTATTTTATCCTTAGGTTATGGTGTTGTTTTTCTAGGTCTTTGCTTTGTGTCCTCATTTATTGTCTGACCTACCCGTGCCTTGTTAGTTAAGGTTTTGCATGTACTTGTTTCTAGTCTTTCCTTGTGTAGTTAGCCCCAGGGCTGCTTAATGTTCCCTAGTTTCCTGTGCTCGTTAATTCTAATGTATTCCACCTGTTTCTTGTTGTCCTGTGGCTGATTCCCTGTGTGGCTGCTTTCCTGTGTAGCTTTGTCTTTGTTAGTTGTAGTCCTGATAGGGACTTTCTGTTAGTTATTGCAGTTTTCCTGTGTTTCTCCCTGGCTTAACTTCTGTTTAAATCAGTTTTACTCTGACAGACCCAGAGACCATGAGCATGTTAGGTCTCTTCAGCTCAGTGACTGACACCCACTCATGGGCCAGAGTTAGTCAGAATGCTGACTAAGACCGTAATGCCCTTCGGCCAGTGCTGTAGCGGGTCATAATCCTGGCCAGGAACTGTGGTAACATCACTCCCTATGAATCTACCAGAGGTAGTAAGTCTGTGAGAACAGCTTTTGAGGGGTTTTGCTGGGCCAGTCTTGTGGGAGCCAGTTTAGCAGTTCTGGATCTGAGATCCGATGCTTATCCAAAGCGATGCAGGATCATGGGATCCTCATTAATCTAGCGAAGAGACAAGACTTAAGAAAGGCTACAGTGCGGTGCCATCTTACACAGATATACACTTTGTTCCTGTACTCATACATGCTCTGGCAGTGTGTCTGTGTCTTTAAGGCTCAGCTGAGCATACCAACCAATCAGGAAGGAAGAGGGTGTCCTTGTGAATGACCTTGCAAGAGCTGGGAACAGGAGGGAGGAAGGGCTAGGAGGAAAAGAACAAGGAGAGAGAGAAACAGTGAAGATTGAGAGCATCATTGTGTAGAAGGAAACAGAAAGACAAGCGATTAACATCTGTCACCATACACGTTAATAAATACTGATAAATGGTAATAGTAAGGCAGAAAGGTGGTGGGCTGTGCTGTAAACACATATATGTGTTTATATAGTTAAAAGCACATTCATAAGGGAGTGAGTGGTTTAATGTTCCCCTTCAACAGAGACAAAACAATCTATGCTGATTAAAGGTGACAGTCCCCTATTGGGACTATTACACAATATTAATGTTATGAGACGTGCCGGTAGTGAGCAGGCGGTCGTGCAGACTAAGGTGCAGACTATGGGGATATTAAAAGCCTTGTGAAATAAATCCCCAGCAGCACCACCATCATCTCTTCATATACTTCGTATATATTTCCTCAGTCGTCTCTTTATATATCCTTCTCCATATTCTTCTACATGCTTTTTGGCCTCTCCTCTCTTCAAACTCCCTTCCGTCTCTCTTCCCTCCTTCCCCTCATCCTCTGACCTCTATCCCTTCATCCTTTCCACTCCCCTCTTTTTGGTCGCATTCCTTCATTGCCCTACCTCGCACATATATACTGTCCGTCCAAAATTGTTGCCCTCCTTCCTATAAACACAAGCCCGTTGTCGGTTATCGCCGGATCTCCCTGTCGCTCCTGCCTCGCTACCCACGCTCCTTCTCATTCATTATGCTGTGGAGAACAGGGTGGAAGAAGGGCTGCAGTTGCTAGGCAACCCTTCACCTTGCGTCATGTGGTCACGTGGGGAGGTGACCCTCACAACTGTATGCATCTCTCAGGGAAACGACATAACATGGCCTCTCTCTGTCTCACTTGCACAGAAAACGATAAACGAAGCACCGACAGTGAACATACAGATACGTCCATGTCTTCCACCTCCAGCAGAATGGGCCATATTGCATTCACCCCAAAACCCAGAACCCAGTCAGTGCATTTCAGTCAGCAATATGCCATTTTACTTTTTTACTTGAATTATATATACATTGATAACAAACAAATAGGAAAGGATCATTTAATATATACATCCGTAACAAACAAAGAGGGTAAAGATGTGCTAGAGATTATGACATGCATAACAAATACCATGTCTTCATGCACACAAAATTCTTCCGATACATAGTGTGTAAAATGCGGTACTAATGACCAATTGCAAGACTACATTTTACATCTGTGTACATATTACATACCTTTTATTTGAGAAATTATCTTACACTACAGGGAAGGTAACAATTTTTGTGTGTGCTCCCTCAGATTTGTGCCCGCGCCCTTTGTGCAGTTAAAGTGAAAGGTGATTAATTGTCATTGTTGATACACCACAACAGATACAACGAAATGTGTCCTCTGCATTTAACCCATGTGACATTGTGACACAGCAGGGGACAACTACGTGAGTGCCCGGGGAGCAGTGCTTGTGGGTGGTACCTTGCTCAGGGTACCTCAGCGGTACTTACGGGTCGGGGACTCAAGCTGGTGATCTTTCTATTACTCTGTTGCCTCACTAACCACACGCTATTAGAAAGTCTCGAGGCTCACACCCTATTGTTACTTTGTAACTGTCCTCGAACTGTAAAAGTCCATTCCAGGTCCTGTGTACTTCTTGTTGCCCATCGTGCACCGCATGTGTCTGCGTATGTGTGTGTGCCTCCTCTGTCGCACTGAGCCGGCTGCTTGGTATATGGTTGGAAAATGGGTGAATAGGTTTGTGTTAAAACAATATTCTAAATGCGAATGTATAAATTGAGAAATATCAATGGCTGCTTGTGGATTTCCTGAAATTCTAGGAAACCAAGGATTAGAATCTATACGCAACACATGGAGACCCTGCCTCTTAATATAATAAATATTAATAATAATATAATAATAATAATAATAATATTCAGATATGAATATATGATCCAATATAAGAAATGAACATGTGGTGGCATTTAATTAGTTTGATGACAGCTTATGTTTAACGATGAAGCATCTTCCTTAAGCTTCTATACAGATAATCTAAACATATATTACAAATCAAAGCAGACACTGAAACAGCAATAATGCAAACAGCTCCTGAAAGACAAGCAGACACAGAACACTACGCAGACAGCCCCTGAGACACAAGCAGACACAGGACACCATGCAGACGGCCCCTGAGACACAAGCAGACACAGGACACCATGCAGACAGCCCCTGAGACACAAGCAGATACAGGACACCATGCAGACGGCCCCTGAGACACAAGCAGACACAGGACACCATGCAGACAGCCCCTGAGACACAAGCAGATACAGGACATCATGCAGATGGCCCCTGAGAGACAAGCAGACACAGGACACCATGCAGACGGCCCCTGAGACACAAGCAGATACAGGACATCATGCAGACGGCCCCTGAGAGACAAGCAGACACATGACACCATGCAGACGGCCCCGAGACACAAGCAGATACAGGACATCATGCAGACGGCCCCTGAGACACAGGCAGACACAGGACATCATGCAGACGGCCCCTGAGACACAGGCAGACACAGGACACCATGCAGACAGCCCCGAGACACAAGCAGATACAGGACACCATGCAGACAGCCCGAGACACATGCAGACACAGGAGACCATGCAGACAGCCCCTGAGACACAAGCAGATACAGGACATCATGCAGACGGCCCCTGAGAGACAAGCAGACACAGGACACCATGCAGACAGCCCCTGAGACACAAGCAGACACAGGACACCATGCAGACGGACGGCCCCTGAGACACAAGCAGACACAGAACACTATGCAGACAGCCCCTGAGACACAAGCAGACACAGGACACCATGCAGACAGCCCTTGAGACACAAGCAGATACAGGACATCATGCGGACGGCCCCTGAGAGACAAGCAGACACAGGACACCATGCAGACAGCCCCTGAAACACAAGCAGCCCGAGACACAAGCAGACACAGGACACCATGCAGACGGCAGAGACACAAGCAGACACAGGACACCATGCAGACAGCCGCTGAGACACAAGCAGACACAGGACACCGTGCAGACAGCCCCGAGACACAAGCAGACACAGGACACCATGCAGACGGCCCGAGACACAAGCAGACAAAGGACACCATGCAGACGGCCCCTGAGAGACAAGCAGACACAGGACACCATGCAGACGGCCCCGAGACACAAGCAGACACAGGACACCATGCAGACGGCCCCGAGACACAAGCAGACACAGGACACCATGCCGACGGCCCCCGAGAGACAAGCAGACACAGGACACCATGCAGAC
>JAODKM010000044.1:16557524-16570281 GCA_026780845.1 Petrocephalus sullivani | reverse complement strand
GTAAGAGTCTGAAAGCGTGAGTGCCGTGCCGGATGTCTGAGAGTCTGAAAGCGTGAGAGTCTGAAAGCGTGAGAGTCCGAAATCTTGAGAGCCACGCCGGGTGCGTCAGAGAAGGCAGCCCTGTGGTCTAGAGCTCAGAATATAATAATACACGCTTATTATAATGCTAAATGAAGCAGCCTGGTTTGCTCAGTAATGACACCATTAGCGGTTTAATGACCTGGAAAAAAACATGCACCGACTACAAGCAATGCTGATACCCACAGGGGGTTTGAGAGAAAAAGCTACATTTAACATACTGTTTACAACAGTAATGAAGGAAAGGTCCTAATGGTGAAGTACAACAAACAGCAATACATATCATTTCTATTATATAAACACACCAATTATTTGTGTATATTATACAGCACCTTTAGAACAATGGGTGTTTAGCAGTTGTTTAGGATGGTGGGGCCTCACATCTAAGAAGGAAATTAATAGCACTGTAATACTACATCCTAATTATCTATGCATAATTGCTCTATATATTCAATATACTCTGATTTGACCTCTTGATTCTGATTTTTTGACAGTGTTCTGTCCATGGTGATTTGATATGAATTTTATAGTATTAATCAATATATAATTATTTGTGTTCCTTAGTATTTGTTAGCCTCAAAAGGAACAAATCAGCATTTCTCTAATGTTAATAATAATTACATTAGTAATTAGTGCAAACATCAATATCAGTTTGCAAGGAGACATTTTGGATGCTGCCACTAGATCCAGCAAAGACAGAACATACAGCTCTCGAAAAAATTCGGAGACCACTCTATATTTTTAAAAATATCTGCATTTTTTAATCCTGGTTTAATCCCGGTTCTGCTGGCAGAAGGTTACACTGAGCAGCAGGCTGCTTCCAGGCTGAAAGTTCCTAAGACAGCACTACACAAGAAGAAGGTGAAGCAGGAGACACTGGGAACAACCAGAAACCTGCCAGGTAGAGGGGGGGAAGCGACTTTCTAATGCCAGAGCTGACCGTCAACTTATCTGGCAGTCTCTCATAAATTGGAGGATGACCTCAAGTAACCTTCAACAGGAATGGGAAACATTAAGTGCACAGAGTTAGGTGCACAGCTAGTTCTTAACAGGCTCCCAGGAGCAGGTCTGAAGTAACATGAAGCACGGAGGAAGCCCTTTATTAATGAAAAGCAGGGAAGAGCCAGGCTGGAGTTTGCAAAAAAAAAAAAAAAAAAAAAAATCTATATTCTAAACATAAGCATACCCATAAATTGAGAAATGAGTGGAACCTAAATGTGTTGCTGCTGTCTCTTACTTTTTTCCAGAGCTGTATGCTTATGACCAAGGCTTTTAAAATCTCCAGAGATGGCAGCAGTTACAATGTGACACCGGCGGCTCACACGGGCACCGCCCACTTTCACCTCGGCCGCATCGCTCCTCGTCAGTACCACTTCCTGATCCTTATGCACCATACACTTATCGCCGTTTTCATTATGCCAAAGTCTTCATTTCACTGCAGCTTACAGTCTGACTGCACGCCTTGCATGTCACCGACAGGAACGCCGGATCCCTCGAGTCGGTTCCCGTCCGCCCCCACGATGTCGCCTCCCTCTGCTACCAAGCCAGGACCCCCCCTCACTCTGCCTCTCCGCTTTGGCCCCTATTACACCATCCGCCGCATATCCGGCCGCCCCATTTCCCCCCCTCGTCTCTCTGGCTCGCCATCCAGTCTCAGCGCACTAAGTGCTTAGCACTCTATGATATGATATTATAAGCAGATAACAGACTGACCGTGCTAATGGAGGCAGCTGTATATCACACAGCAGTACAGCATCACATACCTCTCATCACATACATACAGACAGAAGTAATACAACAAAGCGCATCTTCTGCAGTCATATACAAAAATTGTTGGGGGGGGGGGGGGGGTTAGTGCCAGCCAATAAAAGTGCAGGCACATTACTGGCCATCATCCTGTACTCACAGAAGGGTCCCCATGGTACTTAACTACTAATATTACTACTATAATGCATTAACCATAAGGCTGCAGGTCTCCGTCACTTAGGACAAGTGTGGGAAGCTCAACAAGCACACGGCTGTCTTTATATAGCACTGATTAATTCCTTGGTATCACTGACACAAATGCTTCTACAAACACTTATTTCTGTGAGCCGTTACATCGTGCGAGGCCAGTTTCACTGTGATCACTAATAGTGCATATGACAGCTTTCTGAGCTGTCTGAAAACAACCTGAAATACTGTATTGCCAAAAGTTATATACGAATTACACTTTTATTTTTCTCCCCTCACTGAATACTGAAGTATAGCATTAATAATCTATTACATATATTAATAGATTATTAACACACATATATATAAGTCTCCAGAATATAGAAAAAGGAACTCCAAATTGCAAAGAGAGCAAAAGAGGCTGTAGAGGCAATTAAAACATGGTATCTTAGCAACACTGTGCTCCAGTCTGAAATGTCTCAACATGATGCATTTCAGGCAAGGACCAAATGCCAAGAAGGGCTGTCATTGTCGACTTAATATCAATAATCAATAATCAATGATTGCGTAATCTACTGATTAATCTGACGCTTTACTGAGAAATCATTTATATAATATCATATAACATAACATAATATAAGCATAGCAGTTGGCGCAAGGTAGGAACCAACCACGCATTGCCGGGTGCACACTCATTCACACATTTTAGGCACTCCAATCCACTTAATTTTTTTGGAGAGTATAACGAAATCGGCTGATCCGCGAAGAGGCGCCAACACGCAGGGTGAGCACGCAGACTGCACCCACACAGAGTGGCGGTGGTCGACATACGGCGATCATAGTAAGCAAAATGATTTAAGTAAAAATGATGACAGAAACAGACGAGGCCACCCCGAGACGCTAAATGGGAGCCTTGTATTATTGGGCAAGTCTGTCAAACCCCAAAGTCATCTTTTAAGATACTTACATTGCAGTTGTGCTGTGGTGATATTTAAGTTCTGCTTCGGAATGCGGACAGACGACTGCATTTTCATTCACTTTCAATGTAAAGTGCTTCTACGCAAATAATGCTTTCACTTTTCATTTGGACCCTATGTGCAGTCTTCCTTCACCCATAATGCCGAGTCATCGAGAAGGAAAAATTTTAAATCATTGCTCTTTAATAAGAGTAATCGAGTTTAATTGTGACAGCTGTAATACCGGGTCGGGGGGGCTAAGCACACATGCTGGCAACCTATTGTCTGTTAGGGTTTCCCGGTTACTCTGGGTGGAAAGTGCTCAGGCAGCAAAGGAGGCCCCTCAGCCTGGGGGAGGCGCTATAGTGCACTACTGTACATTCTGGCCAATGTCCACTGAACATGAGGCACAGGTCTCCAGTCAAACCACCCCCCCACAAAGATTCTTTACCTTATGCCAAACAAAAAACTCAAAATCAACCATTCCTTTGTGATTTTTTTTATGGGCATGCCAATATAATAATCATAATAATAATGGTGATAAGTTGCACTGCTCATGTGGGCATCCCCAAGGTCTTTTCTCCCAGCTGCCATTAGGATCTATAATATAACCTCTCGCCTGACATCCCCACGCTCAGTCGCCAGCCCAGACTGTTACTGTACTTTGCACACTGCACATGGCACTGTATGTTAAGTTTATGTGTATAGGTATAGTCCTGTATAGTACTGCATTTTGTACAGAAGTGTCTCTCTTCCTATTGTGTTTGTACAGTTTGAGGTCACTTTTGTATATGCAGCTGTAGTTTTTTTGGAACCTCCTTCGCTATCAATAAAGAACCTGCTACTAATCTGTACCAGCTGTTACACTGTCAAATGAAACACTCTCAGTGACTACTATGCTGATCATTACGTGCAATGCCATTGTCGAATCGGTAACAGTTCATCCATTCCGCGAAATCAACGTTTTAAATAAATGAAGAAAATTATTTAAGAAGAACTTAAATGGGCACCATCGGTCAGCAGGATTTCCGAATGAAGCTTTGCAATTTTGTCAATCCTGCAGGCTCAGTAGTGGAAAAACCAGGATGGTGGATTCCTATATGCCAAGCAACAGAACCCCTCTCTGGCTTCAAGAAGTGGTTTTAGTGTAGAATGGGACATTTTGGCCTCTCCTAATCGTACAATAAAAATTCTGGCTTGTGCGAAACTAAAGCCAATACACAATTAAACCACTCCACATTTTTTTGTTTTTACGCATTACTAGAGAAACATTTTTAGAAAATGAAACATGAACAGACATGCTCAGAGCCCATGTTTTGCCCTTGGCCTCCCCACCAGCACGGTGTCCATGAAACTGCTCACCTGTTCCTGCCGTAAATTTTGCTTATATGATCTTTCTCTTGCACAGTGCCAAAATATTATCCAAAAGAAATTCAACATCCAATTTCCAAGTCTTACAATGACTAATCAAGGCCAAATCTGGGATATGGATTTCTATGTAGACCTTAGGTTATAGTAAGTGAATTATGTGTGCCTGTGATTTGCCAAGACCCCCCCCCCCCATTTGGCTAGCCCATGGCTCTTGGAACACACCAGTCACCTCATGTATTTGTATTTATACTCAGGGATTATCAACCAGTCCCTGATGGAGGTAAAACTGTTGGCTATGCTTATAAATAAAAAAATGAATTTGAATCAAAATGTCCGACAGAATCAGCCATGGCATGGACTGTTGTTTATACTTTAATTTTAACGCGTGCCAAAAATTCACGTATTTTATCGTTTGAATTATCCAACACCAAAGGAAACGTCTGAAAGACTTTCTATGAACAAATTTCACTCCAAAAATGCGCAGCGAGCCCCGTAAATAAGAGGGACATGCGAACCAGCAGGGTAACTTTTTGCCAAAGTATTTTACCCCTGCAACCACACAGATCGTGTTGTTTTTTCCCCTCTTTTTTTAACTTTTTTTTTTACAATGGGAGGGGTAATTGTTAACAAATATACATTAGAAAAAGATGGCAGCGATTCGGATAAACCCCCCCCCAATGAAGGTGGCGTCAAATCGGCGAAAGCGACACCGAATTGAACACAGAACTGTTCGAAAAAAACGTTGCCTATAGGTCTACGTGAAATAATTAGACTGGATTATAAATTTCGCAATCACTATCAGAATGACGCGTATTCCTGAGTACAAACATCTACGGGGTGCTCCCGCATTTGCTCGTTTTTAATTTCAGCGCACACTTCCGAATGAAGAAGCAAAGCCGCGGGACTTCCGAGGGACATGGGGGTACGGGCACGGAAAATGCAGGCTAATAAGGGGGGGATCGTGCCGCTGGGAGACGGCCGAGAGGCGACTTGCGGCAATCGCACCTGCAGATCTCTGCTCGGAATTCCTCAGCAAACCACACCTTGAAGAAACATGGCGAGGAAACTCGGGAGGGGACAGGGATAAAGATCACAAAACATTTAATGGGAGCTCTCAAAAACGGCATACGCATAATGTCATCTCCGCGGAAAAGGCATAACATGAGTACACTTACATAAGAAAACGCTGGGGGATTAGTGTCGCCCCGAGAAGCCGGTTATCGGTAACCAAGTGTAAAAGAAAATGAAAAGCACATAGGAGTTAAACAGAAAATGACACGGAAGAGGGGGAAGCCGTACAATTCTTACCCTGAATTACTGCAAAAGCAGCTAGAAGCAGCCCGGCGGCTTTCATTGCAAAGTTGTGGAAGCGTCAGGTAGTGGTCCAACGATTCTGCCAAGACAAGGAACTCATAAAATCCCCGGCAAAGCCAATGTATTTAACTATAATTTCTATCCCAGTATCCGCCGATCTCCGTCGAAAAGTACATAAGAGCGCTAGCCCAGAGGTCGGGAATGTAGTTTCACCTGTTCGTCTGCTTCCCCTAAGTAAGCGATCGCTGGAAATGACCGAAAAGGCGGTACCTGATAGTACGGAGGAGGCGGCCGCTCCGACACCGAGAAGGAAGGCTAGTGGATCAGCCGGGTTTCCTGGGCACAGAGTCCCGAAATCTGCGCCGAATCGCGGCGGACCTGCGTCCTCCAGCCTACGGTTACATTGTAGCGCCCGCTTCCTGGATGTGGAGCGCAGCGCAGGCAGCGCGAGTTTCCAGCTACCGCTGAAGATCCCGGGTTCCTCTTTTTAACAATCGCGTAAGCCAAGTGGGAAACGCAGAGAATAACTGATTACGGCAACATGACCAGTTCACTTGCCAAATGTGTCTCCAAATCCCCGCATGCTTGCTAGCGTCTTGCTGACTATCTGATCTTAAACCCCAGATTTGAATAGGAAATTAAATAAATACTTTATATTCCCGATCCCAATGCACACATTCCTTCAGATTTTACATTTAGTCATTCATCCGACGCTTGACGGTAATAATTTGTCTGCTCACTCGTATTCAAATACATCAAAAAACAATCTTCTATTTCCTAAAAAATAAGTGCAGATAATAATTTATTTAACGACTGTCTGTCGTTAATGGAAGTTAAACGATAATCCACACTAAAGTTACATCGGCAATATATGCAATGTGCCTCGAGTCTAAATTTAACTCCATTCTAGCTGAACAAATCACCTCTTAAGAGTTCGGAATTCAAATTACTATTATTGTCTTCTAAGGCTGTCAGGAGGTCTGTGCTGCCGTTTCTCACAGAGGTTCTTATTGCTTATGAATCTCCACAATTACTATGTTCACAGGGGGCAGGCAATCTGCTTGACATTCAGATTGCCCCAAAGAAGGCTGGTTAGACCTCCTTAGCTTTGCAACAACCTATGAGAAGTAAAGTGATCTCATTGGCATCCTGGACAACACCTAAGTCCATCCCTTTCTGCATGGCCAGTTTCTGGAGTTGGATACATTTTCGGTTAGAGTAATGAAAGGAATATCATCAGATTCTTAATGCTCTTTTAACCTGGATAATTAGGCCCTGCTTCTCTTTTTCCATGCCAGTGAATATAGAGGACAAGTTTTAAATGCTTATTAAAACTGTCTCCGAACTCTTGTGCCATGCTGTGTGAGATAAAGATAGTATATGTGTTGAGTGCATCAAGAAAGTTCTGGGCAGTCAGGCTATATTAACCCATACCGTTATAAAGCTGTGTTATCCCATGCAAGCAGAATGCAAGCTGTGTTGGACAGCAAGCTTGTGTGCAGCAGAGGGGGGTGACTGTGCGATAAATGTGGATTTGTGTGGGTGGGTGTGTGTGTATCCCTGTGAGATATCTCGGTACAAAGAAAGTGTAAGATTGCTGCTGGAAAACTTATATAAATATTTTCATGTGTTGCTTAAATGTATGTTTTTTATAATAAGTATAATAGGGAGTGATTAATGTGGATTCATTGGATTCATGTCATTTACTGCTATATTCTGCTCAGAGTGAAGGTTGGTAAACGCTGCCCAGTCCAGATGGCACCAATGAGCAAAGTAAACAAACTGTGGGATTAGCTGGTATTTTCACTTCTCCTCGGCAGTGGCGTTTAATCAATCTGTTCCCTGCCTTTTCGCCACAGATGACTGTAGTCAGCACCCACATTCACATGATCAGACACGTGTGAATCCGCCTCCCTCTTCTCGCAGGAAGGTCCTGTTACAGGACCATGGAGTTTATAGATATGTAAATTTATAGTTTACCATGTGTGGTGAAGAAATTTAATGTTATATATGGAAACCACTTTTGTTATGAAACCAACCAGTTCAAATCCTCATAATGTCAGGTCAGGTTGGGCAGAATGCACTGGCACAGCGCGTTACTGCATTTACAGTACCACATGATGAAACACCTCTGGATCCTGGTTGGCAATCCCCCAGGCCCACACACAGTCCAGTCCCACCCTCCAGAAATGGCCGTATATCTGCTGCAGCCAGGTGTTACGTGGGTGTTCCCTTGGCTTGGTCCAGCTGCTTGGGTCCTCAGCAATGAGGATCCTGCAAGCCGGGTCACCCTCAGGGAATCATGGCACATGGCTGTAGTGCAGTGACTGATGCTCCCTCACGATGAAGGTAATGTGCCTCATTCGGGACCCCCTGAGCAATTGCTTGTTCGACACAAAGTCAAACCAGCGGTACCCACGGACCTTCCAAATAGACACAGTATCAAAGGAGTCCAGTCTTCGTCTCAGGTCACTGGATAGCAGCCCAGTTTTGCAGCCATATACAGTAAAACAGGGAGCACCAGGATTCTAAAGACTTGGACCTTCATCCTCTTACAGAGATATCAGCAGCACCACAGACCCCTCTCCAGCGACTTAATGATCCCCCCATGTTCTCCCAATCCGTCTACTGACTTCATAGGAAGAGTCACCAGAGACATGAATGTCGCTGCTGAGATAAGTGAGCCCCTCAATGCGGTCGACATTCTCTCCGCAGACAGACACACTGCTGATGGCTGTGTCCAGGAGGTCATTGAAGGCCTGGATCTTGGTTTTCATCCAGGACACCCGCAAGTCCAGATACTCAGACTCCTCACTCAGTCTCTCGAGAGCACCAATCAGAGCCTCCAGTGACTCCGTGAAGATCACAGTATCGTCAGCAAAGTCAGGATCAGTGAATCTTTCTTCACCAACAGATGCCCCACAGCTGCTGGACCCCACAATCCTGCCCAACACCCAGACCATGCGAGCTCTGAACAGAGTAGGATCAAGAACACACCCCTGAAGAACCCCAGGATCAACTGGGAAGACTGCAGAGGTTCTGCCTCCACTCCGCACAGCATTCGCATTACCAGCGTACAGGCCAGGCATGATGACCAGCAACTTTGGGGGGATTCCGCAAAGTCTCCGTATGTCCCAGAGGGCAGGTCAATCAACTGAGTTGAATGTTTTACAAAAAATTCAGCAGATTTTCGCGTTTATGCTCAATATGAACCCTCAGTGCCAGGATACGGTGAACGGTAGACTTCTTAAGCGTAAACTCAGCGCAGTGTTATTGCTGTGGTTGCCGCGATCCAGACGATCACCATTCCAGATGGGTCAGTCAGTTGGGATGATGCCCATCTCCCAAAAGCAAGCAAAGGATGCTTCCAATGTCAGCAAGTCAGCCTTACCTGGAGAGATTCACCCCAGATACCACAGGTCCCTGCAGCCTTCCCTACCCTCAGCTGGTTCACCACATGTGCAATCTCAGTGAGATTGGGTCATGTCCAACATCCTAGCCAGAGGATGGCTTTAAAGAGCTGCTCAAAGTAGCCGGTCCAGCAGGTCATAACTGCAGTGTCATCCTTATGTACCACTCCATCACCTGCTCTGCTGCCACTCTCCAAGACCTGACCCCAGTAGTTCTCCGGCGGTTTCAGCTCTTCTGGGGACGAGGCTCCCAAAGGCTTTCCCTCACTCATCGCCTTCACCACGCATGCAGCCTTCCTGTGGGTGGCTGCTTCAGAGCTACTCCCACAGAGAGCAGAATGGTGTCCTGTCTGCCGTTTTGGAGCTGGGTGACGTTCTTACGGTGGCTGGAATGCCAGTCCCACCAGCAATTCCCAAATTTTTCCCTGCAAGTTGGAGGACCACTTGCAAGGTTGGATGCAGTTGACATCATACCCCATGGATACCCATAATGTTATTAGGTTTTTATTTCAACCAGCACTGCAAAGAACACCAAGAAACAGGATGAGAATGGCATTCTTATGATTGCCTGTTACCTATTATTAATTAATATGGAAAATATTTCGAAGATGTTTTTTAAAAGCTACAGTATTATTCCCTCTGCTGTGTGGATGTTTCAGAGGCTCCTCATTCTGCTCCTGCTTCAGTAAATTGGCAATATTTCAGTCTGAGGAGGAAGCAGGACTGTCTGTGGGGGTGCAGAGGATGAAGAAACAATAGGCATTCATGTGACATCAATCTTTGCACCTACTGACCCTTCACATTAGAGGGCGCTCTCACTCAGCGGACCACAATGCCAGCAAAAATGCTGCTCATTGATTTCACTCAACTGACTGAAATAAATTGATTTGATGCTTTCTTGTGCCGTGTACTGGAGTCGAAATGATACACTCTCTAGTGCCAGCCGTGCTCTATACATTTAAGCAAGGCCTTTACTTACCTGGAAAGCTCATTCAGACCAGCTCTTGTTTTTAAATGTGCAGTAGTGAAGGGATTCTGGTCATTCGGAAACCGGAAACCTTAATAGAGCAGTGGCAAGGATTCTAACCTACATTCCTGATTCTCAAACTGGTCCTTGTGTGCCCCCAGACAGTCAACGTTTTTCCTCAAAATTGTCGGCTGTCTGGTAGGGAACCGGTAGGGAGCAAAAATGTGGACTGGAAGGTGGTCTCAGAGGACTGGGTTCAGAAAAACTGTAGATAAAACAACACCCACCGTTCTTGGCCTCACTGTCACCAAATAAACACGTAAAGCAGGGACAGGCCTTTTTGACTGATGCATCCCAGCCGCTCAGTCTGTGAGTGTGAAACCTCACCATGAAAACAGAGACCATCTGCTAGCACCCTCAGCCACATGTCCTTGATTGTGTGTATTGCAGTACCCTGATGCTCTCTGAAGTTGAACGTCTTCCTGCATTGAACAAAGTCCTGGCTACATTGGCATTTGATGTGTTCATCTTCTGATGAGCGAATCTGGAGAGGCTATTCTCTGTGTTTTGGTGAATGAATGTAGCAGACAGAAACAACACTGCCCCCTGCAGGGAAAAGAGTGAACTTACAGGTATGTAAACAGACTGCAAACTTGCAATGTTTAATTGTGTCATACATCGATGTTAATCCTCATTGATGTTATGTCATTAAAGGATTCTTACAATCCACCAACTTTCCTAAAGCTACACGTTGCTGCCAGGTGTCTCAGCAGCCAGCCCGAATACCTGGCGCCTTTGTGATTGGGCACTCAGATCTGTCCTGCCCTCCGCTTAAGGAGTGTGCACGTTCTAACGGCATTATTTGGGTTTCCTCCTGTTCCAATGACATGCATGTAGGTTAACCGGGCTCTCGGATGACTAGAGTGAGCTCCAAGGCATTCCCCTGCCTTGTACCCTATGCTGCCACTGACTAAAGGGCCACCTTCAACACTGACCTGGACCCATGGCTGGATGGATATAGAACGGTAACTATGAAACAGAACTACTGACCTTTTTCATTATGGTCTGATGAGGACAAAAGTGAACCTCTTAAAGCAGTGTTTCCCAACCCAGTCCTCGGGGAACGCCGGACAGTCCATGTTTTTGCTTCCTCTCAGCTCCCAGCACAACTGTACCAGGTATTTGGTGTTCCCGATTGGCTGGGAGTTTGGAGGGAGCAAAAACGTGGACTGTCCGGTGTTCCCCGAGGACTGGGTTGGGAAACACTGCCTTAAAGAATAATTATATTCTGGAGAGTGTGTGTGTATTATTTATATATATATATATATATACACACACACACACACACTATATACAGCCACGCAAACATTTTTGCGACTTTTGGCCTGTGAGTGTAAATGCCCGCCCCATTCCTTCTTATTTTATCGCGATAATGAGACTCTATACTCCATGATGTGGACAAACTCAGAGAAGCACAAAAATTCGATTTTTATAAAAATGCCTTTTATTCCGTCTCAGAGGTTCAATCCTTTCCATCACGGAGCACATTTAAAAAAGAAAATAAAATAAATTTTGCAATAATTAAAAAGAAACGATAAAAGGTTTTAACAGGACAAAATGGCGCAACGCGTAAACATTAGATCTGTGAGGGCGTGCGTTCCGACGATCACCGATGTGTAAGAGACCTGAACTGCAGGTCGTGCTACACAGACCCGACAACCTTAGCGACCCACCAGCAACGCATTAAAGACATGACAGAATGTGCCACCCGCTCCTGCCGTGGTGTAAGGATCTCCAGTGCTGACTGTGGCCACAGACCCGACAGCCTTAGCGACCCACCAGCAACGCATTAAAAACATGATAGAATGTGCCACCCGCTCCTGCCGAGGTGTAAGGATCTCCAGTGCTGACTGTGGCCAATGGCCGGAGCCGCTGTAAATGCAGACCCCACGTCCCCCATACAGCTCTGCGACAGCCTCACCGAGACGGTGGCTGGCGTCCGGACGAGGGCCAGCTGAGCTGCCACGACCCCCTGTTCGCTCCCAGTTTGCTCCCAGTGCTGTCATTTACAGCCTTCTTACATTCACAGTGCATCACCTGCCTTTTATGCCTCTGGAAGTTCCCACGCCCTGGAATTTACCATTCCCACTGCACAGTGGTTTTGTGCAGTGCCTGGAAAATGTGTACTACAGCCTTACATTGCACCTTCAAGCTGAATTAGCATAAAAGACTGCTAACAAAACCATTTTAAATTTGAAGATACCAAGGGAAACTAAAACAAAGTGATCCGATTTCCTTCTGGCCCTCCGCCCTGTACTCTCACGCATTCCAGCTTTCTTCCGATCGGTTTGTGGCCGGATCCATGTGCCTGCACGTTTGACCTCATATCCAGCCTACGCTCCATTGGTGCGTCCGGGATTTTACCACGGCTGTGCAGAAATGTACTGTGCTTTTGATAGTTTTGCATTGGGTTCTCCTTCCCCATCACATTTTTCTGGAATGCTCTGTAACTTGCCTAGCGAGACAGGAATCCTGTCCTTTACATCCTCTACTCCTCATTCCACTCTCCCTCTGGTTTCGTTTCATTAAGCTACATCTAGTTAGGTGAACCCATGTAGAATTTGAGTAACGGTTGTCGATTGGTTGGCTGACACCTTGGCACTCTCCTGTTATTACATTCAGCCTCCATGCTCTGGTCACACCTTTAACCCCCCCCCCACCCCCCACCC
>JAODKM010000044.1:16547246-16557424 GCA_026780845.1 Petrocephalus sullivani | reverse complement strand
GCCACCCCCCCAAAAATCCCACTCATTTATGCCTCATCTTCAGCCTCTTCCTCAAACTCGCCCTCTTCCTCCGCTGTGGCGTCCTGGTACTGCTGGTACTCAGACACCAGGTCGTTCATGTTGCTCTCGGCCTCGGTGAACTCCATCTCATCCATGCCCTCGCCGGTGTACCAGTGCAAGAAGGCCTTGCGGCGGAACATGGCGGTGAACTGCTCGGAGATACGCTTGAAGAGCTCCTGGATGGCCGTGCTGTTGCCGATGAAGGTGACGGCCATTTTGAGCCCTCTGGGAGGAATGTCACAAACAGCCGTTTTAACGTTGTTGGGGATCCACTCCACAAAGTAGCTGCTGTTCTTATTCTGCACGTTCAGCATCTGCTCGTCCACCTCCTTCATGGACATGCGGCCGCGGAAAACGGCGGCCACCGTCAGGTAGCGCCCGTGACGTGGGTCGCAGGCCGCCATCATGTTCTTAGCATCGAACACTTGCTGAGTGAGCTCAGGCACTGTGAGGGCGCGGTACTGCTGGCTCCCCCTGCTGGTGAGGGGGGCAAAGCCAGGCATGAAGAAGTGAAGGCGGGGGAAGGGTACCATGTTGACGGCTAACTTGCGGAGATCGGCGTTCAGCTGGCCGGGAAAGCGCAAGCAGGTGGTGACGCCGCTCATGGTGGCCGAGACCAAGTGGTTGAGGTCGCCGTAGGTGGGCGTGGTCAGCTTGAGCGTGCGGAAGCAGATGTCATAGAGCGCCTCGTTGTCGATGCAGTAGGTCTCGTCAGTGTTCTCCACCAGCTGGTGCACGGACAGCGTGGCATTGTAAGGCTCCACCACGGTGTCGGACACCTTTGGCGAGGGCACCACGCTGAAGGTGTTCATGATGCGGTCGGGGTATTCCTCGCGGATCTTGCTGATCAGCAGCGTGCCCATGCCGGAGCCCGTGCCCCCGCCCAGCGAATGTGTCAGCTGGAAGCCCTGCAGGCAGTCGCAGCTCTCAGACTCCTTCCTCACCACGTCCAGCACCGAGTCCACAAGCTCCGCCCCCTCCGTGTAGTGGCCCTTGGCCCAGTTGTTCCCAGCGCCGCTCTGGCCTGTGGGAGGCAGAATGGTATGTACACCAGAACCCAAGGACCAAGAAGTCCAAAACCCAAGTCCTTGAGTCCTAACCCAACTTACCAAACACAAAGTTATCGGGCCTGAAGATCTGTCCAAAGGGTCCAGATCTCACAGAGTCCATGGTTCCAGGCTCCAAGTCCACCAGGATGGCTCTGGGCACATACTTGCCACCTCCATAAGAGAGGGAGATAGACACAACAGCTCAATACTGCAGGGAAGCTACAGCCACCACCCCACGGGGCCGCAGGCAGACGGCACAGCCGCGGGGAGGCAGGGTGCCCACTTCCCGGGCCCCCCTAACCGCCAAGGCGCTACCTGTGGCCTCATTGTAGTAGACGCTGATCCTGTCCAGCTGCAGGTCGCTGTCACCGTGGTACGTGCCGGTGGGATCGATTCCATGCTCGTCGCTGATCACCTCCCAGAACTTCAAAGGCAGAAAGCAAAATGCCTTACAAGCTGAGCAGCGGCTCCAGGACTGAACATCACCCAGGACACTATGAGTAGACACCCCTGCACCCAACATTATTCATTTATATTCACCGTGGAATGCCATTTGTGCGTGTTTAAAAGACCCATGCCCATTCTTACTGACAACCTGAAGAAAATGTCCAACGGAACTGCCTTTATTCCAACTCTGGTGAATACACACACACACGTCCATTTATTTGCAGAGAAATAAGATGACATCCTCAGTACCAATAAGTGCAGCCTGAACTAGGGTAACAGTTAAGCTATCCATCTTGCCAAATAGTTCATGCGGCCATTGCCAGGGTGTCAGTGGCTAGTACTGGAAATGCCACAGGGCGCGTATGCATTCAGTTGCCGTCGGGAATTACAGAATGAGGCCTGGCTCTATGGTCGCTCAGCCTCATTTCAGCTGCGAGTCGCCGTTCAGCCTGTACCATCAGCGGAGCGGCTTTCTTAGCATAAAAGACAGGCAGGCCCACTGACTTATTATATGAGGATATATTTATTACTTGAAGCAGGCTGAGAGACATTTATCTATTACTGATATCACAGGGTCTGTATGTATTTTGTACCATTAGATGCCCTGGTCTACTAAACTGAAATTACAAAGTAACTCATAATCAAATGCATTAAATTTCCTAATTTTATTGCCTCATGTACTGAGTGCAACACTTCTACCAGTAATTACTGGTTCTATATTTATTGAAGTACATTTCGGAACCAATTTGCATTTAAACTACAAAATAGTTGGAGTATAATTTTGGTATAAAATGCACAAAACACAAAATAGAAATATAACTTTTTTATGAAGGAACTGTAACACTATTCATACATTTAATGGACCAATGAGAGCACACCAGGCAAGTCCAATTAAAAATTTGGTTTAATTAGGGAAATAAGCACAGACAGCGGGCCCCCTCATGGGACTGGAGCCAATGTGCTGCGTTAGATCAGAGGGTTCCTGCGTGGACCCCAGCACTCCACGTACACCACCCAGTCCTGCCACTTCAGGAGCCCTGACGTCTTCATCATGGAGATCCTCAACCCCCTGGTTAAATCCAAATAACCTGGAAAACCAGTGACCAGATACCAGGCAGTCATTCGAATTTTAAAACCTTTTTGCTACTGGACAGCGATACAGGTCTGAAGCTTCGGTCACAGAGCTGCTGGTTAGGCAGATTCCCTAGGAAGAGCCCCGATACGTTACAGAGGTCACACTCTACATTAATTATAAAAAACTAAATGAATAGCCCTCATTAATAAGTGTACAATCAAATTCTAATATCAATGGGATTTAAACGAAAAATTTTTACATTATAGGTATTGTTTAACATCATGCAATTTTTCCAGTTAAACACTGCTACTGTTATAAAGATTATTATAACTTGAATGGCAAAAGCATATAGTACAAAAAAAAAATCAATCTTAAGTCATCTGCAAGTAATATGAGTGGTCAACTGCAAAGCAGCCTCGCTGCCCACCCAGACAGACCCAGGCAGGAGACACAGGGCGCATGACGTCACCGACCGGCGGGACTACAAAGGGGGGAGAGGCGCCGCGGGCTGGGGCTCTGCACAATAGGAGCCGGGAGGGCCGGCGAAGGGGAGCGCACGATGGACACGGCCGGCTACAAGTCCGCCGACAGCGGCAGATAGCCCTCTAATGAGCGGCGGTGCGGGGAGCACCGGCTCGGAGGGCACGCCGTCCACCAGAGGCTGCACCAGCCACACCCATTTCCATAGCCCGTGGAAGTGCCGGCGGAATAGGCGAAGAAAAGCCGGCGCTGGAGGCGCGGGGGGCCGCCCTCCGCCGCGCCACACAAAGAGCCCGCATTTACAGCGCTTATTCCGGGAGCCGCAGACCTTTGTAAAACATCAACATGTTTTCTGGGCGTTATTTTCAACCATGCTTGGAGCGTAAATCCAAATGGTGTAGAGAAATAGATTCAGCTGTTCGTGTAAGGGAGGGGCAGAGAAAATCAGGTCACAACGCCCAGGAAAAAAAAAACCAGACCAAGACAATCAGCCCAATGCATTCAATGAAACGCGTCTCTAACATTTTTTGTTATACAACAGAATACTATTTAATGTTTGGATGCATCATATTCTCAAAATAATAATTATAAACCGTGAACAATATATTCGACAGAAATCAGCGACACTCCAACATTCACACTTTTAAAAACATTTTAAACTACATGCACATAAGCAAGCAATAATTAGCAAATACTATTTATCCAAAATATCTGCCACTTGCAACTTGGCTGAGCCCTAATCGCTCCCACGCCTCTTACCTTAGCCCCAATTTGATTACCGCACTGACCGGCTTGAATGTGCACGATTTCCCTCATTTTGTCTGCCTGTGCAAAAGTTATAGCAAATATATAAAGACAAAGTTCTGTCAGGGATACGAAACCACTGTTCGTCACACTACGAGCGGAGCCTGCGCTGTACCAGACACCCTGTAATACAATTATAACGGGACAAAGGATTTATATATTTGGACAGTGGCCAAAACGAGGCTGCGACTTCTGATTGGGGAGGAACAGCAGATGCCGGGAGAGCGCTAATATTATTGGTCTTTGTGCAATATGCCACAGCAATGGGGTTTCTTAGCGGCGAAGGTAAGGGCCGGAAGTTGTTGTTGCGCTGGACTGCGCTGTGTAGAGAGGGTGTAGACGCGCAGTCATTGTTTGTGATAAATCCGAATCGATCGCACGCTTAAACGCATACATTTAAGCCTAAAACGCAAAACTGAGTAACAATGCGAGGGCTATTGAATAATTAATCCACGCCAGCTGTTAATATTTAAGAAAAATGTAGATTAATGTTTTGAGAGTTCAGTATTGTAGATCTGTTCTTCGATAGGGGAGTTAACCCAGACGCTTGATTATGTCTAAAGAGTACAGTGCGTTGTGAAAATGTCCCTTTAAAATAGATAATGGGCGAATATAGTATTTCAGTATGAATTGCTCTATAATTGAAGCCAAAACAATGGCGTAGGAGAGAGTTTGATATTGAGGGGCAGCCTAATCATATAAAGGCAAAGGTCTATTTATAATCGGATGAATGAAGCCTTATGAAATACTGGGGTTACACGTCCGCCCTGTTCCTACCCCCAGAGGTAAAATTTGATCATGTCAGTTTATACGGACATACCTCCTTGCACCTCAATCCTCATTAATCTTTTTTTTATCCTTGTAAAAATTGTCAACGCATGCATATCGATATATTTTGTATATACTCCATATTCTATTTATTATTTTCCTTACTTTTTTCTTCTGTATTGTCAGTGGAGTGGTTTGTTGAACACTGTACAGTGATAATAAAGGTATTCTATTTTATATGACATGCATTGTGTAACTAAAACAGGGCCTTTCTGATTAATTGCCAACAGTGTATTATGGGAATTACCTTCATGCAGCCAGCTGCTCAGTTGTACTCGATCCTGAGCTAGACCATATTAAAGGTAAAGTTGAAATAAGCTTTTCTGTTGTATTTCACGAGATGATGTTTTGACAATGGTGCTTACTATCAGTGTGCATTCCACGTCTATGGGGGAGGACGATTTACTGTTCTAGTGGTGGTGGGGCAAAAGGAGGGCGAGGACGATTTATTATGCGTTTCAAAGCATGCAGGATGAACAATAGATGAAAACTGTGGCTGTATCTCCGTAATTCACTGCAGAAAATAGCTGTGTGAAAGCATTTGTTTAACTGCCCGGACTCATTTGTGATTTGGGCTGAAAACCTGTAGGGCTGCAACAGAAATTGGAGTTTGCAACCATGGTCTTTCGCTTTGAAACACCGAACAAGCCCTACAGAAGCACATTCTTTCTATTATTTTAAATATTAGCTTGCATTAATATAATTACTAGGATTATATGTGCAGTAACTATAGTTTCGGCTTATTTGGTTAACGTGTCATGATTAATGTTTCACGCGTTCTCTGCCCTGGCGTAAGATGCACGTCTTGCGCATTTAAAGCAATAAAATGAGAGAAAACACCCGGTTCAGCGCCGTAACTGCAAATAAAACATCATCTGTCGTGCAGCGGTTATTCCCTATTAGTCTGTGAGTTTCATACAGTGTTATGGGAGTAGGCTACCTACACAGTGGGTATTATGCATTACCATTTGCGAAATAAATATGAACGCAAGCGTACAAAACTGCACTTCTTAGGTTATTACGTGACATTGATATGACATTCAATTTGAGCTTCTGGGACTGATATAATAATGTAAATATGAAGAACAATTATTCTTCCGTTTCGAGTAAACGTACACTCCATACCCACGATTAAAAATGCAGGGCTTTAACCTGCCCGGTCCATTATGCGGTACCACGACGGCATGGGCGTGGGCGCGCTCCCGACGTCGGTGCCCGCGCACAGAGGGAGCTCCCGTGCTCTGACTAGCCGTGCTGCCCCGTCGAGACGCGCCACCGCAGCGCGAACCGACAGCTACGTCCGCCGATCCCTTCAGACGTCTCCGAAAGGTAGCGCAGATCGACGGGCTCGCTGACGTAGGGGGCGGAATGTTCGCTGCGCACGCGCAGCAGGAGCCGCTGCGGCGCACGTTTCGATAGGGTGCGCGGTTCGACAGACCAGGGACGTGCGGCTTCCCCGGGCGGCGGGTCCTGTTTTCGCAGCGGTACGACGCGATCGGTGAGTGCATCCCGGCCCGCTACGGAGGGAGAAAGGCTTCGCATGCATTCCGAGCGGCATACCTGTACCCAGCACTCCAAAAAATAGTGGAAAAACTCGCCTAAACCCGATAGTGCCGTGCTGCTATTTATATTTTGGCGTCGTCGAGTGGTTCTTAAAATGTCTTATTAGTCATGGTTGTTTTTTATTTATGAATGTCATTTGTTGATATAATTTATAGTAATGTACAATGTACGGTGTTGGGGGTGAATAAGCGGCGGGCTGCCTGCTGCTCCGTTGGCCATTGAATAGCAGGATATTATGGGGGGTTGGGATGCCCCCCCCCGGGCTGGGTGCGGATGGCGTCATGGAGAAGTTTGCCTTTGTGATGTACGACAGCCGCCGTGTTCTGCACATTTAATTTCTTACTAATAACAAAATTCGGTAAAATTGCTCCTCCTCGGAAGGCCTCTTAATTCGATTTAAATGTCCACGCCCTGGGAGGTTCTGGACGAGTCTATTCGGATTACGAGATAAACGGACAAATACATACAATAATTACACCTGGACTACGCAATCCAGTAGCGTACGTCTTAGTGGAAAACCACGGAGTGGAGTAAGTCATAGTAATGTATTAAGGCTCTTTTTCGGAATGATTAAATGATTTTTCTAATACATTAAGGATCAACAGTTAAAAAAAATCACTTTCCCTTGTCCTCACAAAGCATTAACACGCATTGTTAGACTGAAATAACACTATGCTGGTGAAAGGTGCTATGACTCAGTAAAATGTATATTTCCACAAATTTAATTTAACATTTTTTTCACAGACAGATCATTTTACAACACCGCAAATACCCACTTTTGTGGAAAATGTTGAATTTCGATGATTTTTGCCCAAAGGTTTTTGTAAGGTATATGTGAGGTATAAGTGTATTTTTTTTTGCAGTTCTAGGTTCAACTCAAGATGTTCTACACATGTGGCCCCAATGAAGCCATGGTGGTGTCAGGTGAGATGCATGAAGGCTGAATGATGCTGTTCACACTTTTAATTGAAATAAGTCACTTACAAACATATTCCAATATGCTTAATAAAATACATAAAATAAATAACTACAAGTCAATCTTTTATACACAAAAACTCTTGCATACATGTATAGAGTACTATGCAAAAGTCTTAGGCGGCCAAAGTAAATAATGTTTAAATCTATCAATACAGTATATCCTGTAATATATAATAAAAAGCAATTATTCTGTTCTCCAAAAAGTGAAATGTTGTTGGTTGGCTCAAAGAACCAAGCCTTGTCTCCCAGACCTCTCCGTGGGGGCATCCCAGCCATTCCCTGTATTTGCTGTCATGCTTCCACGGACAAAAAAAAGTCAGTTTTAAACCAACATGAGCACAGTTTTCTTCAGCAGTCTTGTGACACATATTGTATGGCTAAATACAATATAAATACATAAATAAGTAAACTAAGTAAAATGTGTCACTGTCAGAAAAAAGTACCAATTTGTACCTTTGCTTGTCACTGGGGCTGTACCCTCAAGGGTAAAACTTTCTACATCCTTGCATAATTACATATATGTTCAGTCTTCTGTTCATGTGGCCTTGCCATAGGTTTCTGTCGCTCGCCTCCGCTTATGATTGCCGGTGGGCGGGTCTTCGTTGTCCCCTGTATTCAGCAGATCCAAAGGTAAACATGCTTTTATTCAGTCCCTCTGCACTTAGCGGGCTGCTGGCCTAAGAGATGCTGTAATCAGACGTTGGGTATTTTGCTGTACAGTGGCGACGGCAGTGTTGTGTGAGATATTGTGATGCTTACTGCCTCTCTTGTCTTTTTCAGGATCTCGCTGAACACCCTAACCCTCAATGTGAAGAGTGACAAAGTGTACACCAGACACGGCGTGCCCATTTCTGTCACTGGCATTGCACAGGTACACTGAACATCGATTTACCATTCAGTGTCTGCGCAGTGACTGTGTATTACATGTGTGACTGTGTGTTACATTGTACAGCCAAGCTTTTTAATCCATACAGTGTGTGCTAGATATAGTATGTACAGCATATGTGAAATGGCCATGTGCAGTGTTTTTGTATACTTTGTCCAGTGCCAGTGTTCAGTGTTTGTACCGTATGCAGGGCTCAGGTTCAGTGTCTGTCTGCTGTGCTGTGTAGTCGGGCTTTGATTGACTACTATGCATTGTTTGAAACATGATCCATCCGTAGATGAAGATTCAGGGCCAGAACAAGGAGATGCTGGCAGCAGCTTGTCAGATGTTCATGGGGAAATCAGAAGGCGAGATTGCCCAGATCGCCCTGGAGACACTGGAGGGCCACCAGAGAGCCATCATCGCTCACCTCACTGTAGAGGTACATCACATGCAGCTGCACTGGACTGCAGAGAAACGCGTCACACTGTACTTCCCACACTGTATGGCCCACACTGTCACTGGAGCCTCTGTCTCTCTCTGTAGGAGATCTACAAGGACAGGAAGAAGTTTTCTGAGCAGGTCTTCAAAGTGGCCTCCTCTGATTTGGTCAACATGGGCATAAGCGTGGTCAGCTACACCCTGAAGGACGTCCATGACGACCAGGTGCCGTGTCTCCCCGTGCCTTGTCTTCGCCCCCCCCCCCGCCGGGCGGTCAGTTAGCATGCTGCCCTTCTGTCTCCCTCCCCAGGATTACTTGCACTCTCTGGGGAAGGCCCGCACCGCTCAGGTGCAGAAAGATGCCCGAATTGGGGAGGCCCAGAATAAGAGGGATGCTGTAATTCGGGTGAGTCATGTCCCCCCGTGTGGGCCCTGTCCGGGTAGCCTGTCTTCTCCACATCCCTCCACACCTTCACCCCTCTACTTCTGCCTCCCGACTACAGGAAGCTCATGCAATGCAGGAGAAAGTTTCTGCTCAGTACCTCAATGAGATCGAGATGGCCAAGGCTCAGAGGGACTACGAGCTGAAGAAAGCCGCTTATGACATCGAAGTCAACACCAAGAAGGCCGAGTCCGAGATGGCCTACCAGCTCCAGGTGTGTCACGAGGGCCGGTGGCACTGCAGAGCGACACAGGCAGCATTGCGTATACACTCAGGGGAACATTGGAGCACTAGCAAACTGTGCTAGCTCTTTATCACAGGCGGCAAAGACAAAACAACGCATCGAGGAGGAGAAGATGCAGGTGCAGGTCGTGGAGAGGGCTCAACAGATAATGCTTCAGGAGCAGGAAATCATTCGGAAGGAGAAGGAACTGGAGGCCAAGGTCCGCAAGCCAGCTGAGGCCGAGCGTTACCGACTCGAGAAACTGGCCGAGGCTGAGCGGTGAGGCCGGCTCCCCTTCTGCCCCTTTCCATAATCTCACCAAGCTGGATTTTCCGTTTCCTGTTGTGCTGATTATTCCCCTCGTGTGTGTCTGCAGCCACCAGCTCATCATGGAGGCCGAGGCTGAGGCAGAGTCTATCAGGGTGAGTCCACGGTGAAAGGGGAGGCAGAGGCCTGTGCAGTGTGACAGTGACTGACTTCTCCCTCCAGGTGAAAGGGGAGGCAGAGGCATATGCAGTGTGACAGTGACTGACTTCTCCCCCCAGGTGAAAGGGGAGGCAGAGGCATATGCAGTGTGACAGTGACTGAGCTCTGTCCCAGGTGAAAGGGGAGGCAGAGGCCTATGCAGTGTGACAGTGACTGACTTCTCCCCCCAGGTGAAAGGGGAGGCAGAGGCCTGTGCAGTGTGACAGTGACTGAGCTCTCTCCCAGGTGAAAGGGGAGGCAGAGGCATATGCAGTGTGACATTGACTGACCTCTCCCCTCAGGTGAAAGGGGAGGCAGAGGCCTATGCAGTGTGACATTGACTGACCTCTCCGCCCAGGTGAAAGGGGAGGCAGAGGCCTATGCAGTGTGACAGTGACTGACTTCTCCCTCCAGGTGAAAGGGGAGGCAGAGGCATATGCAGTGTGACAGTGACTGAC
>JAODKM010000044.1:16529264-16547146 GCA_026780845.1 Petrocephalus sullivani | reverse complement strand
AGAGGCCTATGCAGTGTGACAGTGACTGACCTCTCCTCTCAGGTGAAAGGGGAGGCAGAGGCCTATGCAGTGTGACATTGACTGACTTCTTCCCCCAGGTGAAAGGGGAGGCAGAGGCCTATGCAGTGTGACATTGACTGACTTCTTCCCCCAGGTGAAAGGGGAGGCAGAGGCCGATGCAGTGTGACAGTGACTGACCTCTCCCCTCAGGTGAAAGGGGAGGCAGAGGCCTATGCAGTAGAGGCCAAAGGCAAAGCAGAGGCAGAGCAAATGAGCAAGAAGGCGGAGGCTTTCAAGGAATACAAAGAGGGGGCCATGGTGGACATGCTGCTGGAGAAACTTCCCTTGGTAAGTCTCAGAGGAGGAGTTTGAGACAATGCCAGCTGTATGCCTAAGTCTGTAGCCCTTGAGATATAAAAAGGCTGCCTGGGACCTTTAAAAAACAAGAAATCTGACCCTGGATGTAGTGAAACTTGGGACAAAAATATAGAATATCGCTGTAACCTCTGCTGACTTGGCTCCTGAATGGACTCCCTCCATTTTGTTGCACCCCTAGTTCCTTAAAAGTTCATGATTTCCTTCCTTCCATCCATCCATCTTCCATACCCATTTGTACTATGCAAGGGGTAACCTAGGGCAGGGTCCAGCCCATCGCAGGCCCATGTTTTCCTCCTGAACTGAAACACTTACCGGAATTACATTGTTGCTGCTTTCCACCAGATGGCAGAAGAGATCAGCAAGCCCCTTTCAGCAGCACAGAAGGTCACCATGGTGTCTAGTGGAGGTTCTGAAGTGGGAGCGGCCAAGCTGACCGGCGAGGTGCTGGACATCATGACCCGCCTGCCGGAGGCTGTGGAGAGGCTGACCGGCGTCAGCATCTCGCAGGTGGGGCCTGTGTGACTGTGCTGCACTCACCCTCTGACTGTATCTGTCTCTGTCTGTTGTCCTGTTCGCCTCTGAGTGTCCCTGCGGCTCTTGTCTGGTTCTCCAGTCTTCCAGTGCTGCTTTGTGCATCGCTCCTGTCTCTCTGGGCATCTCTGAGCCATAGTTATGCAAACTGTGAGTGACACCAGCAGTGAGTATGACAGGCAGCTTGTAGGCATGGTAGGAATGGTACTGCAGTACCTCCTCCTTTACCAGGCACCAGTGACACAGTGACTGCATGCAAGGTAACCGCATCGGGTGACATTATGAAACTCTTTGTAAGACATTCAGCTACACAAATCCAATGTAAATGGAAATATTTGTCTAGTGCTGTAATAAATGCATTCATTCATGCACAAAAAAATTGAGAAATCTGTATGTACCGTTCAAATAATTTTTATTACATGAGCCAAATCTCATGCTTTTTTGTGATTAAAAAGCAACCAGTGAAAGTCGAACTATACTGATAATGGTTTTTTGTACTGATTCTTTGTTTCTCCCTCCCCAAGGTTTCGGGTAAAACTACTCGTATGGGCTGAAGAAGATCATCAGTGGACGGGCAGAGGCTGACCTAAGCCCACCTCCCCGCCAGCATCACATGCTCTGACTCCGTAGAGTGGCTGCTGTCAGCTGTCCCCAGGCTGATACTACCACCTGGCCTAATATCCTGTTATTGTCAGATATATCATCATCATAATAATCCACTTACTTTAAAAGAATAAGCAAATGTAGTAACATACAAATCCCAAACCCAGCCAGGCTCCCTGGCTCTGCTCCTTGGAGACTGAACTTTGCACTCACTGCCTTTTTCAATCATGGGGGAGATGTGGACTTATGTGCACCAGAAATGCACACGATAACTTGAATACCTCTCTATGTTTTCATGTAAGAAGGGCCTGTTCTTCCCTTTGCCCTGTCAGTAAGCCCCGCCCCGCTTAATCGCGGTATGTTCCTCTCAATCACTGCTTTTTCTGTTGAGTATTTTTACAGGTATTCTTCTTTCATTTACTTGCATACATTGACTTAGCTGATGTTTGTATGATGGAGGTATGGTACAGCCACGACAGAGTGACATTTATATTTTACATATTTGTGCAATCAGTTTAACTGCAGTAGAAATACTCCTCACTGATGTAAAACTTCTGCTCAGGCACATTTGTGACATTTTAGAAAGCATTAGTACAACTTATTTTGAGAAAAAGGATGTTGCCACAGTAACACACTACATCCAGGTTTGTGGCTGATCACGTGACGCTGATGATGAAGGCAGCAGCCTTGTACTGAATTATCCCAGGTCATGTATTGTTTTTTTGCGGATTTACTCAGTTGCTAGGTAACACACATGCAAACATGAGCTGAGTGCTGGTCTTTGAATATTTTTCACAGAAAGTTCCACACATTTGCACATTTTACACTACCTTTTTGATTTGGTATTTTTCTACCTTACTACACCTGGTTTTATATCCCTTAAACCAAAGGAGCAGTCGCCCGGCTTTTTCCGAGGTCTTTATAACGATGCTACTTTCGACTTATGGCTTGTGATGATGCTCTCCTGCTGACGCTGACCCCACTCTTGTGTGTAGAATGCATTTAGGGTGATTGTGATTAGAAAGACGGGAAGCTGATTGCCCTCTGTTGGCGCACTAATGTATTTGGCAGCAGTCAGATGTCGGTGCTGTATGCTTAGTCCCACTCACCACACGTAGCTATTTTCTGCACTGACGGCCGGCTGCCCCTCACTGTGTCTTGCTGCAGGTTGATAGTGATGGTATGTTTTCATTATATATATATATATTGTTGTGTGTAGCATAGATTTCATATTCCAGTATGTAACAGGACTGCATGCATTATACGCCAAAGCTGAAGCTATGTCTGAACTGCACTGCTCTGCTGGAAAAGCTATACTCTATAGGTCCCACGCAGACTGAGAGACAAAGTGTGTGGTCATATGTCTGCGTCCCTCCCAGCCAGTCGTCTACAGCGTGGGCTGTAGGGTTCCTGGGCCAGTGCTTATCCAGTTTATAGAGGAAATGGTTTTTTGGTTTGGTTCTGTGTTGTTGTATTTAACTTTTTGGAATGTAATATGCCTTACTGCAGGCTGCTGAATGGAGCCATACTAAAGAGGAATAACTGATACTCTCAAATATGTGTTCATGAAATATTACTGTTCAAATACACAGCCCTTGTCTAAACTTGTGTGGTTGACAATTTCTGTTCATCTACCAATCTTCCATAACCAGTTAATCAGTAAAGAACTACAGTGAATATATTAGAAATGTCTTTATCATCGTTATATATGTGCAATGACACAGTGCTTCCCATCAAAGATACAATGGATAAAATAACAGGAAAATGCATCAAAATCTGATGTATACACTATAAATGTACAGCATGAACCTGAATGGTGAATCGAAGTGCAGTAGAGCAATTGCATCTTCTTTCGTCAGCATTAGTGTGTATTTATTTTTTTTAAACAGTCATGTGGATATGAATTAGCAGAACTATAAACGGTTGTTGTTCGGGGGGCTGGTTGGCAGATGGGTGTGTGTGGAATGCTCCTGGGGGTGTGGTTGGGTATTTTGAATTTGCTGTTCCTTGCTTGGCTAAGAGGGCTAATGGCTTTGGGCTAGAGTAAACGGTCCTGTGGGGCACTCCAGGGGGCAGGACAGTGCACCGGTGGTGACTGGTGTGTTGGGTCACAGGTGATGGGGGTTGCTCTCTGAGCACCCGGAGTGCTGTAGGTGTCCTCCAGGGTCAGCAGTTGGGTCCCAGTTAGCATGGGCCACTCTAGACAGAATTCCAGTCTGTTGCAGGGCCAAAACTCAGACATTAAGGGCCAGTCAGCTCAGCCTAACCGCATATTTTTCCACTATGGGATTTGAAAAAGCTCATCATTTTATAAGAAATATCACTGGGCCCTTCTTTTGAAATTTAGTCTACATAAAATCTAATTTATCATTATGATTTATCATTGTTTTGTGCTACATTTTGGTTTCAATTTATTTTTATTAAGTAAAAATATGCAATGTATTTCTTTACGTTCTAACTCGATTATGACACTTGGATATATAGGTAATTACTGACTCAAAGCAGTACCTTAGTATTACACACAGGTCTTTGGTATTATTTTAAAAGATACATTTAAATATAAAAAATAATACGAAATGTTTAGTTAAGATTATATTATTTCAATTTACGATACATTTATGAAGACAATAATCCCATGTTGCCGTTACAAGTCGCTTCGTTTGGCTGTCTTAATATAAACATACAAAACATATTTAAAAGTTCCTCTAGTTCAAGATTGTTGACAAAATGTTGAAATATATATTTTTATTATTATAGAAACACGCAATACTACCTTCTGAGATAACGTTTCATCTGCGGTCATAACCAACTATGTCATTGTCTGTTTGTAAAACATTTCAGAAATTATGGTTTACAATATTAAAATTTAAAAAACGTAAATATCACCAACATGCTAAACTGAGATTAAAAATCGACCTTGGATCCCCGCGTTAAAACTGGCTGCGTCGATAAATTTGGCAACGCGGGTGTCTAACGAAGGCAGGCGACAGCAGCCCCTTCCAGACTGCGCTCCTTCGCAGGCAGAACGCAGCCGGACGCCGAGGCGGCGCACCCAGCAACCACCACGCCTTCATTTAAAGCACCCCCGTGTGTTTTTTTTCCAGATTTTGGGCAAATTAAGAATAAATGCATAAAACATCATCCATACAAGCGAAGGCGCATGAGAGAGTTTGATATGCGGTGCAACTAAATAATTTAAATACAAAGGTCTATTTATTGTAGATTAATGAAGCCGCATTAAGCACTGGGCTGTGTCCGTCTCCTCCCGGTCCCAACACCCCATCTACTACTGTTTTCTTAATTTTCTTTGCACGCATAACGAATGCATTATACCTGAAAGAATGAGATAAAATGCTACTTCCTGCTGCTCTTTTTAAATATTATCTAACACGTTTTAATAACCCACACTCCGACCGCGAGCACCCAATAAAAATGACAGAGAATAGCACTTGCTGGGCGGCTTTGTCTGCGGCGTCGGCACATATGACCTCACTCACCGGAAGTAGCGCGCCCGCTTTGCATGTTGACCTTATTCACCGGAAGTGTAGCGTAGTCGAGTCGGGTAGCCCCACCAGAGAAGAAAAAAAAGAAAATATTTGGAAGGAAAAAAAATCCGTTAAATTAGTGGTTTTGGCCGGATTTGGACGGAGTTTCCGAACTGTCCTGCCCCGAGGGAGTGCCGGGGAGGAAAGAACATCGGCAGCACCGGTAATGATCTCCTGATTACCATTTAAATGAGTGATATTTGTGTGTTTATTTGAGGGATTCGTGAGTGCGGCTTGTCTCCTCTAGCTCGGCTGCCGGAAGTCAGCGGGAGGCTGCGCCTGGCGTCGGGCTTTCGGCTTCGACCGTTTTTTTCTCTCCTTTTTTTTTTTTTTATACCCGAGTTTTTTTTTTCCCTTTTATTTTCACAGACAGACCAGTAGCAGAGAGAAGCACAGCGAGACGCGGATGCGCGGGAGCGTGTATTTTCGTGCATACGGCATTTTAATGTTTTGAATAATTCCGCCAAATAATGGAGTCTGGCCGGGCTTGGCAGGAGCCGAGCGAGCGGGTTCGCCCCAATA
Organism: Petrocephalus sullivani; assembly: GCA_026780845.1. Lineage (NCBI taxonomy): Eukaryota > Metazoa > Chordata > Actinopteri > Osteoglossiformes > Mormyridae > Petrocephalus > Petrocephalus sullivani. The sequence goes on along the minus strand of JAODKM010000044.1, from coordinate 16,541,567 downwards.
ATACATAAATAATAAATGCTCGCTACGCCTTTCCACGTTCCGGCGATATGCCGCTTTGGGTGGGACGCGGGGACGAAATGCGACGGATGGAGAGCAATAGCGCTGCCGTCGGCTAGCGGGAGTCCTGCCGGGAAGCGGAGCGTTCGGCGAGCTGGCTGTATGCGAATCGATAGGCTTTGGGCGGTACGGAGTCAGAAGGCGAGCAATGCAGCAAAGGCAGGGGCCCGTTAGGCGGCCGCGGCCGCCAGACACACGCGTCCCCAGCGCGACGGCAAATGCGGGCTGCGAGCTGCCGGCCAGCACCAGCCTGTATGGCTGTACCAGGGTTTGCTGCTCTTTGTCAGTTTGTTGATATATTCATGATTTTAATTTGCAGGTATGACTTATGCATTATTATTATTATTATTACGAAATTATTTTGAGGCCAAAAAAATGTCAGTATCAAGAGAAGCCATTAGGGGAATAATGTGTAATAAGCCATGACACTCGTGCTTATTAAGTTTTTAGTCTGTGAAAACTGCTTAATGCATTTTATTAAAAAATAAATAAATAAATAAAAAAGCAGGAAGTGTGGAAAGTGGGTGTGTCTTGCCAGAATTGAGCGTGAGTTTGTGTATTTTATTGGTTTTACTTGGGACCACGTTGTAATGAGAAATATGCAGTACTAATTATTGAGCTCCAAAGCAAACCATAATAGTCAGAATAAAGGGAACCGATTATAAACTGATTAATGACATTTTCTCCTCAAGGCTGGTCCATAAACCATATCCATTTAAAGCCGATTTGAAGAGTCCACCCCAGGGATGCTTTGGGGAAAATCACCTCAGCTGTGACTGTGTACAGTAATGCAAAGCCATCAGCCCCATGGTCAAGAAAAATGCATTTTTGAAAAGTTTGTTACTTGAGTTCTTGCATTCTGATTTCCTCTACTAAATGTTGTTGAACTTGTACTATTAGTGAAGTGATTAATCGTCGTTGCATAGGCACCACATCACACAACAATGAAATGTGTCCTCTACTTTTAACCCATGTGACATCGTGAGACAGCAGGGGACAGCTATGTGAGCCCCCAGGGAGCAGTGCTTGGGAACGCTACCTTGCTCAGGGTACCTCAGCAGTACTTGCGGGTCGGAGACTCGAACCGGTGATCATTCACTTATGCGGTTGTGTCCCTAACCACTACACCACCTACCTGCTGCTATTACAATTAAAAGCAGCTTTAGTTTTTTTCTGCAGTTAATTTAGCATCATTTTCCATGGGTACTTGTGTCTGGGCATCAAAAGGTCCTTGTATCACATAGTTACCTCCAATTATTTATTTGCTGACAAAAAGATGGTTCTCAAAGTATAATCTACAGATCATTTGAGGTAGGATGTTGATTGCATTTGTGGAATGTCTCTTTCTATGAGAAATAAAATGTCACTGCACAATGCATGGAAGTTTAACATGACTGTGTGAATATTACATATCACGTCAGGAACTAACAACAGCAGGAACTAAATATACTGACAGCACAATCTGTAAAGGTGTTGATCCTCTCTCTAGTATTTTATTTCAAATTGTAATACTATTGGTGAAAAACACGTGATTTCCCAGAGTTGTAATGTTCACTCATACCCATAACAGCTGCAATAAACAGTCCAAGACTGTAGTGTGTCGTTCTGATCAGTGGCACTTTTGAAATGTGGAAATATCATGTTAACATTGTGGGAAATTTTACATTTGCTTTATTGATGGCAAATGTTAAATGTAGGAAAATTACCTTCTTGAACATATAAAATATGAAGCTCCATTGAGGTAGAATTCCTTGTTCTTTATAGGGCATATTTTCTATGGTGTAAATCAAATCTAATAGACCAAATGACCAAATTAACTGAGCGCCTACAACTCTGAAAGTGTGATGACAATGCCGTCACTGCAACCTACCGTTACACTGGACAGAAATTGCAGAAGTTTTAATAAACTACACTCAAGGTTTTGATTAGCATTCTGAAAGAAACCTGTTTTTCATGGGTTCTGCCGACAAAAAAGTGCTGACAGATCTCTCGCTTTTTTGTGTTTGGAATCCAAAATATTTTCATACAGCGGAAGGCTGACGTCTCCTAGTGACCACTTCTTGCTCACTTTCTTCCTCCTCCTCACTCAATTCCTCACAAATGCGCTATACAGTCTTTGACAGCAGAGATGTTAAAAATGATTGCTTGGATAGCACATGCGGAGCTCATGCACAAGCAGTGGCAGTAAACTTTCGACTGATATTTAACATATGCTAGATAATGTCCCTGAAAAGGAACAATCATTTAAAGTGCAAAGCTTGATGGTCTCAACTAGGCTTAGCCTGTAATACAGTAATAAGCTATATCACAGTATTTAAAATCTTTGGGTGGGGGCTGATTTTTATTGCCAAGATTTCAGAATACTGGAATAGCGTTGCTTTTGGAAATGCCGTCAAAATGCTGTACACCTCAGTATATGTATGGACGGTATGAAAAATTAGATACCGCCCAAGTCTAATCTCAACTCAGTTGACTCTCCCAGTCTTTGCTATGTGACAATTGCATGTGCATAACATGCAATAGATGTTAACATCATACTGGCCTAGGTTCCAGTAAAACCACGATTGTTTATGCATTTTGTTTATATGTCCTTTTCTCAAATGTATTGTTTTAAGCAATTGTTCAATAAAACCTGAAATTGATTGATGAATTTTTTATTAGAATATGACAGAGTCTTTAAATAGTTTGAATATTTTTTTAAGGGTTCTCACTTTAGATTAAATTTTTTTTTGTGATGGGCATTATGTATTATATGCATTATTTATATTTATGTATGTACATATATAACGATGTTAGTGATGTTTACATTTGCAGTTAGTGAAATGCATGCACTCTACAGTAATGCAGGATATACATTTTGCTTGTTGCCTTGTATTAATGCTGAAGCTTGGTGCAGTGTGCAGTGCCCACATTGCTTGTGCTCTGTTGACTAAATGCTGGTCGTTTACTGATTCATAGGCTGTCCTTGAATGTCCTGTTTGCCAATCTGAGATGTAAGCCTCTCCTGGCTTGTGATCACGCTTACTGACATGTTTGCTCCACTTGAATGACTGACACACACTTAAACTTTGATTCTGCTTGGCCCACTCACTTGTAGGTGCCACTTGAGAAGTTCTTACACACATGTAGACCCCTTATGAATAATGCTCTTCACTGAAACATGGGCTGCTCCTATGCATTTTATTCACAGATGCCAAGGCCTCTCCTGAATGATGCTTCGTGTACTGATATAGGATTCCCTGAATGAATGTTGTTTACTGACATATTGACCAAACCTGGCTTGTGCTTGGCTGGCTTACACACACACACCCAACCTGGCTTCTGCTCAGCTGATTTACATGTGGACTTTAAACTGGCGCTTGTTCTGCTGACTGACACACAAACACAAGCTGGTCTGTGTTCTGCTGACTTTCACATAGGCCCCACATGTATAATGCTCAGCATACAGACAAGTAGGCCCTTGCTGGCTTGTGCTCTGCTTACTGACACACAGACCCCTCATGGCTGGTGCCTTTCCCACTGTCATCTAGGCCCCACCTGGCTGGATGAGACCTCTTATTTTTCTCAACACCTGTCTGTTGAGAGAAGGGTTAATTATGCTGCCAGGAGAATGAGCATCTCAGTGTTAATGAAAATGTGCTTGTCAATTGTAGGAATGATGGAAGATTCCCATTTTAACTCCCCATACTTTTGGTCTCCCGTTCCTACAGTGCAAGGACAGGTGAGGATATTGTTATTATTGGAATATGAATGTAAATAATACCAAATCTTCCAGAAAAAGATTGTATACAAAAATGTATGTCTTCATCGGGGGGGCCTTTGAGCATATTGGTGGAATCAAGCTGCATAATTTCTTACTTCCTCAAAACATGGTCTCTTCCATCTGACTTACACCACCAAAAACAACAGAGGAAACATGGATCTTATCCTAGGAGCTCCCACACCTCACCACCAGTGTCATTTGGTACCACATATATGTTCAGTGGCGTTACAGTTAAACAGGAATGACCTCAGAGCAGAAGTTTTTGAACAAGGAGCTGTCGGTTTTGGATTACGAGTCTTACAGGTGATGCCCTGCTCCTTCGCCCTAGATCGAAAACGCTATGTTCCTGAACAAGATGAAAGAGCAGCTGGGCCCGGAGAAGAGCCCCGCCTCCTTCACACACTCCTCCACCTACCCGACAGCAGTGCTGACTGTGCCAGGTTCCATCACGATGGAGGCGGGGCCGCGGGCCCCCAAGCAGGAAGGGGGCGTGGCCACCTCATTAGCAGGTTCCCTACACCCTCCACACACATCCCAGAACATCACTGTGGTTCCTGTACCCTCCACCAGCATAATGACAGCAGGTTTGTAATGTCCATATGTCTGTGTTTTGTGAATGTGTATCTACAAGCTGATTATTGTTTGAGGATGTTAAAATATTATGTTTAAACATTCAGGTGTGTGTGTGTGTGTGAGAGAGAGAGAGAGATGTAAACAGAATTTTGTCTCTTGTGCAGCTAATTTGCCAATACTGTTTTAAAGTTGCTACAAGCAGTTTCAGTAGCATTTTTTTCCATCCTTACTCTGAGCATGTATGAAGTGTTTGGAGTTGCTGTGTGCATGAACATTTATTCTAGTTATCATTTTCATTTTTATTCCACTTCCATTTGCAGAGTTCTGTGGCATTCATACTTCATGATTGCGTATATTAAAAACATTACTTGAGTCTTTTATGAGTAATACTTGAGTGTAATATCTGGATACAGGCAGAATAGTGTGCTTAAATATGTTATTTGAAATATAGTTTCATAGCCTGTCACTAATAGTTTGATCTCTAATTTGATCAATGCTTTTACATTAATTTCCACTAATTTTTGAACAAAATACGCATTGAAAGATTTTTTTTCTTGTACTAGAGTTTTTGCAGAAATGTGCGGAATTTTTGCAAGGTCAGTTTGTCTATTTTAACTTTAGCCGTTAATAAATGTATGGCTACAATTCCTAAAATATCCTTTGGTACAAATAATTGAATTAAGTTATTGAGTAAAATTTATTTTAAAAAGAAAATTCCACATTCTCTATTTCTAATTTGATCACCTACATAGAAGTTTAAATATGTTCCCAATCCGATCATCTTGGCTTTTTACCGTGAACCATATTGTCTACATTTACAGAAAACCTAAGCTGGATAATTTGAATTAAGGTAGTCTGGGCTAAATTTAAGTGAACGATGATAAAGTCCATTTAAACCTTAAATCTTCCAAGTTATTTGGCTTGCCAAGAAATCCAGCTTTGTGTATCATGATTCAGGTCCTTGGTGTGATACAGGCCCTTATGATTCCACTGACTGAAAAAGTCTGTTTTCTTCGCTTGTCATTTTAAGTGTTTCCTACGGTCATCTATTTCCGATATTTACGTCAACAATATTACCTAAATATCCCAAATGTGAAATGTCAGTTTGTATTTCCATCAGTGAAAACTGCCACTATAATTCTGCATTTGTTTCAGCCAAAAAATAACATGCGTTTCTGTAGTCCGATTCGCATTAGCCTTTGTTACAGTATAATCATGGCGTCAGTCAGGGACATTTATACCCCACCGTGACTGGGGTATCTGGCAAAACCCATAGACAAGCACTCAGACACAAGTGCAGGTGCTATGCAGAACTTTTACTAAGGACAGAGAACACAAAGAATCCAAAATCACCAAATCATCCAAAAATGCGATGTGAAAAATATTAATGGGATCGGGTTACAAATCGAGCACTTTTGTAAAATTTGCCGTGAATGTTGCGCTTGACCATACACATATGTGCGAAGTGCAGGTAGGGCAGATGGTATGGATGTGCAAAGAGATGGCATCATTAAACGAGAACCCCGACCTTACACAGTAGGAGACGACGTGGAAACAGTGATCTAAAAAAGACATTTCTGTTTCATCCACTTATTTTCATACAGATAATTTATTTATCTGAATTTATCACGTGCAACTCAAATAATCGCGGCCAGACGATTCTGTTATAACTGTGACAGGCCTAGTAACCGAAGGAGATGTAAGGAGATGAACGGGAGAGAGACTGATGCTACAGTATATAAAAAAAAAAGGTAAAAGATGCTGGTGGGATTTTTTATTTTTTTTTGCCTTTTCTGGAGATGGACACCTGCACCGAAAGGACCATGTGCTCCACAGGCATCAGAGAAGCCTGTGCAGCTCGTCAGCTTCAGTGCCCACTGCCGTTAGGGCAAAAGGGAAAGACGTGCAATTCTTAATGCAGGTGTATGCCAATTTTTTCCAAAAATTCAGTTGTCACTCAAATAGCTATGCTGATAATGAAGTATTTTATTAAATGAACAATAGAAGAATTTTCCGTGTGTCTCACACTTAAACACTGTTTTCCTGATAGAGCGAAACTCAGGACCATCATGGATGGTTTAGTCACATGAATGGTACAGACCTGTCAAAGATGATAATGCATATTTGGCGACGGGTGCCGTGGTGGTGTCAGGTAACCATGCTAACATGGCAACTCTGGAGACCAGGGTTTGGGTCTCCGCTCTGATGTGTGTAGCTTGCATGTTCTCTGACTTCCTCCCACAGTCTAAAAACATGCTAAAGTAAACTGGAGTTCCAGATTGTCCATAGGTGTGAATGTGCTCGTTATTTCACGCCTTGCGCTTGTAGCTTCTGGGGTAGACTTTGGACCAGGACAGATCAAGAGGGTATGGAAATGGAGAGATTCCATCACACCCTAGCAATGCACAGTTGCTAATCTGAAGTATGAATTTATACGATGAGATTATATGGATCAAAGGGATATCCTGACAGGTAGTTTGGGCCAATGAATGCAAAAGACTTAGTGTAGGGCAGGCTCTCGCAACACTACATGGGTGGGACTATTATGGAAGCACACATTAGTTTCGCCTGGACTGTCATCGGTAATTCATTTATGCCAGAGGGTTTTATGCTGATTTTTTTAAACAAAGCTCGAAAAGGCAGAAAGTATAGTGTCTTACTGTGGTATGAGCAAATAGTTTAAGTAACCATAGCTGGATGCCTACTATGCTTATTACGGAGGTTTTAAATGTAATATCAAGGTAAAACTGTGTGGGCATGTATGGCTTTCAGTTTGTGTGGACGTGTATCTGCTGCTTTCCATTAGCTGGGTGTGCATTTGTGTGGCCTGTTTTTGTCTTTCCTCTGTTCCATTTTCCTCATTAATCTTTTCTTCTCCTTTTGCGTTTCTCAGCTGGGCTTGTGATAACCACTCCCCAAGGCGCTTTGGTCTCTCCACCCTCTTCATCTCAGTCTTTTGTTTCCGGATCCCCGGCAACCACCATGATAGTATCTACACTGCACCCCCCAAACGCAGGTAATGCACTGCTACTCCATGTGACAATTTGTAACTGCATCCCAGGCTGTAATGGGCTACCATAATAGTATCTACACTGCACACCCCAAACACAGGCAATGCACTGGTGCTCCATGGAACAATTTGTACCTGCATCTCAGGCCATATTGAGCCATTATTTAATTCAAGAGATTCAAGAGGTTTATTATACACAGTTGTACACGTACAACATGTAGTGAAATGTAACGCTGGTCACTCCAAGCAGCTGTGCAAAAAATAAAACATGCAAAAATGGTGATATCCAAAATATGATGGTATCTACACTGCACATTGCACGTAATGCGTTGTTGCTACATGCGACAATATCTACCTGCATCCCAGTCGGTAATTCTTATTTCCAGCTTTCCATGGCACGCATTAACAATACTTTGTCATGTACCCATACAATCAACACTTGCAGCTCTCATGTTTGTGCACACTTTGCAAACCGTTATCACAACATATATTGCTTTGAGTTTTCTGCAAAGACAGCTCTATAGTACAGTGAGTTAATCAAGGGATATCTAGATTAAATCCCATAGGGAGAAGTTTTGTTGGACTTTTAGGAGAGACACCAAGTAAATTTCCTCTGTGAAGTATCATTCAGTGATAAAAAGGCACAAATTGTAAACTGAGGTTTTCAAGTTGAAACAGTATGAGGGAAAAGTATTTAGATTTCCTCTGTTTTTGCACATTTGTCAAACTGTGGTGTTTTCTTTAAGAAAATAGTTATATTGGGCAAAAGGAACACACCATGTTTTAAAAAAATTGTTTTATTTGAGAGTTATCCAACGCCCATATCACCCATGTGAAAAGTAACCCCTTTAGTTACTTAGTGATCCAGTTAATCAAATTACTTGGTAAATGGATGCAGGAGACCCTCTTGAATAGAAACCTGATACTGAACTTCAGAATTATCCATCGTGATGATTATACGAGCACAGGATGCTGTGAATGACACAAGAGATGAGAGGGGGAAAGTTATTCAAATGTGTCAAAATAAAAATGGTTACAGAGCCATTTCTATGGCTCTGGAATGCCAGCAAAACACTGTGAGCAGCTGTCACCAGACGGAGAATCTGCCGAAATTCCCCAATGCATGCAGTGACAACTCACCCAGGGAGTCTCAGAAGTTCTCAGAAGAATGTCCAAAGGATAGCAGGCCGCCCTAGCCTCAGCTAAGGTCACTGTTCCTGGTTCTGCAGTAAGAGAGAGCCTGGGCAAAAAGTATATGTATGGCAGATTGTCAGTCTGCTAACCAAAGCTCGAAAAAGCCACTTGGTGAATGGCAAGCTTTTGTGGAAAATGTCCTATATACAGTTGAGTCAAAAGTGGACAGTGGGTTCCATTCTGTCGAGTATAAAGGGAATGCAGCATTAAATGGTGAAATGTTAGTGAGGGCTACAGTGCGATGCCCTTTGGGAGTCCTCTGCTGCCTCGTGCCCACTTTGTCATTGAACAAATCGTCAGTTCTTTTCTCTACCAGAAAATTCTTGGAGAATCCCGACTTGAGCCCAGTGCAGACACTGGAAGTGTCTGGTAGAAGCAGGTCATGCTCAGAAACCTGCCCTTATGCCTGAATTAAAGCAGCTCTCCAAGACTGGCTCCGTTTTCATACAGCGATGTGCAAGATTGTACTGAGCCCTTAAGAGGTCAGGGTGGGAAAATGTTTTTAAATGGTTTTGCGTTCCCCCGCCAATAGTTTACGAGGTTTCTTATTCGCAAAATCTGTTCCACCTTAAACAGGCATAATGCATGATCTGCCATATTCAGAGTAATTTATATTTGCAAGGGAATGCAAAATTATTGCGAGGGAAAGCAAAACTATTAAAAAATATATATATTTTCCCACAATGACCTCTTAGGGGCTTCGTCAGATTGATAGTTTTAAGGGGGCACTTATTTCTTTGCCTGCCAAAAAAAAAATTTCCAATATTTTTGTTCCTGAATATCGGCGACCATTCTGTGTGACAGATGTGCAGTGATGGAGGAAATGTGCAGTGTATAGTTATGTGCTTAAGCTGGTAGCGGTGCCAAGGTGCCACCCTGCTGAGCAGGACGCTAAGACCAGCACTCATGCTGAGTGCCAGCCCCAGTGCAGCGCGGAAGCAGCGTCAGGCTTATGTGTTTGAGTCTCTCCTCTTCTTTCATTTCTGCCAGAGGCAGGCCGCCCCTCCTCTCTCTACCGGTACAGCCACAGTAAGTACCGTGCGCCCCCATCGCCACACACGGCCCATACCTCGCGGCCGGAGCTCGTCTCTCGCATATGCATGGGCTGGAAGCATGGAAACCGCACCCTTGGCAGTGTATGTCCGGTCCCTGCTTACAGTTTCAGGTTTCTGTTCTGAACTGCTGATCAACCCCACACTCTATCTGTCTGTTCACAGTCAGGCCACAGCAACATTAATAGATAAACTTTTGTGTTATTCTCTAAACTGGTTGAATTTTGCAGTCTGTCAGTATGGCTTTCTCATCCCTGCTACTTCAAAGGAAATTGAGATGGACTTCAATAACCTCAGTTTGGAATACTCTCCAAGACTTTCTGTTAGATGCAAAACTACCCCAAAGACGAGCGAGAGATTGCTTTGTGAATGTGAACTGAGCGGTGGTGATATTGCACGCATCAGCATAACACAAGTCACAGAAGTCAGTTTTGAATGTATTTGAGAAACGTGTGAACCTTCAGATTTCTATAAGATGGCCATTTCAGTGCAGCTGTTTCTCGGGGCGTGTCCTGGGAGCTTACAGCTTTGCTGCGCTGTCCCCTGCCCATTACTGCTAAATCACTTACCAGGACTTCTTTTGGGCTGGTTTCTGGCCAATCCTTGGGCTGTTCCAAAATAGCACCGCTGTAAATCTAGGCCCTTAGTTCCATTGTTGCGCACGCCAGCATATGGATACTTTGTAATGTTGTGTAAATGATCCTGGCAAAGAATGCCCCTGTCCCTCACCAACAACAAGCTGTATGACAGTGTGACTCATCAGCGTCATCCAGATGTTTCCACGGTAGCTTTGCAGTGCATTTTGGACGCCCTCCCCTGCAGGCCTTTAGCAAATTGATCCTCATCATCAAGTGTGCTGTCATTTGGCGGCTTGCTTCCCTTTTTCACCCATGGGTCCAGAAAATAACTGATTCAGATCTAGAGTTAACCTTAACATTACTGGTAATTAGCCATTATGGAACTGCACATGACTGCTAGAACCTCCCCTGCCGCTGGACTGTGGAGATCATCTTTACCAGGTTTCCTTAGGTATCTCTGTCCTTTCGCAAACCTCTGTGTTCTGTCTGCGACAAGCTGGTTCTGTCTAAAACAAATTCCCTGTCCAGGGTGCAGTATCTAGCACCACAATTGTCCTTCCCCTGGATCATTTTGGTCACTTTGGTTGCACAACCAGTGCAGAGTGTAGGTGAAGCTGACTCAATGCCTGTCCATCATACCCTTGAGTCTCTGTCGCCTGTATATTGTCTACGTTTCTTCATTTCAGCCAGCCGCCGTGTCAGTGGGTCAGGTTGTGTGGATGGCTATGCCAGTAGGTGCTGCCCGCTGAAACATTCAGGACTGGCTACAGAAGTCTCAGTCTAGGTGTTTTCTTGTCAGTTTTGAAGACCAAAGGCAATAGAAATACTAGACTTTTTTATAATGGCATACCGGGTGTCCCGCTGTGCCAAGACCGCTGTAAAGGAGGTGATTAGTAAGAAGAGACTATGGCGACCCTGCAATATATCATACATTTAGACAAGCAATGCAGACTCCGTAGAGTGGCTCAGGGGGCAGTCTTTTGGTGAGGGGTCTTCCGGAGTCACCAAGCTCCCCTTCCGTCTTTTTCTCTCCTCTGTCTCAGACAAGAAGGACGATGTCAGCGTATCTCCCGCCGTGGTGATGACGACCCCTTCGAAGCGGGGAAGGAAGAAGAAGTCTGTGATGCCGAGGGCGGGCGTGCTGAGTACGCACACGCTGCCCGCCGGCAGCGACGCGCTGATCCTAGCACACCTCGCCACGGGCACGCAGGTGAGCAGGCAGCAGAGCACCGCATTGCACTGCACCGCATGGCACTGCGCACTGCAGCTCACCGATCCTCGCGGCTGCCTATCTTCATTCTTATTTCATTCTTGCAGCAGCATGCGGGTGATCCTTACGATCTGTCCAATGATGAAGATGATCATGCCGGCAAAGATGGGAACAAGTCATACAGGTAACCCTCACCCTCTCTACCCTCACCCTCACTGCACTGACCTTTACCACCCTCACCGCCCTGTGTCCCCGCCACTGGCTACAGGTGCCGCATGTGCGCAGTGACCTTCTTCAGTAAGTCAGACATGCAGATCCACGCCAAGTCGCACACGGAGGCCAAACCGCACAAGTGTCCGCACTGCTCCAAGTCCTTCGCCAACTCCAGCTACCTGGCGCAGCACATCCGCATCCACAGCGGGGCCAAGCCCTACACCTGCACCTACTGCCAGAAGACGTTCAGGCAGCTCAGTCACTTACAGCAGCACACCAGGTATCCACGCCCCTCCCTCCCGAGCGCCTGCACAGCGCTACTTCGCTTGTATGCATGCGGTGGGCCCGGCTGCAACAGTGAGCAAAGAGCTTATGGCACGGTGGTTCTTGAGGATCTGCTGCTGCGTTTACCAAGTGTGCGTCTGTGTGTGGGTGTGTACGTCTGTGTGTGGGTGTGTACGTCTGTGTGTGAGTGTGTACGTCTGTGTGTGAGTGCGTACGTCTGTGTGTGAGTGCGTACGTCTGTGTGTGGGTGCGTACGTCTGTCTGTGAGTGTGTACGTCTGTCTGTGTGTGAGTGTGTACGTCTGTGTGTGGGTGTGTACGTCTGTGTGTGAGTGTGTACGTCTGTGTGTGAGTGCGTACGTCTGTGTG
>JAODKM010000044.1:16497062-16514127 GCA_026780845.1 Petrocephalus sullivani | reverse complement strand
TACTTTGGGGCGTAACTTGCAGCGCTTTCGCTGTGATTGGTTATGCAAATAGCCCGATTCTGAAACACAATGCGATCACCATCTTGACAAAACATTACGAACTCAGAAAACAGCAATAAACGAAGTAAAAAATAATAATTGCGATCTGGTCGGAAGAACAGATATGTACAACAAGATCTGGACGGTATAACAAGAAATGTATAAAGTATTTTATTTAATATACTACTGCAACATGGTATTGGAGAGTCTCCAGATATAGGGATATGATTTTGTTGTAATAAATACTGGGGTGTTTATAAGTTAGTTAACATAAAATTTTAAAATTAGTTAACAAATTTCTCACAAACCTGTCTAGGAGTGATTTAAATAGCATGTGTGAGACTATTAATGATTATGATCGTCTCGGAGAACGTATGCAGCGCCCAAGGAAAAGCAGCATGGTAAACTTTAAACTGATTTTAAAAACATACATTGGATATAAATATAATATATGCAAGGAATAATCATTAAAGTGGCAAAGTTAGCTAAGCTTTTTCCCTATGTCAAAGTAAAAATGTTCTAGCAAAACATTAACCCCCTGCGCCTTCTGTAATAATCTCCGTATAAAACCGAAAGTAAGTAAAAGTCTGATCTTAATGTAACTCACTAGGGATGTAAGAACTGCATGTGCATAACATGCGATGTTAGATTTAATATCCAGCATTGTCCAGCTGCATATTACAACCATTTTTCTGATTCAGTACAAAATGCCCGGCCTCACGTACGTTGTGCTGTTATTCAGCGCTGGTGCCAGTTTTTACGGCAGTGGAAAACCAACACAAAAGAAGTACTGAACTGGTAGTGTCATTCATGGGCGGTTACTGATGATGTCATTTGGCGCCGGTACCCGCCAGTGGTAAACCAACACAAAGGAAGTACCGAAAGTACCAAAAGTACCGAAAGTACCAAACTTCGTGCGGTGGAAAAACCCCCTAAAATCACAACATGATGAGAACATGCAAGCAGAAACCAGATAATTAAGTGAGCTTTCTGACACCTGTTCCCAGCCCAGTCCATCAGTGAAATCCCATTAACGTATGGTACGCTTCTCACAGGCAGCTCGGAAGGCCGCCCAGGATACAACCCTGCAGGCAGTGGTGCAAGGGACAGCTGTGGTTGGTCGAATCCAGCCAAAGACCAGGAAGACTTTGAAAGGTCACCTGGCCAAAATCTATGCTATGCATTGGGCCTCAGACTCCAGGTAAGTAACTGGCATACAAAGCTGTCCAGACAGCTGCCCTCTCAACAAGCCTGAAATGCGCTCTTCTGTGGCCCAGTGCGGACACCAGGAATGTCAGTGAAATAGATCTGCTTTCAGTCATATAGTTGTGTACTGCTGGTACAGAGCCTTCCGAACTCTTTTCATCAGACATGGATACAATGCTCATATTGAAGCTATAAAGCTCACACATATCTCTTTAATATATCTACAATGTCAACTCATGTCTAATATTCAAAAAAGGAGATAGGAATAATCCATCAAACTATAGGCTAATTAGTCTAACTTGCATAACTGGTCAAGTTATGAAAGCTATAATCAAAGAGAAAACGATAGGTTACCAGTATTCGAATTCTGAGGGATAGCCAGTATGGATTTAGGGGAGGTAGATCCCGTTTAACAAATCTGCTGGAGTTCTTTGAAGAAGCTACTCGAGAAGATAATGTGATCTACTTAGATTTCCAGAAGGCTTTTGATGTTGTCCCCAACAAGAGGCTCCTACTTAAGCTCAAAGTGATAGGGGTTTTAGGAATTGTAGCAACCTGGATTGAAAACTAGTTAACAGATAGGAGGCAGCGAGTAGTTATTAGAGGCACAATGTCTTGTTGGCCCTTTGTTCATAGTGAGGTACCACAGGGTTCAATTTTAGGGCCACTATTATTCCTAGTTTATATAAACGATATTGACACCAATATACACAGTAAGTTGGTCAAATTCGCAGACGACACCAAGGTGGGTGGTGTAGCGGATACTGTAACAGGAGCACAGAGGTTACAGCTGGATCTTGTTCTAATCAGTGACTGAGCTGATACCTGGCTGATGAAGTTTAATGGGGACAAGTATATGGTAATCCATGTAGGGAACAGGAATATAAGGCACAAGTACTTTATGGGTGCCACGGGAATACAGGAAGCTGATTATGAGAAAGACCTTGGTGTACAGTATATGTTGATGCTTCCATGTCCCACTCTTGCCAGTGTGGGGAAGAAATTAAAAAGGCTAATAGGATATTGGGTTACATCTCCAGTTGTGTGGCGTTTAAGTCAAGGGAGGTCATGTTAAGACTATACCACTCCTTGGTAAGATCGCACGTAGAATACTGTGTGCAGTTCTGGTCACCTTACCTTAAAAAGGACATTGCTGCATTAGCAAGGGTTCAACACAGGGCTACCAAAATGATTCCTGGGCTAAAAAGGAATGTCTTATGAGGAAAGGTTAGCTGAGCTCAATCTGTTCAGGTACAGTATATAAGATTCTAACAGGTCTGGATGCTGTCGAAGTAAATAGTTACTTCAATATTACTTCAAAGAGAACTTATGGCTATAGTTGGAAATTAGCAGGAGAACATTTCAAACTGGAGTTGAGAAAAAACTTCTTTACACAGAGTGTAGTTAGAGTATGGAATAGTCTTCCTGTTAGTGTAGTGCAAGCTAAAACCGTGGGTTCCATTAAAACAGAGATAGATAGTATTTTAACATCTCTGAGATACTAGTGGAATTCCCCCCAAACAAGCTTGATTGGCCGAATGGCCTCCTCTCATTTGTAAATTTCTTATGTTCTTAATATCCCCATACAGCTACAGTCAGTTACAACCTAAATGGTACACATACAGTTAGTGACTGCACTCAGATATAGACAGTAACACCTATATGATATACATTCAATGAGTCTCCACACACAGCTACAGTGTAAATACATATCTATTGTCCACAGGCATCAGCAGTACATGCTTAACAAAACTTACAGCTACACAGGTGTTTTTTACTACTGCTAAATCCTTTCTCACCCCCAGGTTAATGATCAGTGCATCCCAGGACGGCAAGCTCCTTATCTGGGATGGCTACACCACTAACAAGGTAAAGCCAGTAATCCTACCATCAGGCTTCTTTCCCTTTAACTCTATTAGTTACTAGATTCCATAGAAACGTAGGATGATTCTCAATATGTGTACTTCACCGTACTTGTGTCTTCGTGGACCCATGTTACATCATCTTCCATTGCTGAAGACCGTTTCAATACTCAAGTGCAGAAATACAGAGGATGATAAAAATCCCTGGATATCAATCTTGCCCCTCTCCAAATATCAAGGATACATTTGTTGCATCCTCAATGAACGAGACCAATCGCATGATTCATTGTGCCCCAAGTTAATTCTTGGAAGGCAAGTTAGCAAGACTGGTCTTGCCTAGATCACAAGTACAATATTTGCATATTTCTTCCTTTCAGATGTATACCATCCTTCTCAAGTCTTCCTGAGTGATTCACCTCCTCCTTTCAGGTATATGCCATCCCTCTCAAGTCTTCCTGGGCGATTCATTTCCTCCTTTCAGGTGTATGCCATCCCTCTCAAGTCTTCCTGGGTGATTCACTTCCTCCTTTCAGGTGTATACCATCCTTCTCAAGTCTTCCTGGGTGATTCACTTCCTCTCTTCAGGTGTATGCCATCCTTCTCAAGTCTTCCTGGGTGATTCACTTCCTCCTTTCAGGTGTATGCCATCCCTCTCAAGTCTTCCTGGGTGATTCACTTCCTCCCTTCAGGTGTATGCCATTCCACTCAAGTCTTCCTGGGTGATTCACTTCCTCCCTTCAGGTGTATGCCATTCCTCTCAAGCCTTCCTGGGTGATTCACTTCCTTCTTTCAGGTGTATGCCATCCCTCTCAAATCTTCCTGGGAGATTCCCTGCCTCCCATTTGGTTTATGGCATCCCTCTCAAGCCTTCCTGGGTGATTCACTTTCTCCTTTCAGGTGCATGCCATCCCTCTCAAGTCTTCCTGGGTGATGACATGTGCGTTTGCACCCTCGGGGAACCTAGTAGCTAGTGGTGGTCTTGACAATATGTGCACAGTCTACAACCTCAAGGGCAAGGATGGCACCGTTAGGATCTTGAAGGAGCTTGATGCACATACAGGTAAGAAAGTCTTCTGTGTGCAAGTCATCAGTCATGTTTATTTTCATGATGCTATGCAAGTTTATTTTAGTGCCATCCAATCATTTCTGACAGGATAGTCACCTTTCCAGTTCTACCTAGAATAAACCATGCATTTAACCCATTTTGCTTTGTGAATGTGAAAATACCAACAAGCACGACACAAATAGCAATATCAGTACATCCAATGCAAGGCCGCCTACAATAATAAATACTCAAATGCAGAGCTTCCTCTTCAACAGTCTTTAACATCTGATTGACAGAGACTTACACTGTGACAGCTGATATATACACACACAGAATGAGAGCATTAAGTGTGCCATTCCTAACCTGCCTGTATTTCTTTCTCCAAAGGATATCTGTCTTGTTGCCGCTTTCTCAGTGATGCAGAAATCATCACCAGCTCTGGTGACACTACTTGGTAATAATCAATCGTTCATGGTGATGTAGTAAATTGTAGTGTGGCAGGTTCCCCCACTGACCTCTTTTTGCTTATGTCATGAGAACCACAGCAGTTACAGCTTCTGTTTGGTCTCTCAGCGTAAGGGTGGGAATATCACCATTTAGTTAGTTATTCAGTGATAAAAGACAATTTATACTGGTCACAACTTTCTCAAAAATGCACAGTAAATGAGACACTGAGCCCTGTGATATCCCCCCGCAGTGCTCTTTGGGACATAGAGACCGGCAAGCAAAAGACTGTCTTCATGAACCACGTCGGTGACTGCATGTCGCTGGCTCTCTCTCCGGACATGAACTTCTTCATCTCAGGAGCTTGTGACTCCCAAGCCAAGCTGTGGGATATCCGGGAGGGCACCTGTAAGCAGACATTTCAGGGACACACCAGTGACATCAATGCCATCGCAGTGAGTGGATACTGCCATCTAGCAACACACATATGCGTTCACATGCATGCTGTTAGAGGCTGGAGGAACCTCCCATCCCATAAGCCCCTTTGGTTGAGGTGCAGCTTCTGCTCACATGGATGATTTCCACCCACAGTTCATGCCCTCTGGAACTGCCATGATAACCGGCTCTGATGACTCCACCTGCAAGATGTATGACTTGCGCTCTGACCAAGAGCTGATCACCTACCAGGACTCCAGCATCATGTGTGGAGTCACGTCAGTGGCCCTGTCTCTCTCTGGCCGGCTCATCTTGGCCGGGTATGATGACTTCAACTGCAACATCTGGGACTCCCTGAAGGCTGAGAGAGTGGGTGAGTAGGGGCCTGAGCTCCTCACATTACTAATGCTTTCCGGTTTCTTCCGCACTATGCGCTCAGGCTGAGTTTGCAAGCAGTTGTGCGTCATCTCTCTTACTGCCAGGTGTCCTGGCAGGCCATGACAACAGAGTAAGCTGCACTGGGGTGCCGCCGGATGGCATGTGCGTCTGCACAGGATCCTGGGATAGTTTTCTGAAAATCTGGAACTGAGCTGTCGCTCCAGAGCCGAGTGGTGGGAGACAGGGAGAGACGTGTGGATGGAGCGAAAGAAGGAATTACTGCGAGCAGCACGAAGGGGTTCGATCTATGTCAACGGAGAACAACGGTGCATAAGTTAAGTTCAGAATTCCAAATGAGCACCTATGTCTCTCTGCCTCTCCTTCCAGTTTGTAAGAAGTTGAATGGGAGTCCAGTCAGCCCATATAATACACAAACATGCATAAGACGCAAGGTAAATGTACAGAAGCTACTACAAACCACTGTCACGACTGTGGCACATTTAATAGTATTAATTAATAAAAAAGTTTTGAGGTATTATTGTAGCAAGCTTAAAAAGTATATCAATTGTTTTTGCAGGTTTCTAACATGATGGAAGAATATCTAATAAAAGATGTAGTATTGCAAGTTTGGTTTTTTTTGTTCTAAGAGTCTTTTATTGTTGATAATAATAGCTATTAGCTGACTATTCCTAAATTTATCTCATTATGATTTCTAGTTAAACACGGACATAACATGAAGTTAACATTAAGCACTAGCTTGAGATAAGAGTGAAGCGTTTTGGAAATATTACTATATGAAACACTGACAAGAATAAAGCATATTTAACCTGAAATTTGTACTGTATTTTGTCTTTATTAAATGCTACGAAAAGGTTTGGCTTTTTTCACGAACTGAATATTTGTTGAAATTATTTACTTACTAAGTTGTTTTAAATAAATATAGGACTCTGCATTGACCAGTCTAGTCTTTTTTGTCACAACCACTATGTATGGACACAAATAGAAGACAAATGAAAAAAACATCTATGAAAAAGCCAGCTCTACAATACAATACAAAACGATTTATCCAAAAGGTTATGAACTTTCAATCTGTTAAGAAGAGTAAACATTTTCTCAATGACCATTTGAAGTACATCTTTACTATTTGAAATACATCTTGACATTAATAAGAAATAATTGATATATTACCTCTGACAACTTTATTAGGTACACCTGTTTAGCTGCTTGTTGGTGCAAATATTCAATCAGTCAATCATATGTGTCACGCTTTCGGCGGGATGAACGATCCATGGCAGCGAGCTGCGAGGTTGAGCCCTTCAAAGGGGTGTTTATTATCGAGTACAAGGGGGAAAGCGCGATAGCAACCATATAAGGCATGAACAATACTGGACAAGGGGCACAGGACACAGACTCACTAAAATAGGGCAGCACATTAAGGGGCAAACGAGGCAGCTGATCAAAGGAAACAAGCGGAGAATTCACACGAGGCAAACACAATGAGGGTCAGGTGTGACGAATCAAGCCCCGCCAGAGGGCACAACAGGGGAAAAACACGAAGGGCGGTGCTGAGCGTAACAATATGTCAACAGCATACTGTATAAACTCATGCAGATACAGGTCAGGAGCTTCAGTTAATGTTCGTATCACTGTGAACACTGTACAGTCTACACATGTTAGCATTTCTATCTGTATTCTGCTCTCAGAAGACTGGAGTCACACAGAAATCCCACCTGAAAATGATCCTCTTCACCAGGGTAATGCACCATCACTAGTGAATTAATGACACATCACTCTAAACCACTCTGTACAAAATATCAGGCACATTTAACAGTTTCTTCATAATGTATCTTTACAACAGAAACAAAGACTTACCTCTGTGAATGTGCATGGGGTCCCTGTGCAGGGCGCTACCATTCATCCTGAGACCTATGTTGTGTCCATGACTGTGCACCAAGAAACAGTTAGGCCAATATATTAACTGATGGAGACAGCTGGTGGGGTTTATCGGCGTGTGGCACGCCTGTGACTGTGCAGTGATGCAGCATGCCTGGGCCTGAACCGCAGTTCACTGATCAACATGGGTGATCACTGTTCAATAAACATTTCACGTAATCATACAATAAACGGCGACCTTTCTAGTTTGGTGGGTTGTTTTAACATATGATCCAGCAGGAACCTTTAAAGGATTTTAGTGACTGACTAAAATATATTTTGCAAGTGAAGATGGAAATATATACAACACTGCTTAAATGTAAAGTTAAGTACTTCTTTGAAGCTGAAGGCCAGTGGTGGAACTGTGGAAACGGAGTGCGAGGCAGGAAACTTACTACAGCAATGTTGCAGAACTGCATTTCGAACTGCTCGTGAGATACTGGAAAGCAAAGTGTGAGACTGAGTGTGTGTGTGTGTACTGGGAGTAAATGGGAGTTTACTGTTTAAGCACTGAGGGCTTTTCATGGAAGGTAGCAGGTACCCAGCGGAAACGCGACACAAATGCAGGGAGATCCAACAGACTCTTCACAAGTAGAATATGGCTTGGATATTAACATATAACCTTTGGGAAAACAACACCTGCTTAGTTGCTATGGCACTATACATTTTATGATTCTAAGCAAGGCCTTGAGACTGGTCCGCTCATGGGGCCCTGTCTGACCCAGACCATGCTCTCTGATGACTGCAAACTTTCCTCACTTGTGCATTGTTTCGGATAAATCTCTTAAATAAGCCAAATGTGATAAAAAAGAGACTGCCCATATGTGTGCAGACGGAGTGTTGTGACTTTAGCAGACCATAAGATGTGTGTGGGTGTGTATGGTGTATGTACACATGTGTGTATATATATATATATATATATATATATATATATATACACTCACACACACAAACACACACACATATATGGAGTACAAATGTGACTAATTATATGAAATGAATTAAATTATAATCTAATATACTGTAATGTAATATAATATAATGATATGTGCTATGTAACCATGGCGAGGGAGGGGACAGATATATTATGGGATGTCTGTCCTGTTCTCTTTGTGTTAATGAGAAAGTGACAGCGAGGCTCCGATGTTGAACAGGGCAGTATCACGGGGCAGCCGGGGGCTTCAGGCGGGGGTTACAGCTATCATTGGAAAACTAACACAAAGGATTTCTACTTGTGGCGTACCGTGCACCCAATAACGTCAATTTAGTGAGTATAATTTGTCGCCTGCTATTTCCGTTTGTGTCGAAGCTTTTCTTTTATTTTGGGAAAAAAGCATCATTTAAGCGTACCAGAACGACAGGTAAACGAAAAGGAAGCAGGTAGCTAGCCGCTGATGTGCACCATCGCTTCGCTAGCCCCAAATCGCGCTCCGTGCAGGTGAAAATGTGAAATGCGGACTGGCATCACAGCCACTGGGTAGCATGACAGCGCTGGCGCGCTCCGCGCTCCCAGACGCCGGGGAATGCCGCCGCACATGCCGGAGCCCGGCCGCCTGGCCATTCCAGTACGCGCCGCTTTCATGTGGGTGGCTTTGGATAAATGATGCGGAGCTAAGCAGCCGGAGGATGTAGGGTAGGCGGACCGAGCCGCTCTGCGCTAACGTTAGCCGGCTGGCCGGAGGGACGCGGGCGGCACCCGGTCCGTCCTCCGCCGACGCGGGCACTTTCAACCTCTCCCCCCGCTGTGTCCCGAACAGGCGCCCGGCTACAGGCTCCACAGGCTGCGCGGCACCAACCAGCGGCATGTCAGCGAGTGAGGACGACAGGGAGGATACCGCGCCGTTCCCGGACCGCTCGGCGGTACCAGGTAAGGTCCACACGAACCTGCCGAACAATGTAACCCGCTGACATATGGCCTCCCGCTCTGTATTTCACTATTGAGAAAAGCATTTGGGAAATAAAGTTCGCAGCTAAGCTTTAATGACATATTCAGTGTTGCTATGTATGAATATGTATGAATATATTTATATCTTGTGGAACTGGCGGAGGTGGGGGCGGTACGAACGAGCCGCCCATTTTAATCCTCCGTTAGCTTGTCGGCTAACCGCGCCGCTGGGAACGGTTAGCATGTCAGCTAACAGCTGTCGGTGCCCGATCCGGACCGAAAGCCCGGGTCGCACTGCGCATGCGCGAGAATGGGCCCACTTCTCGCGAGGACGGCCTCTCGCTCCGTGACGGGAGCGCTGCGCGATGCAGGCTGCGTCTAACCTATTTCAGATGACGCATGCGCCAGATAATTCACTCAATTAATATTTATTCGTATTATTATTTATATTTAATTACATATTATACGATATTGCGTGAATGATGTGTCAGTGTGCCCTACGATGGGTTGTTCTCTGCCTTGCGCCCGTAGCCTCTGGGATAGGCTCCGGACCCCCCGTGACCCTAAATAGCAGTTAAAGAAGATGGATGGCTGGATGGATTATGCGATATAACACTTAAAAAAATCTGTGTCACAGCGATAAAAAATACACCTTAATACAGGACATGTTCTGAAATATGCTAATGTTACTGCTGATATGACTATATAAGTTGATGTCCATATCAGCTAATTTATTGTAGGCAACTCTACTGATGACAGCTTGCACATGCATTCCTGTGCACCCACCTCAGCGACTCACGTCAAATGAAATTGAGGAAATGCTCAGTGATTTTTCACAAGACACCCTTAGGCCAGGAAAATGTGTAGCATAAATTGAAAATTAACAAAACAGCAAGCTTAAAAAATGTCATTTTTTGTAGGGAAAAAAACCTTCCCATCTGGGAGGCTGGCCGAATACCCACACACACAAAATACTCAATAATGACAAGAGTCCTTTCTGATCAAAATGTAGGGCGCATGGCATTAACTTTAAGTTAGGCACTGAAGGCCTTGTTGCTGTAGAATATTAGTGAGCCATGTCTCTGTGTCAAGATGAACATAAGGGGCTTCTTTGCCTCAGTTTGCTCCCTCCCTGATCTCTCTGGGGGCTTGTGTTGATCCTCAGCACTCAGCTGGAGCTCGGCAGGTTCTGCCACCTCCCCATGGAACAGCTCACGGTTTCTGCACATCTATCACAAAGCTATATGGAGGGTCCCACATGAGGCAGGGCTCCTATACGAGGTCAGAAGTCAGGACCATAGTAGGAATCAGTCAAAGCTCATATCATATTGAAAACTGCAGTCAGAACAACAACACAAACATTTCCGAATTATACCATTACAGAGGGTTGGGTATCAAACTGACAAGAACGCCCCCGACAGCACACCTATTCCGCATGTGAGGAAAGGCAGTAAAGGCACTAATGAAATTCTCCTTTCACCTGCTTTTTGTGAGAGCACATACATGAGCTAGGGGTTTGCTCAGTGCCGAGGGTAGGTTTGAACCAGCAACCTTCCGATCACAGGCGCAGAGGCTTAGCCCCTTGAGCCACATGCTGGCCCTTGCCTCGACTCCTCAGAGAACAATACACGTTTCACATTGTCCACAGCTCAAGGTTCATTCTGCTGGCACGACTGAAACCGACATTTGGCTCGAGTGACCAAAGGTTTGGCTTTAGCAGCCCGACCATGACTATCGACCCTGTGGAGCTCCTGATGCACAGTTTTGGTGGAAACAGGAGAGTCGAGGTGCCAATTTAATTCTGCAGTGAGTTGGCAGCTGTGGGTTTATATTTTTTGGATGCAATCCCAGTTAGTGCCTGGAGATCCCTTTCAGACAGCTTCCTCTTACATCCACAGTTTCTCCTGTTGGATGTGGTCCGTCCTTTGTGGTGGTATGCCGACATTAACCTGGATACCATGGCTCTCTACACCACTTGCTAGACTTGCTGTCATGGTCACATGACATTGTACTCCGATATGTCTCCCGTCATGTTGTGTGGATTGCGAGATTGTTTCTCTGCTCTGACTAATGGAAAGACTGGCCAGCAGGCCGTGCATATATAGGCCTGAAACCTCAAACATCAGTTCGGCCAGTGTTTCATTTTCATTGTCCAACCCCCGTATGTTGGCTTCTTCTTCGTGAATTGCACTATTATGTCTCATTATGTTTGTTTTTCCTGAATTAATTGCATGTTTTATTAGTGCTCACACTTGTACACAGACCACTTCATAAGCTGCATTAAAACAGCACGGTCAGGGTTTTCAGCTTTTGGTGCTTGAGTGGGCCCAAGTACCAGGTAGTGATGGCCTTAGGGAGCAAAAGCTTGGACTCTGGCAGGGAGCTGGGAGGGAGCAAGAATGTGGACCATCTGTGGGTCCCCAAGGACTGGGTTGGGAAGCCCTGCTCTGTAGGGTTTGAGGTGATGCTGTACTACGAAGAATGTGGAATGTCTGTGGCTGACAGACATTTGGTGTTTAAGGTGGTTAATAGGGCTGTGTATTGGCAAGAGTCTGTCAATACGAAACATATCACGATACTGGAGTTACGATTCAATATATTGCGGTACTGTATGTGGGGCAATATATTGTGTTTTTCTAACTGTAGAAAAACTATAATGGTATAATGAAGACCATGTGCATACAGATTTAAGCAAAAACGTTTACTTCAGGTAAACAAGTTCAATGCATACAATTTTCAAACAGAAAAGTACATAAAGTAAATAGACTATTACAAAATAACCTGCAATAATGAGACTGACTACCAAAATAATGCCAGTGTAACGTCCATGAGTCTTACCTAATGATCATTACAATCGAATTTTGCATGACAGGCAAGATTATGCAGCTTTCCGACTGTTTGGACGGCAGTCTGCTGCACAGAGTGAGGGTTCAGCCTGAGTTCATACAAGTCGCTTTATGAGAGAAGTTGTACGTTACATGAGCCTAATACAACGAGCAGAAGCTTTCGCTATAGAAAACGATAAATACCATGCTGTCCCTGTGGGGAGTTGATGGAAGTAAAATAATTATCAAAGCGAAAGTAACTAACGAAATTACTCAACACAATTATCTTCAGTGTTTGTAGTCAGTCAGTGTAAACACGAGGCGAGCACGTGCTCTGGTTTGTAGAAGTTACACTGGGCATTTCCGCAATTCTTCATCCAGTAACGACCACTGGATTACCGTATTGTTATCATGTGAATATCGCTATTTGCAAATGGGTGGCGATCAGCGCTGCTTCCAGACACTCCAGTCAGTCACTCTTATACTTTTTATTCTCCTTGCAAAGCTCCTATATATATATTTGAAAAGTAGACCATTCAAGCTTTCTGGGGGGTGTTTTAAAAATTGTTTCTATGACAAAAACTCGCTGAGTTTTTTAAACGGTTTGGCGAGATTCTGGGTGCCGTACAGGTAATAAGTGGGAGAAGTAGGTTCTCCTCTTGGAAATGAACATTTTTGTAGGCATCAGTCATTTTTGATGCTGACCTCTGTGACCTCAATTTACTAGACGAAGAAGACGAGGAGGATGAAGATGAGGACGTAGTTTGCGAGGAGGAAATGGTGTCACAGAGAAGAAAGAAGATTGTAAAGAAAAGCCGCGAGGCTGTCGGTGGCAAGAGACTGAGGCCTCGCAAAGAGGTGCCTTCCTGTCAGTCTGGGGTGTTGGTGTCTCCGGCATGGATTCTGTTGTTTGCATCTGTGAGAGAGACACACCACAGACACACACAAGCAGACACACGCAGACAGACACAAGCAGACACACGCAAGCAGACAGACACAAGCAGACACACACAGACAGACACAAGCAGACACGCAAGCAGACACAAGCAGACACACGCAAGCAGACACACACAGACAGACACACGCAAGCAGACACACACAGACAGACGCAAGCAGACACACGCAAGCAGACACACACAGACAGACACAAGCAGACACACACAAGCAGACACACACAGACAGACACAAGCAGACATACGCAAGCAGACACACCACAGACACACACAAGCAGACACACGCAGACAGACACAAGCAGACACACGCAGACAGACACACACAGACAGACACAAGCAGACACACACAGACAGACACAAGCAGACACACGTAAGCAGACACACACAGACAGACACAAGCAGACACACACAGACAGACACAAGCAGACACACACAGACAGACACACACAGACACACACAAGCAGACACACACAGACAGACACAAGCAGACACACGTAAGCAGACACACACAGACACACACAAGCAGACACACACAGACAGACACAAGCAGACACACGCAAGCAGACACACACAGACAGACACACACAGACACACACAAGCAGACACACGCAAGCAGACACACACAGACAGACACACACAAGCAGACACACACAGACAGACACACACAAGCAGACACACGCAAGCAGACACACACAGACAGATACACACAAGCAGACACAAGCAGACACACACAGACAGATACACACAGACAGACACAAGCAGACACACACAGACAGACACAAGCAGACACACACAGACAGACACAGACACACCACAGACACACACAGACAGACACAAGCAGACACACGCAAGCAGACACACACAGACAGACACACACAAGCAGACACACAATTTGGCAGGTCTTCGTTGTTAAGGTGTATGTCTAAGAACTGTAACTGTAGCCCTGGTGCTCTCCCCATCTCCCGCTCCTTGTAGGACCTGGTTAGCAGCTCTCCGGAGGGAGCCCAGGGCGTCGACAGGGGACAGAGGGGTGGTGACGATGGGGAGGGGGCCGTGGGGTCCGAGACGGAGGGAAGCGACTACACTCCGGGCAAGAAGAGGAGGAAAAGAAGAAGCGTTGTGAAAAAGAGGGGGGTGAGCGGGGAGAAGGAGAAAGCTGCTGCGGGGACCAATGGAGGGAAAGGTAAAAAGAAGGAGCCGGAGGAAGAGGAGGAAGAGGAAGAAGAGGAGGATGAGGATGAAGACAGCCAGGTGAGAGTGGCCAGCGATCAAGCTCACCTCATCAGTCAGTAGGTACTAGTGACCCGGCGTATGCGCGTTAGGCACTGCAGTGCTGGTAGCCAGATTAGTGCGTGGATTTAGGGCACATTAGGTCAGCACCCTGGAGACTCTCTCAGTGGGACACGATGTTAAAAGTCCTCATGTATCATAAGCACCTGTAACCCTCCCAGGAGCCCAAGTCATCCTCTCAGCTGCTGGACCAGTGGGGCATGGAGGACATCGATCACGTGTTCACCCAGGAGGACTATCGCACGCTCACCAACTACAAGGCCTTCAGTCAGTTCGTCAGGTCTGGCCTCCTTTCCAACCATAACCATGCTATGCCCTGGCTGAGACCCAGCCTCCCTGAAGGGAGAGGAGGGTATTTGCAAGGGGACGGCTATATTTAGTGACGTGTTGGGAGTAAAACTTTTGGACAGATAGTTGTAAAATAGTTGTAAAAAAGAGATGTAAAATTGTGGTGTTCAGTGTTCAGAAGCAGCAGGACTAATGGAGGCTAATCGAGGGCCTGTTCAGGTCGACAGTAGTTAACATTATTATGAAAATACAGAAGTCATATATACCCCTATATACAGAACTCATATATACCGCTACTGTGTATTAGTTTCGGGAAATATGGCCTTATAGTTTCAATGGTGGCTTGAAAGAAAGTGCTACAGGGCATTTAAATACAGGATATGGGTTTGTAACTAAATGTTTCAGGTTCATATACCAAGGGAACAGGGGGCATGGGTGCACGTGAGTTGAATGGTAATTACTCCAGTAATTTTCCAGCGTTATAGCTGGGTCATCCCGTTACAAGCGTAATTCATAGTTCTAAATCGGTCTGCTTTTTTTTTTATGACAGTCTGAGCTGTTGATGGGGTTCTCGGCTATATTTTTCTGCTGTGTCCAATCATAGTCACTGTGCTGCCACTTCCCGCTATGCACACAGACCACTCATTGCCGCTAAGAACCCCAAGATTGCCGTGTCCAAGATGATGATGGTGCTCGGGGCAAAATGGCGGGAATTTAGCACCAACAGCCCCCTGCGTGGATCAGCCACCGGTGGCGCAGTGCCCAGCAGCGGCCTGCAGGGGGAGCCTCCGGCACGACTTACTGGGGGAGAAACCACTGCTCCTCCCACCTGTGTGACTGCTCCACCTCCTCAGGCCCCAGTCATACGCAAGGCCAAGACTAAGGAAGGGAAAGGTCCTCTGCCTTTCTGACTCCGCTTATTGTACCGTGTTTCCTTTGAGACTGGAGGTAAGTCTCCAAATGATGCTTACGCTGCTTGTCGCTCAGGCCGGAATGCGCGCAAGAAGGTGAAGTCCCAGGAGAAGAAGGGGAAGGCCAAAAAGGTGGCTTCTGCCAAGAACAAACCGGCCGCCGTCAGCAGCAAGAGGAAGCGCTCTTCCGTAGGGCCGCCTCGCCCGCCTCACATGGCCGCCGTGACCCGCAGGCCGGCCCGCGCCGCACCGTGACCTTCTGCTGTCTGCCCGTCTCTCAGAGCGAGGACGACGACGAGAGCGACGGAGAGAACGGGGGCTCCGCGGGTTTGTCCGCCGCAGAGGGACCCAGCCGGAGCAGCGGCCGCCTGAGGAAGAATCCCAAGAATGGCAAGAGGAAGAAGAAAGGTTAGTGTTCGTCCCGTGCGGCGGCGCGGACGCCCCTGGCGGAGTCGCCGTAACGCGGCACTGCCTCCTGTCGCTTGGCAGAAGACGACGGCGAGGGTTACGAGACGGACCACCAGGACTACTGCGAGGTCTGCCAGCAGGGCGGCGAGATCATCCTGTGTGACACCTGCCCCCGCGCGTACCACATGGTGTGTCTGGATCCTGAAATGGAAAAAGCCCCCGAGGGCACCTGGAGCTGCCCCCACTGCGTCAGTAACGCCCCCCCTCACCCCGTGCAGCCATGCGTGGCTGCTAGGACAAGTCATGTGTTATTTGGTGTCTGATGGCTTTAAGGTGAAAGGTGCAGTGTGTGCCCCCCCCATGCGCTCTACAGGAGAAAGAGGGCGTGCAGTGGGAGGCCCGGGAGGAGGGCTCAGAGGCCTCGGAGGACGCCGAGCCCCAGGAGGACGACAACCACATGGAGTTCTGCCGGGTGTGCAAAGACGGCGGCGAGCTGCTCTGCTGTGACTCCTGTCCCTCCTCGTACCACCTTCGCTGCCTCAACCCGCCCCTGGCCAGCATCCCCGACGGCGAGTGGGTCTGCCCCCGATGCAGGGTCAGTCAGCACGGCAGCACACTCTGCTCCTAAGCCCACGTCAGTGTGCGGCTTCTTTACATTTGTGAAAGTTGCTTCATTTCTGCCTCTCTTCGCTCTGTTTAGTGTCCGCCTCTGAAGGGAAAAGTCCAAAAGATTCTGACCTGGCGCTGGAGTGACCCCCCGGCCCTTAAGCCCGTTCCCCGATCCTCCAATCTGCCAGCTGACGCCCCTGACCCATCGCCTCCAGCCAGTCGCCCGGAGAGGGAGTTTTTTGTCAAGTGGAGCAACATGGCTTACTGGCACTGCTCGTGGGTGTCAGAGCTACAGGTAAACACAGGTGTAAGGCACCTCCTGTGGCTATGGTGTGGCGTGACAGGTCACTGCAGAGTCTGTGCTGGTGTGGAGGTGACAGGTCACACTGCAGAGTCTGTGCTGGCGTGGAGGTGACAGGTCACACTGCAGAGTCTGTGCTGGTGTGGAGTGACAGGTCACTGCAGAGTCTGTGCTGGCGTGGAGGTGACAGGTCACACTGCAGAGTCTGTGCTGGCGTGGAGGTGACAGGTCACACTGCAGAGTCTGTGCTGGTG
>JAODKM010000044.1:16462172-16484766 GCA_026780845.1 Petrocephalus sullivani | reverse complement strand
GAGCTATATCCCATCCCCTTTGTCCTCTGCTCTGTATCCATAATGCTCTGAGCTATATCCCATCCCTTTTGTCCTCTGCTCTGCATTTTCCAGATCCAAAGGATGAGAAAGAACGGGGTGTCTTGGAGGGAGTCTCGAACCTACAGAATGGAGGGACGTTCAAAGAAGGAGCATCTGGTGCGAGCGAGGAGAAGAGGAGGCCAGTGAAACATAAATTCATGTTCAACATCGCAGACGGAGGCTTCACAGGTGAGGTGGGAGTGTGGCAGTGTTGGAGGGGGCCGGGAAGCATTTAAAGTGAGAGGTGAATGGATGGATATTTACACGTGGTGTCCGAAAGTAAATGCTGGGGACAGAGCTCATGTGGGCCTGAGGTGACATTTCATGCTGGAAAGATGGCTCCATATTCTGATCCAAACCCACAGTCATGGCAACACAGATCTAGTTGTTTAGAAATCTGTGTGTCAGTTTTGTTACAGCGCTGATTCAAACTGTTTTTCCTTCTGCGGTATGCAGAAGAATTAAGCTGTTCTGGGATCAGTCTCCATATACAGCCGACTTCTCCAGGTTTAAGAACCCTGCAAAGCAGCAGCTCTTAAACATCTAGGAGCAGATGGGGAAATCCAAAATGAAGCTCAGCCAAAAGGCCACCACCCGCTGGAGCTGCACCGCTTGAATGCTGCAGTGTCTGCCCGAGTGACGTGGGGCTGAGGCTGCAGACTTGGCAGCTCAGCACCGACATAACCGGGGTGACCATCAACGTGTGAGAGATTAAATTAAACTGAGAGCTTAAGAAGTGAAACTGCGTAACGTCATGGTCCGAATGAGGGCAGGGAGCAGCCGGCAGGCTCTGGGGCTCCTGTGTGGGGCCCAGACGTAGGGTTTAGCTTTTGGGTGTCCAGAGAATGCACCCAAGGCAGTTTGTATCTGACTGCTACACTGACATCTGTGCCAGTCTCCCCGCACAAGCAAGTCACCGAGATGTGCAGCTACCCTCGGGTCAGTGCCGAAAGCCTCCGGCAGTTTCTGACAGCGGCCTGGGTGAAACGAGTCGGGCCAGAGTGCTTCAGCTCATGCCCCCTGAACAAAGTGACAGAAACGTCGAGTGCTACGGATGGCCCGGGCGTTCCCAGGACCGGGGCTGGGAGAGAGACACTGTCTGATAGTGCTGACGAATGCAGGGTTATGAAATGGCAAACAGCCTAGCTGACTGTGACCACTCATAAATCAGTGTCTATTGAAGATGTATTTAACGCCACGTGTTCTGTCTTTGCACATTTCTTTGAGTCACTGTTGTGCGGTAGTTAGTGTGCCATTGTGCGGTATTGTGCCATTGTGCGGTAGTGTGCCATTGTGCGGTAGTGTGCCATTGTGCGGTATTGTGCCATTGTGTGGTAGTGTGCTATTGTGCGGTAGTGTGCCATTGTGCGGTATTGTGCCATTGTGTGGTAGTGTGCCATTGTGCGGTAGTGTGCTATTGTGCGGTAGTGTGCCATTGTGCGGTAGTGTGCCATTGTGTGGTAGTGTGCATGGAGGTGGTTTGCCCACTAGGTGCCACTCTGCAGTGATGTTAAAAAAATCAATCAATTTTTGCCATTGCTGCCATAGCCCAAAGACAGGCCGGAGGGTTGTTATTATTATTATTATTATTATTATTATTATTATTATTATTATTATTATTATTATTATTATTAATGAGTCAGCAGCTGGAATGCAGAGAGATTCCCAAACCAGAAAGGGCTGGAATGCCCTGAGGATCGCCCTTCTCAGACAGCAGGTCCCAGCAGACGTGCTCAGTACCGGGGACGCTGGGTAATCCCAGTGAGATCTGGTGCCCGTGTGTGCTCACTAACGGCTCCTGTGCCCACCAGAGCTCCACGCGCTGTGGCAGAACGAGGAGCGGGCGGCAACCATCACCAAGAAGACCAACGAGATTTGGCACCGCAGGCACGATTACTGGCTGCTGGCCGGCATCATACAGTATCCTTCTCGCCGGGCCGCGGATCGGTGCTGTGCACAGCGGCGGACGTGTGTCGAGTAACACTTACTCACACTACTGCCATCATTAGGTAGTAAAATACATTTGTAATTAGCATTTCTGCCAATTTCCGGTCAATCTTTACATTCTTGACACTATATCCGTACATTCTTATGAATGCAGTATTAAACAGTGCAGACACCTATTGGCACGGACCGTATGGAAAGCCAGAACTCAGTAAAGTCTGTCATCAGCTCATGCCTCGCGTGTCATTTTAGCCCAAACTCTAAAATTACCGATTACCGTTTCATTTATCGAGGATCCTGTTACGCTCGTTGTGTTTGCCTCGTGTGAATTCTCCACTTGTTTCCTTTGATCAGCTGCCTCTTGTTTGCCCCTTGATGTCCTGCCCTATTTCAGTGAGTCCGTGTCCTGTGCCCCTTGTCTAGTATTGTTCATGCCTCGTATGGTTGCTATCGCGCTTTCCCCCTTGTACCCGCTAATAAACGCCCCCTTGAAGGGCTCAACCTCGCAGCTCGCTGCCATGGGTCGTTCATCCCGCTGAATGCGTGACAGATACGTACTTTCAAATTTTTATCTATTTATTTTTCGCATAAAAATTGAAAATGTCCAAGATTTAGATGGCAGCCTACCCCTCCGAGCACTTGACGCCTTGGGCCGGCACTGAGTCTGCCTGTCGCACTCCCTGACCTCTGACCCCAGACACGGCTATGCCCGCTGGCAGGACATCCAGGGTGACGCCAGGTACACCATCCTCAACGAGCCCTTCAAGGGCGAGCTGAACCGCGCCAACTTCATGGAGGTCAAGAACAGATTCCTGGCCCGCAGGTTCAAGGTGCGACCTGCGAGTTGGCTCTGCGGCCCTTACTTTTCTGGCTTGGAGGGATGGTGGGGGGCAGTTGGGGGCTGACGGCACTGGGCTGCTGTTCCTTCCAGCTGTTGGAGCAGGCCCTGGTCATCGAGGAACAGCTCCGCAGAGCCGCCTTCCTCAACCTGTCTGAGGGCCCTTCCCAGGTGCCCATGGCCCTCAGCGCGCGCTTCAGCGAGCCCGAACACCCCACGGAGTCTCCGCAGCACCTCACCAAAGTCCCTGCCTCTGCCAGCAAGTCCTCCAGCGCCGTCCTGCATAAAGGTGATGCCGTGCAGAGAGGAGCCATGAGCCGGGCCGCCCTCCCCTTCCGCCTGCGACAGACTGAACAAACATTTTAGCGCTAGGACCAGCTGTAATTATGATTCGCAAACACTTGCGGCCGGAGCTGTTTTTGGGAAACTGAAATTTTGAGTAAATATTACAGGAAAAGCACATCTGCGCTGCGAAATGCAAACACTGAGGAACAATTTTTAAAAAAGTAAATGTTTTGCAGGTCATTCTACTACGGCCACGGAAAAAGCTGGAAAAAATGGGGGCAACCTTGGAAAAGGTAAACTAGATTTGCTGTTCTAAGAGAGATGAAGGCAGAATTTTGCTTATATTGATGGACGGCGACTATTCTTTGCAGCTACACTGGTACTTGGTGGCCATACTGTTACGATTTTGACTCGATAGTATTAACACCTGTTCAGCACTTTGATAGGAGTTTTCAAAAAACTTCAGGCGTCTGAAGTTCATCAGATGCCTGATGATCAGAGCTAAGTAGTTGCACAGAAACTGTAAAATGAATGCATCCACGGGAAGAGTCTCGAAATTGATGGCCGCATGTGCGGAAGTGGCCGCAGTTTGCAGCTAGCTGGCAGGGATAGATGGAGCGCTAACAGCATTGAGCTGAATCAGCTCAAGCTCAGCAAAAAGTGCCCTGAGCTTCAAAAGGCTGGAGTTTATGGTAGGGCTGCTGTGCAGAAGTCACTTACATCCAGGAGCAGTGCACTGAGATGCTTTGCCTGCTGTTAGGAGCACAGCACCTGGACTTGGGAACCCTGCTTTATGCAGTTCAGTCCATAGAGTCTGCTGGCAGCTGTTAAACTGTATTCCCAGCCGTCTTGTGAGAGGCTTGTGAGATGCCCAGGTCCCTCCTGATGCGCAGACACCGTTCCCCCGCGATGCCCAGGTCCCTCCTAATGCGCAGACACCGTTCCCCCGTAATGCCCAGATCCCTCCTAATGCGCAGACATCGTTCTCCCACGATGCCCAGGTCCCTCCACATGCACAGACACCGTTCCTCCTCTGATGCCCGGGTCCCTCCTAATGCTCAGACACCGTTCCCCCACGATGCCCAAGTCCCTCCTGATGCGCAGACATTGTTCCTCCGCG
Organism: Petrocephalus sullivani; assembly: GCA_026780845.1. Lineage (NCBI taxonomy): Eukaryota > Metazoa > Chordata > Actinopteri > Osteoglossiformes > Mormyridae > Petrocephalus > Petrocephalus sullivani. Next base: position 16,480,519 of record JAODKM010000044.1, on the reverse strand, counting down.
AATGCCCAGGTCCCTCTGGATGCGCAGACACTGTTCCCTCATTATGCCCAGGTCCCTCCTGATGCGCAGACACCATTCCCTCATTATGCCCAGGTCCCTCCTGATGCGCAGACACCGTTCCCCCACAATGCACCTCACCTGCCCACTGTCGTCTCTCAGTGCTCAGGCAGCTGGAGGAGCTGCTCAGCGACATGAAGGCAGATGTCACCCGTCTCCCAGCAACCATCGCCCGGATATCGCCTGTCACCGCCAGGACACCGGTGTCAGACAAGCTTTCGGAGGCAGCTGGCTCCTGACGCATGGGCCTGATGGGTAAATACTGCACCAGCCTCTGTCCTCAGGCGGCAGCACGAGGCCGCCATGCCAATGCTCTGCTCATTCAACATCGTTTGCCTATATTTACAGCTTGTGTTGGATGTAATGTATTTCCTGTGTCTCCTTTGTTCCCTGCAGTGTGATTTGTCAGCAGGACTCAGTGTGGCCTGTTCTCCCCTCCCCCCACTCTACCTCTGCCCTCCTGATTGGCTGCTGGCTGATGATGTCATGACCAGCTCCTTGAAACCACGCCCCTTCTGTAGGCCATTTTAGTGACAATGGAGTATTAAAGCAATTTTTATTTATTAAATCTGTTACGTTACAGTTTCTTTTCAAGGTATAAAATAAAAAAAGTAACAGGGCAGCCTGATTTTATTTTTTTTTTAATGCAGTGAATCACTGCAGAAGCACAATAGAGCTGAATAGAGCATGATATGTATTAATATATTAGTTTTTCTCAATTGCTTGAACACATGAATTTTTATTGGATGTATTGATTTTTTTTTAGATCCACAGTAAGAAGCTTTTTAAGGGTTGCATAGGACAATCAAAACTTTAATTAAGGACAACAAACCAGAGGAAAAATGTATTCACATATTTATTAGCATCAGTAAAGTTAAAAGCAAATGGACATGATTTAAAGAAAAAAAATCACAAATGAGCTGCAGTGTAAGAAGCCATTATCAAAACATGTTTTAATTAGTTAATAACATGCCGTAGCTATTTGGCACAACCATACAGATTTCTCTTGTTAACCCAATAGTAAAACAAACGTTTAATATGTGAATAAACAAATAATGGATATTTTAGGGAATAGTACAATATACTATATATTATTTTAATAATTTCATGAAAATGCATTGTTAAACCTGTCTTTTGCTGTTCCAATCTAAATCAGGAAAATGATGCAAGAAAAAGCTGATCCTAAAAATTAATATACAAATTAGTCAGAACAATGTATAACATGTGCATCCGCAGTATCAACCAAGACTGTACTGGAAACAAATGTTCTGACTGTTGATGATGGTTTAATTTATGTAAATTGCATACTGAAAAAAGCAAGTTTAATAATCACAATGTATTTCAATCAAAGCCTAAACCTGCCAAATGTTTCTGTTTCTGACAATGACACAGATGAAGGGGGGCGACCGGGAAGCCGAATCTGCTATATTCTTAGGCACCTCTATTTCTGTTGTTACCTTCGGATGCAGAAATCAGCAGAGCTGGAAGGCCCGAGAACGGACCAGGCGTAATAACAGCAGTATTTATTTACAAGAAAACTTCAGCAATAAATATCCGCGCGAGTACTGTAAGCTGCAGCTGGGAAATAATGCTGCCGTTACGCAGGAACCCCCAGCGGTGCATTTTTCAGCTGCTGGCGTGAAGGACAATAAAAAATGGTAATGCTTTACAGTAACTGCACCTTCATAAGGTCTTTATAATGCATTCATAAGAGTACATTTATAAGAACATTCAGTGCATCCTCATAAAACGTTCATAAGCAGCCTCCAAGTTTAGCAGCTTTCTTGCACATTGATATATGACTGTAATGTATCTTGCAGCGGTCAGGTCTCGTTCATTGACAGCATTATGAATGCACTGGTTTAAGGTGCCTTATGACCTGCTTATAAGCTGTTTCTGAATGCGCTATGAACGCATCATGAAGGTGAAGCTGATGTAAAGCACATCCGGGAAAGAAAATCGATGAGAAGGAGGGGGTGCAGAGCGGCAGCAGCTGTGCTGAGGAGCCCCTCCCCTTCTGCTGCCCCCCCCCCAATGCCGAGCATGTGCACTGGAGGCAGAGGGGTGCTGATGGAGGCGCACACGGCCGAGTTCTCACAAACATGCATCTCCTTCCAGCCGAATCCAGCTCAGTAGAAGAAGTACACTGGCGGAGGGAGGGAAGGAGAGAGAGAGAGAGGGAGGGAGAGAGAAAGGGATGGAGGATGGGGAACGGCAGAGAGAAGAGGCAGCAGTCAGAGCTGCTCACGAGCCACATGTCCGGTTAAATGCTCCAGCTATCATGCTGCTAAACTGAAAGATTTAGGCTGCTTTACCGAGATACTCCATCTGCCCCCCACTTCCCTGGTTTATCCCCCCGATAGCTCTGATTGCTCTGCCAGTGCTGAGGCGTACAGCACCCCAAAGCGGCCATATACCGATCAAGCACATTAACCCCCCACGAGAAAGCGAGCAACGCACAAATATGGGTGAAAAAGCACCATAACTGGCTTGTTCCCTTGGCTTTAAATACTGGGTTTCTAGTTCACAAATAGCCTTCTAGCTATGAAACCACTGAAGAGCTTGAAAACAAATACTTTTTGAGGCGCATTTAGAAGATGGATGGATGGAATGTAGCTACCTCTGTTTTACTTTTACACTAAAGAGAATTGATGCCAGACAGATTTAACTGGGTTCAGGTCCTGTTAGTCTCTGGTGTTGCATGTAATTATGAATCAAGGTAACCACCAACCTTCAGAGTTTGGTTTAGTACGGTTTTGTAGGGATTAATATGGATCAGCGATACAAAAAAATGAGTCACGGCCAGTGGTGTAAAATGTACACACACATGTAGTACATGCGTGTTTTCTATTGTAGAAATGTGGAGTACATGATATCAATCAATCAATCAAAAATGATATGACCCATAGTAACTCAGGATATTTGAGAAGGGCTAAGATATCGATTTGTAGCTATGAGAATGTCTACCGGTCTTCTGCTGTTAACCTTTATCTCCGATCGCTGCTGACGATTTCTGAGTAGAAATGCTATAGGAGAAGCTTCCCCGGGCTTCTTTTACAGGGGAGGCCTTTAAAGCTAGCCGAGTTTCTCTCATTGAACACGGTGAACTTCCGCAGGCCACAGAACTGCGTAAAATACTCACTGTACAGGATTCCCACCATGATGATGCCTATGATGGCCATTATGATCATCATCTGCAGGGAGACGAGACACAAACATGTCACCGTGCAATTTTAAATTCAGAAGAAACAGCAGATAGTGACTCGCATGGACCATTGGTATTTCTGTCTGCTGGGACTTCCTGACTGAGTGGTCATACGGAGCGCTTTCCCGCACGCACAGGAAGTGTACATCAGAGACATGCCTAAATCGTGTCACTGGAATAAACTGACCTGGATAAAGATAAGATGGTTAGCTGGATGTTCTGATAGTCATGGAAAGGCGTTCACTAGGAAATGTGCTTATTGATATTTACTGAAAAGTTTGATTTGATTAAGCGATATTTGAAAACCTAATCTGAAATGACTGTAGAGTCATGCTAGAAGTCATGACAAATTTAACCCCAGCATTTCACTGTGATCAAATATGCTAAATCAAACCAGGAAGAGCCGAAAGCATGAAAGTCAGCCTTTGTCATTGGGACATTTTCATAAATAACATGAGCACCGTATGTTATAATTCAAATAAGTAAATTAGTAGTAAAGTAGACCACAAAAATATACAATCAAATTAAAAATTGACCAAATGAGAAAGCGCCGAAGCGCCCCCTGCTGACGACGCGCTCACCTTGCAGTTTTTCCAGAAGTACTTGTTCTTCAGCTTGGCGGCGCAGCTCTCGAACTGCGATGCGCCGGCCTGCAGCGCGTCGGCCCGGTCGTCCAGCTCGGAGAGCTTCTGGTCTCTCTCCAGGACCTTGTCCACATTTACACGCATGATGTCCACCACCTAGGGGGGATGCAGCAGGATTCACAGGCTAGGTGCCGCCTGGCCGGCAGTGCGGCGCACAGAGCGGCCGGGACGGGGGGTGCCGCACTGCCGGCCATCGTACCTCATCTACTTGCGCCTGGGTCTGCTGGAGCCTGCGGTTACTGGTCAGGTTGGGGGGCTGCGCCGGGGCGCCGCCTTCGCCCTCGGGGGCTCCGCCAGGCGCGTTGGCATCGGGCTCAGACCTGCGGAGTGAAAGCTGGACTGGCACCGGCAACTCAAACACCCCCCAATAAACTCCGAACGGGAAATATGCTGACTGTTCACTGGGGGAACCATTCGTATGGGGTTTGCGTTTTGCGTTTCTGACATCTCACTGTCCGGCTATTAGAGAAACAAAAGATATGCCCGGGAAATAAGCAAAAATATGCCCGGGAAATAAGCAAAAAGATTTGCCCGGTAAATAAGCAAAAAATATGCCCGGGAAATAAGCAAAAAGATTTGCCCGGTAAATAAGCAAAAAGATTTGCCCGAGAAATAAGCGAAAATATATGCCCGGGAAAAAATGCTGATGGGCATAAGAAACACACTGCAGGTATCCAAGTAAGGTAGCAATAAAGAATAAATCAAACGCGTCTTGTGCTATAATACTTTTAAAAAGCATAAAACAGCAGCTGTTTATCTGTACACAAATATCTGCCCGCACCGAAAAGGAGACAGATGTAATTTACTCGGATAGTTATTTAGGCTTATATGCTCGTCCAGCTGTACAAATGCCGCAAACACTGCAGAAGAAAGTACCGCACAGCATTCTGATATACATTATATATACAGGACGGAAACAAATAATCCTAATATGATTATAAAATTCATGAGTAAATTGATGAGTAAGTCAAACATTTTAGCTGAAATAAGAAGTGATGTTAATGTTACAGATCAGATATATTGCACATTTTAACAAGAAACAAAATTCATTTACTCACATCTTTGCAGCTTCTCCAAACGCCTGAGTCACTGGCGGGACGATGCGGGAATGAATGGAAAGGCGGGGAGGGGGCGGCTTGCGCAGAGGGGGCTGACAGGCAGGGGAGAGGGCGGTGTGCGCAGAGGGGGCTGACGGGCAGGGGAGGGGGGCTGTGTCAGGTCCTCCCGGTGCGGAGAGTGAGACCCGAGAAACGTTTATAGTGCAACGAGCGGCTCAGTTACTGCATGGTTCACTTTATTCGGAGACATAACTGCGTCACTGTGAAACGCTGCAAGTCATCGGAGGCTGCGGCTAGGAACCCGCAGAACGCTTCCGCTGCTCGACTTCTGCTTTTTTTTAGTTTTTACAAATTTCGAGATTTATTTAAATTAAGTACTATATGGAGATGATAAAAAACATAATGCGATCAGCAGCAGTGACGGATCCACTGAGAGGGAACTGGAAGAGTGACAATTTAGGGACTCGGGACTAACAAAATATTCCCTTTGTAGTTGCCTGCTATAGAACTATATACAAGGTTCATTTGAGGAAACAAGTAAGAAATTGTGACCTCCAGATGGTGCATTTTAAACAGCAGTTTATTTTCTGAGCTCTGGGAGGTTCATTAAAATCAGAAACGGTGACGCCAGGGCCGTTTGCGGAATTAAAACGGGACGCCCCAGGTTTTAATGGCCACTTCATTCTTCATGCTCATTAAAGAATGAGCATGATTTTTTCCCCATTCCCCAGTAAAGACATAATGAATAGGACACCTTTGCTAATGCATGTTGTTGAACCTGCCATCGCGCCCAGCCAGCCTCGCCGCATAAAGGGCAGCACCCTAGTGCACTAAGAGCGGGAATGACCATATTTTTATGAATAAAACATGTCATATGCTGTATGTCAAATAATTCATAGGCAAAACGTCTTGAACACAAACTACAAGCTACTATACTATAGTGCACCGGAATTCAGAGGTTAAATCAATTGCTAGTAGAGACCACGTACAATACCCGCACATTGAGTTTTTGAATGGATTTTCGATTAAGAAAATCTGCCTCATATTCTCCCGATGCACAAGAGACCGGAATTCTATTATATATTCTATTACACCGGGAAATTTAAGAAGAAATTCTAATTTTACTATAATGCTATACTGTTACGCTGTACAAACATCGCGCCTGTGCAGGATGCTGTATTAATTTGCCAATCAATAGAAGCCCGTTTTATAGCCAGCGTAGATATGTTTTAGTTGGTGTTTACTTTTTATGAGATTGGAAAATGCAGCAAGATCAAAGGAATGTCCCTCTGCCAGGAAATGGCTCCGCAGCGCAGACTGGCTGCGGGCCCTTTACTGCGCGATGCGTCTGTGCTGGAGCTTCTTACGGGACGTGCGGCTCCAAACGCCAGAAAAGACATCAGATTTCAAGGGGGGCCGATCCGACCACGTGCAAGCTAAGCGGAATAAAACAGTGAATCGCCTGTACGTGCTGTACGTGATTATAATTCGTACAGGTAAAATGGCATTTTATCCTGATTTTTATGTGAAGTTAAAATATAACAACAAACGTCTTGTCAAATGTGTGACAAATTATTTTGATTCCTACATAGGCAGCGATGGGCTGGCCCCCCGTCCTGGGTTGTTCCCCGCCTCGTGCCCGCAGCTTCCGGGATAGGCGCCGGACCCAGAAAGGATAAGCAGGTTGGAAGATGGATGGATGGATTCCTACGTAGGATTTTAGAGTCGCCAGTATGGATGACAAGATATTCCAGAATGAGAATTACATAATTCCCAGAAAAGGCAAGGCCAAGTTTTTATTGATCTGTCTATTTACCTGCTTTCTCCTGTTTAAAGATTAGTGGCAGGGATTGGAACAAGTCATTCCTTGGTAAGTCCAGATCAGCTCAAGTCACTTGCCCTCAAGTGGAAATCCAAGTCATTCCATCATTTCTGCAGTCAAGTCACAAGTCATCAACTTTGTGACTTGAGTCTGAGTGCCCACCTCTGTCTAGTGCAGGGGTAGGGAACCTGATCCATGGAGAGCCGGTGTGAGTGAGGGCTTTGGGGATGACTTTTGAATCAGCCAATAAGACTGGGTCCCCAGGACAAGAGCTGACAACCAATGCTTTACTATTGGCTGATTGAGAGGTCGTCCCAAAAACCTGCACCCACACCGGCTCTCCATGGATCAGGTTCCCTACCCCTGCTGCGTTACCAGCTTTATTCCCATAGCGAGCTAAGCTTTCACCATGTTACCGCATGTTATTACTGATGAGACTGGCAACAACCACAGCAACAAAAATAAATTAGCGTAAATACCTTGTTTGAAACATTCTTTACACCAATGATTTCTTACATTAGGTTTAATGTACTCGTGTCATGTCGCAGTCCATTCTGCGTAGATGTTTTTTCATACAGGGCAAAAATGAGTAGCGTGAAAGTCCACACATCCTTCTCCATCTGGAAAGCCAGTTTCGGCCCCACGCTGTGGTGGCTCAGTGGCTGCAGAGCTGCTGAGCACCTCAAGGGCTGGGGACTCCTAGCACTTCCTTGGTACCCGTTTCCCCTGCAGATGTACGGCTCCCCACGTTACATCAATAGCATGCTTCCTCAAATATGAAACCCTGCACCAGGTAAGCAGCTGGACGATGGCTGGGTAAGAGTTTACAGGGTTTTTAACACCTTTGCGTAATAGCCAACAAAGGTAGAAGACGCATTGGCAAGGCGACTGTGTGGACTGAAGCAGCAGATCAACTTTAAATTTAAACCGAAGTTCTCATCAATACACACAACACATCCAGGTCAATCTTTATTCCATAGGCCATATTCCCCTGCCAGAGGTATTGCAAAAATGCATGGAAAACGAGTAACATTGTTTATATGGCGGTTGGCACATACGAAAAGCTAACATCTCCTTCTGCTCTCATCTGTCCCCATGTCTTACAGATTCGCACAGCACAAAGAGAGACTGCACTTTGCATTCCACTCAGAAGTAACAGCAAAATGTAGCCCATACTTCAGCAATGTAGCGGATACTTAAGATTTACATTTAAACATTGTTTTATACATATCAGTTATGAATTTAAAACAAGTTGAGACATGACATCACGGTATTAAGATGTACTCAATGAAATAAAATATGTAACACACCAGATGCTAAAATATCTTATTAGAATCCAGTTAATGCAAAAACCTGCAAGTCCGGATCAGAGCCAATGAAAGTTTATACCACACTGCATGTGTATGATGGACACGCTGAAAGAGAATAAGGTGTTTATTTCATGATTTCCTAAAGTTCCATGATTATCTCAAACACACAGACAGCAAGACTATATGTGCAGTACAACAAATGATTTCATACATTTGAAGCGTCTTTCCCTTAATGCATTTTCTCCCAAACTTTAAACATCTCTAAATAGCCTTTAAAGAATTATTTAAATGCCAACTCCTACAGTTACAATATACATATTCCAGTGTATTTATTTCTGAAAGGGCACTATACAAGCAAATAAGGATCAAGTAAAATACATTTTGATAGTTATATCATCAGATATTACTGATGATATAACACAAATTGTCCTACAGACATCTAATGTTAGCAGTGGTAGCACTGAGATTTCAGTCTACCTTGTATCTACTCAAGGGCAGTCTGACCCTACTCACAGATTACATCATTGTGAAGGCAGCCTTTAGCATCCTGTTTCCCCAGTAATGCCAGTCTGAGGCCATAACCCTGTCACTGGGTCTGGGGCGCTCAGGTGGCTCGACGGACACGGCGGGCGGCCATGTCACTCACTAAGCAAGAGTATTTACATTACTTAGCAGCACTAAACAGCATGCTGCCCAGTAACTGCAGTCAGTCCCGCTACATTGCATATCATCATCACGCCGCAAATCTGTTATAAAGTGATTGGTAGATTAGCATCCAAGCCCAACACTTTTTGCAGGATTTTTAGTCGGAGAGAAAAGCACTATGTGAACTACAATGCCATACTTTCTTAGTGAGAAACACTACTTGCACTCAAAAGCAGCTGTCCACGTGAATGATAGCAATGTCCGATTTGTGAACAAATCATTCTTTTGAACCGGTTATCAGCAAATCAGTCAAATCGTTTTCAAATTTTAAAGAATCAAACTTTTTGTTTAACCACGCATTGCACGGGTCAAAGTCTTAAATTCTAAAAATCTAAAAAAACTGACAAATTATAATATGAAACGGCAATCTTTTAAAATTCTCTTACATTTGCTTTTTGCTGACTGACTGCAGCGTGTTGCTTTCAGGGCCCCTCCGCACCATACAACCCATTGTATTTGCGCTGCGTGAATGCCTGGCCACATAGTGGCTGTGGCTCACTGCTCCCGGCTACTGATGGCCAAAACACCACTTCATGAACCATTTGCTATATTTTCTGACCCTGCTGGACGGTGCGCTCTGTTCAAAGGCCTCAGAATATGCCCCAAAGTAAACCAAAAGCACCATCTAGTGGGGTCAGAAAATACAGCAAACGGTTCATGAACCATTCCTTTTAACGATCACTAAGATAGCGAGTTAAGCATGTTCAGGTCAAGCAGTAACTAGACAATTCTCCTGAGGAGATTTCTGTGGTATAATTTATGAATGTCTTATTTATTTAAAATACATATGATTACATTATTGGCCATTGGTATCACCGTTCTATTAGTTTGGCGTAAGTTAATAAGTTTTGGAGTCGCATTCCCCTAACCCTATTTTCCCACTGGATATGTTTATTTTAGTGTGCAATTTTAGAGAAGTGAGATTCTTCAGGAATGCTTTAGTCACATTGTAGCAGGACTGACTGCAGATGTAACTCAAAACATAATATTCTAGTATTTATATTCTCCAGCAGCATTGGATACACTAAAATAAAAAACCTGTCACCATATTTTAAACTTGCCGTTACTTTATATACAGAAGCGTCAGTTTAGTGGAAAGGCAGTGACCGGTTTTCTGAAGTCTTAAATAGTACCGAACAAATGAAATTTAAAAAATCTGCAGCAAAATATTAAAATGTATAATTGTATAAACCAATTATATTAAACCCTAAAAAAACCTTTGCTTGTTTTTTCAAGTTTAAAAGAATAAAATGTAACCGCTTTGCCACAAATGAAATTTCACGATGTGATTACAAGTGTGCATTTTCTGTGCTATCTACAAAATCTCAGGCAACATTCAACACTTTACACTTTTCAACCCACATTAAACGTGAATGAGGTATTTTCCATTTCCGTACGGAAATGACAATTCCTGTCCTTCCTAGACGCTCTGTACTTAATGCCATCTCTGTTCTTAGGGCCAAGAATAGCAAATGGAGAGTGCGGATGAAAACTAAATGTGACTGTATATTAATTACATCAGTACAGGCAGAGTGCAGCCCGATGGGTGGGAGCTGGCGCCGTGTCATTCGCTGGGATACCATGGGCGGCAGAGTAATGCACCCCTGAGCAAAGTCCCTTAGCCCCAGGTACTCCCCCCAGGGGCGTCTGACTGCTGGCAGAGCCGGAGATCTCACCCTCAGGCATCCTCACTTGTCAGTCGCTTTGGATAAAAACGTCTGCTACATAAATATAATTTGAATTGCAGAAATGGCTTCAGCTAAAAGGGCACAGGAAGTGTGGTGTAGGATGGCAGAGCACAAATAAGTGCTTTTACAAAAACATCACTGAACTTAGTTCATTAACGTTCGTATGAAACAAGAGCTTTCAAACGCTGTGATAATATGGTGCTCCACCAAAAGGCACCTAACACCCAAAAGATACAAAGCAAGTTAGGGAAAATTACAAGGCAACGGTATGAATGATGGTTTCCTAAAGATGGTCTCGGCCCCCATGTGCCCATCCCAGGATCCAGCGCGAAATGGCCACAGACGGCACACCCAGCTGCTACCTCCCCAGCTCAGAGGCGGATGACCGCTTTCGCTCCGGCTCCTCGCTTTCTTCCGGCGGCACAGCGGTGAACGAGGGCGATTTGCTGCAAGTGAAAGTACAGAGAGCTAGTTTCCAAGCAGCTAGGGCACACCACAGGCGTACATTCAAAAATATGATTCGTAAAACTGAAACCTGTTATTCCACTCTGTGACTCGGCGGATCAGTGGAAACTGGAGAGGAATGACATTAAGTCCATAATAAGGCTGGCATGGGGGCTACGAGGGCATCGTCGCTGCCGCCGCTGGGCTGAACCCCACCTCCAGTGCACTTCGCACGCTCTCCGCAGGGTACATGGCCTTCCTCCAGCTACTCTGCCTTCCACCCACATCCCACAGGCATGCAAAATAACTGCCATCTCTATCTGGCCCATAATGTCTTACCATGCATGCCCTACAATGACAGGTTCCTGTCCCGTATGTCCCCTACCCACTGCCCTGTGCCCTGTGCCCTACGATAGACATCCTCTCCGTGTCAAAGACGTCCCCAGAGGGCTGGTAGAGTGGGTGGGAAGGGGGTCCTTACCGGTCCCCCGACTGCGTGATCAGCCTCCTGCAGGTCTCCATCTGCACGTCTAGGCCACGCTTCATGGAGCACATCTCCATGTACTCGTGCAGGTGCCGGTTCATGTCTGACTTGGCTGTGGCCAGCTCCAGCTGTGAAGATACAGCAAGGGAAGAGCATGGGATTCTGTGCAGGGGGATGAAACGACCCCTCCAGCAGAGGGCAGCAGGGCATCCCAGCAGGCCACATTAGACGGGTACACACAAGGTACACACTCTCCCTTCAGAGAGACACCAAGGCCCATAAACAGCTGGGCCTGACGTGGATGCTCCCATTATACATGTGTTCAACCCCTTTCCTGAACATTCCAAAACATTTCTATTGGAACTATACCCTATAGAGTCAGAATTCAGTCTCGGAAAATCAGAGGAATCTCTGCAACCTGACCTCAGCATCCAAGATGACTGCGCTCTTCATCAAGAGAAGTGAAAGGTGTAGTTTTGTACTCTTTATTAGCACTTATGATGTGTGTGCGTCTCATTAAATCTATCGTACGCACAGTACTGTCTAGGGATGCAACGGTACTCGGTAAAATACCGCACCGTTTGGAACGCGCTGCACGGTCCGGTACGCCCTTGTGCATGGCGGTATTTCGGTTTTGCACTTCCTTTTGAAAATGGCGCATCAGGCGACTGTTAACCCCTTGGGAATGACGACATCGACGGCGATGCCACGTATCTTTCTCGTCTATTTCCGTTTTTATCTTGCTGAAATCTTGATGTGGAAGCATGGACAAAACGCTGGCTAAATCCGTAATCTGTCTTCTTTTCAAAACACCCGTTGTCGGAAGGATTGAAGCTTTTAAAATGAGGTTAAAATTGGCAAAAAAGTAAACCATGTCAGCTGTCTTTGTTTTACCTGCATCGGAGGCGTGTAGTAACGCCCAGACGCGAAGATCGCTATTCGCATTCTAAACAGCCGCATTTCCGTGTATTCGAATCGCATTCGCATGGTAATCTAATGAACAACGCAGCGGTGAAACGCGATCCAGGTAAATCACCGTCAGTGGGCCATAAGGGGAGGGGGGTATAGCCATGCTTATACATGAGAGCTCCTAAATATTCAATGGAAGGAGACCAGAAATAGTGACATGATTTTTCTTATTTATTTATCCAGCTGAATGTGAATGTAGCCGATTCAGATAGTGTTTACTCTGACTACAGTGTTTTAGAGCACTTTAAGAGGCAGTTTAACATTTTTTTTTTTATGTTTTTGTTTAATTTTGTAAGTTGGAATTTTATACATGTATACATATTTTATACATAAATAAGAGGCAGTTTATTATTTGTTTTGTTGCGTTATTATTTGTAGTGTTGTGTTTAAACTGAACTGAAACCGTGGCGCAAATACAGAGGTATGCCCCGTACCGTTGGATACCTGTACCGTTGCACCCCTAGTACTGTCCAATTCATATCTGCGGACATTTTGCTACAATGTTTGTACGCGCAAAATCTATGTAATGCGTTATCAACTGATATTGCTAACAACGGCTAACAATTACCCGCGCTACAATTGGGGCCTGTTTTAGAAGCAGGATTTCTTGCTTAGCCAGATAACTTCTCAGATTTAAGGTAGCTTGAAGTAAATGTAATTGAACAAAGATGAAGGCCATTTAAACTGGGGTACCTTAAATCTGACAAGCTGAGCAAGAAATCTTTCCTTTTGAAGCAGGACCCTGGTTTTGCTAAATGGCTTTCTGACTCGCTGCACCGGAACGCTGTTAACCCAGGTGTGACAACATTCCCAACTCCGACCTCCGAGGTAGACGGAACGCAGCATGAGAGTTTGTAGGCCAAACATTTCAGAATAAAACTTGTGATATGTTAACATTATGTTAAAACTGATAGATATTCATAGATTTTTCCAGGACTAAGACAAGAAATTCAGGCCACTGACAAAAATAAGAAAATGAGCAACCAAAGCCCTAGCTGTGTGGTGGGCGGGGCCCACCTAATAAGGGCTGTGCATTGCTACTGCATGGGTACTTTCACAAACAAGCCAATCAGTAACACCCACAGCCACCCAATAAAAACTAGGGATGTAACGATACATCGATCTGTATCAATGTATCGATACAATGGCAAACGATCCGATGCATCGACATAAATATCGATCCATGCGTTTTTATTTTTTTTTGCCTGTTACAGTGTTGTTTTCATGATCCACTCCGACATACACATGATCTGCGCTTTTACGCTGTAAGTGGCAATATGTAGCATAACGTCTGCAGGTGGCACACTGTAAAAAAATAAAATAAATAAATCTATAAAAAAAAAACGGATGATGTCCTGGCAGAAAATTGCCAATACATTACCGGTTTCTTTTTACGGATTTTTTTTTGTTAAATTTAGCGGGTGTACTCGCTCCCAAAATGCAACGCGAAATGCAAAAGTAGAGGGTAAAACACCCATGAAAAACACCTAAATATTAATACGGCACACTGGACCGTATTTTTACAGACTTTTCTTACAGTGAATCATGTAGCCCAGTTTCGATATGATCATTAGACTTGCTCTCGTCATATCACGCTAATGTTACATTAGCTTTAAATGGCTGTTAGCCACGTTAGCGTCTTGTACCAATTTCTCCAGGAGTGACATTTATTGTGCCTTTTGCAGACATAAACCTGTAATCCCTAAACGTCTGCCTGTACCACTATAATTCGCTTTCTGCGTGTGAGTTATGCTGAATGTATGGCATTCGCTACTTATGTTTGTTCCTAAACGGAACAGCCAGGATAGGAAATGCTGGAAACCCATCCTGACCGGAGTCCATCCCTTCGAGGTGGCACAGTAACTTGAATGTGGTTTATGTCAGATTAGGAGAGCTAAAATTAACCTTTTGTTGGATGATAACCGGCGACTAAAACAAGAACTAGAAAAAGTTAAGATCATGGAAAAGTTTTTCAAAGATGACAGTGTCAAAGTGAGACAGAGTTTCCTCTCTGGCAGACCTGGCTAAGGCTTACCTGTGCTAGGTAGTGCACCTTCAGAGCGTGTCTCCTGAACACACTGACCTGTTGATTTCTTAGAAAAAACCTCTCAAAGAAGACTACTGACATACTTGTTTCACCGTAGAAGTCAGTCATGTTAATCTTCCTCATTCTACATATCCATCCATGTAATGTTCCATGCATGTGACTTTATTGCACTTTATTTTACTTGTTATGGACATACTTTTTATTACACTTTTGTATTTGTCTGGAGAAGACTTGATTCAAAATAAAAATTAGTCACCATGTTCATCTACATCCATCCAAAGTTTTATTTTTACCTTATTGCACTTTATTTTGCTTATTTTATGGGACATACTTGACTACACTTGTTTTCAATTCCCCAATTTTGTTTTCAATTCCCCCAAAAATATAATAAAACGCTAATTATAGTCACATAATTCATTGTAATGTAAAGGATTGTGTGAAATTTCATTTCGACTACTAACCCTCGTATCGAACCGAATTGTATCGTATCGTATCGTGGGAATTTCTGAGGTATCGGAAAAAATCAAATCGTTGTCTTAAGGAATCAATATTGTATCGTATCGTGAGGAAAGCTGTGATTTACACCCCTAATAAAAACTGTTTTTTTGTGGCACTTACCTCAATCTGGTCAATAGTCTCCTGGTATTCTCGCTCTCTGGACTGGAAGAGTGATTCGGTGTCCTTTATCACTTTTTCAATAGATTCTTCTTGCTAAAAGAAAGAGAAGAACAATCAAGTTCCTTGTGCTGCTATTGGGTGCATCAGTCAGTATCAGTGGTGCTCTGTACTTCCAAAATACAGATACTGCATCTCCTGGAGTTTCTACACCTGAGTGTCTGGAGAGCGTAAATCCAATCCGCTCGTCTCTTTGAAATGGGAACCAGCCAGACAAGGTCCCTCAAAATTAATGACTTTATTTCGGGGAACAATCCGTTATGATAAATTAGAGCCAATAGCTGAATGATTCACAATAAATATATTACACATTAACTGGGTGGATGCAAAGCTAAAACATTCATCAAGGTTTCAATATTTAAACCTAATTTGTCATTATTTAAAACTGACAAAATAATTTGCTATTAGTCATAACATTTCAAACTAAGATGATACGAGCATCTGCTGTCCCATCAGCAGCATTTATATTCCCGTGTTGAATGCCAATCATTTTCTGCAGTTCATGTTTTTAATGAAAATATTCAAAGCCATACTACTAATAAGTAGGTCAATAGTTCTGTATTTGAAAATATGTTTTCAAATACAATACATGCCAATACACCACAAGTGTATAAATGGTTAATACATTCAATAGTACTCTTCCTAAGCAATAATGTTTTTAATTTCATAGACACTTAAGGAGAAGTAATTAAAACATAGATATAATATAATACATAAATAAAAATTCCAATGAGTTTCAGAGTCTCCTCGTGATCTCAGCGCAGGTTTTTGGAAGAAAGGTGTGAGTAAAGAAGCAAACAGTCTGCAATGTGTGCAGCAGGGACGAGCAGGAAGACCTGTCTCAGTGTGCACCACAGCCACAGCAAGGGGAACAGAATCCTTAAGAACCCTGCGCTAATGCATACAGGAAGCTGTTCATAGCTACGCAGATTCAAATACACATTAATGGTTTGTTTTAATATTTTGCGTGGCACAAACGAGATACACAGATTGTGTCAGTATTCTTGCAAACGTCACGAGTCAAACCCATAGCCAGCCAGCCTCCCCGCGGAACGAGGTGAAGCTGCTCCGGACGGGACGGACGTACCTCCCCCTGCAGGTCAGCCCCAAGGGCGTAGCCGGGGAAATCCTCCCAAAGCAGCAGTGTCTCCTCCGTCTCCTCCCAGGCCAGGCTGTCACAGTCGTCCTCAAACTCACACTCCCTCCTGGAGAGAACAAGAGCCCATGATGGGACTTGGATGCACACTGTTACACAAAAGCCAGGAAACCACAGGAATACAAGCAACTGCGGTCAGATGTGGTGCTGCTTCACAAGACTGCAAACTGACAGGATGACAAATGCCCCCCCAAAAACTGTACGCTCTCTGTAGTGCTCATTGCCTTCATTAAACATAACTGTGCAACAGACAAACAACCGTGCAATTAAATAGTCATTTAGTAAAAAAAAAAATAAAATAAAAGTGAAACTGCCAGTCGCATGTTTAGGAATTGATCTGCTCAGTTACAACCTGGAACTCCTCATAAATGTAACAGCTCATTACTTACAGCACATACAGAACAGGAACATGTGACCAATTACACAACCCGCCCATGTTTAACAAACCAGTCACAGGCCCTGACATGCTGCCTGCAATTAAGCTTTTCATTATCAAGACTATAAACAAACATTACTTCTCAACAAAAACTTTAAATATACTAACAAAACTAATACCATATAGTTACAATATAAACGAAGAGGTAAAGCATCATACCATGGAATTTAAGGTTCTTTTGAAGTTTACAACAATGACCAGCTGATGAGTTTATTGGGTCAGAAAAAATGTCAGAAAACTAAAAGCAAGTTCCTATCATCAGATTTTTTCATTTCGTACGACTTATTTCCAAAGACAGCAGAATGACACTCACAACTGATTGAGCATCCTCTGCACTTCCTCATTGATCTGATTGGCTGACGAGCCGACCAGCTCCTCCTCCTTGGTGCCGCCGCTGTCCCCCTCTGACATGCTGGTGGGATCGTCTGCCTCGCTGGTGCAGGATGGCTGCTGGGCCTGCTTACGTGGGCGGCGGCTCAGAGTGGAAGGAGGCGTGGGCACCTGGGAAGAAACAGCGGCTTTACTAGGGAGCTGGCGCGAGCATACCAGGGAGCGTCATGGGAGTGGCTGCGGGTGTACCAGGGAGCGGCAGGGAAGCAGCCGCGAGCATACCGGGGAGTGGCTGCGGGTGTACCAGGGAGCGGCAGGGGAGCGGTCACGGGCATCCTGGGGAGCGGCAGGGAAGTGGCTGCAGGCGTACTCGGGAGCGGACCGGGAACTATCCGGGAAGCGTTCACAGGCGTACTAGTAAATGTCCGGGGAGTGGCTGCGGGCTGGGAAGTGTCAGGAGAGCGATTACGAGCATACTGGGACGTGTCAGGAGAGCGATTACGGGCATACTGGGAAGGGACCATGGGCATATCACAGAGCGTCTGGGGAGTGGTCACGGGAGTTCCAGGGAGCATCAGGGGAGCAACCATGCGCGTACCAGGAAGTGTCTGGGGAGCGGCTGCGGGCATACCAAGGTACGGCCAATCATGTACCAGGGAGACCAAAACACATATACCGTATACAGCATTACATATAAGCAGTTTTGGGGACTAACGGAATGCATGTAATGGGACTACGTATTTAGAAAACAAAATATGAGTAACTGTATTCCGATAAAGCTACAATTTAAATAGATGGTAATTAGAATACAGTTACATTGTTGAAATCAATGGATTACATGAAGGGATTTACCTTTCACATATTTATTCACTCTCCAATTAAATTATAGCCATTTGCCGCATTTCCCGTGAAATAAAACAGAAGCCTCGGTGCAGTTACTTTAGCTGACTGCTCACTTGTGGTAATGGAGCTGATGCGACACAGTCGGGGGTGCATTTCCGGGGGAGAAGTGCTCACTAACAGATTTAGACAAATTTGTGAACAATATTTGAGAGAAATGGGTCCTTTGTGTATGTAGAAACATTTTCAAATCCGATGTTTGAGTTCAGCTCATGAAAAATGGGAGCAAAAACAAGAGTGTTGCATTTATATTTTTGTTCAGTGTATTTAGAATATGTTACGCACATTGAGTAATCTAAAAGCATACGTTACAAACATTTTAGGGCAGGGGTAGGGAACCTGTGGGTGCAGGTTTTTGGGATGACCTCTCAATCAGCCAATAATAAAGCATTGGTTGTCAGCTCCTGTCCTGGGGAC
>JAODKM010000044.1:16399057-16425372 GCA_026780845.1 Petrocephalus sullivani | reverse complement strand
CTGGGTGGCTCTACTGCAGAGATGGGAGTAACTGTCCATAGGACCACTATAAGCCACACACTGCACAGAGCTGGGCTCCATGGAAGAGGGGTCAAGAAAAAGCCTGTCTGCCAAAAGGCCTATTGGAGACTCCCCAAACATGTGGAAGAAGGTGCTGTGGTCTGATGAGACTAAAATAGAACTTTTTGGACATCAAGGACAACGCCATGTCTGGCACAAATCCAACACCTCTCACCATGCTGAGAACACCATCCCCACAGTGATGCATGGTGGGGGTAGCATCATGTTGTGGGGATGGTTTTCATCAACAGGAACTGGGAAACTGGTCAGAATTGAAAGATGGATGGCGCAAAATATACAGAAATTTTTGAAGGAAACCTGTTTGAGTTTTCCCAGAGATTTGAGACTGGGGCGGAGGTTCACCTTCCAGCTGGACACTGCTAAAGTGACACTCCAGTAGTTTATAGAAAAACAGGTAAATGTCCTGGAATGGCTCAGTCAAAGCCCAGACCTCCAATCGAGAATCTCTGGTATGATTTAAAGATTGCTGTACACAAGCGCTGCCCATGCAACTGGAAGAAGCTGAAGCAGTTTTGCCATGAAGAATGAGCAAAAATAGCAGTGTCTAGATGGGCCAAGCTTGTGGAGATGTGCCCGAAGAGACTTGTCGCTGTAATTGCTGCAAAAGGTGGCTGTACCAAGTACTGACTCCGGGAGGGGGGGGGATAGTTATGCACACTGAGGTTTTCCATTTTGTGTCTTATTTCTTGTTTGTTTCATAATAAAAAAAATAATTTGTATCTGCAACCCCCCCAAAATTCCTTTTAAATTCCAGGGAACAAGATAGAGAGAGAATGCCAATGGGGCTGAATACCATTGCAAGGCACTGTATAATTAAATTTGGAATATACTCAATAAATACAGATAATTAGTCCTATCAGTTAAACCATGTCCAGCTATAATTTACCAAGTACAATAAAATCTTTATACAATTAAAGCACAGAATGCATAATGGATATATGGTGATGTAAACTTCAAAATATTGTACATGTATTTTTATGAAATGCAGTTTTTCAGTTAAAACTGAAAAGTGAGGGATAGTGGTATGGGGTTGTTTCTCAGGGGTTGGGCTAGCCCCCTTAGTTCCAGTGAAGGGAACTCTTAGTGCTTGAGCATGCCAAGACATTTTGGGCAATTTTATGTTTCCAGCTTTGTGAGAACAATTTGGGGAAAATGAGACATGATCATTTCTCATTTTCTGTTCCATCACGAATGAGCCTCAGTGCACAAAGCAAGGTCCATAAAGACATGGTTGGGTGTGTTTGGTGAAGAAGAACTTGACTGGCCCACACAGAGTCCTGACCTCAACCCCACTGAACACCTGTGGGATTAACTAAAATGGAGATTGCAAGTCAGGCCTTCACATCCCACATCAGTGCCTGACCTCAGAAATGCTTTTCAGGATGAATGGGAAAAAAGTCCCGCAGATACACTCCAAAATCTTGTGGAAACCCTTCCCAGAGGAGTGGCAGCTGTTATAGCTGCAAAGGGAGGACCAGCTCCATATTGATGCCTATGGATTTAGAATGGGATGTCATAGAGGTTCCTGTGGGTGTAATGGCCAGGTGTCCCTATACTTCTGTCCATATAGTGTACAGCGAGAATAGCCCAATACATGATTACACACATGTAGATAATATGTTTCAGGTGGAGTGAATTCAGCCAAAACAAATAAGCAAGGAGAAGCAGAGACTGGGGCAGTTACTTAAATAATTGGCTTGTTGATTGATGATTTGTTTAGGTATTCATTAGGAATACACAGTGAATCACACTGTAAAATTAATAACATTATATGCAGAGCCTCCGAGATGAAATATTTAAATACATTAGTAATTTTAATTACCATTTGTGAGCTACATAATTAGCTACATAATCAAAGCTACAATCAAAGTGGATTTTTTGAATGATTAACTGACATGATTATTGAACAGGTGGTTTGAAACTAAAGTTCTGTCTAACCATTTTAGACTGACTAACTTCAATCAAGACGAACAAGGGAAGTGCCCTGTCTGCGGGAATCATAAAGTTATTCTATAATTCCCATAGAATGGCCGGTGCTGCTCTGAATGGCTCCCAGTCATACTGCCGAACTGCTGGAGCGGCCCTCGCCCCCCTCACCCTCCTCCAGCTGTGTGGGCTGGGCCGGGGCGGACGCCGACTGGTTGGATTTGGCAGATTTGCGACTGGAATCTCTGAAACTGGCCAGAGGGGGGCGCAGGCGCACCCCACTGCGGGTGGAACCCTCGATGGCCTTCTGCAGCTGGAAGGAAAAGGCGGGGAGCAGAGGCGTGAGGGGCCACAGGGAGGTTACGGGGACATGTACGTACTTTCTGGTTTCTGCGTGCTACGTCGGAATCTACGTCCTGCTTTTAGGAAGCCGTGTCTGTTTTCTGAGACGACGCAAACTATTACATTAAATGAGAAGCGGAGGATCAAAATACAGGCAGACAGGATGGGAAAGAATGGTGAGGAACGAAAACGGGGGGGAAGCTGTGGCGTCTCTCACCTCCTTCAGCGCCACGACTCCAACGAGTTTCCCAGCGCAGGTAACGTAAGCGTGGCTGAGGCCCAGTAAGGAGAACAGCGTGTGAGTCTGGCACAGACACAGGCACAGGCACAAACACAGGCAAAGACACAGGCACAGACACAGGCAAAGACACAGGCACAGACACAGGCACAGACACAGGCACAGACACAGGCACAGGCAAAGACACAGGCACAGACACAGACACAGACACAGACACAGACACAGACACACACAGATACACTGTTACTCCCAGGTACGATCAGAATCAGAAAAGCAGAAAGATCTTTACAGGCCACGTATGTGTATGTATTTTGGTGGCGGTACAAGACAATTCATGACCATTTACATGTATACAAGAAATGTTACAGAAACTGTTACACGTACCTTTAACACCGGAATCAAAAGTCCTTTAAGCACAATACATCTTGTCATATAGGAGTGGCTGAACGCACCTTGTGCAATGTTGTCCGCTCCACCAGCTGGGAGGGCGAGGGATCCACACGCAGCAGCTCCATTTCCATAGGCTTGTCCAGTTCAGTCTCTTCCCAGGCCTTGATCTTTCTCAGCCATTTACAGTGAATAGGGCGAGGGAGTTAATGACACAGGAAACCCCAATGACTTGTTAAACACCACTTTTGGCTAGGTATTCAGAGAAATGTCACCTCCTCTGGAGACATGGTATCCACGAGTTCAGGAGAAGCAGGCACCTGCACAGAGAGCGATTGTGAGCTGGGATGCGGGCACCACAGAATCACACACAAAATGCTATGCTATGTGCAATTGATTGGTTGTTTGACTGATTGATTCTTGAACATTCAGCCATACTTATTTATAAAAATATTGATTTAATTGGTTGCAAAATGTATAAATAAGACTTATGAATTGGTATTTATTTTAAAAAAGGCATCATGATTTATCAAAAATAGTTTATTAGTGAGTCTATGATGCATTGTATAAAGTGTTTATTTAGTATAAATATTTATCTTGAAAAACGATGCTAAGGACAATGAAACTGTAAACAGCTATAAATGCATTCTGGGGCCACCTGGTTGTTGTGATAACAAAACGCAAAACCACAATGGCCGTACCCCCTCACAGGGAAATACCCTGCCCACAGTCAACAAGTCAAATCTGAGTCTGCTAACATTCTGGGCTCATATTGTGGGGTTCATTTGCCATTATAAAAATATGAAGCATAGAATAATTCTGCGCATGAACATAATGTTGTGTTCTGTTGGCGTACCTCTGAGTGTCCATATGTCTCCCTGTCTATGGAGGAAGAAAATAAACATTGCAGTGTTCTCCTCACTGCCTGTAGGGGGCGTTTGTCTGACAAAGACAATTATAGAGAGACAGGTGATAAAGAGAATTTATATTATAATCATTACGATCCATTCACACAGCATCACTATCCCTCATGATCACACCTGCAGCTATGTAACTCAAAGGAGGGTCCCTGGCTTTGATGGTTGGGGGAACACTTCTCTCTTCTGCTACAGGGGCTTTCTGAGGAATCAGAAGTATAATTAAACAAAAATTTATAAAAGCGTTACATTTTAAATATGAACATGTTCATAGAGCATATACTACATTACCTGGCTGGCAAGTGGAAGACAGGTAGACATACTGAAAATTATACGTCAGAAGTAAGGATTCAGTCGGCCATTACCACAGAGAAGGGACGTTACTCGGCGTAGTGCACAGGAATGACTCAGGAGAATATTGCCTTCCCTGCATTCACAAACCTTGATTCCATTTTCATCTCCAGTGTCTTCATCTACAGAAGTAAATACTTCCATGCTGGTCCTGGGGCTCACGCCTTGACTTTGAGGGCCCAGTGATTGTCTGAGAAGACGCCTCTCAGCAGAGAGCCACCAATCAAGGAGAGCCTGCAGCTCCGTCCGCTCTATGGAGCCCAGCAGGATCATGGACTCTGAGGGTGTTACATTAAGAGACGTCATTGCAAAATATTATACTTTTGGTTAAAATAGTTTTGATTGATGTTTTTGGTTTCACTCTTTTTTGTCCACAACTATAAATATGATGTCTACTATCAACATATATGGTTCCATGGTAGACACACATCCCACTGGGGTCTCACCTCACCAAGAAAAACATATATGGTGCCGTTTGTGTTATTGATAGAAAACATGGATAAATAATGTGGTCTCAGTATGGTTTCAGTGTTAAAGAATGGGATTTATTGTGATTCCCGCTGAGAACTTGGGCTTATTACAGATGTGGCTGTATCATGATCATGTCTCATTTCTAATCGCTTGCCATAAATCTGGCTGCTCATGGACAAAAATGCAGTCTCAGAGGTTCCGCCTATCCCTATGAAGCATCAGCAGAGTTTCCTCAGTGGGAGCCGTCGTGCTTTTACCCTTTGATTCGACGAGGGGGATGGTTTTGATTGAAGTAGATTGCAGCAGATTTTTCAGCTCTCTGTATGTTGACTGTGTTGAGAGGAATTTCACTCGCCTGACCATTATGTCCTCCACAAATATGTTGTAATGACTGTGAGACAAGAGGAAAGGAATCAGTTAGAAAGGCCTCTAACACGTCTCTTACCTTCCTGAATTCTGACCCGGTTTCACAGACACCTGCTGGCAGGTAGAAAGAACGAGCAGGCCTGACTGGTTTATCCAGGGGTCTGTTTCTCCTGGTCACCTCGTCTAACCATGCATTCTGTCATGAGCCCCTTGTTAGATTTCAGCCAGTACAAACCTGAAGTGTCCAATGCCTAAATCGGGCAGGTAGGGCAGCTTCTTGACTTGGATGATAGAGTCATAGAGCGACGGCTGCAGGCCCTGAGCCACCATGTTGGCCAGAATCACAGCCACCATCATGGGCAGGATGTGGGAGATCTGGCCCGTTAGCTCAAAGCAGATGACGGCGGTGGAGACGGTGTGGGTCACGGCTCCCGCTAGAGCTGCTGCTCCTGGGAGGTGGATGAAGACACAGGTGGGCGTAGAAGCCAATGAGAAGGAGATACAGAAGAGAAAGGAGAAGGGACACTGGGCATGGCCAGGTAGCAACGGGAGGGAGGAGACTGACCAATGACAGCATAGCCTCCTGGAAGGATCTTGTACACATTCCCATCAAACAGGATCCCATTGGGGAATAGAGTGGCCATTATCTCTCCGACCAATCGGCCGAAGGCAGCGCCTGGAAGGACAGACAAGGGGCGCTGTCATGCGAGCCACTTAAGTTAATGCTACATAGTAGCTTCAGTTTCCATTGCACGCCCAGCCATATGCAGAAAACCAAGGGCCCCAGGATGTGCCTCTAGCGTTAGCACCTCTTCTTTGCAGTAATTAGCGTTGGCACCTCCTCTTTGCGGTAATTAGCATTAGCATCTCCTCTTTGCGGTAATTAGCGTTAGCATCTCTTCTTTGCGGTAATTAGCGTTAGCATCTCCTCTTTGCGGTAATTAGTGTTAGCATCTCCTCTTTGCGGTAACCAGTCAGCTTTACCGAGTATGAAGACGGGCATGAAGCCGCCGGAGGGGATGGGCATCGTAGTGGAAACAGCCGACATCCAAAACTGAAAGATTAGGTCAATATATTAGTGCTGACATGCAAATTAAAACATTAATATCAAGCAAAGAAGAATGGCCCCTTAGGAGAAAGCATGCAGTGGAAGGTTGCATCAGGTACATTCTCTGTGAAGGTTCTGGACTCGGTGAGCACACTGAGCTCCGTATCGCTCTCTTTTTACGTATGATCTTGTTTCATTGGCAGAGAAGCCCAAATTTGATACAGGTATGATTTTTAAGTTGTAGGGCATTTAGTAAATGAAACTGCTTTCTATGTGGCAGCATAGTCAGAAGAACTGAATGCATTTAGTAACAATGTTGAACTTTTTTGTTTCAACACCTGAGTAAATGTACATTTCTGTCTAACAATAATTATTCCTGGGCCTAGTAATCCTGATTATAACTGTCTCTTTCTCTGTGAAAGAACCTGTTCTTAATTTTAATAGAAAATACATTGGTTTAAAGTAATTCGAAAGTCATTGATTCAGCAAGATTTTGTAAAAAAATGAGTTAAATGAGTTATTTACATACATTACATATATTTTTATTATAAATCCACAAAAAGCATAAAAATTGCACATGAATTACTATTACGTATGCATGTATGAAAGAAGACTGGGGTGTGGATACCATTCTGATGATGTATAAGTATTGGGTAGTGAATAATGGCTGAATGTATTTCTGCATATATTATCACACACATGGATGGCATGAATGTTTATTTGACGGGTCGTAACACATTTCTTATGGTGTGGCTGACTAAGCTGGCTCAGTTGCTCAGCATTTAGTCTTTATTGGGACTGTAGGGGGAGCTTACATGCAGAGATGGTGATTTAGGAATACTGACAGACCCCTACCACACAGCATGTGCATTGGGTCACTTAACGATAACCGCATCAGTTCACTTACACAGCAGACACTTTTAACCAAAGCAGCACATGTTTATCAGATAGCAGGGTCGCACAGTGGGGCGATTCTGGTTGAGGGTCCGATAGCAAAATTACTCTGCTGACCCCAGGATTCGACCTGCTGACCATCGGATCACGCTCACAGCGGGCCCAAATGGGCAGGCAGCCCACTCGGCCATCTCTGGCGCACTCGAGGGGTAATGTGAGCGTGTGTACCTTCATGATGAAGAAGAGGACCAGGACGATGAAGACGCTGACATTGGGGTGGAACCATGCAGCCGACTTGCCCAGGCCAGGGGGTGCTGGGGAGTCCCAGATTTTGGTCCAGGTGAAATTGTCAAAAAGGGAATTGATACTATCCCTAGGCATCAGCTGGGGGGGGGGGCGGGGCTAAAGTTAATGGAGCTGTCATATACTTCCAGCTACAAGCACTGAAGCCAAGCAAACCCTGAGACAGTGTATGTTAGATAATGGTCCTCAATCACAGTCTTTAACCAAATCAACAGAGACGTACACAAATATTTTCTATAGTGGTATTTTGCCTGTTTAACCCTGAGTGACGTATCAGGATTGGTCGGCTGGAGGGACTGAGAGACATTGACATTCCTTTCCCCATGAAGGATGAGTCTGACACCCCCCCCCCCACGACTGTCGCTGTCTAACTCTGCTGTGCAGCTCAGCAAACCAGTAGGTGCACAGCAATGCTTTCACACGCTTTCCAGAAGAGACTAAAAGTAATTGTCCCTTGCTTACGTAATTATCAGCATGTTTGGATATTTTTCAAGCAGTCTGTGTAAAATGACCACTAGTTATGCACTAGTTAAGTGCATCCACTATATAGACAACTTCCTTACATTGCCTGCAGAGAGTAAAACATTTCGCTTGCATTTAAATGGCTGGATGTTTGGTGGGACTCAAACTTCTGGCATGTTAAATAACACTTAATTTTGTTATGTTGACCCCATCTACACTCGCACACTGAAGGAATGTCTCAGTTCTCATGAATTCTGGTCAGAAAGTTCCTATAAAATACAATATCATGACAAACATTCATTATACAACACACAGACAATTTAAGTACAAATGTAAAATGAGTCAAATTGACACGGCTGACTTTACAGGCAGCTCTCACATCCAGCCATGCCTGCATCTTCCTGCCCCTTATCCTGACCAACCAGAGCTAAATGTGAGGACTGTAGAGAGCTTGGAGGAATCTGAGGCAGCACAAGGCAGAGGAGCAAGTTAATCATTAAAGCTTTTTTAGAAAAAAAAAAAAATGCTTGACTGCCCCCATGTGGACAAACTTTGAACTGCCCTTTGGCAGCTACAATGCACCATTTTGTTTGGAATAAACAGGACAGCGTTTTAGAAAACGAACAAACCGGCACTAACCTCTCCAGCAAAAAACTGTCCAAGTCCTGGGGGAAAGGTCAAGCTTGCAATCAGAAAGGTCACCACACCTGGATAGACAAGTCGGCTGGAAAATAAATAGACTGACATTAAAAGAAAAGTTAGATGTTGTTGTACAAACACGCCATAATAAAATGCGTAATGTAATATATGTGCATTGCCTGGTGTAGGAAATCTGAATAGATGTGTGGATGCCTGGCGTAATCCGAGCATCACGCGGGAGTGCGGACGCAGACGCGGGCTGCTCACTGCCTGGTCAGGAAGCTGGTCAGGCTGTTCCGTCTTCTCATCAGCAGCACCACTTGACGATTGAGGTAGACAAAGAGGGCACCCAAAAATCCACAGGAAATGCTGCGGGCACAAAATGAGATGGAAAAGCAGTTACTCAGAGCTACACCCACTATGGCCTGAAGAGGTATCCTCCATTCCAACAGGAGACCCAGGGTCCCACAAGACAAAATTTGGGCTTTAGGCTTTTGCAGGATGCTAGTGGAAAACAACCTCCGATTTCTATTTGCTGCTTAATTCCTAGATTTTCTCCACGTTAAGGTTTGCGGGGCCTTAGATGCACCTAAAATCCATTTTCTTACCCTATGACAGCAAAAGCAGGCAGCTCCTGAAGGTCAAAGGGAAAGTCCAGACGGAAGTTTGTACGGAAGAGAGCCGTAATGGTGACTTGGAGGGGAAGATCAGGTGCGGAGGCGTCCATTGCCAAGGGGGGAGAATACAAATCAACAGCAGCATTCGACAGCTACAACATTGGTATACAGTCACACCTGATACACAGTCAAACATCTGGATGTTTAATTCATCTAAGGACATATGAACCTGACTAAGCAATGGCACATACCATCACAAAGATATGTTGTTTCTGGTATACACTATAGTAAATGCACAGAGCATTGTGATGGGAAGCAGGTAATAGTGACGATCCACATTGTGGATCACAATTCTCTCCAGGGTGCGGTTATCCCTATTGCTTGTACACTTTTTTCTACCACGTCTTTTCCTTCCCTTCGCCTCTCAATTAATGTGCTTGGACACAGAGCTCTGTGAACAGCCAGCCCCTTTTGCAGTGACCGTTTGTGTCTTGCCCTCCTTCTGCAAGGTGTCAAAGGTGTCATCTTTTGGACAATTGTCAAATCAGCAGTCTTCCCCATGATTGTGTAGCCTACAGAACTAGACCGAGAGACAGTTTAAAGGCCTTTGCAGGTGCTTTGAGTAAATTAGCTGATTAGAGTGTCTCACCAGGTGTCTTCAATACTGAACCTTTTCACAATATTCTAATTTTCTAAGATACTGAATTGGGGTTTTCATGAGTTGTCAGTTATGATCATCAAAATCAAAACACAATATATCAGTCTGTGTGGAATGAATGTATACATTATACAAGTTTCACTTCTTGAATGGAATTAGTGAAATAAATCAACTTTTTGAAGATATTCCAATTATATGACCAGCACCTGTATATATACATGTGTGTCTGTATATATATATATATATATATATATATATATATATATACACATAAGCAGGACTAAACAAGAAATGGGGGGGGCATGGACAATAAACCAAACAGTGGGGCTAGGAATTACAAGACACAGGTGAGGGTCCTTAACAATCATGAAGGACCCAAACACTAGGAATGGGATGGCCAGTGACACCTGCTGGCTAAGCAGGGAATCAACAAACAGGATAGGGCAGGGACTGATACTGACACAGAGGGAAAGTTACTGATCACCAACACAATGACCAACAACTATATTTTACTACTTGAAAAAGGTCAGTAGATGTGGTGGCCATTCAACCTTACTCACCTGCATCTTTGTTAAACACAGACAGAACTCTGAATATGAATGCACTGAAAGTGGCCGCAAAGTAGCCTCTCCAGTAATTCCTCACAGCGAAGTAGGTGGACGTGACCTCAATACTGAACAGCACTCCTGGTGGACAGAGGGAGAGACACTTGAAGGAAAAGTGCAACTCGAGGATCTTCGGGAGAAACGGAAGAGAGGAACCATAAATGGCGGAAATGACATTTGAAATGGAATGAAGAAAATAAGCAGGTGTGCTGAGGAGACGCTAAGAGCGAAAAAAATAGGGTTATTGATGGAGGTGCTTTACCTCCCAGAGGGCTGCCGAAACAACAGCCGACCCCCACGGCACAGCCCACCGTCAGGATGTCTGTGTAACAATACGGGTTCTGTGGGGGCAGGGAGGAATGGAATGAACGGAGGAATGAACAGAAAGGAGGTAAAGAGGAGGGGAAGAAGGGGAAGAGTGGAGAGGAGGGGGAGAGGATGCAGAGGATTAAAGGGGAGAACCAAAAGCACAGTATATTTCTTAATAGCCTTATGTGCAGAAAATACAAAGAAACGGTAAATGTCACGGCGAGGAAGGGAGTCAGGGGCAGAGGTGAGATGGTACTGGGGTTTAATCAAGGCAACAATAACGAGGCTTAGAACACAGAGAAGCAAGACCAAGGGACGACTAAAACCAGCCACATTACACAAGCTAAGCACAACAAAAAGTACTAAGCAAACCACGGAGGCAAGGACAATGGGCACAACAGCACGGAGCAAGGCAGCTGGAACCTGGTAACAGGCAATACGCAATGGGCAATGGGCAATGGGCAACGGGCACAACAGCACGGAGCAAGGCAGCTGGAACCTGGTAACAGGCAATACGCAATACGCAATGGGCAATGGGCAATGGGCAACGGGCACAACAGCACGGAGCAAGGCAGCTGGAACCTGGTAACAGGCAATACGCAATGGGCAATGGGCACAGCCACAAGCACTGAATACTCAGAACTGAGCAAGAAGTACAGGAACTACAGAAATTAAGTAGACTGTAAGTAGCCCCCGATCACTGTCAGCTGTGACTGGCACTCAGGTACGCAGCCATGGTAACGGGGAAGGGGGCCGCAATCAAGGCAGAGGTGTTGCCCCTGGCCAGAAGCCATGGCAATGGGGAAGGTGTGAGGAGTCAGGGCCGAAGCGTTGCCCCTGGCCAGGAGCCATGGCAACGGGGAAGGTGGGTGGAGCCACGACAGTAAACAAATGGAAACTGCTGAAACTACTGAAACTGCTAATAGTGCAAGTGTCACGGAAAGTAGCTATAGTGTCTCCATCGTCAGCATATAACCATATAAACACGAATGATTGTAAATGGGGCCTCATGACTTGTAGAAGTAGCTCAACCTGTGCAGTGTGATGGAGCCTCTGATCTGCTGGGCTGCACACCTGGTACACGCCGGAGACGAGGGACATCAGCTTGCTCAGCATCACAGCGCAGATGCTGGCTATGTGCACGAAGGGGCCCTGCACACATACACCAAGTGATCCATCATCTTCACATATTGTCAAAAGGCATTTTAGTTACAAATTATGCATCATCAGCTAGAGATTCAAGGAGCTGGAGTTATAATGAGGTGTGACTCCCAGGAAGTATTTGTACAGTACTTTTAATTTGGCATAGAGTTGGACGGTAAGGTGGAAGTGGAACCTCTTTGCCCAGGGGCATGCCGCTGCCCAGAGCCGCCGTCAGGCCGATGACTTTGGCCGTGAAAGCTTTAAGGGTGAGATACTCCTTCAGCACGACGCCCCTGAGGATGGTCTTCAGCTCTGGAATGCCGGAACCTAGGACAGAGAAGACAGGGCGAAACATCGCAGCGATACCCGTAAGGTGCCAGTGTCTAGGAGAACATTAGAAACTGTATGTTTTCTGAAGTTCTGAATTTAACTGGCAGTTTTTTAGTTTTGTAATTGTACTCAAATTACCATTACTCCATACAATTATTTGTATGTAATATTTTTTGTAATATTGAATATTTGTAGCAGAAGCATCCCTTTAATTGCCCAGCTGCTGATGCTGCATGGGGCTGGAGGTGGGCTAGAGAAGCCGTCTCAGGGACCACTCGCCCTCGCACGCTCTGGCTTTTTTATCCATGGACACTGGCCTAACAGCATGCCTTTGGACTGGGAATCTACAAGTCTCCCGCAAATTGACAGCAGCTCCCTGACACCCACAAAGTGGTGGAAAAACAAGACGGCGAGAAATTTTACCGCTGCAGCCTGGCCCCAAATTTCACCACCACTCTCCAGCCCCAGTCAGCAGTATATATAGAGTATTACCACAATCCCAGCCAAGCACTAGCCAGAACCCCCGCCCTACCGGATACCCCTCATCAGCCTCCCTGAAATCATCATGAATCCCTAAAGGGGGATGTCTGCATGACATCACTAGTCTGCGTGACATCACTAGTCTGCATGACATCACTAGTCTGCGTGACATTACCAACCCTTGAGATCACAGGTCTGCTGTGTACACGCACACAAGGATCATGCACACAGCACACACCGACTGACTGTGGCGCCACCATCTGGCAGAAGAGGGCAGAGAAGATGATGAGCATCATGGGATACGCAGTCCAGACCAGGTACTGCAGGGCTACGCTCCACCTCAGCTCACTGTACATCCACTTATACACTGGGGGAGGAGAAGAGAGACAGAGGAGGCTGCTGGATAGATGTGCAGTACAAGTGCCTCATCGTACACTCCAAAATACCTACACACACTCAGCCAGCTGCATTGGTATTGTACTCAGAAAGCATGCTTTAATGCATATATAATGCAAATAGGTCTTATATGTACCGTGTGTCCTGCAATGTGAGTGAATCATGCTTGCTGCCTGGTGAGGGTTGCTTTGAAGCCTACGAGTCAGCATAATCTGTCAAATTGCACATACACAGGCCATAGTGTGCTCAGCTGTGGCTCAGGGTAATCACACATTGCCGTTATGGGGCACTGCTTACAGACAGGCAGGCAGGCCATACCTTGCAGGCTCTTGGCACTGGCGTAGTCCATGCTCCAGCTCACCAGGGCCGTGGTAATGCCCAGGAGCACCAGGAAGATCCAGTCCTCTCCCAGCTTCTGCACAAGGTACCTGTGCATCCGCGCCACACAGTCTGTGCAACAAAAGAGCGAGCTCCTGCTCGCAGGAGAAATGGCACACAGGGACAGCGCCCTGGGGCATGTCCTCCTCCCTAGGCTAAAGAGTAACGTTCAGGAGGCCAGGTGGTACGTAGGAAGAATTACTATGATAAGCTGCTTGTTACCAGTCCAGTTCCCCAACCTCGTTGCTATTTGGCCTCTGATATTGGTCTCATTCTGTTATGGACACAAAGAGGAACACAGCCCTGTGCCGCTGGCCGTCACTGTGACTGTGCTCATCGGCTGCTTACCTCTGCACTCAGAGTAAGGATGGGGCTTCTTCTTCTTGAAGAATTGGCCATATTCTTCAGCAGCTTTGGAGCGAGGTTTGTCAGCGCCAGGCTGAGCCTGACTGTTGTAAAAAAGCCGCCTGGCTCCCTTCTGAGCTGTGCTTTCCAGCTGCTCCCTGTACTGCCCATACAACTAAAGAGAGCAATACTACGTTATACTACATGCCCAAAGAGGGCAGCACTACATTACCCATAATGCTCCACCACATGAGGTATTTAATGCACCACAATGAGCATCACAGTCTCCAGTTTCCCCCTATAGTCTAAAAATGTGTGTGGAGTTCATCTGTTCTCCCTGTGTTGTCGTGGGGGTTCCCCAGGTACTCTGGTAACCCCAGTCCAAAAACATACTGAAGTTAATTGGAGTTACCAAATTGCCTGTAGGTGCATGTGAGTGTGACTGGTGTGTGTGCCCTGTGATGGGCTGGTGCATGGGTTATTCCCTGCCTTGTGCCCATATCCGCTGGGGCTCCAGATCCTCCATGACCCTGAATAGGACAAATGGATGGATGGATGGATGAACATTGTACTGTAGGTCATTTACTCACCTTAGGTTCACTTGAATACAGCCATCTTTGGACTAAGTACTTGATAGGGTAATCTCGAAAAATCAGGCAAGCACCATTTCCTCAAAGTTATAAATGGGAAAATGAAATGGAAATATGGATTATGGATTTTCCAGTAACACTTTTCTTCAGGGGGCACAAATAATGTGGTATTATGCTATTACTTACATATTAGGTAACCACAAACTAAGTCTTAGTTACACACTGATCTCATGTTCATTTGTCATCAATGAATCGTGACATATCTTTTATCCCAAGAAGTTACTGAATTTGTTAATTCTGTAAATCTTTGTAAACCACTAAAGAGATGAATAGATAACAGTGAACAGTGAAATGCTGGTCTCATGTTTGTTTGTTTGTTCATCATTAATGAATCATGATGCATGTTTAATCTCGTTAGCAGCTATATTTCTTAATGGTTTGTACTTCAGTCTTCGTGCCCCTCAGTCAGTGTTACTGATTTTCCTCTATAAATGTCTCTTTCATGGCTGACAAAAGCTGTAATCCTGCAAGCTGTCATCATGTTTGTACACTTTGACATCTTAAATGAAGCATAAAATGTTTAATGTGTAAAAATATTAGGCGCCTAACTATTCTCTGCCTGTGCTTGTCCTTGTACTGGAGGTCAACTCTTTTTTGAAAATTTTTGTTCATGAGTCAGCAAATTATCGGTGTAATATTTGATGTGCTGGTGGTGTAGTACCAGTCATGGAAATGCTGATGAGTTAAATGTTCTAACCGAAATATCATGTTTGCGTTTGACAGTATCTGAATTACGTTGGCAACGTTTTTTTCATTCATTAATGATGTCATGTTTGGGTTTTAGGTAGTTCTACTTCGATGATGCTGCTTTAGGTGCTTCAAGAGCAAAAGGATCTAATTGTTTGTGGGAATGAAAGCGAGTTTATGAAGTAAATATCTACAGAATTTAAATAGGCTTTGCTTCTGCAGTCACTTTCTAATTAGACACATTTTAGCCTGACGTTGCCTGGCATCAGTATGTGCTGTGCTCTTCAAATAACCCGCGGTCCTGCCCTCAGCCAACTCTGCCCACCAGCCAGAGAGCGACTCTCTGCTGAGCCACAGGGGGGCGTCACTGAGCATGCACCCCAATACACCTCACTAACTCCACCACACCATTGTTACCAATATCATCAATTTTCACATTGTAACGTAACTCAGGGTCGCAGTAAATAAATGCACACGCTTTACCACCTGCTTTGGGGTTTTCTCTCTCACCCCCCTGCCCCCCGGTGTAACTCTACTCCTATAGTTATATTTAGCTCTCCCTCTAACCACATGGTCACTTGTCTGTCTCTCCTCAGCCTAATTTCTGATTGATATCAAGCATCCGGTTCCCTCACACTGGACCCTAAAATACCTGGATGTTTTTTGCCCATGTTGGGCTGGGGCTAATTAGACTTAATAGTTTACTACTTGGCATTTGTTTAGAATTTATTTTTTGCATTCAAGAAACCTTATTTTGTGCTTTTTATTAATTGTTCTAAGTGTATCATATGTTTATATGTATGAGTAGTTAGTTGATATGCGCATTGTATTTTTCCCAGCCATTTGTGATGTCTAGCTGCTTTCTTTAATAATAAACACATTTGCTTTTAGCTCTAAGGTTCCTAGTCAGACTAGTGTGCATCACAAGGTCAGCTAAAACTAAAATACTGGACGAGCTAGTCAGCTAAATTGTGAATTTAGAGATGTTTACAAAACAGTTTGTCATATGGGCTGAAATGTAAAAATAAAAAGGTCATAATGAGTAACACAATAAACCCATCCTTCATCCTTTTCCTGGTTAGAGGTCATACAACGAATCCATCCCACCATCCATTTCCTCGACCCACTTGTCCTGTGTAGGGTCTTAGGGGTCCGACACCTATCCCAGAAGCTATGGGTGAAGGCCGGGGGATCACCCAGAATGGGGTGCCAACCATCGCAGGGCACACTCGGCACTATTTGCACGCCATTCGTGCGCATTCACACCTGTGTGATTTGGTACCTTAGCATGTTTTTGGACTGTAAGGGGAAACCGGAGTACCCGGAGGAAACCCTGTTACGAAACTGGAAGAACATACAAACTCCATACACAAGGAACTCCGGTAAAGACTCTAACCCTGGCCCCAGAGGTCTGAGGCAACAATGATAATCACTGTCCCACCAAATTTTAAAAATACCGAAATGAAAAAATTAACCGTATATCAACTAGAATAAATCACAGGTCAGTCTACCACTTTCTACTAATCCGATGCTACTCTTATTTACTTAATTAAATGTTCAACAGCAGCAGACTTATTAATAAGAAAAGAAAACGAACCACCGAGATGGAGCAAATCAAATTTGCATGCAATGGCATAAATCTCAACACCACATTCCAGCAAAGACACAATAAAGACAAAAAAACTACTGAACATTAAATATACTATGAATTTGCAATACACATATATTTTATAAATATATTTGATGCAGAAGGCAAAACAGATATGATTTACTGTGAAAGAAAGACTGCTCACATTAAAGGAAAAAACAATTAAGATTAAAAAGACAGAATCACTCTACAGGGATGCAGTGTTTTACTGAAGAAGGGGCAGGTGGTCAGTAGCAAGTGAGTGTCACACATCCTCCTACTGGGACCAACAGTCAATGAGCAAAAGAAGGTCGTCCCGGTGCACACAACAATCTGCGCTGCAGTGTACTTCTTAAGAGAGGCTCGTAGGGAAGATGCAACATGTGGCAAGAGGTGGACAGTAGGAGGAAAGAGCGATATTGTGGTGAAGCAGAGTGAAGCGGATTGAAGCAGAGAGGGAGTGAAGCAGAGTGAATCAGAGGGGGTGAAGCAGAGAGGGAGTGAAGCAGAGTGAATCAGAAGGGGTGAAGCAGAGAGGGAGTGAAGCAGAGTGAATCAGAGGGGGTGAAGCAGAGAGGGAGTGAAGCAGAGTGAATCAGAGAGGGGGTGAAGCAGATTGAAGCAGAGAGGGAGTGAAGCAGAGTGAAGAAGAGAAAGATTAAGCAGAGAGGGGTGAAGCAGAGCGGGAGTGAATCAGAGAAGGGTGACGAGGATTGGGAGTGAAGCAGAGAGGGGTGAAGCAGAGCAGGAGTGAATCAGAGAAGGGTGAAGCAGATTGAGAGTGAAGCAGAGGGGGAGAGTAGCAGAGTGAATCAGAGAGGGGGTGAATCAGAGAGGGGGTGAATCAGAGAGGGGATGAATCAGAGATGGAGTGAAGCAGAGAGGGGTGAAGCAGAGAGGGAGTGAAGCAGAGAGGGAGTGGTACTGACCAGGGTTTGCTGGTATCTCAGAGCCTTGCGCCGTGAAGCATCGCCGGCCATTGACATACTGTCACTGACCCAAAAATAAACGTGCGGTCGCCTTCAGCATTTCCAGCGACGCGCTGGAGTGTACACACCCTTCAGAGGGCTGCGACAGCTACCCCACCCTCCTCAGCACCGTCCTCCAAGCTAATATGATCTCTGGGAAACAATGACGATGTGCAAACTCAGCAGTTTCTTTTATTAGTAAGGAGCATCAATTTGACTGGACAGCATCTGGTGTTGTGCAGGGCACCGACACTCGCCCCGCAACCTGTGGAGACACATCAGAGGGCGATCAGCTGCTATTTATTTCTGATGCGGTGGTTGGGCATGGGAGGCAAAAAGAGGGACCCACTCTGGAAGCTGCCAAAACCTCGTGCTGTGTCTGTTCTGGGATTAGCACAGCCCCTGTCACCCCTCGGAGCTTCAGCTGGCTCTGCCAGTTTGGGTTTCCCGCTCGTGGGGTGCGCCGCGGCCGCCGCGTTCACCTTTACCGCAGCTAACGGGCATACTGTACAGCCGTCGCTGAGGAAAGTGAGCAACCGAGAGCCCTGACCTGCATGCCAGCATTTCTGTGGCTTTATTTGTGATTGCATGTTGTTTTCTTGTTTTTGTGTCCCGTCCGGCAGCTTTGGCAAGCAGAATCATAGTCTGAATGCACTGCTGTGCCAAACATGATTGCTTTGCCATGAGGAGCTCTATACACTTTGCCCCTAATGTTGGTCAACTTCTTTTTATTTTATATATTAAATTTTTTTTTTTTAAATATTGCAGTGGCTGGGCCTACCGAAAAGGAGGGACAGATTGGAAGGAGGGAAAGAAAGGGAGAAAGAAAAAAGGAGGAGAGTGAGAGAGATAAGCTAAGAGAGATAGGAGTAGAATAGGAAGCACATGACAGGCCGGCAAGTGCTGCGTCTGTGCGTGACTGCATGTTTCCCGCATCTGTACAGTGCAGCCGGAACATTTACTCGAGCTCAAGTAGAAACTTTGTGTGCTTGCTGTGTTGTTACTGCGCAGGCTGTAACTGTGGCCATTTGAGCAGCAGTGGCATGCATGTGACCGGAGCTGTTTGTGAGTCTCTCTACAGCACTATAGGTGTTAATCATGCCGGATTTCCATGATGCGAGCATCCAATTATAGCAACATTGTGCAATATTGCTTTAAGACTTAATATGAAACTCTTGGTGTTTATGGAGCAGTTGGTCAGATTGATGGTGTGGTTTCCAGCCAGGGGAGTTGCTTATGTATTATAGTACTGCATGTATTATTAATACAAAGGTGTGCGTTGAGGCAGCACTGTGGGCTGACACCTCCGCGGCTGGGCTCCCTCTGGGGGCACTGGTTACCCTCCATCCGTCCCGAGGCCTGACCTTTCCCCTGTGGTTCCCGGCATCACCCTCAGGCTCCCAGCCCTGCTGGCCAGGACATAGAGATGGAAGGTGGCTGGGTAAGCTGCTTAGACTTCCGTACTTTTTATATGTGTTTTATACGTGTAAAATAGCTTATTTACTCGCCCAGGGACAAATGGAAATTGCATTCCCTCCAAAGCAGCCAGAATTTCACAGGGCTGACGTTTTATTCTGAAAGGTGCTTAAATAAGATAAATGGAACATCTAACAACAGTATGCTCAGTCCATTGATGACCTATTTTAAGTGACCTGGATCCCACATTTATTCTTATTTAAAGCTATTTATTACTTGCATTAATGAAAGTGATGCTCTGCATTGGATCGTATGCCCCTCCCCCTCTGCCTCATGACCAGCTGCTGGATGGATGGATGGATGTGTGGGTGGATGGATGGATGGATGGATGGATGGATATCACTGGTTTTTTGTCTTTGGATTTTGGAACATTTTTAAGCGAGAACTGAGGCAAATACGAGAAGGTACACACGACACGCTGAGGTTTTAAAAGGTTTATTTTCTTCATGTAAATAAACAGCACATAAACATGTGCTGAAGTCATGAAGACAAAGCACAATGTAATAATGTCCCCACCGGTACAGTGCACAGCTATACAGTAGTGCAATATCCATTCATGTTTTATTAAGGGGTGCACTCAAATGAGGCAGGCCCTTAAAAGTAGGAGACCCCATACATTGACTTCACCGTACAATTACTCCAGCGGAACACCCAAACATTTGCGGAGCAAGTACCCTTAATCATTTTTCAAGCCAGGAAGTACTTACCAGTGTGAGACCATCTACTAAAATATACACCAAAATACAGAAAACACAGCAATGTTACACAGTTCCACAATTACAAAACTTCTGTTCACATGTGTTCACACCAGACACTGTGATGTACAGCAACCCAACAGCATAGCAACACCACCCCATTCCCTGCCACGGCCACCTTCTTTATTGGCATAAATAGTATTTTAATTTCCTGTTTACTATGAGTTATCTATATTTTATGAGACTAAATAAATAAAATATATTATAGAAATTCTAATTTGCACTAATAATACATAGAGACTAACTTTTAACAAAAATATTAATTCTTTCAAGTTTAATACAGGTAATATTCTGTCAAACAAAAACATAATATATATATTTTTTCATAAAATTCCTTTTGCCCTTTTGGCTTCTAAAGGTTCTATGCATTAAAGCACCGCTGGTCATTTAATAAGGTCCTATCTTTTGGTATGATTCGGTTCAGCTGGCGGATACAAAGTGCTGCCTATCCTGAATCTGGGAGCGCTTATGTCTGAGCAGAGCCTCGGCTGCAATCTTAGCATTGCGCTTTGTCGGCATTTTAAATACGTTATGGTACTAAAGTGCAAGGGAAAGGTATCTGCTTATGTGTTTTATTCTAAAACCTACATTGCTCTCTAATAATGATATTTTGTGCTATTAAGCCAAAAAGGAGCATTTCTTTAAGTTCCATCACATCACCCTCTGAGAATTAAATCTATATGGTAAATAAGTGAACATCACTACGTAAAACTCAGCTGAGTCTGAATGAATTGAATGCAGCGTCTCCTAATGTGATAAGAAACCTCCATACATGCATTACTGGCTTTGGGTGGTTAAATCTGATTAAATGTTAAAAATGAAATACATTGGAAAGTCACTGCTACTCCCACTGTAAGGTCACCAAACATTAATCTCTCAGAAAAGCTTAAATGTTTGCAAAGGTGCTTTGCAAATATATACTGAGGCAGTAAATCAGGCATCAGCTACGCCCATTATTACTTTCATTACTTAAAGTAATTGGATTGGACGATAGATCAGATGGAGTGCTCCTAAAATAATTCTCATTTTGTGTTGCGTGTACAAAATACTCCGGGTAGATAGTTCATCAGTATGCTGCAATTTTATGCTAAGTCTCGCTAAAAACAACCACCAAATTGCTATGTCATCCGAAATGTCCATCTCAAATCATTTTTAATGCCTTTGTATGGTATGTGAAATGTGATTTTCAGTAGTTTTCAGTAGTGTGCAGAAAACAAAGATAATGAACATTTTGGTGCTGCTAACGCATAAAATGCTCTGATAAACTTAATTATAAGTGAATTTAAACCTTTGAATGAACAAAAATCAAAGTATACGTACACATCAAACACAAAACATAGCCATAAATATTCATCTTTAAAACATTTTAAAAGCTGGACCCTTTTTTTCCTTTTCCATTCATGTATGTTTAACATTCAACTTTTTAAATTTAAAAATAAAAAATAAATAAAGAAAACACCGTATCTCCATTCTCT
This sequence comes from Petrocephalus sullivani, assembly GCA_026780845.1. Lineage (NCBI taxonomy): Eukaryota > Metazoa > Chordata > Actinopteri > Osteoglossiformes > Mormyridae > Petrocephalus > Petrocephalus sullivani. The sequence continues at coordinate 16,404,048 of JAODKM010000044.1, read as the reverse complement.
GTTAACAGCAGACTGGCTTTCCTAGGTGTCGGTGCCGGGCTTCTTGGGCGCTTCTGTCATTTCCTCTGCCGGCACATTCTCTAAAGGAACCTTCTCCTTGGTGGGGGAGACAGAGAGGGTGGAGTCATCCTGCTGTGGGAGGGGCTGGGCCAGGCTGGAGGCGGGGTTGGCAGAGCCACTAAATCCACGGGCGATGTCTTCGAAGGTCCGTCCTTTAGTCTCGGGAACTCGGAAGAAGGTGAAGACAAAGAAGATGATGAGGAAGAGCATGAAGATGATGAAGACGTAGGGGCCGCACCATTCCTAGAAGAAAGCCATGAAGAGAAAGGAACAGATTGAAATGAAGAAAACCTGGTTAAGTGAAATGACTTTCAGATGGACTATGACACCGGACAAGTATGACTGAAAGCAGAAGCAAAACGAGCAAAGGCACTCGGGGGTGATTGGGAATGTGAAACGGGACTCACCACCAGCTTGGGAAAGCTGATTCCCACAAGGAAGTTGGACGTCCAGTTGGAGCAGCCAGCTACAGCCATGGCAGCTGGCCGTGGCCCCTGGGAGAAGAGCTCGGCCACGATGAACCAGGGAATAGGACCCGGGCCCATCTCGAACATGGCCACGAAGGCGAACACTGCGGCGATGCTGAGGTAGCTCAGTGACTGGATGTCCTTCTGCTCAAACAAAGCAGGGCAGCGCTGTTATTGCTGAAGACATGCGGTCATGGCCAACTCACTCCTAAAGGTCAAGGGTCAGTGTGCTGTATTAAAAATAACAATGGCTAAGTAAAAATATATGGCAGTATAGTAAAAGAGGAAGATGAACTCACCAATAGTAATGCAATAGTCAAAAGCAGGGCACTGACTGCCATGCCAGCCAAACCAATGAGGTGAAGAGTTCTGCGCCCCGCCCTCTCCACCAGAAAAAGCTGGCAGACAAAGGAGAGGCAAAGAAAAACATCCCAAGACAAGATTCATTTTTTACCTTATTATTATTTTGAGGGATTCTGTAGTGCATGGAACTGGGCGGTCAAAGCATACGTACAGAAACGACGGTGAACACGGTGTTGACCACCCCAGCTCCGATGGTGGCGTAGATGGGTTTCGTCACTCCGGCAGACTCAAAAATACCAGTGGAGTAGTAGAACACCTGAAAGGTGGAGGATTGAGGGAGGAGAGGACAGAAAGAAGCAGAAATATTGGCTAAAGGAAACGGGCGACCTATTTTACCCATCATGCTGTCTGCCTAAGGTGTATAGCTGCAGGGTTAGACGTCTGAAACGCGGTTTGTCTTCTGGCCTGTTGAGGTGGCGGAGGTGTGGCTTACGGCATTGATTCCGGAGAGCTGCTGGGAGAGCTGCAGCATGATGGCGATGCCGATGGGCTGGCGGTACAGCGGCGAGCGGAAGAGCTCGGGGATGGTCACCTTCTTCTCCATGGCCATCTTCATGCTTTCCTCCTTCATCTCCTGCATGTCCTCGCTGACGTCTTCGCAACCGCGCAGCTTCACGAGTGCTGAGCCACGGCAAAGAAACAGGAGTCTGTTAACGTGCCAGTCAGACACGACACACTCGAAGCCGGAGAACGAGACCCATGGGCCGACTACTTCAAAATGAGACTGTATTAGATAGAAAACATCAGCTGTATTTAATAATAGCAGGCAGCCACCACTCTGATAGCTGAGAATCAGTGCCCAGATTCTGCACAGTATGGCTATTGCAGGCATGAATGAGTTTTAAGCCTCAACAGTTTAACAACATAAAAAGGTTTTAAAGTAGAATATGAGCAAAAAGTTCATAAGATATCAGAATCCTGTTTCAAGATGTCTGCAGTTACCATATTCTATGCAGAATTTTTTGACAGTTTGACATTTGGCTAAATTGAAATAAATGCTAAAATTACACATTTGTTTCTTGTGATGTCATATTTGTCTGCAAGAAACCAAAGGGGCACAGTTAGCTGTCGCTTTCCTTTGGGTACATACAGACGAGACACTGATCTAACAGGGCAATGCTCTGCTCCATTAAGCCCCATTCCAACAAAGCAAGTCAAGGGGTATTCAGGCATGGCATCCCAACAAAATAATTTTGACACAGCATTCCAGGCAGAGCATTCACACCGCGATTTCAAGCAAGGTGATTAAACTGGGCTCTAGACTCGAGTATCTAGTATGATATTTCAACAAGATAACTGAAGAAGGAGAAAACGTGTGGCGATGCATTCAGACATGGCATTCAGGCTAGGTAACGGCACAGCACAACTTCAGGGGCATTCATTCAGGCCGGGCATTCAGGCTAGGTAACGGCACAGCACAACTTCAGGGGCATTCATTCAGACATGGCATTCAGGCTAGGTAACGGCAGAGCACAACTTCAGGGGCATTCATTCAGACATGGCATTCAGGCTAGGTAACGGCACAACTTCAGGGGCATTCATTCAGACATGGCATTCAGGCTAGGTAACGGCACAGCACAACTTCAGGGGCATTCATTCAGACATGGCATTCAGGCTAGGTAACGGCAGAGCACAACTTCAGGGGCATTCATTCAGACATGGCATTCAGGCTAGGTAACGGCACAACTTCAGGGGCATTCATTCAGACATGGCATTCAGGCTAGGTAACGGCACAGCACAACTTCAGGGGCATTCATTCAGACGTGGCATTCAGGCTAGGTAACGGCACAGCACAACTTCAGGGGCATTCATTCAGGCCGGGCATTCAGACAGACTCGGCCAGCAGATTCACTTCAGGCATATCGTTGTCAGTTACAGTAACAGTAACAAGACAATGCTTCTGTAACCTTTCTCTGTCATCCTAGACTCCGCCTTTAGCAGGAAATAACAGGAGATGGGGGAAGAGCACACAGCAAAAACAAAAGGCGATTATACACAAAGCTCTCAAGTGTGAAGACGCAGTGCAGCTCAGTGGAGAACACCAGACATGGACCCCGTGTTTACATCAGGTCAAAGGTCGTTTTCATAAAGCATTGCAGTTTCATGAAGCTGCTATAGACTCACAAACTGCTATAGACTCAGGTCACAAACATATGGAATTACATATGTTATTTAGATCTTTATTGTCCAGACTGTAGATATGCCTAGGAAAATTGCCCTGGGCTCAGTGAATCAAGAGAATCAGCTAGTTCACTTTACAATTTCCATTGACAGCAAATTTCAATTCACTGCTGGGGACCAGTAACCCTGCCTTATCCCCTATGCCCGAGGTCGGGTGGGGAATTAGAGCAGGGTCAGCAAGACCGTATCTGGACAGAAGGGGCTGGAATTAAAGGGCCATGGCAGCCGGAATTAAAATTAAAGGTTTGGATTTGTTGTTTTTTTTTTGTCATAGTGTGAATATTTAAAACTGGTTTGAGAAAACCAGACCAAAAGATATGAAACAATGTAAGTTCCTTCTACACTATTCTCACAGGGTTAGAAAATGTAACATTTTCAATGAAATTGTCTGATGTCAGTGCATCATGGATACAAAAAAAGTTTTATGTCGGTTTGAATCCCTGCATTTGTTTTCAGTTTCCTTCATTTTTAATTCTATGTAGCAACAAAAAGCAATGTTTGCCAAATATTATAGCACCAAGTGAAAAGCAGCTATCAGTCATCACCCTGTTTTGTTATGTGTCCTAAGAGCTTCTCCAAATTTCTGTCGTGAATGTAGAAGGATGACATACATAAACAGAAATTATTTATCACCTTTGTGCTGTGAATGACAGTGAGTTCTAAGTTGTCAATAATGGTCCAGAATACAGACGCCTGGACAGTGAGAAACCTAGGGAGAGGCTGAGAGGCAGCGCTGGGCAGGACGGCGGGGCCCACCTTTGCGGGCGAGCTCCTCCTCGTTCCTGTTGATAAGCAGGAATCTTGGGCTCTCTGGGCAGAAGGGCAGCAGTAGGCTCTGGATCAGGGCTGGAATGGCGGTCAGAGCCAGCAGCAACGGCCAGAGCACCTCTGAACCCAGCAGGGCCTCCAAGCCGAAGATCTGCGGGCAGAAAGGGGAGCCTGATACGAGGGGACCGGGCCCAGCCTGGGGCTTCGCGGGTCTCCGGGCCAACAGGCAGCCGCCTCTGGGCCAGCCTCCACTATACACAAGAGGCTTCAACATGCAGATGGATGAGATTAAAAATAATCAGTGAAAAGAAGATGCAGGAAATATCACACACCTAAGCAATAGCATAGTTACACAAAGAATACATCACCCGTCACTCTGCAAAGCTGTACTGCAGAAATGCCACACCTGAGCTATCAGGATCCCCACCACGACTCCCAGCTGGTGCAGAGTTCCGAAGGCTCCGCGAAGGGCAGTGGGGGCCACCTCCCCCACATACATGGGCGTCAGGCCCGTGCACAGGCCGCAGAACAGACCAATCACCAACCTCCCTGCTATCACCATCTCATAGGAGGCGCAGAGAGTAGACAGCCCCATCAGGGCTGCACCAATCAGGGCCAGGACATTGATAATCAGCATGGAATTCCGCCTGAGGGTACAAGGGGACAGGCACAGAGGCGAGAGTGAGTCATTAGATCTCAGATATGATTTGCGTCTCATATTATCTGCGCATCTACGTTCCCTGGTGAGGCCGTCACTCACCGGCCGAACGTGTTTGCCATGACGCCCACGCTGAAGGACCCCGCCATGCCGCCCACACTGAAGATGGCCACCGACAGGCTCCAGATCAGCGTGCACACCCCGGGGCTGATGGGCCGGTTGTAGCGGCTCACCCAGGTGCTGTTGAAGAAGGCTCGCAGTTTCTGAGAAGCACATGCACAGCGGACCACTGTTCAGAGCCGGCTGGACCCTCGAGCAGAATAAACCAGCTTTATTGGGCAGAGTACAAATGGAAAGTCTCCGAGAATAAAGCAAAGGCATAATACATAACAACAACAGCAACCTATTATTATCATTATGGTAACACTTTACTTGAGGGGCCACAAATAATGCAGTAATACATGCTTAGTAAATGCATTAATTAACCATTAACT
>JAODKM010000044.1:16374189-16387194 GCA_026780845.1 Petrocephalus sullivani | reverse complement strand
GACAGACAGGACTGGTTTGGGTACTCTGTGAGAGATGGAAGGACTGGTTTGGGTACTCTGTGAGACAGACAGGACTGTTTTGAATACTCTGTGAGACAGACACGATTGGTTTGAGTACTCTGTGAAAGATGGAAGGACTGGTTTGGGTACACTGTGAGAGATGGACAGGACTATTTTGAGTACTATGTGTGACAGACAGGACTGGTTTTGGTACTCTGTAAGTGTCAGTCAGAACAACACTGCTCTTAAAATCCATTTCTTTCAGGTAGAACCATTTTTCACTATACTTGTTATCTTTTGAATGATACAACCTTTATTAACATTCAGCTTTCAGTCAGATGTGTCATTTCACTGTGCTATTGTCAAAAAGTCCTTAGAGATTAGATGTATTTCCATTATTGTACAAAATACAAATGAAACATTTTGTTTGGATCATATTTCAGGACACGGAGAAAGCCTAGCCGTTACCATGTCGACTTCAATGCTACGGCGTCAACTGAAGAACATTGTTCAAAACTTCTCTGAGGCAGAAATCAAGGTGAGAGGTGATTCTTCCATTCAGAGTAACCCCCCTCCGTTCTCACCTAGCCGGTGTGCAGCCGTGTTAAAGGAAGCACTGCTGTGCATCTCCAAATAAACTCAGATGACTGCTCTGCTGTGAATTGTGCATCCCACTGCCCCACCTGTTCCCCGCTGGTCTTAGGTTAGAGAAGCAACATCCAACGACCCATGGGGTCCGTCCAGCTCTTTGATGTCCGAAATCTCCGACCTCACCTACAACGTGGTGGCCTTGTCAGAGATCATGAACATGCTCTGGAAACGACTCAATGACCACGGAAAGAACTGGAGGCATGTTTACAAGGTGAGAGCCAGCCGCACACAGGGAGACTGTCTCTCTGCTGTTATTCACCTACTGGATCTGTGTGCTGTATCCGCTCGCTTTGGGAGAGACAGCTTTGTACTCTGTACATACTGTTAAATGTCACATGCCTTGCCCTGTCTTGTGTTTTGTTTGTACCCCTTGGGGACCTGCTGTCCCAATCTCACCGTACCGTCATTTACAATGACAATAAAGGATTGAGTCGTGAATCTCTGTACAAATCCTGTAGGGGTTCATATATAGAATCTTAGAAATTTTTGGAAAAGCGAAATTATTTATTCTATAGTAAGGCAGATCATACATACTGAATCTGCATCAGTGTTTGTTAATAAACTAACGGAGATGAAAATGCTATCTGCGAATTTCGTAAAGTGAAACAGCAGGCATTAAAAACTCATTAGTCGGCAGAAAAGTAAACAAGCTCATGTCATCATGAATATTTACAATCATATGAAAATATAAGTAGCAAAGGGGCCGATTGCTGGTGACCTCGCTTCCGCCTCGCCTTCAGGCCCTGACGCTGCTGGAGTGCATGGTGAAGACCGGCTCGGACCGCGTGGCCCAGCAATGCCAGGAGAATATTTCAGTGATCCAGTACCTCACCGAATTCCAGTATATTGACAAGGACGGCAAGGATCAGGTAGCTGGCTACACATTGCTCTCCTGTCGAACAAAATCACGGGAAGCATACTGTCAGTTTGAGGGTAAATTACACTGTACAAAACTGTACTTTAGTGACAAACCAAATAAACTTCGAACACAATAATTCTGTATTTAACCTGTCTACTGGAGGTCCCTGGATGTGTGTATTAAGAGAAAATCCACCATAACCCCAGAACTTTTCAGAATGCTGTACCTTCATCAATAACAAAGTGCCACTAGAGTGATCACCAGGGGATATTTAAGGCTTACTCAACTGGGTATGTAGGAACAATTATCTATGATTTTAGGGTTCAAAAAAATATTTTTGACCTTTAAACTTTATTCACTTTTCCTGCAAAAAAATATTAGCGGATTTACAGTTAGCAGAATTATATTTAGCGTAAGCTAATTGGTATGCTAATGATTTCCAGCGTTAGTGAAAATGCTAATCTGTTTGCTAACTAGGGGTTAACCCAGGGCTATTCAAATCACGGTCCTCAAGGTCCAAGCGCTGCTGATTTTCCAGCCTCCAGCCAATCAGAATCGGTAATTCGTCAACCGACTACCTGGAAAAACTGAAAACAAGGTCCTGATTTGTGGTGGGGGCACCACTGTTTAAGCTACATTCAAAAATGCATTTTGGTGACTTTGCATTGCCCATTGTATGTGAAAACAGGTTCGAAAGCAGATTGGGAATTGAGCTTTTCCTCCTGGAATTGGAGTCAGAATGATGAACAAATGGATTAAAAATGCATCCCCAGGAATATGCCTAAATAGAAGCTCATTCATTTAGATGTAAACGCTGCAGCCTAAAAAAATATTTTTATTACACATGTGTTGTGGCTGGTTTAGCAACGATGGGAAAGTTATCCGTGAATCATCTCCCTGGCTAAGTCACAAGTGACAAATGACAGCTCATATGCAGCCTGACATCAGCAGGGAGCTCGTACATTGTTCCTGAGATCAATCAAGATTAAAGAATTTGCAGCAGGACAGTTTAGTGTGTATGAATGTGCTGCTGTCTACTAACATTATCACTGGTATACATGATACATGTATACATTGCAAGATGATGTGTGGCCAGTAAATAACATGCAATGTACTAAAAATATCTGGATTACTTGTGTTTGAATCCAACTGCAGCCAGTGTGTGAGCAGTTCGAGTGCTGTACTCAAATAAAGGCATGCTATTTCTGATAATCCAGGTGACTTAAATTTAAGATTAGTCTGTCACTTACTGGCAGCAGGTGTGAGCATGTGTGACTGTGACGTTCTAGCATTTCACCCAGGGTCTGCCCTGTCACACAGGCCGCGCATCTACTCCATTCTGATTGGATAAGCATCAGCAAAATGAACCCAGTGAAATTCATGTGTGAAGCCGTCTTCTGCAGGGTGTGAACGTGAGGGAGAAGGCGAAGCCACTACTGGTGCTACTGACAGACGCGAGCAAACTGCAGGAGGAGAGGAACCATGCACTGAAGACCAAAGAGAAGATGGCCAAGTCTGTCAACAGTAAGGGCTCCATGATGCCGGCTCCCTGTTGGCGTGGGGAACCTGTTCCTCCTGTCTTCACATGAGTAGCTGGACTGACGCCTTGGAGTAACTGCATGCGATGTGATGGACTGGCATCTCGTATCTTCAGGCTTGGGCTGATAAGTGATTATGGAAAATCGATGGACTGAGGGGTGGGTAGAGGGGTGGATAGAGGGATGGACTTAGGGGTGGATAGAGGGATGGACTGAGGGGTGAATTGAGGGGTGGATATAGGGATTGACTGAGGGGTGGATAGAGAGGTTGACTGAGGGGTGGATAGAGGGATGGACTGAGGGGTGAATAGAGAGATGCACAGAGGGATTGACACAGGGGTGGATAGAGGGATGGACTGGAAAAATCATAACAGCGTTTGCCAGACACTGACACACAAGAAAACTGTGTCAGCAGGGCAAACTGGGGCTGCGACTCACAGCTTATTGACAGGGATCCTCACTGATGAAGGACAGAAAAACATCCACGGAGCTGCATCAACAGAACCCTGAGTCTCAACAGAAATTGTATTTTTATTTAGCAGAAACTTTTATCCAAAGCAATATACAATTCAGAAAGCAGGGATAGCCATGAAGTCCATGAAGGAATCAAAACTGGGTAAAATTCCTCAGAGTGTTGCATAATTAAACTCCGTAACAGAACATGCATAAATATCTGTCATTACTGGGGAGAGATTCACCCACCTTCTGTAACTGCTTTGTGAGTGAAAGCTGACTGTGAGGCAGGGGGTGCCCTGGACAAGATGTCATTCTTGGTGGTCAATAGAGATGCCAGTACATCTAATGGCATGTTGTCAAACTGCAGGATGGAAGCCCTGTACCACATAGGGCAGGCCATGGGGTCTGCGGCCTGCTAGACATGCTCAGTGTTTATAAACAGCTGACCTTCTTCATGTCATCCTACCCCAGCATCTTCTGCCACCCCGCCACCGGCCCCTGTAGACAGGCCTATCGACATGGACCGGGTCCTGGGGGGCGTCGCTGCTCTGCAGCTTGAAATGGCCAGAAAGAAGGAAATGGCAGAGCAGGTGAACGATTACAAGATACATTTCATGACATTTTAATCCATTGAAGACCATTTAGAAAAGGCACGTATTCTGGTGCTCAGGACTGACCTTGCCAAACTAATGCTGTTGTCTATTGTCTGCATGTGGGGCCCTTCTCTCACTTTCCCCGTTTTTTCCCCACTTTGCATGACTTGGTTTTATTCTAAAAATCGCAATCAATGCATTCCCATTTGGGAGTAGCAAAGAGTGCCACTGTAGGTGTCATCACAGTGAAATACCAAGGTAACACCACCAGCCGGTGACCTCATCCAGGCCAACTCCAGCCGACTGTGCTTCCCCTCGACCTCCTCTTAACAGTCTCCCTACTGAGGAGGGGACAGGGTTTCTGGTGATGAAGAAGACACTGTCTTCACTCCATTTAGCCTCACAATGGGAACTTTAATCATGAATGTGCAGCTGTCTCCCAGCTGTTGTTGACCCAAATGTTAAAAGCTTTCATTCTTATATAGCTTCTGATCTGTTTGTTCATAAAGACCAGGAAGTGGTATGCGTGATATAATAATGACAGAAGAGAACTATGGATTAGTTATTGAGGCTCCGTGTTGAGGAACTACCCTGGCTCAGCAGTCTCATAGCAGTCTCTTCTTAGCTGGCACTATCAAGCGCACACAGCTCCTTCTAGTCATATACAAAATCTTAGAAGTCAGGTTAGAAGAACAACAAACCTACTCAGATTTAGTGTTTGGCCTTCAAAACTCCTTACTTTCTCAAGCCTACCCAGATACAGAGTTCCTCTGCTGTTTAACTGTTGGGAATGCTCCCTCATATTCCCTTAGGCTTCTGCAAAAGAGAAGGGGACTGATACCCAGGAAGGTGATGCACCCTCCAAATCCCCTCCTGCAAGCAATGAGCCTTGGGGTGAAGATGGAACCTCTACTGCCCCTCCTGCAAGCAATGATCCTTGGGGTGGAGATGGGACCTCTACTGCCCCTCCTGCAAGCAATGATCCTTGGGGAGGTGAAGAAACCTCCACTGCCGCTCCTGCAAGCAATGATCCTTGGGGAGGTGAAGAGACCTCCACTGCCCCTCCTGCAAGCAATGATCCTTGGGGAGGTAAAGAAACCTCCACTGCCGCTCCTGCAAGCAGTGATCCTTGGGGAGGTGAAGAGACCTCCACTGCCACTCCTGCAAGCAATGATCCTTGGGGAGGTAAAGAGACCTCAACGGCTGCTCCTGCAAGCAATGATCCTTGGGGAGGTGAAGAGACCTCTAATGCCCCTCCAGCAAGCAATGATCCTTGGGGAGAAAAAGAGACCACCACTGCTGCACCTGTAAGCAATGATCCTTGGGGAGGTGACGAGACCTCTACTGCCCCTCCAGCAAGCAATGATCCTTGGGGAGGTAAAGAAACCTCCACTGCCACTCCTGCAAGCAATGATCCTTGGGGAGGTGAAGAGACCTCCACTGCCACTCCAGCAAGCAATGATCCTTGGGGAGGTAAAGAAACCTCCACTGCCGCTCCTGCAAGCAATGATCCTTGGGGAGGTGAAGAGACCTCCACTGCCACTCCTGCAAACAATGATCCTTGGGGAGGGGAAGAGACCTCCACTGCCGCTCCTGCAAGTAATGATCCTTGGGGAAGTGAGGAGACCTCCACTACTGCTCCTGCAAGCAATGATCCTTGGGGAGGTGAAGAGATCTCCAGTGCACCTCCTGCAAGCAATGATCCTTGGGGAGGAGATGGGACATCTACTGCCCCTCCTGCCAACTCAGATCCCTGGGGAGGTGAGAGTACCACAGGAGAAGCATCTTCTGATCCTTGGGGCTCCAGTGGTGAGTTATATACAAAGAACCAAGTTCAGCAAATCCTTCTTACCTGCACAGTTAACACCTATGCAGATGAATTGTAATGGTACCCTGGGACGTAGAAACTTAATTTCAGTAGCTTATCAGCAACCAGGTGTGGTTTCATGTTTTGGAGGAGGTGTCCCCAACCCTTCCAGCTCAGATCCCTTACGGGGTCCATCTGAAGAAGATGAGTTAAGGTACTCAGATTTGTGAAGGTAAGAAGGTATATCATGGCCATTCGTTGGCCCTCACTGAGGACATAAGTATCTATGTTCTTCTTAACATCAGTGGGTATGACCTCTTGCTTTTCTAATCAGTATTTGTTCAGTCTTTATGTACGGTCTTCACTGATCTTTCCTGCTGTCTTATAGGAGATCCAGATCACAGCAAAATCACTACAAATGGAGGGTGTAGCGGAACCAGCACAGAAAGTGGTCACACAGCGGGGCCCATTGCTGTATCACCCCCTCTCGCAGTCAGTAAAATGCCCGAATCGTTCCTCGGCCAAGATGCAGCCGTGGTGGATCTGGACTCCTTGGCTTCTAGCAAACCCACACAGCCACTCTCTCCCCCTGTCTCCTCATCCTCTATACAAAACCCAACTGTAGAAGCAAAGAGTAAGGAGGGATAAAACAGAAATAGGTTCAGTAATATTAAACATACATGTTACTACGGCAATGATTGTGACTGTGTTTTGATGTGAGCCATAATTCACCCAGTGGCCATTTATATGTTAATCTTCAGTAGTCTCGCTTTAGCTTCATTTATTTACTTTTTCTTTCCTTCTTTCCCATCCTTCCCCCTCATTCACAACCACATTCGTAAGTTTTTTTCTTTGCTCTCAGGCTTAGCTCTGATCACAAGCAGACAACGTTTGACCAGAACAGCTTCCTTTTGGCTGCCTCTGGCTGTCATTGTGCCAGAAGCCTCACTTGGCCTCACTCAGTCACCCATCAGCCATGCATCTTCAGGGAAACCCTTTCACTGCGGGAGATTCCCTGATAAAGGCCTCATCCAATCTGGCAATGCAAACACTGTAAACCCTAACAGCACTGTAATGGCATCCTGCTAATGGCCAAATGGTGCTTGGGTGCAAATCCCAAGGAAGGGAAGGGAGACTTCCAGAGGGACTGGCGGGTAAAAGGGAGATAGGACTGGGGGGTGGAAGGGAGACAGGACTGGCGGGTAAAAGGGAGACAGGACTGGGGGGTGGAAGGGAGACAGGACTGGGGGGTGGAAGGAGACAGGACTGGGGGGTGGAAGGGAGACAGGACTAGCGGGTAAAAGGGAGACAGGACTGGGGGGTGGAAGGGAGACAGGACTGGCGGATAAAAGGGAGATAGGACCGGCAGGTGGAAGGGACATTCCTGCAGACATTCCTTTTAATTAACCTAATCTAGGTAATTAAATGTAGGTTTATGTGAACTATATATTTAAATATTTATTGATGTAATTAAATGTTGACTTATTTTTTAATATTAAAGAGTTGTATGTAAATATTTAAATTATTTTAAACTATGAATGAAATCTTAATTTTTTTGTGTAAATGAACACTGGGCCCAAGTCTCTCTATTTGCCGCCAATGTCACACTAATGGTATCGCGATCTAGAAGCTGCATGTCCGGAGTTGTCATGTTCTTTTCGTTCTTCTGGTGCATTGAAATGTAAGGGACGTAGCCGGGACCCCAGCCACTGCCGCAGGGTGGCCAGTCTCTCCCAAAAAGGTCAGTCTCTGAGACTTAAGCTGCCGTCACGTTTTCTCCTTTTAACCAGCAATGCAGGGAGCAATAGGAAGAAACTGGGAATAAGATCGGAGACGTTATGTCATTTTTTATTTTGTTTGGTGATGAAGTAAATGGTATGAGTGATAGTAAGCAATGTGTTCTGAGTTCTTCTGGTATATAGTTATGTGCTTCAGAGATTAGTTATTGTGATTAGCTATGAAATCCAAGACTCAGAGACTTCATTAGTCCTGAATCCAAGACTCAGAGTAATTTTGCACTTAATGTTGTTAGGGGTCAATGACCCTAACATTTCTGTAAAAATATCTAAATATTGCCCATCAGATCTTTTTCATTCCAGCAGCTCAGGATAAGTGTTACACAGTCAAATGCAGCTCGTGAACTTAAAGGAACTTGATACATACATGTTATAACTGAACATTGTCTTTCTGTGTCCACATTAGTGCTGAATCCAGACTGGAATTTATCAAGGACTTTTTGGAAGTTAAATACAACCGGAAAATGCTACCTGGCAGAGAATAGCGTGGAGTGGTTGTACATTGTTTGCAGTGGGTAACATCTTATAAGCAATAAAATGCTTAATTGAAGAATCTTGTATGACCAAATGTAAGAGGTGGGCATATTGTTTGCCTTTGGAATTAAAAGCATATGTTAGTATAATGTAAAACAAAACTCTGACTTGGTTATTACAAGCACAGCAGCAGTCTGGTTTCCTTATTGTACTGGAAAAAAACAATAAATACATCCATCCTATCATCTAGCAGTCTGTCCATTACTCATCTTCCATGCTGCTGACACAGTACAGGGTCAGGGAACCAGGCAACCTCTCCCTGGAAAGAGTGAGAGGAACAGTCCGTGTGGGATGCCAGTCCATCACAGGGGACAGGCCAGAGGAACAGTCCGTGTGGGATGCCAGTCCATCACAGGGGACAGGCCAGAGGAACAGCCCGTGTGGGATGCCAGTCCATCACAGGGGACGGGCCAGAGTAACAGCCCGTGTGGGATGCTAGTCCATCATGGCGCTGGTAATATGGCGATACAGCAGCAGCGTGTGTGTGTAAGTGAGCTGAATGAGCCGTTATGGTTTAAAGTTATTTTAAGATGGACTAAACTTTTATGAGAATGCTTTACTCATGTTTTATTGAATCGGTTCTGACTTTTACTTTCATAAGCTGGTATGGTGTTCTAAATCAGAATGATAAGCTTAGACTTCAAGCCATTGTGAATGTGTTTTAAAGCACCTGACACCACTCTTAATGATCTGCGGGTCTTAAGTAAGGTCCAGTCAATCCTCAGGGACCCCAGCCACCCTCCTGGTAAGAGTCCAAGCTGCTTCTGTTGGGCCACAGATATAGATTGTCTGCATGTAGGACAAACAGACTGAAAAATTTGTTACTGTTGCTGTTGGCGTTTTACACAAATGATCATGGGTGTATTGTTATCATGTGGATTATATATTTGTCTTGGTTTTATTGTTGTGTTGCTGGTTGCCCCTTGGGGACAATGAAGTATTACTTATTAACCTAACCAGAGTACAAGCCAGAGGAACAGCCTGTCTGGGATACCAGTCCATCACAGGGGACAGGCCAGGGGAACAGTCTGTGTGCTGTGTGCAGTGTGAACTTCGCATTAGGGAGATTAGTTCACCTTACCGCATGTCTGTGGACTGCAAGAGGTCCGTAGACTATACAGGGGTAGACAGTGCTACCTCATGAATTGAGCTCAGACTAAATGCATATTTGGACAGCAGTTTCCCAGGGATCACTACCTCGATGAGCCGCACGCTCCCATGACAGCAGCACATCGTGCCACAGTGAGCAGCTTGAGCTGGGCCACTTACATCAAGGAGACGAGGTTGAGGAGAATGGAGTCAGCAGAAAGCAGGGTTCTGATCTGCAGTAGCTGCCTTTGGACTGGGAGTGACGGGGGGGGTGGGGTATAAGTCCAGCCACAATCTTACCAAACTTGACATGAGAATGCATTGACTGGTAACCGGCAGGCCGCGTGCCCAAACTGCCTGCCGGTATGTGGGATCCCGAGAATAAGAGCCCGTCTGTTCCGGCACGGCTCTGCAGCTGCAGCTGTTCTGGGGCCTTCTTAAATCCCCATTTCTCTGGGCTGCCTCCTGATTGGTGCATAGAGTGACAAGCAAGTACTGTCATTGCCCAGTTCTGCAGGCCTCTGTCAGTGACAGACCATCAAATAAACCCAGTGGCCACACGAAACTTCCGATCAGTCAGATGTTTTTCAGTTGAAGGACCAAGCAAAGGAGAAGCATGGGGCCTTGTTAGTGAAAAGTAACCTAAACTGGATGGACTTTTTAAATCTCTCAACTATAAATCCTTTTAGTCCAGCAGAAGCCAGGCGGCGAAAACCCAGGCCAGCAGCCAGCAGTGTCACAGACACCATAAAGGACGCATTCTTACCGCCAATAACGATCCAAGGCCTTGGTGTTATTTGGCACTGGTTGTAATAGATGTGACTGACCTGTAGATTCTAGGTATTGTGCATACATCCTTGTTTTATTACCCTTTTCATTATCCTCTGCACAGCCTTGCCAAGGTCACTTCATTGACCGCGCACCTTTTTATTAGAAAATTTTCCTTTCGTAGCGTACATCCACGTGACAGTGATTCATACTTTATGCATACCAATAGCTTAAGGAAAGTCAAAATAACGGTCACTCCGCCCAGTGAGCAGCTCCAGCCGACACTGGCTTCTCGTTTCTCTTGTACAGTTCAGCGCAGAAGCAGCTGGTGCGTCTGCGTCTGCGCTGGTACGGGGCCGTTTCCTGCGCCCGCCGCCGCCGCAGCCGGCCCGCCCCCCTCAGCCGACGGTGATGCCGAAGCCGCACTGGAACTTGTTCTTGCGGTGGTTGAGGAAGGCCCCCAGCGCCAGCGAGAGTGGCAGCGGGAGCAGCTTCTTCTCCAGCGCGGCCCCCACCACCCAGTTACTGTCGATGGAGCCTGAGGACAAGGGCAGCGCTGACAGTGAGCCGGCAGGCCGAGCCGGGACTCTCCATAAAGACATCAGAGCCATCCCAACTATGACAGCCCTAACTCCGACCCAGCCCTACCCCTAACCACAAGGAACCAAATAAAAGGCCTTTGGCATTTTTAGTTTTTGTTGATTGTATTAAGATTTTCATAAAACTGAAGTTACCCTTGTAGGGAGCAAAATAATGGTCCAACAAAGTGAAAAGTGAAATCTGGTCCTCACAATGTAATGATTACAAGAACACACAAAGACTGACAGACAGTGACAAACAGTGAGTGACAGACACACACACACCCCCCAGTTGTAAGCAGCCCATAACATATGAAACTTGGCAGCTTGTTGTCATACTCTTAAACCTACTCCAAACATTGGTTACAGCTTCTCTCAAATACATTTTTCTGTCAAGAAGCAGAACGCATACATGACAGTTCTCTTTAAAATCTTTGATTCATTAAAGCCCAATTTCCTAAATCATGACTGGCAATGGTACACTCCAGTGTAAGAGGGACTCCGTGGCGATGGTACGTGTCTCGGTGTGAGAGGGATTCCGTGGCGATGGTGCTTGTCTCGGTGTGAGAGGGACTCCGTGGTGATGGTACCCGTCTCTGTGCAAGAAGGACCATCGGCACGGAGTCCCTCTCACACCAAGACACGTACCATCACCACAGGGTCCCTCTCACACCGCGATGGTACGCGACTCGGTATAAGAAGGATTCTGTGATGATGGTACACTTCTGTGTAAGAAGGACTCTGTTGCAATGAGTCTCGGTGTGAGAGGGACTCCATGCCGATGGTACTCGTCTCGGTGCGAGGGGGACTCCGAGGCAATGGTACACGACTCGGTGTAAGAGGGGCTTACATATTGCACGCAACTCATTATGGTCTGCCATACCTTTGAAGAGCAGGTTGGTTTTGGGCACATCCAGCTGGTAACCGAAGGATACGCTGGTGTCCTGCATTCGAGTGCTGGCCTCGAATTCCACCCCCACCTGTAACTGCAACACCAAGACAGGGGTGAGTTCAACCCGATTTAAGCCGGAAACAGAGAGGCCGGGGTGTGAGTGTGAATCAGACAGGGTGAGATATGTTAGGGCTAGCAGGCATGTGCCATTGATGTGCCATTTTCCTGATGACTGTCAAGCACCACCCCTAGGGGGCTTATGAGCTCATAGTCCATGTGCAGATAAAAGCCATTTCAGACATATGGGACTCGCTGATCGGCTAGTGCTGCCTAGCGCTGAGGCATCAAGCGGCACACTACCTGCTCATTGGCTCTGTGGTAGTACGATGCGTGGGCCCCCACACCCCCAACGGTTACTGTGGCGATGTAATTACTGCCTGAAACAGAGAACACAGCCTTTTTAATGCACATGTATCTAGAGCCACTTCTCTTATTCCAGATATTAAGAGAAAATACACACTCAATGTTGCAGCTTAGAAGGTTCAAAAACACAAGTTACTGGTCTGCACAAACAGCGAAAGATGGCGGCTGCTGTTAACGGGAGAGCAAATAGCTTATGTGACGTTAATAGCAATGATTCTCCTCCTCACCTGTGTACCTAGCAGCCAGGGAGAGCACAGAGCCCTGCTCCCCGGGCCTGCAGTGGTACACGAGCTCCCCGCCCAGTGCCAGCGAGCTGCTGACAGACTGCAGGTAGTGTGCCACCACAATACCTAACAGAGAGAGCGGGCAAGTCAACATGGGTGGCCACTCTCCAAATGCAGGCCACCCAAGCGCGGAAGAGTGAGACTACCAGAGCCAACGAGGAGGTCTGGGTTGCCGAGGGTGACGGCTGTAGTGAAGTCGTCACCACGGTACTCAGCATCACACTGCCAGTTCACGAACTTCTGCTGCTGCGTCTACCAAGGCGAGAAAGCCAGAGAACCGCGGCCAGCGCGTTTCAGAAACAAGTCATCCCTTCAGAAACACACACACACACACACACACACACACACACAAAGGAACAAAGAGGAAACGTCTGGCATGTCACTCAGAATATCCATAATTCAAGGAGGAAAAAGATAATCGCATGAATAACATTTCCACAATTTCCTATCTGCACTTCCTTGCTAATTTGTACCGCTAATGTTGCAGGAGTAGACACTTCAGACAACATTCCACTTTTGCCTCATATTCATATACAGCACCAGTCAAAAGTTTGGACACACCTAGCCATAGAAAGGTTTATATGTACCATTATCTACTTTAGAATAATTATAGAGACATCAAAACTACAAAATTACATATATGGATTATGCACTGTACACCACTTGTCAAGTTCTGAATGTTATGTCTTTCCCCTCATATCCACTGTGTCTTTCTTGCAACACCTTCGTCTCCTCAG
>JAODKM010000044.1:16344540-16374089 GCA_026780845.1 Petrocephalus sullivani | reverse complement strand
AAAATAGAAGAAGTGTAAAATACAAAAGGTGGAGGGCAAAGCAGAGAGGATGATGAGGGGGGGTTGGGGAGGGGTGGGCGGGGTGCCCTGGGGGCTGGGATTCAAAGACTTGTGGGTTCAAATCTCGTGGTCAGCAGAGTGAACCCACCATCGCGCCCTTACACAAGGCACTAAACCCCAGTAGCTAGAGGGACTGGCAAACCCTACTGGTAGCTTGAGGGACTACTCAACCCTACTCTCTCTTCTACTCTAGTTTCATGAGGTGGCTTCCTCAGATGCCTTCCCATCTGTCCTGAAGGAGGTCCCAGATACATGCTGAGCAGTCAACGGCCAAACTCCTCCAAAGCATCTCTACTGGGTTTAGGTCAGGTGACCAGGCTACGTCATGCGACACAATCACTCTCCTTTGTAGGCAGCTTGGTGTGTCCAAATTTTTGACTGGTGCTGTATATAGTTCTTTTCACTTTGAATCACTGCTTTGATGGTGTGTGGTTAGCATGTGGCAGTAGGTGGCCATGAAGCTTGTGCCCCCACCCCCCCCCCCCGCACCTGGAAAGCCATTTTGGAGCGCAGCCTCCCCGTCAGCTGGTGGATGACCTGGGCATTGAGGCTGCCGCTGTTGTCCATGTCCCCCACCATCACCGGAAAAGACTGCGGAGCCGTGCATTACAACATCACAAATACTGCTGATAGAAACAAATCTCACTTCAGCTTTCAACCTGTGGACAATGTCAACTCAACATGCGTTGACAGGACGATGCGTTATAACCTCAAAGTGTAATAGTAGAGAGTAGCTAATGTCAGACTAATGAAATGCACAAACAGCTAATTTACTGCTCTTGTGTAAAGTCATCTTTGACGTGCAAATCGCGAGCAGGCGGGTGCAGGTACCTCTGCCGGGCCAGTCTGCTTGCAGCCGACGTAGGTAGCCCCAAACCTGTAGCTGGAGTCACCCAGGGTGCTGAGAGACAGCGTGTGATTCACCTGCCAAGCCAAGAGGGGAAATGCCAACCAAAGTAACACAGGGAAAACAGCAGCAAGGCTCTTTTGTACACAAAGTCCAAACTGAATCATAGCCTTTTAACACAAATAAAACATTTTTAGTTTTTAGTAATTAATGAATAGTTTTAATTACTATGTTTGGGATACTTTAAAAGGCACAATGAACAATCATCAAAACAGATATGACAGCCCGCCCTCCTGCCCGCCTGGCCTCCTGCCTGTAACGTCCTGCCCATGACATCCTACCCGCCCGCCCTCCTGCCTGTAATATCCTACCCATGACAACCTGCCCGCCCGACCTCCGGCCCACCCACCACCCTGCCCGTGACCTCCTGCCCGTGACCTCCTGCCCACCCACCCTTCTGCCCGTGACCTCCTGCCCACCCACCCTCCTGCCCGTGACATCCTTCCCACGCTGTCCTGTCTGCTCGCCCTCCTGCCTGTCCTGCTCGCCCGTGACGTGCTGCCCACCCGCGCTCCTGCCCGTGACATCCTTCCTATGACGTCCTGCCCGCTCGCCCTTCTGCCCGTAACGTCCTATCCGCTCATGACGTCCTGCCCGTGACGTCCTGCCCGCCCATGATGTCCTGCCCACCCGCCCTTCAGTCCGTGACATCCTTCCCATGATGTACTACCCACCCGCTCTCCTGCCAGTGATGTCCTGCCTGCCTGCTTTCTCGAAAAGTAGGTCTCTTTGGATAAAGGTGTCTGCTACATCAGTAAAGCTAAAAAGCACAATAGCATAACAAGGTTACTGACCTGGAAATGGTTGCTTAGGCCTTTGTTAACCACCAATCGCACGCCTTCCATTTCCATAGGGAAGACCTCTGAAACAGGAGAGTCGTAAAAAGAGCAAAGTGTTAGCATGGAGTGTTATCACAACCACAACTCCAAATGTTTGACAGTCAACACACCAAATGTATATTGTAGCAATTTCTCTTCTGTGCCGGTCTGTGATTAAAAACACAATGAAAGTTTCCCCTCCTTCCCCTGATAACACCATATCAACACAAGGGCCGAAACGTAACTCGGAAAATGCCCACCTTTGCATTTGCGATGACACTCCTCAAAGGCGCCAGGGTTGGGTAGGGGACTCTCCACCTCTCCTGCCTGCCCACCCGCAATCGGGGAGGTGGGCAGGGACGAGACAGGGGGCATGGTGAAGCCGAGGGGCACAGAGACCTGCCCCGGCCCCCTCGGAGCTGGGGGGGGGGAACTGGCAGCCAGCACGCTGCCCATGCTGAGAGAGAGCGAGAGCAGACAGGGTTCCCTCTGAGCGCGGGTGGCCGTGCACACGTACTGCTACAATGGCTTTTTTTAAACTACATCATAAGTCACAGTCAAGGACCTGGCCTCCAGCATTGTTCGGATTTTTTTCTTGAATAAAACAACACAAAACTATATTTGTCTATATTAACCAAGCTGGCAGTTCTAGAAAAAATCTTAAATGCAGAAATGACAAAACTGGGCAAAGGAAGAAAAGATAACCTTAAAGCCTTTGCCACTGACTGCCACAAACTTCGCTGGAGAGCAAAAGCCTATACAAGACATGGGGCAGAAAGATCACACACAGTTAATGTAAACCAGCACCAAATCACATCAGGAACACATGGCGCTTTCATCAGTGTAAGGTTCTGCACAGTTATCATATGACTTATGTTCATTATAATACCGTTTACAAAAAGTATCTCGTCACAGAATTCCGACTATATAAAGCAAATGTCAACGTGAAGCAAAGTGGGAACCCCCCCAAAAAAGAGGACAAGTCCGGGAAAAAGAGGACGCATGGTCACCCAAGATTCTATGTATGAATGTCAGAAGATAACGGGGTATTACGAGCACAATTCTTGACTGGAATTTTAGAAATTCACGCCACATATTTCTTTTGGTTAGACATTAAAATATCGATTCATGAGGACATCACATACCTACCAGGTAGTAAGAAGGTCATTATTACGTTTTTAAAATGTTCTTCAACGAAAATGAGGTGTTTCGGCCCGCTAACCTACCGCCACCGGGCCAGGCACCGCAATACCGCGATAATCGGCACCTGCCGCGATAAGGCGACTATTCCCTCCCCCTCACGGCCGTCATCTGCGTAAGACTGCGCCCTTATGCTGGGCGCATCTCCACGAGTGACATGCTTCACCACAGTAACCATTTCCACAATCAAAGGAGGACACGCTAATAACACCATATGATCGCCTGACACGGCTTTGATTACAAGGCAATTATAAGATGGGAAGGAGCACAGCCACATTTAGACCCGACTGCGGCAACTGCGCAGAACCGCAGCCGCGCGTACGTCATTGATTTACAAAGCGTACATTCGCTATTGAGACACCCTTCGTACGCTGCCAGCATTTATAACCCTAACAGCTTAACTGTACATTTTAGGGACAGTGCTGCCTATTCAGCGCTTAGCTTTCATTCAAAGCCCCGTGCCGCAGATACTCACGCTTCTGCTCAGAGGACGGAGCCGCAGCACCGCGCAGACGGAAATGAAACCGCGTGCCGACGGTTGCGCCCGCCCACTTCGTCCGAAGCCTCACTGCGGTTGGTTTAAATCCTGTCAATCAAAACTGCGCGATGACGTCGATGCCAGCCCATTTCACCGGAAACCTCACAGCGGTTGGCTAAAGGCCTGTCAATCAAAACTCACAGAAACCTCACTGCGGTTCGCTTAATGCGGTTCTACAATAACGCCTCGATTTCCTCGAGAACGAGAGACGTCAGGAAGTGGGTAAGGACCACGCGTCCATTTAAAATAACTCCACTCAGAACAAAAAAAATATTATTCAATGGCAGTGGAAACTGGGTGTTGTCCTGCCTTACGCGAATTGTTTACATAGAAGGATGGATTGACGGATGGATGGATGGAACTTCAACTAGTGGCTTCTCATTGGACAGGGGGCGTGGCATCGGAGAGGTTTGGTTGTAACTGTAAATTTTGGCTGAAGGTCATTGATTGTCGCCCCTATGCAGTAGAAAATGCTGCGCCTTTAGTGTGATTAAGCGAAACCCGATGTTTACTCGCTACACAATACAAAGGGTGACCACTAACAAACAATTAAATGGCTTTAATAGAGATAGCTTGATGTGCTTTCATTGTAATTGAGGACCTTATATTTAATAGATTTACTGTAATGAATAAGGTTAAAGTTTAGGGTGACCAGATAATCCATGTAATCCCTGGGGCTTTGAGCTACTTCAGGTTTTACAAACTACTTTAAACCTGAAAGGCTCGGCTAAATAGTTCAGTTCTTCTTGTGCTTTGACTGGTTTGTTTGCTTGACATCAGTGATACGCGCATGATTATAGGAGACTGACCAATCAGCACACAGCAAGAACTCAGGGCTTAATTGAAATCCAGGTCCTTTTGATTGAAATGGTAGTTTGCAAATCCTGTCCTAGCTCAAAGTGTCCGGGATGACATGGATTATCTGGTCACCCTAGTTAAAGTCAAGGTTTTAGTAGGGCAAGGCATATGCTTACATGCTCATGTAAAGACTTAGAAGATAGCTGCATTTCTAATTGTTCAACAATCTACATTTCCTAAACAAGGTGTGCCTGTTTTAATCTGGGCATCATCCTTATAGTAAGGCAGCAAAACTACAAAACATGTAAACAACTGAGCGGCTGTTTTTTTTTTTTTTAGAGCTGCAAAGATACCTGCGAACCTACAAGCCTCCTCATTTGAAACATCTCCAAAAGGATAAATACAGAAAAAGCACCACTCATGAGTAACTCGTGAGATTAAAATCTGTAAGAATTTTAACGCTGTGCGGTTTATCCTTTCAAAGGACAAAAGACATTGTCAAATGTGGTTTACTAGTTTCACTGTTACACACATGCAGCATCTACAGAATAGTAAAATTATAAAACTTACTTTATTGAATTATGATTGCACAGCTGAAAACATCAAATTCTATATTGTGAATTTTAATCTAAAAAAATATATTAGCTATTAGTAATAAACATTGATTTTACTTATATATCTAGAAACTGATGTTCAGATTAAATGTTACCATATAACATTATATTGTTATACCATGGTACCTATCAAGGCTGAATGTTTTTAACAAGGCTTCCAGAATCCCAGTCAGCCTTCATTCTAAGATCCTATATATAATAGATTAGAAATAATGGAATGGAATGAACATTAAGGCCGAAACTGCACCCCAGTTCTGTGGGCTTGTGGCTACACTGTGACCTCCTAAGCCACCATGCCGCCCATAGACACAGTATAAACACATACACACACACACTGGTGTTCCTATGTAAATGGGGACCATCCATTAATTTCTATGGGAAAAACCCTAATCCCAATCATGACACCCTTATGCCCTACCCAGCCCAAACATTAACCATGAATAACCAAACAAAATACTTGACTTTTGGCATTTTTACTTTTTTGATTGCATTTGCAGATTTTTATAAAATTGAGGTTACCCAAAATCGGGACCTGAAAAACCTTTCGAAAAAAAAGTATTTCTTCTTTTACCACACTTTGGGGACATTTTGGTCCAGAAATGTGATCAGTGCAAACACACACACACACAAAAACAAACACACATAGCATGCTCATTTTCTTCCTTTGCTGTAGGGGGCACTGCCGAGTAGGTGGTTTTTTTTCCCCCCGGTGAACCGTAAATGTTGCAGTGTGTGCCGCGTTATATCATACACTTTAGGTATCATATTTTTGCTAACCTGAAATCAATATCAGGAAAGTATTAAAAACCCAAAAGACCCATTTAAATCAACCATTAAACTTTCTTCAAACCACATCTTTATTAAGCATAGAACGTCATAAATAAAAAAGTGCATAGAAAAATTTAACAGGTTTAGAAATTTTGTATACAACTATATACAGACAAAGTTTCTTTATACAAGGCGACTAAACCTAGTTTCACTTAAGACTTTGTATTAAAATAAGTCTTCACTGGTACACAAGTTTACTGACAGTACTAAGACTTTCCCCAGAATGCAAGATACACTGATTACCCATCTTCACTGCACTAAGATCAGTCGAGACAGATAGAGGAGACTTTGCAGCTATCTCCTACTGAGGTAGAGTCCCTGCAGCAGATCGAGAGAAGCCCAGCGGACGGAACGGCCCAGAAGAGGCTCACGCACCGACTGGGAAACGGGAGAAGGCAGCCCCAAGGCCGGCCCCTCCTACCTGCACGCTCATTGTGGCAGTTGTGCGTTCAGCGTCAAGACACAAGAAACCAGGAAACTATCACAGCAGAAAATGGCTGAAAAAAGAACAAAAGGACCAATGGTCTAGGTTACATTTATGACTTAGCCCAAAACACACTAGCTGTAACATTTCTATAGGGTGAATTACACAATGTTGTATTATGTATGAGCTAAAGAAAACATGGGAATCACCTGATATTGCTATACAAAAGTAAAAAATGGAAAATGTAAGGTGGATGCCTCCTCGGCTTCTTCCACTGCCTAAGGGTACGGCACACTACCAGCCCTCACCCTGTGCCCAGCTGGGGGGGGGAGACACTCACATCTCATTGGTTTTTCAAATACTTGATTTTAAATGCAAGGTACAGCTGTGCTTTATGGTATAAGGAACCAGTTTAAAATGAGAACTTGCTTCTGGACACTGGAAACAGCAGTGAAGAGCTCGATGCCACGGCTCAATGCTCGACCGTCTAGAGGGATGGCGTGGCCTCCAGGGAGTCAGGACTGGGGCCACCTGCACCCCATTTTTGGGGTCCACGGGGCCCAGCCTTCTGGCCCTCTCTGCCCTGCATTCACTAGAGATTCAAGGTCAGTGCTTTCCTTAAATAAGGTGCTCTTTAAAAATTACTTTTCTTACAGTTTCTTTATTCCTAGTACTTCAGTTAGGTAAGCCTGAGCTCTTGCAGAAAAATGTTGCACAATGTACAGGTTTACAATGGCATTAGGCATGAAATAATTTAACTTTGATAATATTGCCGGAGCCAGTAAAACGATACCATGGAGAGAAGGTATGGCCCAGAGGAAAGAGTGAAATCAGGCCCACACACCCACGTCTCAGGCCCTGAGGCCAGCACTCAGCCTCACCTCTCGATCCACTGAACGTCACCCAGCCCTACTAAAGCTCACACTCATCACAACACGGGGGGGCTCTTAACTGCCTACAGAACTGAGCAAATATGAATATTAAACAGTGCAAAAAAGTATTGGTAAGCTTTCATACATTTCAGCTACACAATCCTAGAAGCCCAAAATATCCTACTAACCACAGGATTTTAAGAATATACTGCAGCTAATGCATGGTTAAATCCCGATTGATCCCTTGTACCCCTGACAGACGTTTGTAATAAAAATTTAAAAAGTAGGGATAACAATAGTGGAGGCCCACGCATGGTGGGAGTCAAGCAGTGAACTTTCTGCCCAGTCTAGTGCCGTGTAGGCATTTACCACACAGAAGGAACGCTGAACCAAGACATATCTGCCAAAATGTAAGAGGACACACTGTCATTCAAAAGAAGATCGTACTTGTGCTGTTGGCTGATTTTTTGCAGATACACTTTGAATGAAAGAGCAAACAGAGTGGAAGATCACAGACAGCAGGTAAAAGCTACATGCCACACAGTCCTGCTTAGAGGGGCAGCATCTGTGCCTGACCAGGCTGCTCACGCCATGTGCTCAGCTGAGACATTCTCCCCAAGGTGCAGTCTAAACAGCTCAGGGGCCCCGAAGGGCGTGGCCCCGTCCCGCTAACAGTCCCTTTTCACCTCCCTGGTCCTCTCCTCTGGGTGTAGATCCATGCAGCCTGGCCGGGGCCTAGTTCAGGAAATGTCTACATCGCTTCGCACCGCAGTTACAGCGCAACTTGCTGCTTGCGTCCTCGATGGGAAACTTGTAGTCGTAAGTCAGCTCCTCGCCGCGGTAGATCTTGCGCAGTGCAAAGATGACGATGTGCTTCTGGCCCTCGACGTTGATGACGCGCGAGTAGCAATTGGGCTCACAGGAGTGGTTGATAAATCTCGCCGCGTTGCCGTGCATGGTGGCGTCCACCACCTCGAAATCATCCATGCGGAACATGTAACAGCCAATGCCCTGAAGGGACCAGAACCGTTTGCAGGGTTACAAGACACAATAAAGGCTGTGTGTTTTTTCTAATTATGAACACGTACTCAGAAATACACATTTCATTCTAATTCGAAGAGCCGCGAAACGGCGGCCCGCAGTGCAGGGGTGCAGCCAGACGCGCTCGGCTATGCCGGCTCACCTTGCTCTCATAGTACTTCTCGCGCTTGTCTGTCAGCGCGGCGCGAATGACGGTGCCCGAATACTCGATGACCATTTCCCCTGCATCGATGTTCCTCTTGCAGAACAAACCTCTACCATGAATAGCAGATCTGATGGAGGGGGAAAAACATCACGTCACACAAAGCGAGAGACAATCAGCTACTTCTACGCCTCATTCTCACCAGGCTGTTACTACGTCTGCACACGCAGGGAAGCCTGCATTATAGTAGGCACTACTATTGTACCAATAAAATGCATTTCAAAGGGTTTGGATTTAATAGTTGTGGAACACTGGATATTTGAATAAGGATTTCATTTCTGTAAGTGCAGTCTGCTGATTGGGACCTTTTATATCATCTAACATGCATTTAGCAGATGATGTACCCCTGGGAAAAGAGGGTCACCCATTCTCCCTGGAGTAACTGGGGGTTAGGGCTCAGGCTCAGGGGCTCAGTTTATTATGACTTGTGTATAAAAATCATAATACTGCAGTCAGGAAACATTTGAGGATGTGACAGTTGATTTCCTGTCTCTTTAAAGCATTCTCTTAAGAGACTCTCAGGATTTCATAGCCATTGTTTGTGGATGTCACACAGTAGGACTACGAGCTAAAAGCAGATCTGTGCACCTGTACACCCCGACAGCCTCCTTGGACGTTCTCTCCAGGTGCCGGAAACGCATAGCCATGGGCAGCTCCAGGCTGGTGGCACGCCTGCGAACGACAGGGGGGCAAAAGCCTCCGTCATGCTTGTGTTCGGGATAACCTTTAGGTCAGCTGTTCTAACCCCAGTGTGTGGACTCTTTAGCCAATCAATCTTCTAATTAACAATCTAGTTAGGGCGTTGCAGCAAAATCCCGCATGCACATAGACCCTTCCTGGATAAGACTGCCCCCCCTGAGATGCCCGAGATGAAGATCCTCTCCATATCCTGAAAACAACCTGGTGGACTTGAGCAGGACCTCGTCCTCCTCCTCATCATAGGGCCCCGTGTCTGGGAGCTGCCGGTGTTGGGAGGCCAGGAAGTTGAACATATCAAAAGTTGACTTTCTATAAGCAGAAAAGGTGAACAACCCATTTATCGTACATCTGGCTGCTAAATTGTTCGCAAATGATATAACAATATATTGGCCAGCCATGGCATCCCGGGAGCCCAGCCCAGCAGCTTACCGCAGGTAGACCTCAGAGCGGGCACAGCCCGTAGGGTTGATGGGAAGCTCCTCCTCCTGGTTCTCCTGCTTGTGGAAGCGGAAAGTGTGCTTTCGGCAGCGAGAGGCGCCCAGGAGCTGCTCCACCAGGAAGATGACGGCGTCGTGAACGACACCGAGCATGCGAGCCCCATTCCTGCCCATGAAGGAGAGCTGGGGGAGCAGGCAGCCGGCGCGGGCCTCCAGCACGCCCTCGATCACGGCCTTCCACGCCACTGCAGACAGAGGCACACGTACCCATGGCCAAATCACTACAAACTCACAAGACCCTTCCAAATAAGAACAAGACCCGCAGGTGGAGAAAACGCCTGAGGCCAAAGCGAAGTTACAGCCAAAGGGCAACAAGACAGCAGCACAGGCAGGAACACTATGCGAGGGTTTGTGAGCAGCGACCACCGGAAGCTCACACCCATGCTTGCAATTCCAGGCTCTGACGCATGTACTACGCGGATTGACGACTGCATTGGATCTGCAAATGCGACAGCATATCACCTTGCCCTAATACCTGCTGCTACATCCAGATGGCAGGGCTAGAATTTGCCATAAACAGCAAGAATCCAGCAGCTGAGGCTTGTAACGATGGGGGAATGTTTTCTTGACTCACGCTCAAGAGAACATGCAGACTCCCCATGCAGAGAGTGGAGGCGGGACTCCAACCCAAAAACACTGAGAACTGAGAAAGTAGACCTGCCGCCTGAGCCTCGGAGGTTAGTCCCACAAACTTCTCCTAAAAATACGGCTTTCTGCTCGGGACCCTGGGCCCATTATCTGGCGCTGGCTTCAGATGACCCCTGAAACAGGCTACCGACCTTCAATGGTATCGGCCTCGACACTGAAGCCGTCTTCACTTGTGATCTGGAAGCGAAGGTGTGGCTTTTCCTGGCTGTTGAGCTGTTGCTCTTCCAGCTCAGATGTTGCTTCATCAGAACTGGATGCTGCACCTACAGGAGAGAACACCTGTGTCAGCACTCCCTGCACAATGCAGCTGCTGAGTTTTGCCGACACTAGACACCTGTCGTGTCCATGAATTACACACGACAGGTGTAACGTAACAGCTGAACTTTACCTTAAAGGAGCCCAAATGCTCCTTTAAGGTAAATTATTTCTTTCAGAAAACAAATCAAAAACATTCTACAGTTCTAATAATGCATTAACTTGGAGTAACTGAAAATGAAATTCTATAGTAAATAACATTTAAAGTTATCAGGATGCATAGACGATTTGCCGACTGGGGGTAGGGGGGTCACCCCCACAGCGCCACCTGCCCACCAGCCACGGGCAGCCATGGACTCGCTTTGTGCTCTTTAAGTTTTGAGTTTTATCGTTACTCGTATAGCTGCCACTTTCAGTTTCATCATCGAAACCATCCACCTGTGTAGGGGGGCGCAGATGGTCACTTGGGCAGAAAGAAGCACTTTGGGGAGAGAGGAGACCAAAGGCAGCGGAGACCCACCGGAGTAACTGCCCCAGTCGATAGGCCCAGAGCGCCGGGCGCAGTCCAGCGATGCTGTTTTGGCTTGGCTGCTGTGGCTTCCCTGGATGGAACTGGACGTATGATCGCCGGGTTCAACTCTACAACATATACAGAACAAAACTCTAAACTATGCTGCACCTCGAACCGCAGTTACATGTGAAGCTGTCAAAAGTAGCGTCAAAACCCACAAACACAGGTAACTTTACACTCAACAGTGGGCATCCCCCTGAGGTCAGAATTTTGATAACCTACCGATCCTTGACAACATGAAGCTCCCATCAAACGCTAAAAGTAACTGTTCAAACAGGAGGCCCTAGAATCAATTCCTGCAAGATCTCTATGCAAGTACAACAAACAGAAATTAACATTAGTACAGGAATCAAGTTTTTCTGTTCGTCGTCTTTAGCTTAATGCTTAAATCCTTCAAAGACTTAAAAAGTGAGAGGAGCGAGCCGCCCGAGCACTTCATCACCCATCCTAACTACTCCGAGCAGGTGTACCACGCATGCACTGAAATATACAAAATGGCAACCCTGGAACACTAAGTAAAGAGTACTCTTTAAGGGTGAAGAGAACGCTGGGTTATCTTGCCCAGGATTTCTGTGGGGCTGGGAGCCTCGGGGATGTAAGATCTCAGCAACATCCGCTCACCTTTTATCCTCCGAGTTGCTGAGGCCGTCCCTCTCTGGCAGGTTCTTCACAGTCGGCGCTTTCATCCGAACTCCGCCGGACCTGCGAGGGAGGCAGCGACATTTACGCATGTCAGTCGGCAGTCGGCCGCAGACGTGGCAGGCGCGAGAATGCGATGCCCTGCCTCCAGCACTGCCTCACCTGCCAACGCCGCTGGCGTTCCCCAACTCCGGTACATTACTGTGCTCTAGCTTCAAGTCAGACTTTGGCTTCTTACTACCGGCGCGGTCAGACAGAGAGGACACCCGTTTGACGCGAGCGTGGGGACGCGGCACGACCACTGCTGGCTTCCACTCCTTGAGAAGGGCTGGTGAAAGCGGCACCCGACCCTTGTTCTGGACAGGATTAATGTGAATCTGAGAGGGGCCAAGGATATGAACCGGGGAGGGATTATGGGTAACGGATGAGACACCGCCAACGTGAAAGGTGGATTCATGCCTGTCTGACCTGCTAGCTGTCAAACTTCCAGGAGTTATTTCAGTTCTTTTTTTCCTCGCCTTCTTGTCTTTAGACACTAGGACTTCAGAGGGCTGTGCCCTCGAGGCTCCAGGGCTGCTGTAAGTGACAATATAGCTGCCTGAGGGTGGACTGGTCGTGGCTGAGAGTGACACCCGACTGGTGCAGCTACGTGGTGGGGAGCCGATGCCAGATGCCTGAAAAGTGCCATTTTCTGGTTCCTTGAGAAAAATTTGACTGACACTATTGACTAGCAAAAGCGGATTAGCGCCAACAAAGCTTCTTCCCGTGTCCCGAACTCCAAGGATGGTGCGACCCGGAGTAACCAGCTGAGGCTGGGCTCCTGCTACTGCCGTAGAAGCCGCGACACTAACAGGAGCCGCAAGCCCACTTGAAACTGCCCTTTGCTCCGGTGCAGAGTTATGCGCATTAATGACGGCAGGCAAAGAAACTTTGGTTCCCAGTCTTGCAAAAGAAGTGGTAGTTATGGGGTGGGAAGGGGACAGGATAGTGACGGTGGAGACAGATGAGCCAACATGAGGTGGCGGTGCAGTCAATGACCCGTAAGTGTTAAAGTGCACTTTTAAGGGCCCCGTATGAGCTGCGCAGCCAGCAGACACGGGAGGCAGCCTTCCGACAGAAGAGGCCAGGCTAGGCTGTTCTCTGGACTGTCTCAGTGTGGACTGAAACGCAGGCACAACTAACCCAGAAGACGAATCAAGTGCAATGTAGGGGATAGACGTGAATTTGGAAGAGGCCGTGGGAATTGCCAAAGGTGTGCTGGTGCGTAAGAGCGCCGGACTGGGGCCTGAAAGCACATTCACACTGCCGTGTTCCAGGTGCCCTCTTTGTGTAGAGCCTGTTCTGTCATTAACCGCCGAGTTCGCCGAGAGACAGACCATAGTGTCGTCATCGGCCGACACAAAAGGCCCACTGCTAGGATCCAATACAATATTACCATGTACTTCTGTGAACTGAGTGCCTTTTGAAACCTTGTCACATACTGTGACCACTTTAGTAAGCGATGACGTTTCTGAGTGCCTTTCAAGGCCAGCAGAAGGCCCAGGGGTCACTCCTGGCTCACTCATGAACCATGTTTCCTGGACCACAGAACTCTTCGCAATGGCCTCCTCTGGTTGTCGATAGGCTTCAATAAGCATCTGCTCTTTACTTAAAGTCGGGTCAGCAGCAGCATAAACCTCGTCACTGGTGCCTACAGATAGCTGTTGGCGATATTCAGAGCTACATTCAGTCAATAAAATGGCCTCAGCAGTTGAATTTGGAGTTCCAACTGCGGGCAGTAAAATGGAACCGTCCGATATGATGGGCTCATCTTTTTCAAGGGTCACAGTAAGGAGGTCCTGAGAGAGAGCTTCCGAAAATCTCGACTCTGCATCAGGCACAGACATGATTTCCTGGCAAACAGGGGCGGAGTCCGCGCTGCTGTTCTCCTTGCTCTGTAAAATACCTGCAGATGGTTGTGTGGGAAGCTGCGTCTGTGGTTGCTTTGTGCTCATTAAGCTTTGATTTTCATCATTACTCGTATCGCTTTCGTTTCCATCATCTACACCATCCAGCTGTGGTATCGATCCAGAGGAAGGGTGAGCAACATCTGGATCCCTGGAAGATGCATATGTAATCTGGGTGCGGAGGAAAGGACCATACGAGTGCCGGTCCTCATCATGCGCAGCGTTTTCACCCTGTGATCTGGCAGAGGCCACGGGGAGGGGTGAGACCTTGACAGCTGCTGGTCTCTCCTTAGCGGTATTTTCAGCATCCTGGAGCCACCCTGAGCTCATTTCCCTCTCCCTACCCGCCAGAAGATGACCATCACATTGCAGAACATCATCAAAGTCTAAGTTAGCACTAAACATTGAGGCTGCAGGCATCTCAGAGTCAAAGGGCAGCTGGGAGATGTCTTCATGACCCAGAGCACTCTTCCCTGGGGATAAGAAGGTCCCATTTGCTTCTGTGATGTCTCCTCTATCGGGTGAAGTTAGGAAGCCATGAGGAACTTCTGGAGTATCTAGCTCACCCATTTTCTGGGGACATGAGAGATAAGAGCTGGGTGACGAGAGAATACCTGGACATGGAGGTTGGGGAAAAAGCCCAGAAGGAGCTTGCAAAGCTTCACCTACTCTATCGGAACACTGAACAGAGGTCAGCTTGCTCTGAGACTCAAGAGAAGCACTAGCGCTAAGGTTGGAGGGCAGGTGGCCCCCCGTGCGGGACCCCGAGGAAGGGGACTCGAACCGGCTTTGTGCGCCACGGGAGAGGCTGCAATGGCGACGCATCCGGCGCGCCTCCTCGACATCGCTGACGGCCAGCACGTGGTGACTCTTTGTGGAGGAGTTCCCTGAAGGCCGAAAACAAAACGCTAAGAATCACTTACGGCCACACAAACTGTTACACTGACCATCTGCTGCAGCTTTAAACAACATTCACAGGAAGAGCGCTTTAATAAAGACAATGTTTTAAAGCACAAGGCACTGTGATGCGTGACGTATCGGTTAGAGTACAGCAGGTACCTGGGAAAGGTAAGCACCGGGGCACCCCCCCCGCTGACCTTCTGGTCTGGGGATATGCAGGGGGCTTGTGCAGGGCTCCGGCTTTCGGCAGAGTGCCTGGGCTGTCAGGAGGGGCTTCACTCTTTGGGGGAATCGGTGCTTCACCGGAACCTTCACATTCTGGGAGGAAAAGAACAACTGAACTTAACGTAAATTCTATACTGGTGTTCATCTACCAGATCTGCAGTGAGGCTGCCTATGAGCAAAGCGATTCATCTCCAAGATCTTACAGGAATACAAACCTCCTACTGATTACTCATTTGAGTGCGACACAGTGCCCTCATTTAAAGAGAACGTTAAGCAGAACGAGCACTAGAATATGCGGAAACACTGAAAAGAAGTCACAGGATAATACAGAAAAATGAAGCATGCTTCATGAGCACTAACCTGAAGGGTTACAGGGACTGTGTACGATAGTCTGATTCTCTCCCTGGTCACTGGTGTCCTCCACGAGCTTCTCCTGCAGAGGAGGCCGCACCTCTTTCACGGTGAAGGTGTACCTGCATCGCCGACGAGGATCCACCGTGCTCCAGTACCAACGCGAGCACCTAGCGGAAGACGAGAGGCAGAAGAGTGACAGGGAAAGGGAAGGAACAATGCCTTTGCTCTGCAAATGAGCCAGTACCTTTGTATGTAATACACATACACAAATGCTTCAGACTCAGACTGAAACATACAGCCTGCTAAATTTCTGCTTTGGCACAAAATACTTAATGCGATGAATAAAAGCAAAACAATCACTCAAACTATACGCTGAATTTACGCTTGAAGTAATACATAAATTGAATCTGCCAAGAATGTGAGAATGACGGAATTTTACATTTGTAAACGATAATTAAATCACGTGTCTCATTGGGAAATGTATCTGAATTGCCAAACAGCATTGCAGCCCAAAAGCACGCCTCTGCAGACGGGAGGGAGATGGACAAAAAGAAAATACTTACTGATAACCAACTGGAAATAGTTTCCCCTGACTGGCAGAGACTTCAGTCAGCACTCCCAGTTTCTGGATAGTTAAAGAACCTGCAAGCAGAGGGAGCATGCAGAAGTGCAAACGGCGCAAGTGACAATCCTCATGCAGCTCTCAGGCCAGTCGGTAAAATCCAGCACAAAACAATGCCTTCGTTTTTCTATAAAAAATGTGATCGCTCACCAATCATCATATTAATACATTCTGGCTCCAAACCAGTCAGGAATTTTCTGCGGAGACTGATTCCCTCGAAATCAACAAAGACCCGACGAAGAACTTCAAATCCATCCTCAGTGACCATCTACCATTAGACAAGAAGAACTTTTAATGAGCATAGTGAAGGAGAACAGGTGTACAGACAGACAGCCAGACCGACCAGGCAGAGACCAAGAGGTTACCTTGTCACTAACGAGGTCTCGGTGTTTGTAGCAGAAAACCTTCTTGTCATCCTGGAACACGCAGTTGTTTGCGCGAGCACACATGAAGTGGTAATTACTCTGGCAGGAAGTTAGACAGCACCCCACCGTGGCCCCTGTCTGGTGACAGCCCTCACATCTCTGAAGACATTAACAGAGCAAAGTCAGCCAGAGCCTAATGCAGAGCACAAACGTAATAACTGGAAGAGACCTGGCAGTTCTTTGGGTCGTACCATAAGGCGCCCCCTAGTGACTGCACTATGCACATGCATCAGTGAGCCGTCATCTTCAAAGACCTCAGCAGACCACAGGGAGCAGTTAACATGTGCCCACTCATTCTGGCCCAGATACAACAACCTTCCTGCATCCTGGAGAAACACAAACCGAACACAGACTTGATCTGCTGCCCTGCCCTCCAGTTTGAAGCACTACTTAATACTTCAGTGTGCAAAATTGGTGAAGCATAAAGTAGGTACAGTACAGCTTTCTTTGGAAATGTCAGCACTGCACAATTCATACATTTGATTTAAAATCTAGGGGTATTTTTGACCAAATATTATTAAAATGCTCCCAACACAGCACTAGCCGCTGCGAGTACTCACATTGGGCTTGGCATCCCCGTATTTCTGACACAAGGCACACTGTCTCTCATCTTCCTTGGCCCAGTCTTCATCAACACTCCATGACATATGTTCCTTTTTTCCTGACGGATACAAAAGTCACAATTAAAATACTTGACCGAGGGGACTGTGCTTGGAATTTCCATTAAAAATTAGTAATTCCACTGATTTCAGCAGGGGCAAAGCCAAACCTTGGAATCTGCAGCTAGACTCGGTAAGATCTCTGGAGTCACTGATGGCACCAGCACGGGCCTCGAGGCCCCCACCGGCCCTGGCCGAGGCGTGGCCCTCCCTCATTCGCCACTGAGCGTAACCATGCTCAGAAGAGGGGGGTGGGACAGCGTAAGGCAGCACGTCACTGGAAGGGGAAGCAAACGGGAGAGATCAGCACGCACGGCGGGACCACGCGTGGGCCGCTCTCTGAACAGCAACCTCATATTTGTATTATAATCAATTTACAGATGTTAAAAGTATGAGACTTTGCCAATTGCCATTTAATACATGATTAAATGCCAGCGCTAGCCATGCACTGCCAACACCAAACAAACCCATCAATTACGTCAAAATGGCGTTTCTGTGGACATACCCAATAAAGCAAAATCTTGAAAAATAACATGACATGAAAATATATCTACATCTCTACAGTGAATTTGGAAAAGCAGCTCGAGACTTATGAAAATATCACTGTAGAATTATATAACATACTTCAAAACATCTTTAGAGCTTGGATCCCAATCTTTAGCATCCTGGCAGCTGAACCATGGAAATTCCTCTTCCATAAGCTGAAGGAGAAACAGACAAAACCATTAAAACGCTAGAGCATTAAAATTCAAACGTCGCTCACCCCAAGGAATGCTGGGGCTGGTTTCATTTATGGCACCTTTTCACTAAAGAATGTAGGGGAAAAAAATCATCTAATGCATTAAAAATTAGAATTACATGGAACTGCTGAACTGCTAAACACCAACTTATATCTTAAAAGGGTTTATAGTGGTATATAGTCAATAATCTTGATTTGTTAATCATCACTATGAACATTAATTTACTTAGAATTTGTGTAAATCGACTCACTGAGGTGAAAGAGTGAGAATGAGTGGAAAGCCAGCATGGCTGTGGGCTCTGAGCCACTTTACCGCTATCTCTGGGCTAGGATCCGTGCCCTGGGGCCATGCAGCAGGCCTTCGCAATAACAGATGCATGCTGTGCAGCACGCCACCCCCTCCCGAGTTATATTACACTTACACTGCCCGGCACACATATTATGGTACATGCCCAGTGCAGCTTACAGAAAAAAAACAACGAACAAATAGTCTACAAATACAGCCCTGTCTGACAGGAACAGCATATGTGTCACGTTTTTACATTATTAAAGCATCAATTGATGTCTGATGACTGAAATAAGCTTAGCAGAATACCACAAGCTAGCTTACCAAAACGTAACTTGATTTAAGCTTTAATGTTATAGTGTGACATGCTGCATACGTATACTGTTGGACAGCAGCAGGCTATAGAGGCTGTGAGGAGAGCACTCACATGGAAATAGAAGGACCTGGCCAGGGCGGAGGGGCGCTGCTCCCTCGGACGAGCCGCCTCCTCCTCCAGCCACTTCTGGAACATCTGGATCATGTCCTCGTGGAATATCTCCTAAAAGATGCACGCAGGGCTCGTCAGGAGCCTGTCCAGGGAGCCTACAGATCTCAAGCACTTGCACATGAGACCAGACTAGTTATCATAGTCGGCAGCACGTCCATTTCGGCGTGCGGCCCGTCTGTCGGGACAGAGCCCAGTCAGGCTTCCGCTTTGCAGACATTCAGCATTACTGGAACATCAGGACCCCATTTCTAAAGGGTGATGCTACGTTTATTCCTTTACACTATCGACACATTGCTTAAAAATAAGGCACAGAAACTCACCAGGGTAGTGTAAAGGCCGTCATCAAATTTCATGTTTACTGTCTGGAGATCAGAGGCCGGCTGATGCTTTAGTTTCAGAGAGCCAGGCAGCGGGGTGGACTGAACAGAGCACGAAGCAGGGAGAGAGAGGCGCGTTAACAGCAAGGAGCCAGATGGAGATATGGGGCAGTTTGGTTAGGCACAATTAAGGCGAAAAACACCCCGGGGAAAATAACCGCTTGTGGCCCCTCACTAGAAGCACGCTATGAACAAATCATGTGAATTAGATTGAGACATTTTCTGAGATTTCCCATGAGGAGTGAACACGCAGACGGCAGCACGGCTCAGCGGCACACAGTGAGGGAGCGCCAGGCGGCCCGAGCCTCACCGGCCGCTGGCAGAGCAGGTGCTGGCTCAGGCTGGAGTTCCTCATGCTGGCCAGCAGCTTGGCCAACCTCTCCTTCAGCTCAGACATCAGCTGCTCTCTCCAGGTGGAGGCCTGGCTGTGACTGCAGGGCTCACAGATGTACACTACGCTATCTGGCAAGTTGGACAGCATTTTGTACAAGTCATCTGTGGGACAACAGTGAGATGGTGGCAGATCAGTCATTACAGTTAATTAACCAACTGAACCAATTAAACCAGTGTTTCCCAACCCGGTCCCAACCCCCAGACGGACCATGTTTTTGCTTGGGAGCTGGGAGAGAACAAGAACATGAACCGCCTGGCAGGGATCTGGGTGGGAGCAAAAAAGTGAGCCATCTGGCAGGGATAAGTGTGGGAGCAAAAACGCAAGCCGGCTGGCAGGGATCTGGGTGGGAGCAAAAACGCGAGCCAGCTGGCAGGGATCTGGGTGGGAGCAAAAAAGTGAGCCGGCTGGCAGGGATCTGGGTGGGAGCAAAAACGCGAGCCAGCTGGCAGGGATCTGGGTAGGAGCAAAAAAGTGAGCCGGCTGGCAGGGATCTGGGTGGGAGCAAAAACGTGAGCCGGCTGGCAAGGATCGGGGTGGGAGCAAAAACTTGCACTGCCTAGGGGTCCCTGAGGACCTGGTTGGGAAATACTGCATTAAACAATAGTAAAAGTATATGAAATGTAAAAGATTGTGAACGAGGCAGTGTAAATGGTGTGTATAGCTAGCAAAAGAAAGGTGCGTCAGGGGCCCTTTGAAGAGCCTCCTGGCTCAGTGCAGGCCTGACACACACCTGATAAGCTCTCGCACTTGGCATGAACCCAGTGGCTGCACTCAGCACACTGGATCATCTGGCTGGTATAGTCATCGTCCTCATAGCACCCGAAACAGACGGGGCAGAAATTGCCTGCACAGCGAAGGACAAAAAAAAAAAAGCACTTCAACATTTCAAATCAAGGACTAGCAGCAAGGCGACCAGTTTACAGGCTAACACGGACACATCATTTGAGATGCGCCCAGTCATTTCCTGTATCTTACAGGAAGTGCAGCAGTACAGTACCGTCTGAACGTTTGGACGGGGTTCACCTTGCTCATAGAGTTTTTTGCAGTCTGGACACAGGTCCTTCTCATGGTTCCACTCAGTCTCCCAGTTTGTCCCTGGAGTCGCTCCACAGCTCTTGCAGCGCACACACGTCATGCAGACCTGCAGACGGGTGAGGAGGGTACCCCTGACTGTACTCGGTGCACAGGGACCGCTGGCCTGGGTATGTGCTACTCTAATGCTAAACTGCCCAAAAACCAGCACACAGACTAACTTGACGAAATAAGTTTGTTGGGTAGAACTCAATTGCATCTTACTAACAGCCCCTCGAGGCTCCTGCCTACAAACAGGTAATCTAGTGATGGGTGACGACGCTTGCAGTCAAGCCCAGCACCAGTAAATCACAATATTCACCATTTCATATCAAACTGGAGCCACACATGAGGATTACTTTACTCTGAGTCTCTGTCTGATTCGACCAATCAGAATGAATATGGTGACTCATAGCCAAGATGAATTCTGTCCACATGATGTTTATAGTGGGCTGACTAATGTGACCACACCACTTGCTTTGATATGCAGAAGGTACAGGCTACAGGCTAGTATCAGAACTACATGTACTTCTTTACACTATCAACGCATCAATTACTGTAATTTACTCAGAGAACAACTTTCGGAACATTACCATGTAGATCAGAAATGTTCTCTTCCAAGCACAAATATAAAGCATCGACATGAACTAAAGAACGCTTCTGTAGACAGTGAGTGCAGCAGCACTGGCGCAGCCTCTCAGCACTCACCCAGGACCTTTTCCATTTGCTGGGGTTGGGGTAATTTGGGCCCAGGCAGGAAGGGTGATAGCAATTCTGACACCGCTCACACTCTATCAGGGCCTACGAAACACAACACGATTATCCTGGATGTGGGACATCAGGACAGAAGGCGGCTGCAGTTCAGGCCCCCGCCAGCGCAGCACCTCTACCTTGGAGTGCTTGTTTCTGCGGCCGCACACATGGCAGAATTTGCATCGGCGGCAGCACCACTTGTCTTTGTTCTCCACTAGAGGGCGCTCCTCCGGCTCCAGGCAGAACCAGTGGAAGGGCTCACAGCACACCTGACAGAACAACATCTGCAAAGAGGGTGCAATCGTCGCGAAAATTTGTTTACGCATTTCTGAATCATCCGAATATAGATGCCCCAGTTTAGCATAACTCGGTGCTCACCACCGATTAACAGTGCACAGAATTCTCCTCTTTCTGCACTGCTCTCACACTCTCTCCCCCCTGTAGTTACCGCTGGCTAACTGCACCCTTAGCTCAGGGTCATGCCTCCCTGCACTTTGCCCGGTCACCCACTCGGCCTCCCGCTGCTGCCCCCTGGTGGCAGCCCCCTGACAGCCCCCTGACAGCCCCCTGACAGCCCCCTGACAGCCCCCTGACAGCCCCCTGACAGCCCCCTGACAGCCCGCGGAGCGCTACCTGGTGCTGGCCTTTGCTGGAGCAGAGCAGGCAGAGGAGTGGTGGGATGATGGGGATGGAGGTGAGCACGCTGAGGCCTCCCAGGAGCCAGACGTTCTGGATGCTGCAGTCCTCCTGTGGCCCGGCACACACTCAGCGTCAGGCTGGCTACAGCAAGCTATCAGTCTATTGCAGTTAAACACCACATTCTGCCATTTCTCTCTGGACCATCTCTGTCCAGAATTAACTTGTACAACAAAATTACATAAAGTGAAACAACTTCAAAATAAAGAGGAGCAAAAGTCATACTTCAACCATTACACCGTCAAGAATACTGAAATAACATTCACAAGTAAAACAAGCTGCACTTAAGAAAACCACACGTTAAAACAGACACACACACAGAGGAGGAGATTCCCACATCCTCCATCCCTGAAAGGACTGGAAGCTTGTTTTCATGGATTCACCACATTTCATACGTTTCAGGGCTTGCAGGACTTCTTAAAAAAGACTGAAGCTGTTCTGCTGGTAGTATGGAGTATGGACCTGCCCACTGGTGTTAATGTACCGCTAGGCGTCCACTGGCATTAATACACTGTTAGGCGCCCACTGGCATTAATACACCGTTAGGCGCCCACTGGCATTAATACACTGGTAGGCGCCCACTGGCATTAATACACTGGTAGGCGCCCACTGGCATTAATACACCGTTAGGCGCCCACTGGCATTAATACACCGTTAGGCGCCCACTGGCATTAATACACTGTAAGATGCCCACTCCCAGTACAGACAGGGCAACGGGAAACAGGAAAACGAGAGAGTTTCAGAGAAGGGCGCCTACCTTAAAGTCGACACAGATCTTGTGTGCAGATTCACGGGGCTCTTGCTCCCTTTGGGAAAAGCCATTAGCCAGGGCAGCAAGAACGCTGGGGGGCGTCTGCTCTAATGGGCCCTGCAGACGGGATGGTGGCACAACCAATGAGGGCAGCAAAATTCGGAGTCAGGTAAAGCCGTAAAACCCAACACACAATCAGTCAAACGAGGGAAAGACCGATACCAGGGTTACTTAGCCGATAAACGGACGATCCTAGCTGGTTTAGGTTTCAGTTTCGCCTAGCACTTATTAGCAATTCCCAGTGTCTCATTTTGGTTAGGGAGGACGGAAACAATGATTTTAAGGTCATTAATAGTGTCCACTACATTAAAATCCAGACAGATTATTTGCCGTTAGTTTTGCATGCCTTTGTACTCATGCAGGTGTGAGCGAGGAGCTGAGGGTGTAAACAGAGAGCCGGAGTCTCACCCGCTCCATCCTCCGGCGGGCCACAGGCCCCCGAGGGGGGCAGGGCCGGCGCTGGCGAGTGCAGTCTCCATCCGGAGTGTCATGGCGTGGGGTCCCCTCTGAAGGAAACGGGAGGCAAACATCACAAAGCAAGCTCGGACGTCCCAGAGAAGACCCAGCCTTGCTCAGCGGGTGGCCGTCTTCATACCTTGGGTGCGTGAGGACAGAGCTCTCCGCTTGCTGGGGGACATGTAGAAGGGCCGGCTCATGAGCTCCAGCTCTGAGTCAGAGTCGGAGGGCAGCAGGTCACAGTAGGAGCGTGGCTTCACGCCGCGCAGAGGCTGCCTCCTCACGGAGGCGCTCTGGCTCTCAGTGGGAGGCTCCAGCGCAGTGCCTCCCTTGTCCTCACCCTCCTTCCCCTCTTCCTCAGCCTCTTCCTCACTAGACAGGCTTGCACTGACTGCCGCCCATGGGCGCTTTATCTGCTCTGTAGGGAAAGGCACGTCGGTGACTCTCTGCAACTTAGAACAGGCCCGCTGGAGGACCGGCGGTGTGAACGCGCTGGCAGAGGGCGATATCGGAGCACGTACCCCTGTACAGTTTGTACCCGAGACGCTGGGCCTTGCGGGCTTCGATCCGAGCACATCTCTTATACCTAAGAGACACCTCAGTCAATGTCCATGCATATCAGTCACAGTATCATTTACAATGATTATTTTACTGTATTTTTAGTTATGTCCTTCAATACTCTTCCTAACCCATTGTTTTTGCAGTGATTACCATATTATTTATGTGCTCCGTCTTTCACTGCCTGCTGTCCTGGGCATATCTCCCTCATAAAGAGATTTCAGCAAGACTAACCTGATTAAATAAAGGTTTCTAAAGCACACACACAAAAGTAAATCTCTCTTAATGTATGGTGGTAAACTTAAAATAAAAAGGCCCAGATACCTACATTCTGATCCCAAAATCTCAGAGATCACAGCCACAAACCAGAAGTATTTTTAAAAATACAGACTCCATATAATGAAGTGCTTTTAACTCATACTAATGAAGTGTTTAAACAACAAATGTACAAGTTCATACACGTCAGTCAATCCTCATTTCCCTTTGTGCCCTCAGTAGAGCACAATTTCCTCAGCATTCTTTTTACCATGTGACCAAACAAAGCGCACCTCCATCTGTCCTAATTCAGAGATGTCACGTCACACAGTTTAATAGAAACATTCTTAGTAAAGTCATTCATAAAGCATTTACTAGCATCGGAGAGCCCAGCCTGAATCACTGGCTCCATGTGCCACACAGGTGCCTGATAAGTATTAACATGCACTTACACACAGCACTGCCGCTTTGTGTTGGGTCCCCCGAATTTGGGCTTGTCCAGACAATTCATACACCTGCCGCAGTCTTCCTCGTGGAGGCAGCCCTTGCACTTGCCACACCTGCGAGAGCGATTCCCAGAGGGCCCGTAGTCGCGGCGGAAGCGTCCCGACACCCCTCTGCTGGGCTTCCGCACTTTCAAGACCTTACAGTCCTGGAGGACGGGGCTTTCCGGCTCTGAGGGCGAGCCCAGCTCTGGCACAGGGAAAAGTCATACCTGAATGCATGGGGCCTGGAAAAACTGCACTATACAGCTACCAATAGAACAATTCTCCAGATAGAAGAGACTGTCACTGCATCTGGCATTAAACAGCTGGATTAATAAGGCTCATGCTTCCTTGTGAGTGACCTCAGGAAGGCCTCTCACCTTCAGCCACAGGAAAGGGCGCGATGCCGTCGCGCTCGTGTAGTGGCAGGGCGCTGAGCCTGGGGACATCGTCGGGCACCAGGGCGCGAGGCTGTCCCAGGGCCACGGCTGCGTCGCGGCACACGTGCTTGATCCGCGGCCCCCCCGGAGCCCGAGACTTCAGGATGAAAGCACGTAATGACAGATTAATGACTGAAAGGAGAGACTCCTTAAAAACAGCTGCCCAACTCCAGTCCTGGAGCCCCAGAATCCCCTGCCGATTTCCCTGCTCAGATACATCTTAGTCAGCTAATTACCAGATTTAAGGGGTATTTTTGAGCAGGAAAATCTGCAAACTGTGTTGGATTCTGCCCCCCCATTTTAAAAGATTACGACAAGCAACCAAAGCGGCCACATCATTTAAGACAGAACTGCCTGTCATCTCGGCTTTTTCACAGGATGGGCCAAGCGACAAACCTGGTATGCAGCTGGAATACAGCTGATCGTTTTATTTTCCAGTAAACATGACACTCATACCCAAGACATAAGGAGCACCAAAGCACAGACACAGAAATAAAAGCTGCAGCTCTGAAAGTGTGACGCGACACTGCTAACTCGCCCCTTGCGACGCCTGCGCAGACGGACACTTCTCCGTACCTCAGTAGACAGCTGCGTGTGAGGGGGTTTCGCCTCTCCGCTCATGTCGGCTGGCCCCTTATCATGGTTCTCGACACTCGCAGGTCGAGACAGAAGCTGCTGAGAGACCACAGCAGGCTCGGCACTCATAACCCGGCTCATGAAAGCCTTACCAATTCATCACGTTTACAAAGGCCAACGCTAAACATTTCTGTAAATGATGTACAAAAGAAAATGCTTTGGAAGTCACCATACCAGGAGGAAACAAGCATTTCCACATTGGTGCACATTTTTGGATACATTGTTATAGCTCCTTATATATTTAAACATAAACATGGGGTGGGTATAATTCTACACATAGGAAAACTCAACAGGGAAATTACACTTACTTTAAGGAAACATGATAAAATTTTAAATAAATACTGTATACTAGTAATACTGTGAAATTCAATCAAGTGGTTTTCTGTTAACTTAAGGAAACCTGAAATCACTTTAATATGCCTTAACTGTTGAGCTCAATCCAATGGTAAGAAACATTGACTGTAATTATACTCACCACCTGAGAGGATTTCAGCAGCTTCTGCTGGTCGATCTTCATAAGCTGGACTTTGGCTTTTCTGAGCAAATGCAGCATCTTCTTGTTGGCACCAGTAAGACCCGACCTGTGGGAAGGGCTCTTGTTCTTCGCTTGCTCAGTTTTCAAACTCCGATTTAGTTCTAGGTCTGAAGACACACTCAGTGAATTAAATTCCCCTAAAAAGAGAAGAATCCCATGTTACTTTGGGGGAAAAGCAGACAAGCTTAAGTATAATACCTCAGGTCGACCACGAGAGCTGATGCAGAGACGCGTAAACCCACATGGGCATCAGAAGCGGAATGCTTACCCTTCACGGTCTGCCATGCGGAGTATTCCTGCATGCTCGGGTCATGGGGCTCCAGTGCTGCCCCGTATTCCAGCCATGGAGGCTGGCATTGGGCACCACGCAGGTGCACAGCTACTTTGTGCACGACCCCTGGGGAATCCACATCCTCCATCTTCAGCTTGGATCGCTTCTTTTTCAGTGAAGAGGATTCCTTCAGACTGGAATCACTGGCATCCTCTTCAT
This sequence comes from Petrocephalus sullivani, assembly GCA_026780845.1. Taxonomy (NCBI): domain Eukaryota; kingdom Metazoa; phylum Chordata; class Actinopteri; order Osteoglossiformes; family Mormyridae; genus Petrocephalus; species Petrocephalus sullivani. The sequence goes on along the minus strand of JAODKM010000044.1, from coordinate 16,347,878 downwards.
TTGGTGCCACCAGGTTAGAATCTGCCCTGCACGTTTCGTAAAACGCTTCGTTCACCTTCTTCTGACCCTGGGTTGGCTTCTTTCGCTTCTCAAAGACTTTTGAATGCATTACACCTTGACTGGAGGCAATATCTTTTGGAACAGTAGGATCTGGGTCCTGAAACAAATCTTCAGAGAAGAAGGATGTTCTACCGTCATGAGCTTTCCGCTGGTTTAAGGCGTACACCTCTCCAGCCGATTCTTCCAGGTCCAACCACGTGAAATTGGGCTCCCGTAGCACAGACCTTCGCTTCCTCGGCAGGCTGCTTGCAGCTGGGCTTCCAGAAGGTCTTGGTTCACAGTCAGAATCTTTCACATGGGAAATTTCTGCATCGTCAGTATCAAACAAGGATTCCTTTAAAAAATCCTCCGGCTGAGCCAGGTCGGGAAATAAGTCCTCGGCAGCAGGAGTGTCAAGTGTAGCAGGTGGGGCTTGCGGGAAGGGAGGGGCTTTTTTTGGATAGGTCCTGGGAGGCAGTACAGACATGTCATCATCATCCATAAACCTCTTTGGCGTCTTGATCACTCGGGAGGACCGCGCACTGACCACCGGCATGATGAAGTGCCGGCTGCTCTTCGGACACCCGCCTGGCTGGACCTCTCTGGACAGCATCTGCTGATCCTGCTCCATCTCCACTTCTTTCATTGCTTCTTCAGGTGCATCCAGATCCACTGAGGTAAATGTAACTTGTCTGCGCCTATTGCGTGTCACCTTTTGACTGGGATCATCTGCAGAAGCCTTGTTAAAACCCAGCTTTCTTCGATATCCAAATACTGACTTGCGTCGCTTCTGTTTGGCAGACTTTTCAGCAGCATAGCTGTGTGCTTGCTCGGTTAATGCTGAGTGTAATGCAAGAATTCCTCTCTCTCCCGCAGCCGGAATCTCCGAATCCATCTGAGGTTCGGTCCCCATCAAAGAGGATGCATATTCAGCGGAATCTGTCGGCATTGATATTTCACTCTTAATCTCTGGTAAGGGGGTTTTATCACCTGAGACTTCACCTTGTCTCTCATCAGGTTGAGACAATTCCTTTATCAGACCTTGAGGACATGGTAGATGCCCAGTGTCTTCACTAATGACATTTTGCTTCCGCTTCGATTTCTTTTGTGTCCGCCTCTTATGTCTAGGCTTTCTTCGTAGAGAAGGAAGATTTCTTATAGCTACTTTAGGAGCAGCTTTAGGAAGATTTGGCCGAGTCACTTCAGAGAAGCCTGACCAGTTCTGTGCGTCTTCACTGATATTTTTCATCACCAGGTCTTTATCCATTATAGCAGTGCCTACCTGCTGGATCAAGAGCGAGGGCTGTAAGCTCTGCTTGTCTGATGAAGAAACCACTTTGAGCTTCAGTGGCGAAACAACAACTTTTCCTACTACAAAATTAGCCTCGGAACATGCCTCCATCATCTCCTCCATTTCAAGTCCGATGGAGTCTGTACCAGCATCTTCCGGACACAGCGTTATTCCCCTCTGAGAGAGGCCCAGAGAGGCATCCTTATGAGCAGTCTGCTCTGTATGTAGAACTGCATCTTCGGTTTTCTCCTCATCTTCCTTCTGCCCAGCCTTACCACAGCTCCTAGATTCTTGCACCCTCAAGGCTTTCTTTTTACCCTTCATTAATGTCAGTGTCCATACAAATTTGCTTTGCTTCTTCCGTGAAAATCCTTTCAAACTACTGCTCCTCAGGCTGGGTCTAACTGGACTTGAGTAAAGTGCTTTAGGATTTCTCACCCTCTTCAGTTTCAGTCCAGGAACTGATGCGTCTGGCTTCACAGCAGCAGTCACACTGTCCACTTCTTGGGTAGCAAGCATTTTAGGGGACTGCTTCATACCTCCTTGATTTCCATTTCCTGTTCTGATAACCAATTCAGAATCTTCATTAAGTTCAGAAGATAATTCTTCCTTGCTTTCTTCTGTATTCTCACCTTCTAGCACTTCTGTTAAATGCTGATTGAGCTCTAACCCTGAGGCAGACCGCTGACGTTGCATCTGCTTGTCTGGACCAACATCTTCAGTGTTCAGCTTCTTAGTTTCTTTCCTAGTTTTATTTTTAGCTTTGGATACAGTGCGTTTGTTTTTAGGTGCAAATTCACATCTCTCTAATGAGCTTTTACATTTCTGGTCTTCAGACTCTATTTTGGACCCTCTCCTGCCACTGTTAAATTTAGTTTCCTTACTTGTTAATCCACTGCCCAGCTTAGTTTTTGGGGATGCTAGTTTAATACAGTCTCTATCTTTTGAAGGCTTCCCTCCCCCAGCATTTTCTTTTTTCGTTAAAATCACGCTCCCCCCGACCTGGTCCTCAGACCTTTTTGAACGTTTCTGACCGTGGCCAACCTTCTTACAGGCCTTCTTTGCAGCCAGGTTCACAGTAATCTTGGATGTTGACTGCACTCTTTGTAAACCCTGAGCAGACCGAGCTCCAAGCCTCATACCTTTGATCTTTGTCTGTTTAGGGTTATTACTTTTTGCTGAGTTCCTACGGTTGTTCTGAGGCTTAATTGTTACTGAAAGCTGCTTTGGCTCCTGTGATGGCTTCCATCCCTTTTTGGGAGCCCGCGTCTCTGTGCTGGTTCCTAAGTCTGGTGCCGGAGGAGGCTTCTGCTGTGCTCGCTTGAAGACTTTTTTTTTCTGAGAATGGCCTGCAATAGGGAAGGAGTGGGGGGCAAAGCCAGACTATTAAACAGCTATATTTTACTGGTTTGTTTTGGTAAAAACACATGATATTCTGACATCCCTATTTCAAAGCCAGTCAAAGGTTATCAGTTACATTATCAATGAACACTGTTCTGAGACTAAACAAATAAAAATTGTCCAACAGATATGGCCAGAATGCAGTGCAATAATATAGATTTTTTTCATGTCTGAGCCATAGATTTAGACTTGATTCAGATCTATTTCTGATTCAGTGGAAAAACACAGCTTTTGGTGAAATAAAAAAGGTGGCATGTATTTTAGTGTCAGATCAAATTCCATACCCATCAGGTACTTCCTAATATTGAAGTACATTGTCCAAAATGTGAATGCCAGGCCTCAGTAAAATAACAGTACAAAGCATTCAAGATGCACCGATTGTTCAGCCAGCGATCGGTAACAGGCCGATCGGTCACACGTATTTCAGATTTTAAAGCGATCTTACGTATGTGCAATACGTCATATGCACAGCCGCGTGTACAGCCACATCCCAGTCGTGTGCAAATACATAACATAAGAACTATACAAACAAGAGGAGGCCATTCGGCCCATCAAGCTCGCTTGGGGAGAACTTATAACTAATAGCTCAGAGTTGTTAAAATCTTAT
>JAODKM010000044.1:16328146-16344440 GCA_026780845.1 Petrocephalus sullivani | reverse complement strand
GGCCACGAGTTCTTGCATTTGTACTAATGCTGAAATAACTATTTGGTTGAACAGCATCCAAGCCTGTCAGAATCTTACAGACCTGGATCGTGTCCCCCCTCAGTCTCCTTTGCTTGAGGCTGAACAGATTTAGCTCAACTAACCTCTCCTTATATGACATTCCTCTAAGACCAGGAATCATTCTTGTGACCCTACGCTGCACCTTTTCTAAGGCCACAATGTCCTTTTTAACAAACAATCGCTGCAGCTCAACACCACTCTCTCGCAGCAATCCCAGACACGCTAAAATGTCCATAATTTGGAAAATTTTTGGTGTAAGCGAAGCGGATGCATAATTTGCCATCTGTGATAAGTGTAAGGACCAGGTACACTGTTGTAGAACCAATACAAAGACATTTAACACAACAAATTAAATTTGACTTTTAAAAACTCATCACCCTAGTGATCAGAATATCCCAGCAAGCTTACGAGTGAATTGTAAATAGCCCCTTGTTCTGTTGTTGTTGTTGTTGTTAAGTAGTTGTATTCCTGATTGTAGCTTGTATGTTGCCCTTGTGCTGTGCACCCTATCCGACTCCCGCGTGTCCTTATCTTCGTGTAAGCTTCCCACCGTGTTTCTCTCGTGCACCGTATTATCCTTGCTAAAGGGTATAATAAAAGACTCATTGTCTTCCATTAACGAGTCAGCTCGTCATTCGCCGTCCTCGCCATGTCTCGGTCTGCTCTGTGCCACAATATGATAAATTCTCTCATCCCAAAATATATAATACTGAATAGGTGTTACTTTTCAGATGTTGAGCTACCAAAGTTGTTTAATCTAGTTTCATGTCACACACGTAGTCTGCTACAAGCAGATCCCAAAGCGATATTCAGTTTTACAACAGATTCCAATTCTGTTTATAAAGAGAAACTTGCTATTAATGCTTAACTAGTACCATTTTGGTCATAACAAAGACAAAAAATGTGCATTGTTTTTATATATATATATATATTTTTTTTTTTTTTTTTACTTACGACACCTAGTATTTGAAAGACTATACTAAACTTCACTTGTATTTGGGGTTGTATTTATTCATTTACTTAGTTCTACTTGAATGTCTAAACTTTAATAAGATTTTATGAAAATTTTCATTAAAGAAAATTTTGTTTTCAGGAAAAAAATCTGCATTGGCCGATCACACTTAAAAAAAAAATAAAAAAATAGTAATCAGGATCAGCCAAGAAAATTGCAATTGGTGCATCCCTACAAAGCATGCTTTTCCAATGTTTCGGTCTTACAGAACGTTCACCTGTGCTGTGTGCAGCTGGGAGCTAGAAGACTGACATTTCAACATGCATGACCTGGCATTAGTGTAACTGGTGTCATTTTGTGTCCACACAATACTACACAATTTTAAGACAAATTGTTATAGCTTTGTATATATTAAAGATATGAGCTTGGTGTGGCATGGTGACCAAAATTTCCAACAAATGTGTCCTAGAAGTGGAAGCTCCTTCAATACTTACTTTTAGAAAAACGATGACCTGAGCGTAGTGGACTTGGGATTTTCTCAGTCTCAATTACAAACCCCTTAAAATCTTCTCCCTGAAATAATAAAAACATACAAGCATAAAACATACAGCACATACTAGGACTGTCATGTAACAATGAAAAGTTTTTAAATCACTATAGTAATTCGTACTCCTATACAGTCCCATTATGTGACAGTTTCGCCATGTTCGTGTTACTGGGGAGATCAGTCACACCAAGTCAAGCTCCCTTTTCCTCCATAAGCCATATCAAGGCATGACAGTACAGTCAAACCTCCCTTATCCAGGCAGAATGGGACCAAGGGCTGCCCGTAAGTAAGAAATGCCGGTAACTTAGAAAATGAACAGTACAGTACAACGTACATGTGTACACATACAAACTACATGATATTTATGCAAGGCTTAAAACAGGATGTTATTTCAGTCTGAGCTAGCGATCATCGCATTCGCTTTGCTCGTCTGTACTTTCGCTTTGGTTTACTTGCTATTTGGTTCCGAACTCTCGCCAGGTTTTTGGATACCGTCCTTGCGCACCCCTTGGACTTTGACGCTTTGATCTCTGCGTATGCTCTGTGTGTGTCAGGTGCATAGGGAGTGACTGCAATGTTGGTTTTGCGAGCTTATGTTGTATGCTGTTGTTTGATAGGGAGTAAGGTGTAGAATTTGTTGTTGTGTTTCTGTTTTCTCTGCACTTAAGTAAGTTAGCTTTTGGTTGCATTTGGAAGCTGAGTTTTATTTATCGTTTTCACTATAGTCACTCCTGAGTTCTTTTGCACTGGGTTTATTTGTTCTATGTTCGCGGCGCGTCTATAAAAACAGAAATATATATATATATATATATATATATATATATAAAAAATACCCCCTTGTCCACGTGTGTTCCCTTGTCCATCGCACCCTATCCTTCCCTTACTCCACGTCCCCTTTCCTTTTCACTGTTACGCCCCAACCCAAGACTGGGGTCCGTAACAACAGCTGCTGGTTTTGTAAAATTAATTTGCGCATGCGCCTGCCTAGCGATGCCCGGTAGAGGGAGGTGCCTGTATATTGGACATCCGGATAAGGGAGGTTTGACTGTACTGTGTGACACCTTGTGACGAACAGGAAGAGGGGGCAGATAGGAAAACATAATGTGTGCCCACAAGAAAAAAGAAAATGCTGCAAATACAAGAAGACCTTTCCGGTGACACTGGGGCAGAGAACAAATGGCAGGGAAACGTCTCCAACTCCAGTTCGAACAATAACTATAGCCTTGTGCTCATACCGAAAATGGGTCACAGTTGCTTGTGTGGATTTTTTTCAATTGTAGTAAAAACATTTCTTTAAGGGTACTACCATAAAGGGAAGATGACATTAATGTTTAGCATTCCTTGCAGATAGGAATGAGTCATTTGTAAAAAATCTGTAGAAGGTCCTCTGTTGTGGGTGTGCAATTTCATTTACCTTCATACAGTCCTGTAACTTGTGGGACTTCACAGGAACTGGCTTTTCCTTTGACCTAAAAATTAGCTATTTCTTGCTCTGCTTTATTAGCAGTGTTTTTGGCTTTAATTTGCCCAGCATCACGGCTATTAGCTTTAGCTGTAATTAGTTTACTGAAGTGGAATTACTCATTCAAACACTAACCCAAAATCCCAAATAGAATTTTAATAGTTTCTTATAATCAGCTTACACAGAAGCACCAAATGCTCCCCTCTTGGCAGCACATAAGAAAAATATTATTATTATTGTTCACGACAAATGCGATAATTGCGATGAATCCAAAATTGAAATTGTTCCCATTATTGTCCTGGATAACAGGACAACCACATATAACCATAAATTAACAAATTCATCATGGGGATGCATTCAGAAAGCTAGCTAAAATGACATTTAACACCATGCCAACAACCAGCAACTATATTCATGCCGTGAAAATGGACAGTAGAACATATTGGATAGTAGAACAATATTTTTAATCAACGTATTATGTATTTTTTAGTAATGAAATTCCTTCAATATCACTACATAATTATGGGTATAAATTATCACAAAAAAAGGTGGTTTGTACTAGCATTGCACAGGACATCGGTACTGAAAAGGTACAGAGGCACTATATGCATGCATGAAAGCTGTTCGGTGTTACATTTCTTAGGAACTTTTGGAAATAATTACACTATCACAGACATTGCTAATGCTGTGTGTGTGCATATACACAAACACACATGCATATATACAGTGGTGGCCAAAATTATTAGAACACTTGGCATATTGAAAAGATTTCAGCTGTTTTTGTTGAATTGGCCATTAAAATACTCATAAAACAAATGAAATATCTACAAAGTAATCATTATGCTCTATAAACGATAGCATAGAGCCTTCATAAGGAGAATCACTGTGCTAAGTCTAGACCTCAACCCCATCAAGCACATTTGTGACGAGTTGGAAAATAAACTGGACAGATCTATTGTACATTTACAAGCCTTTGGTGTGAATTGCAGAAGGCATGGGATACCATTAGTGTTGAAGTTCTCAGGAAATATATTGACACTATGCCAGAGAGATGTGCTGCTGTAATTGCATACCAAATATCAAAGTTAAAAGTGGGTAAAAACAGTAGGTCTCTCTTCCTCCGACATGCAGATGGCTGTGCACATCAAATATCTCATGAACATGAAATGAAATCATGTTAGGGAGGCAAAAAAGTCACAAACCATTGGCAAAACTCAATTACCCTACGTCACATAGCATAGAGTTGCAACAAAGCTGTAAGTGTGTAAGTGGTCAGCATAAAAAGACATGAGGCTACTGAAACGTCAGCTAGTTAAATATGATATCACTAGCTTCAAGTCGGTGATTTATGCAAGAGATCTTTTACAACAGTAATAGCAAACAAACAGGCCATGCTATCATCATCAAACCATTATTTGTACCTACAGGTTATGCTATGCTGTGTTTGAAGCAGCTAAATAAGCAAGGATAATGCACTGGAAAGGAATGTTTTTTATATATATATATATATATGTACATTTAATGGATGAACGGAAGAAAGCTGAAGAAACTTCTGTAACCTTCACGGGTGCCTATCGCGTGTTCTTTTTGTGTTATTTTTATGACAGTGTAGAGTAATGGTTAGGAGTTTGATCATGACAGAAATACATTAGTTTTGCATGCCGGCAAGTCTTTTTTTTTTTTTACTAGTCAACGCAGTGCCTTCTCAACAACCATATAACGAATCACATCCCCCTCTCCCCCGTAGGCAAAGGGCTCCGCCCCCTCACATGCATTTTTAATAACGATAAGGCGGAGGTGCACAACAATAAACTATGAATTTATTGAAACGTATGGATGATGGCCTTGTAGCACTGTCACCACACACCATCCATTTGTGTGTGTGTGTGGATTTTGCATATTCAACCTGTGTGTGTGTGCGGCTTTTCACCAGATCTTCCGATTTCCTTCCACTGTAGAAAAACATGCACTCTGCAATGGTTGGTTGGTTCCTGTCTTGCGACGAGTGCAATGTTTATATTAGGGCTGGGCGATTGGCAAAAAAAAAATCTAGTTTTTATCATAAAGTTTGGCCGATTCATGATTTCGATTTTTTTTTTTATTTGTAACTAGTCAACTTAAAACATTACAACAACATGACTGAAGTAACATTCTCTTTATAAGTAACTTGGAAAACCATCTGGTTAAGGAACATTGTATTTTTAATGGCTATGCCATACATAAATTGGTCAACAAGGTGTAAATAGATTTAAAACAAATTCTCGAGTTAAATATCTTTGCAGAAGATTTGAATAAAATATGAAAGTAAATATGGTCATGCACACCTGTCGATCCTCCAAAAGCTTCCAAGACACCAGTGCATCTTTAAGCCCATGACCAATTATTAATATTGCCTCTTAATTATTCTGCCATTGGTGCAATTACAACACATCTAATATTTTCATAAAAAATCCTCAATTTAAGAAAAAATTAAATCATCTTAAGACGTAAATTCGAATTAATTGAAAAAAATCGAAAGAATCGCCCAGCCCTAGTTTATATCACATTACATTTAAACGATTACTCGAATCATCAGATTAGTCAGTAGACTACTTGATAACTGAAATAAAATCGACAGTGACAGCCCTATTATCCCATTCACTTTTTACACTCATTACATACCCATTTAACACAGGTATGAGATCAGAGGGTGCAGTAAAAACTGCTTGTTCATTACCAGGCATACCATAAAGATCTAAGACCCAAAAGAAATCACTCAGAAACTACAGCGGCTACTTCTGACTACATACAGAACGCAGCTATGAAAAGCGACTTTTGCTGAAAGCTGATAAAATTTCTCTGTTTCAACTGAGAATACAGCAACATAAGACACATAAAATCAACATAAATCATATGCAGTCATGTCTGAAATTGCACAAACTCTGAGGTCCTGATGGTACTCACATAAAGTCAAGGAGAGTAACCAAGAAGACCCAGACAACCTGTCCACATGTACCATAAAAAGTAAGCCACCCCCCCCACAAACAAGGTACCTCACACCTTCATGTCTCATCATATCAGTCACCTTCTTCAGACCTGCACACACTCTCAACCTAAGCAAATTCAAAAGAATTCTTTTTATTTTTTCCTACGAGAAACAAGAACTGGTAGTTCTTAAAGGAGGGACTGTCAATTACATGTTTCTGCACAGACTGAAATTTTCACAGCAAACTGATAATAAGTATAGAGCAGTCACAATTACTCGATTATTAAAAAGCATTGATTAAAAATTTCCTTCTCGATTACTTGGCAATATGGTGGCAAGACGACGCATAGCGGATGAGGGTCCAAGTAAAGAGCGGAAGCACTTAACATAAAAGTCAATGAGGAACGCAGTCGTCAGTCAGCATTGTAAAGCAGAAGTTCGGTATCACCACAGCATGAATGCAATGCAAATACATCTTAAAAGGAGACATTCGGATTTGACAGACTCGCGGAATAATGCAAAGTTAACAAAAGATATGTGCCATTTTTGCCTCTCAGAGTAGTTTAGCCCGTCTCTGTAATCACGTTAACATATTATTTTGCTTGATTAACTTTCTACAATTCTTGTAGGTCAAAATAATTGCTTCTAAAGCGAAGGTTAGCCCTACTGTTCAGCCGCATCATTTTACATAATACTGTACATATTACCAATTAATACTAATTATTTTTTGTGACTGTATTGCGTTAGGGCTAAAAGTTACTGGAAATAGCTCAGATTGCAACTTTTTTTTGCTGTATTCAGGAGCTGAAAATCAACTATATACTAAAACAACTTAATATCTACGAACAGTATATGTAAAATAATTTGGCACTGACAAAGCAGTGCTGACAAAATCACTTGCATCTGCTCAATATCGTCTCTTTGGAATTCAAAACATTTCCATATAGTGGAAGATGAATGTCTTTTCATGTCCAGTTCCTGCTCGCTTCTCTCCTCTTTACATATTTTGGTGTAATTTCTCACAAATGCGCCGCAAGGTCCATGAGTGAGTCCAACGGCAAGGACAAGAGGGAAAACCAGTTTTTGGCTGGTAATGTCAGAGTGTGTGCCGTTATCTGCTTTGATTGACGTAAGAGCGTACATCATTAATGTTTACATTAGCCGTTTTTAGCTTAGCAGAACTGGTAATAAGGTTTCTGATTGGCCAACATGAATTTACAGTTAGCGTTATATCACCACCTGTTGGTGTGGCATGCTCCCGACAGCACATTTTAGCGTTTAGAGTTTTTTTTTTTATAACAGGAGGAAAAACACAGTTTATAAAAATGCCCATGCACGTGTGGACAAGGCCTAAAACAGTGCTATACATACTGAAAATAGTATGTTAAAAATACCATGTATAGTGTGAATTTAAAGCTTTACATTTCTTTACTGCAGTTATTGGGACAAAATCAGGGTGTTTTGGCTGTGCATAATATTATTATTATTATTAATAATAATAATTGGTACTTTATTGATCCCTGTGGGACAATCCTTTTTTCACCTCCCCCAACCTTGCTCAGCCGTGTAGGGCAGCCATAAGAGCAGCGCCTAGGGAGCTGGGGGATAAAGGCCTTGCTCAAGGACCTGTGCCAAGGCTGGGCTTGAACCGGCAACCTTCCGATCACAGGTACGGAGCTTAACCCTTTGAGCCACACTCCACCCCCCATAAGCTCCTAATATACGGGATATAAGAGTATAATATATACAGTATTATAGAAATTCAAATTTAGAAAATGTACATATTTACCAGTGCCAAGCATTGACATCTATTTCACATTCCTCGATTGTCATTTGATTCCCATTGCGGAAACTCTCCTGCGAGAGACCACATCACTTAGAGTCCTTAAGGAAATACTCTCTGGTATAATCTATGAGCAAAAGTGTAATCCAAGAAGACTTGACACGGGGGGTGGGGGGGACTTCATATAATATACGGGGCCTTCCATTTTAATTCACTCCTTTGCATCACCATTTCTTATTTTGATGAAATTTAGCAAATGAATTACACATACCTTCGAGAACTGAGAAATGTTTTGTGTTTATTTTATTTTTTTAATGAACCTTTGAAGTAAGGTCCCCTTTCAACACCCCTGGTATCAGAAAAGAAATCAGCGGGTTCTCTTGTGAGCAGCAACATTTTTAACTACTAAAGGCGCACGGCTCAGCTATAGCTCCACGGAAAGCTCGGGACTGCTTTTTCACGGTATGGCCAAATTCAACTTCCAATTCAACATCGTTGAAGCATGTTTCTTTCTTTCACGTGGCTTACAGAGTGTGATGCTGATAAATCGACCCCTACAGAAAGTCACGACGACACAATCACCCACACTGGCAGCTCCTATCGGGCTGAATGGATATAAAAAGAAAAAAAACTTAACTACCAAAAAGTTCATGGAAACAGGATCCGCGACGTTGCCTTCCAGCGTAAGCAAGCGGCAGCTCCCGGATCGGCGGTCGGCCACGGCCGTGCAGGGCGCAGGTCGGCGCGGGGACAGGAGGCCGCGCCGACCGCTGACGTCAGAGCCTAACGAGGCAGCATATGTTTCTGACTTTAGCCGCTAAGCTGCACATCTTCCACAAAACCGTCTGTCAGCCGTTTCGCCCGATTCCCCCAGCGCGCCCTAACGTGAAAGAGAACCGGGGGACCGGCCCCCCTCAGCAACCGCAGCGTCGCATTGTAACCGCTGCGCCGATAACGCGCCCTGCACTCAGCCAGGACGTTTCTGGGTTAGACTGGCACCGGAGGCGCCGAAATACTCTGCCATTACACTTCGGTTGGCCATTTTTAAATTTAGCAAAAGCACCCCGCCTGTTCTTCGACTTCCAGCTACACGAAGTAGGTCTCCAAACTAGTGTGCATGACGCGTAACCGCCTAGCGGCTTACCTCCTCGCTGCCACTCGAGCTGTAGCCCGCCGCCCCCCGCCGTCTGTGCTTCTCCGCTATACCAAGTAAACTCAGGAACGACGGATCCTCGCCGAGACTCAGCCCGGAGACGGTGGGCCGCGGGCCTCCGGCAGCCGCCTCTCCCTCCGTAACTCCCAGGCGACCGAGCTGCGAGCGTCTCTCCAGCCGAAGGCGGCTACGCGATGTCCACGGCCGACCGGGGAAGCGACCTCGGGCCGTGGTCGTACAGGTTGGTCCTCCCGCTGACGCTCCGGCAGCTAATCCGCAACCCGCCGCCGCCATTGTTAGCTAACTTCACCACAACAACGACGGGTCCTAGGGTGACGCGAGAGGGAAAGGCGCGAGAAGGGGAGGCGAGCGCAGTGCACGCCGGGAAGCCGAGTCTTTCGCGTGGCAGCCCGCAGAGCTCAGACAGCTTCTGAGCGGTGACACCGCGCCGTGTCGCCCTCTGTATATGATATCTGCAGTACGGCGGCTCTTAAAAAACTACCAATGTTACTCTCGCGTTGCTTTACTATTACGATTATGGAATTTTCTGCTCAAAATATAACTTACATAGCTAAAAATATGAAATCAAATTTTACGAAAATTTTATGATGACATCTGAGTAACCATTTACAATTCCATGTTACAGGCTCGTGACGTTACTGTAGAATGTATGAATTACAGTGCAAAATAACTTACCTGGAATTGCTATACAAAATAAATCGCAATATAGAATTAACCTAGTTAGTCAAGGTGGTGGTGCAAGTTAATGTGCAGTACAATCTACAATCACACATACACGCTAGCTAATCTTCAAGTTACAGATTTACTGGTTGGTACGCAGGGCCTCTGTTTTTTGATTTTCATATTTAAGAAGTGGTTTATAAAATTGCATGTGATTTCAACTAGGGTTAGGGACAGGACACCATGGACAAGATGCCAGTCCATCACAGGGCACAGGACACACTTATACACTAGGAGGAAACCTTAGCAGATATGGATATTAATATATACCGCTCATTAAGGCAGGACTTTGAATACCAGGACTATGAATAACAGGGTATAAGTGTATTTGTATTTAGGGTACTCGGTGTAAAATAGTACAAAATATCTATTCTTAGCACTCGGAACCATATGTAACCATTTGATTCCCAGTTTAGTTCTTTGACCAACTACCCAATACAGTACTATGAGTAACACATATACAATATAAAGTTAGAGGTAATAAAGCTAACCTATAATCACAAGAGGGAAGTGCGGAGTATCGGCGACGCACATTTACATGTGCGATATCATATAGACTGAGGTAGGACCAGCGAATCTAAATCATCGCCATTCAATTTGCTGTGAAATTTTAGCCAAAAGAGCTCGGAGTAATCCAGAGGCCGATTGGCACGGTCAGAGGTCCCTGAGCTATATGAGGTGATAGAGCCTCACCCGGCAACTTAGCACGCCTGGATGCATCCAAAATGGGGAGATGTTTGCGATCCTGGCTGCTTCAAACGTGCGTTGACAGAACTGAGCAGTAGGTGCCACTGTTGCACAATAAAGAGATCGTCCTTCCTTTCTGGCACGACTTTGATTACTGCTGATGAAATTTTTCAGTTTAGTCAATCCTCCGATTGTGTTGTATCTGTGACTGAATATAGTCACTAAAAGAAAGGAAAAACAAAGAGTGAGATTAGATTCCTGCATTTTTTAGACCAAATACCCCATATAAATGCCATCCCTCATTGCACAGTCTTACTCTGATCTTCTAACCTGTGGGTACAACTGTACCCCTGTTACTCGTGCCAAAGTGAGGGTCTCGTGTGGAGGAGGCAAGATCTTATTGTCCTGCAATTTCTTTTTGGTATTGGGTTATGCAGCATGAAACGGCAGCATTTTCAGGCTGCAGAGGATTTCCCCGAAATGCCTTCGTGGGTATGCCGAGGCAGCATGCTGCTCCCACATGCACGAGTAAAAGTCCTGCTGTCCATTTCTGTTCAGACGCGTCTGTGCATGTGTTTTTACACATACACGCATATCGCATGTAGATATGCATGGTTATGAGTCACAAATGGTTGCAGACGTGCTTGCGTGTGTGCACATCCATGCAGGTCTTTGCACACGTGTGCATGGGCATCTTTGCCCGCACATGCATGCGCGTCTTTGTGCATGGCCATCTTTGCACGCACGTGCATGCGCGTCTTTGTGCTTCTCTGAGCATGCTTGCATTTGAGCTCTTCAGAGTGTTGTCGCAACAGCGTCACTCAGGAAGAGATGTTTTCAGGCAGTTCATTAAACCTTTTTAAGCCATGTTCCATATTCAGAAATGCAAATTGAGTCACAGTCTGACTTTTAAGACTTTCAAGTGGGATTTAATTAGAAGCCAAGTCTCCTGTTTTTAATGAGAAAGTGGGTGGAGAGAGGGAAGCGAAGAGAGAGAGGAGAGGGTTTCTGAAGATGACTGAGATTAAGAAGGCAAACTGGGCTGTGACTGGGAAACTCATTCTCCATGTGTACATCTGTCCAGGCTTCCACGCCCAGCCCATCTCTCCACGTTCCCACCTAGCAACCAGCCCCCAGCTCCATTTTTAGTTGCTATGGGTGCTCAGTGCTGGCCTCACCAAGTAGGCTGTACTTGTCTGGTTTGCTGCCTTTATTAACATCGCCTGCCTAACATCCCGGAGCCTCTAATAAACAATTTCAGCTGGAAGTTTGAGCTCTGGGAACATTCCTTGGGCAAAAGCGTCCACTGCACATTATTCATGGCCATACTGTGGCCAGAGGAGATGTCAGCATGCTCAACCAGAGAGAAGGGGTGAGAAGGAGACTGAAGGGGAGAGAGAGAGAGAGAGAAGGCAAGAAGAGGAGACAGACGGCACGAGAAGAAGAGGGAAGGAGAGAGAAAGAAGAAAGAGAAAAGGAGTGAGAAGGAGAGAAAAAGAGAGAAGGAATGAGGAAAGAAGGAGATGGAAGGAGCTAGAAGGGGAGAGAATGAGTGAGGAGAGAAAAGGAGAGAGAAGAACAACCCCCCCCCCTCCCCCGGTTCTGAAAGTCCAAAGCATCAGGTCCAATATGACTCCTTTGTCAGCAGGCGGGGCTGAGTGGTGCCCCTCGATCTCCTGCCAGCAGGCACCACGGCCATCATTTAGCATCTCATGTCTCTCAGAGCCTCTGGCAGCAAAAGCTCGTTTCACGCATCTGTTTTTAGCATTGGAATCATGGACTGAGATGAACCCGCCCGCGTCTCCAGCAGCAGCTTCCAGGGCTCCTTCCCAGTTCCCTCTTTAAGAAATAATAAAATATCGAGAGCCGTTCCTGAGATCAGCACTGAGCCGGCGGGCCACCAAGCACGCCGTCCCCGTCGCCAGCGCCACCACAGATGGCCTCTTCGCGTCTTTTGTCATTCCGTGTCATAATTAGTATTCGTGCACAACTGTCGAATTGCGGTCTTTGTGAGCCGAGCAGTCACATGCAGATGTGCCAGCAGTGCCACTAAAGAAATCTGGGCACGAGAGAGATGAAGGGAGACAGAGTGAGCTTTTAATCAGCGGCCATTCTCGCATGAGGATGAGGAAGGACTGAGATTAGCAAAGCAGAAGGCACACAAGCGCTGAGCAGCTATTTATGTCGGGTAGGGGCTCATTTAGGCCTTCATCTAGATTGATCTAGAGCAGTGTTTCTCAATCTGGTCCTAAAGGACCCAAAGACGGTCCACATTTTTGCTCCCTACCGGGAGCTAGGAGGCAGCAAAAACATGGACAGTCTGTGGGTCCCCAAGAACTGAATTGGGAGACACTGATCCAGAGATGACTAGGGTTAGGGGCTACATCGGGCAGAGCACTGACAGTACTGGGCAGGATTGACCACTAAGCTGGAAGCAGGCAGTCAGTGACGGCGGATGCTTTCACGAAAGGGGGTGATGCTAACCAAGCTGGTGCGGGATGGCTTCTTTGTGGATGGGCCTAATCACCAAGCATCTGGAATCTCTGTATCTACATGGCATTTGGGGTTGAATGAGTACGAACAGAGAGCTGCTCTATAGCTGTCATAGCCGCCAGCAAACTTCAGCACAGGACTGAAGGAAGGGAGGGGCCAGAAACACAGGGTGCTTGAGGGGAGGAGCTGCACACGGCCAGCAGGTGGAGCCATGGGGTCGCCCGGTGCTGAGCACTCAGGCCAGTGGGTGGCATGGTTCCATCCAGCAGATCTGAGATCACGGTTGGGTCAGCGAGTACAGCCCAGGAAGAAGGGGGCAGAACAGCTCTGATCTCACCCGAGGGTGAGTGGAAGTATGCACAGAGCAGACTTCATGCAGCAGTGTCTGCAGAAGCAGGAAACGACCCTTTGGATGCTCCTAAGTCAAGAACCAGAAGAAAAGCAGATTAAAGGGCTGTTGGGGGATTAAATTGCATGTGTGCCAAAGGTCCTCGTGGTTAAGGCGGCTGTCATTACTGACAGTGCACAGGAAATGCTAATGCTAACTTCAGCGTGAAGCTAACCAGTTACAACCTGAATTGGCACAACACCTCTCAGTACATCTGCAGGTGTGTGTGTGCGCGCATGGGGTGGGGGTCACACCAAGGTAATCTGACCGATCCAGGAACCTAAAAATACCCCCGAGAGCACACCGACCATGCCACCCTGCTGAGTAATCCGCACAAGGCAGGGGCCCGCAAGCGGCCGGACCCTGACTCGTACTGACAGACCCACATGGCTGTGTTTCCACAGGAAGTCTTAGCTGGCAGCCAATCAGTTTGATGTTCTGCCTTGCATGTCCCCTGTCCAGAACAGCCATGACTCACAGCCTTAAACCTCCAGGAGGAGGAGCTGCTTGGCCATTGGCTAGAGGTGTCCTGGAAAGTGTCTGTACGCACCTGTGATGTGTCGGTGTTACTGCTGCGGCTTCGCTGGTCTGCAGGTCACTGTGGCTCCTAATTAAAACTCTAGAGGACGCTTAAGGCAGCTTCCTGCCGCTCCGCCAATTGAGCCGTTCACCCAGAATGAGGCCAAACGCTCTGGGAATTAATCAGTTCCATGCAAGACCAAAACTATTAAACAAGACCAGTGTTTGCAGGAGATACCACAATTTAATCTCATTAAATGTATATGCGCATTCTGGTGCAAAACTAAAAAATATTACTTTTCAATAAAATAATTTTTGAGAAATATAAAGGCAGTGTGTATATTTTATTACGCCATTGTGGTTTATGAGTCTGACACAGTGACCATTTAAGCCCATCATTTATGCAACGTACAGAAGTCCTGAGGGCCCACTTGTTCAAAAGCCCTGTCTGCCAGGGACTAGGTATGTAGCTAGCTAGCAGGCAAACAAACATACATGCTAGCGAGCAAGCAAACACACATACACACTAGCGAGCAGGCAATCACATGCTAGGTAGCAAGCGAACAAACACACATTAGCTAGCGAACGAACAAACACACACACATGCAAACAAAAATCACACCTTGCAATCATCATGACTAAGCTGATGTGTTCAGTAACACAGAGAAGCAAGCAGCCAGTGTTACTGCCAGATTTCACTCTTGGCTCAAAAACAATTATGACTCGAACCCAAAAACGCTTGTTTTAACTGCAGGGGCGCTGGCAGATGCCCCAGGAATCCCAGCCACTTCAAACAAACGGCTACAGTTAGACAGAAAGCGCTGTAAAAAAAAAAGAGAGAGAGAGAGAGAAAATGGCACAAAGAAGGGAAACTCATGCATAACTTCAAACGCTGCGTCTTCAAAGCTGCGTTTCATTAACACTCGGCTCTGCCGGTTCGCAACATCAAAAACCTGACATGGCTTTCAGGGGCGGGCACGGCTTGTGCACCAGCCCTCTCTTTCAGGGGCTTTTCGGGGCGCTGTTCATAAGGAAGCATCCCTGGCAGTTGCCCCTGTCCTTCCTAATCTTATTACATAGATAAGCAAAATACCCAGAATCCTTTCTGATGGAAGATGCCATACGTAGCTTTGATGAGTGGTGAAATGGAGCTACCGAGTTCACACACAAGGATGCACAATTGAATAGTTACATTGGAAGACGCTTCTTGGCCCTCATGCACGGCTCTTCATAGTCCCACCAACAGATCAACCCAGCACTGAGGTTCTTACCCATACAGACATCCGCATATGCAGACCAAACCCACACATCTACTTACATCACAGCCGCTCCCTGATTATATGGCATGCAAAATATTGCCCCCCACCCACCCACACAGGGGATGGTAGATGGATAAACCAGCATTCAGCAACGTCACTGTGGTAAAGAGAGATGGCCGGACGTTTTCAGTACTTTCTTCGAGTGCTACACCCATAACAGGTAAGAGGGTTTGAGGTGCCATTGCGGGCCGGAAGCTACAGTGACCACTGGACGAGGAATCGCCGAAGGAGACAACCAAAGGATATGGCTCACTAGATACATTAGCACAACCTCTCAAACTGCGAAAGCGCTTCAACATCAGGAACTGAGGGGAAAAAAAACATTTAAAAATTACATTTAATGCTGTCAATAAATAATACTGTCTTTTAAATACAAAGACACAGTGATGAACCAGTACAAGGCATGAGTTGGGGACAAGCAAACATAAGCTGTGATGAAGTCTGGCGGTCGACGGGGCGTGACTCAGATAAGCAGCAGGGAATGGAGGGACGGACGGAAAGGACAGGACGGACGGAGGGACAGATGGAACGGATAGGACGGATGGAGGGACGGACGGAAAGGACAGGATGGACGGAGGGACGGACGGAAAGGACAGGACGGACGGAGGGACAGATGGAACGGATAGGACGGATGGAGGGACGGACGGAAAGGACAGGACGGACGGAGGGACGGACGGAAAGGACAGGACGGACGGAGGGTCGAACAGCATTCCGGAAGAGCTCTGTCTGGTCACCCAGTCTGCAGGCACAGCCTGGCCCAGTCTGCTTCTGGGTAGGAACTTTGTGCCTTGGTTTGGGAGGTCGCTGAATCGAATGCCAGAGCTACCAGCCTTAACCCCACTCGCCACACGGGCCGGCTGGCCCTCGTCTGCCAAATAAAAACATCATGTAACGCTGCCTTTCCATGCACCCCTTTGTAAATGCTGACTTGGTTTTAAGAGTCAGGATGGAAAGAGGAGCAGAAAGAAAGGTGTATTGTGACTGTTAATGTTGTTATTTCCCTGGTCACCGCACAGCCAGCTCCCGCCTGCTTCTTAAAATGTAAGGGCTACAGTTGACCAGGAGGGGGAGCTCATGGGAGGGTCTATGAGGTCATCTGAGGAGAGCCCCCCCCCCCCCCCCCCCCCCCCCCGGCGGGGCCCCCGCGGCGGCCCCCCCCCCGCGCGGGGGGCCCCCCACGCGGCGGGCCGGGGGGGGGGAGGCGGGGCCCCCCGCCCGGGGGGCC
>JAODKM010000044.1:16308463-16322343 GCA_026780845.1 Petrocephalus sullivani | reverse complement strand
ACGGGCGGCTGTCCCCAACACCGCGAATAACCTGCACCCGGCAGGACGAGACGGGCGGCTGTCCCCAACACCGCGAATAACCTGCACCCGGCAGGACGAGACGGGCGGCTGTCCCCAACACCGCGAAAAACCTGCACCCGGCAGGATGAGACGGGCGGCCTGTTGTAATGCAGTATGAACACGGATATCAATTGCTGCTCCTTAAATACCTGGGGCTCAAACGCATACAAACGGCAAGTAAAAGTATGATCATCTGTCATCACCCATAAAATACTAAACCTTGCACACAAGCCAAGCACTGAAGTTTTGAATCCTGCAGTTTGAGATTAATGAAGCAACCTCAAACTATACCAGTCACAAGCTCATACAAAAACCACCAGAAAAAAGGCAAGCTGATTAGAAGCAGGACGCCTGTCTGGCCAGGCCGGGAGAGGCTGGCCAATGAGCGCCGTGTAGATTACAGGAACGCCTGCCTGTCACGGCACCTGCCTTCAGAAATACTGCGACCACAGTGCAGGTCTGGCACCCAACCAGTAGAGCTGAGCCAAGCTTTGAGTGGCCCAGAATGATGGGCTGATAATGGGCCCCGGAATGGTAATGCCCCAAAGCCTCCCTCTCCACTTACTCCTCCACTTACTCCTCCACTGCTCCCACTGCTGCCTGCACTTGTGTCTCTCACACATGCCCCTTGTGTGTGTCGCTGTCATTCTCTGCCTCTTGACAGTTTCGTTTGAAATTCTTTTGTTAAATGACTCTGCCTTTGTTAGACCGATTCTGGGAACATTTCAGTGTTGTTTGGTCGCTTTCACGCCGCGTTAATCGTGGAATGCTTTGGAATTTCGAAAAGCCATTAAGATGTTGTGAGGTTTTCGTCGAAAAGACAATGAGAGCGAACTTGATCCCGTCGGCTCCCATGTGGGACTCCGCTTTAACTGTAGCCGGGCAGACAGGAGGCCAGCTGGAGCTGCTGGGCTTTGTTAAGGAGGACTCTGGCTTTTCAGTGTCTGTTAGACGGCCAGCAAGCCACTGCCGGCACAGCCGCTCACCCCGTACTACCTAGCTGCCCGATTTCAGAAGAGCTGGGAGGACTAGCACTCACACAAAGTTGGTCAAGATGACAAAGAACACCCATGACCGGCATGGTATGAGCACCAAAACTGGTACTTCATATGCAGAAGTGTCCCCTGTCACCTTTCAGCTAGCAGTCAACAAGCCATCCACCCTTAAAAATGACACTAACCCCGACAAGACTGCAAATGCGCTTCTGCAGGTTCAGCCAGGTGTTCTGCACAGTTACAGCTCTGTTTCAGATATAGCCCACTAGGTAGTGCGTTTTTTATGTGTGGGTGTCTGGAACCCCCAGTACATATTCCAACAAAATGCAAGACATCGTCAAAAAATAAACCTAGAATTCTTCTCTCTATCCTTTTTCATACACCTTTTATACACATAAAATGCTGGAGTGCTGCAGGAAAGAAAAGCCACGCATTCATTGCTCTATCAGCTTGCTGTACTGGGCATGCTCATCACCACAATGTCAAGCTATCGGTTGCTAAGGAAACAGAATAGAGAGGGAGGGTTCTTGTTGCCATGGAAGCAGGCCTCTTTTCCTGTCTACTATCCTTCCCCAAGAGACCCAAGCCAGAGTAGAAACAGAAAGTAGCAAAAGAGACAAAGAGGAAGACGGAGAGCAGCCACACGAGAGCTGGGAATGTGCAGGAGATGGAGGAGTCATAGAGGACAGAGCATCACCACGGAAGGATTCACAATGAGAGCAGAGGAAGGGACGCGAGCCCTACGGAGGGATGAAGGCGCGTAGCGTCGCCATGCCGGCTGGAGCCATCAGAATGAGCTCTGTCCAAAAACCACAATCATACTTTGGCACCCAACTGCCATTTTGCAGCCTGTAGGGTTTTTGGCACCATCTCTCCCCATTCCAGTTCTCCTCCACCCCCCCCCCAATAAATTCCCCCACCCAGAGTTTCAGCTGGACTGAAGCGTCATGGTGGTGGTGCATCCTAATCAAGAGACCCCAAGAGACCAAAAAAAAAACCAATCTCACACTAAGGTGCTGGGGGGCCTTTAGCCAATAAGGGCACTGCACAATTCAGACACTGAGATTTAGTGATTCAGTTTCTAGATATCTGGAGTTCATAAGAAGGCTGTTTACGACCAGCCGGAGATTACAACCCAATCTCTGGAGTTAAACATGAGTAACTGAGGCACTTGGATGGCACGGGCGGGGGGGGGGGGGCTCCCATTCCATAATCGGCAAACAGGAGAAGAATACCCAGTATGTGTGACCAAAAATGACGTCACTGTCATTTGGACGAGGACACGGAAGACAGGAAACAAAAGGGAGGACAGAGAGAGAAACGGGAGAGAGCCTACAGCAGTCCCAGTCCTCTGGGAACCCCGGACACTCCATGTTTATGCTTCCTCTCAGCACACCTGTGCCAGGTATTTGGTGTTCCTGATTGGCTGGGAGCTGGGAGGGAGCAAAAACGTGGACACTGCCCTGCAGGACGACAAGGAGAAAGATAAACATTCTACACAGCTCCAGCTGCGGCTTCAGAGACTCTCGGCCTTAATCAAAGTCTGTTCATGAATTGCAAATACAGTCGTCACACGATTGACTGTTTCAATATTGAGAGTTCTCACACAACAGCACACACACACACACACACACACACACACACACAATACCGAAACCCATAAACGTCAGCCACCTCACGCTGTTCACATGACCAGATCACTTGACTACCCAGGGCTAGCTAGTCACTCTTCCAATCAACTATAACCCAAGGCTCTGACAACTGACAGACCAGCAATACTGCAGGTTCAAAACCCCATCTGCTGTGCCATACCCGGGCTACGCATGTCCACCAAAGCCCAAAACAGAACGGGGTATAAGAACGACACGGATGAGCAACGACGGAGAGTCTGTAAGCACAGTGATGGGCACGGAAGGGTGTGCAGGTGAACGAGAGAAGCGTGCATCTTCCAGGGCGGCTGCCACATGGGCGACATGCAGCCAGGCATCTCGACTGCTGACCCACTTTCACTGAGCTCCAGCCCCATGAAATACAGAGACTTACCCTATCATGAGTGCGCCGTGCCCAAGAATCAGAATCGCGACGGCAGACACATTGTACAAATGCCCATAAAGGCAAACTTAAAAAGGAAAAAAATCGACAAACACAGGTGTTCCAGTTGAAAGAGCCCTATATCACCCTCATTTCCGTTTCCATGACTACCAGGTACACGTCAGCGGTCCATTCTATGCACCCAGTCACGGCATTCCCCCACGCCGGCATCCTGGCGTGCTCATCGCTCAGACTCTGGTCCAGTTAAACCAATCACATGACTACGCAGCACTCGAGGCTGAGAGAACTGGAAACGAACCCAAGAGCAACTCAGATGAAATGCAAATGATTAAAAGATGAGTGTAAAATGTGTTTAACCCCCTGAACCACAGACAGCTCACCCATCCTTTCCTGGTGGACTGTAACACACACACAAACACACTTGAGCGCTACCAGTTCGGCTAATGGCACAACGCGAGGAGAACGTGCCGGATTCCATACTGATAAAGCAGAGGCACAATTTGACCCCCAACCCCAACTGAAAAGGAGTGACAGATTTTTAGAAATCAAATTTGAAAAGCCAGAAATGAATAACCAAAGAAAGTGGCTGTGTAAGAGGCATGGCCCCTGGGTACTTACCCGACTGTCCCGGCAAACCACAATGACTGCCGGCATGGCACTGCACCTTCATGTTGCACTGCTCCTTATTTCTGAATTCTAGCAGAGGGCAGAAGACTCTCTCCATTGCAAAATGCAGTTGTCTATCTGGGCATCCTCCTCTCCTCAAGGGTATGAACATAAGAACATAAGAACTATACAAACGAGAGGAGGCCATTCGGCCCATCAAGCTCGCTTGGGGAGAACTTAACGAATAGCTCAGAGTTGTTAAAATCTTCTCTAGCTCTGATTTAAAGGAACCCAAGGTTTTAGCCTGCACTACACTAACAGGAAGACTATTCCATACTCCAACGGCTGACGAGGAGAAACTCCCAGCATTACGTTAGAAGTCGCACTTACCAAGTGATTAACTGCGTTTGGTTTAGCCCGACATGACATCTCGCCTTCAGGCCAAGCAGTTCTATCATTGTTTTATCGGACCACAAAACCTCTCTCCATGCAGTTTCAGGATCCCAGTGTGCCACGTTTGCATGTCTAAGTGTACAGGTTCTCTCCTTCGCTCTTTGTCATGACACCAGATTTGCATGGAGCTTGTGATATTGCGGTAACTGACCATACTTTAACAGAAAGGCCTGCAGCTCTTTCGAAGCAGCCATTGGATTCTTCTCTGAAGAGTCTTCCCCGGCCTATCTTCATTTTAGCAAGACGCCGCCGTCTAGGAGAGGTTTTCATGGTACCGTGGGCATGCCACACCATAATGCTTCTCTTGACAGAGTTCCAAGGGCTATTTAAATCTTCTGAAATCACTTTGCACCCATCTCCTGATCTACAGCTCTTCACAGCTTTACTCTGAAGATCATTTTAGAATCTACTTTGAAATGCACCACATTATAAAGGAAGCATCTATTCATGACTAATTATAATCATTACAACTGAACACAGTTGAAGGCTAACTATTTTCATGTTACTGAAGCTGGAAGTGGAAGCCAGTCCATCATTCCTTCTGAGGAAGTGTACGGTCATGCAGGTGAAAGCTCACTCATTCAAATTAATTTTATCCTCATGTGTTGACCTTTATTGGTCATTTCAATGAAACAGATTTATTAATTTTAAAGGACAATGTAAACTTCATACGGACCTGTATTCAATGCCTAAATTTCACATACAAATCCCTATGAAATGTGCGGACTCCATTTAGTCTGTGCAGACAAGCCGGCGCTATGAATCATAATTAAGGTGGAATCAAGATATCTGAAATGCTCTGGAAATAAGCCTGGCCTGAATTATCACTGAAAACCATTAAAACTATAGCGAGTCTCTCTCTCCCTCTCTCTCACACACACACTCTTTTGTATTTTTATCTTTGTGAGGACCATCCATTCATCTCAATCCCACAGCAACCTTAACCTCACAAGTAAAGCAAAACCTGTGCACACACAGAGGGCCACAGCGAATATTAAGAGGCCAGGCTTGGGGTTGTTCTCTCTGACATAGCCATACACACTAAAATGGAGGGTGTGGGTGTATAAGGAGAATACTCAAGACTGAAACCAGCAGAAAATAGATGGCTGGGTCAAACCAGGAAATCAATCAGCCCATGCAATATTTTACACTGGGCAAGACTACAGGAAAATGTGTGTGTCATCCCCGTGCCAAAGCTGGCTTAAAACAATTTGACTACAAGGTGCTGCACTGATGCAAGTGTGTCTCTGCAGAGTGCATGTGCCTGTGCTCCCGATGCGCCTTACAGCAAGGAAACGGCCTCCTGCAACCCCGCTGCTCCTACGGCCGCCCCTACAGCCGCCCAGGTGCAGGTGCACGTCCGCCCCTACAGCCGCCCAGGTGCAGGTGCACGTCCGCCCCTACAGCCGCCCAGGTGCAGGTGCACGTCCGCCTCTACAGCCGCCCAGGTGCAGGTGCACGTCCGCCTCTACAGCCGCCCAGGTGCAGGTGCACGTCCGCTCCTACAGCCGCCCAGGTGCACGTCCGCTCCTACAGCCGCTCAGGTGCACGTCCGCTCCTACAGCCGCCCAGGTGTAAGCCTGTGGCGGTTCCTATGGCTACCCAAGAAACGTGGCAGCTTCCTCAGAAGTCCCAGCATCAACATGCCCCAAGAGATTGAAGAGCTATGGATTCCTGAGGAAGTGAGGAATTCCTGGCCAAAATGACATGGCCCTGACTTGAACCTCAGCTGAAGCAATTGTACTGTAAGAAGAAAGCTCCTTGGGCAGCAGAGTCACTGGGGAGACAATAACAGCCTCCATCTTGACAGAACTAAAAACTCTAAATGCCAGCATAGCTTCTTCACAACCGCCTAAGATCTGAGTTCACAAAAGGAATCAAGAGAAAGACAAACCAAAGCTGAGTATCCTAGAGCAGAGACTTTATGAACTCATTTAATTCTTCTGGGACTGGTGGTAATGCTCTCGACTGGTCTCCTTATGAAAACCAATGCTCTGTGCAGCTGACTGATGCGACTCACAGCCAAGTTTCCAATAAACGGTATACTAGTGAACTTAATAGAGAAAAATAAGCAAGTTATATAGATGTTATTGCTGCTGCCCATCCAAAAAGTGTCAGAAACACATTGGCCCAGGACAGGGCCCCCCATGCCCAAAAACAGCCCCCCAGGACGATGCTGCTGTAATGGGCATCTATAAACATAGCCCGGCAGCTCTCACAGAGATCTGCGAAAAATGCCAGGCTGCAACCTTTTCCTTGGTCTTTTTCTACCAGGTTAGTGACTGACTGCACTACTTAACCAGTCCCTAAAGCATCCAGCTCCTTTAAACAAATTTCCCTCCTACGAGTAGCTGATTCATGATGGGTTCATAGGTCAAAGTTGATGTATTACAGACAAACAAACAAGCAAGTGTTAAGCAGAGGGGGGAGGAAAGTCCTTGTTGCACATTGCAGAGCGTAAAGCAACTGGATCAATAACTCCAAGCCCACAAAGGTCTCATTCCAGAGTAAACTGCAGGGTCTAATAGCAGAGTTCCTTAGCTACAACCCTGACATTTCTACAGGAATCACACCGACTCCATAAAAAAGTTTACAAGTCCAACATTACAATCAGACTGGCTTTATCTCAAATTATTTTGGCTGCTCATAATTAAATATTCACTACGAGGAATTGGACTTTAGTAAACGCACTGCAATCTTATGCACAAATGTAGTACTTTTCTTGCTGCAAAGATGTCAGATATTACGCCGAAATTGGTCCAAGTTACATCAACGCTGCGGCAACTGCAGTGAAAATAAGTCAGAAAAGTGTGCAGAACTTTCTGCACAACTAAAAAAAAATTAAAGTGCACGTACATTCGTCCAGGCGAAGCATTTTCGTAAAAACTTCGGACTGAAGCCCATGGACGATAAATGTGATTTACGTTTGCAATCAAATCCATGCAACAAACATCAGCACCTGCGACCGGCTAATGGCTCCCATTGTCAGGGCTTCTGCATGCAGCGCGTTACCTTCCAGCCGGCCGAGCTGTTGCTGTCGCCCTTATCCTTGAAGTAAGGCACGTAGCGCACCATCCAGTCGTAGATCTGCGCCAGCGTCAGGCGCCGCTCCGGGCTGCTCTCGATGGCGCGCGTGATCAGCTCCGCGTACGACTGGTTCCCCCACGCGTTCCGCCGCGAGGACTTGGCTTTGCGCAGCTGGCCGGCCGCGTCCGGCGCCCCGGCGCCCAGGCATGACAGGGCGCCGGCTCGCTCTTTCAGCTCCCGCGGAGCACCTCCATTTCTCTCGCCTCTGCATGCAGGGACGCAGTCGGGCTCCACCTTTATTGCAGGCAAGGGGAAGCCTAGATTCTCATCGTCGCCGGGAAAATCCTCCGGACAAGGCAGAGGCCAGGTGCACGAGCGGGGTCGCCCGTGAGGCTCAAAATCCAAATCAGTCGCACTGACATCTCCCATCATCAGCATTTGTCTTCAGTTACAGGTCTGTGTCGGGAGGCAGTGACAAATCTTAGACATCCGTCGAGTATTGCTTCTGATGTCTACCGCCACGAATGCACGCGTCTTGATGGATGCATTTCACAGATTATGCAGAAACTCAACGTATTCCAGACAGCTGTCAGTCGTCCGTGGCAGAATTTCGCACGCCTCCCCTTCGGTGTTTGAACATGGCAAGACAATAGCAACAGTACTGGCAACAGTCGTTTTTTTCCATTTTGTCTCGACTTCAGTACCAATGATTTAATAGTCGTGGAAGTATAAGATATGCTCACCGATCTCGGAATTATGTGGAATGCATGCCCGTATTAAATCAGAGACTGTCCTAAAGAACTACTTGTGAATCTGATTTCCCGGGAATCCGCGGCGGCGGCGGCGGCAGCAGCAACAGATGCCTGTTCTGATCTCGGACTTGTAGGGACGGCTGACGTAGATCTGCCAGCCGACGGGAGAGCCGGAGAGCCGGAGCGCCAGACGCGCGTCCTCCCCCAAAGCGCTGCGCTCGCAGTCCCCGGCGCGCGGGGGTCTCGTGCCCTTTCCGCGGATCGGCGGCCGGCGCGCGCTCCCCCCCCTACTCGCGGCGCGCGCGCGCGCGCGCACAATGCCGATTACCTCCCGCCGCGAGGGCAATTACACTCCAAAAAATCAGGTCGCATGAATAATGCATAAAGCGGCAGCATCGCAGACGAGATGCGCCTAAGAGCTCCGGCGGCGCCCCCTCCGCTCTCTCCCTTCCCCGCAGTTGCCGTCGTCTCGCCAGACGGCTGAAGGACTTCGCCGTGGGTTTTTTTCCCTTTATGATTTATTCCACTTTCCCGATCTCTCGGATCCATGGGTTGGGATCGATTCTTTCAGGCTACCGAGTAATTCGACGGTGCCTGTATAAGTCACTGCCACCGGGACAGGTGTCGCATGGGGGGGGGGGGGACACACAAAACGAGAAACTACATCAGATTAGCCTAACGATCAACTAACCAATTAAAGACTCCCCAATAACGCATAATAACGCATAATGATGCATGCGTGCGTGTCTCTGTGCGGCCAAATGCGCCCTCATGGTCTGCCTTGCAGAGCTCGCAGAGAAGGTGCGCTGTCTCTATGGCACACGACGGGTCAGGTCCGGGCGCCCGGCACTTCGGGGACGTGTGCCCCGGCGGTTCCGGCGCCTGCCTTCTCTCACGGCGCCCCTGATCCCTGCAGCCCCCTTCCCTTCTGCATTTGACAGACTTCACCATTTTAAGATGTAGACACTTAATCAGCAGCAAATCTGCCGGCTGTCGTGGCCCGTAGCCGGCCCGATGCCCACAGCGATATTCCCGAAGGGGCGCACGGTGGCGCACATGGCGGGGTGACCCGGGCCGGCCGCCCTCCGTGACGGGGAGGGGATCCCGGACGCGCTCCGCAGCCGGCCCAGCCTCCTGATTGGAGCCGCTCTGATGGCCGGGCGGGCCGGAACGGGGAGAGCAGCCGCTTTTATTAATGGACGGAGCGGAGCCCGGCCAGCGTCGCGCTCCCGTTATAAGGGAAAAGCCCCCGGCGGGGACGCTGCTGCCTACTGACGCGGCGTCGCCATGTGCGACCGTAACTTCAGACGCTGTTCTACGGGGGTGTTTTGATTATTAACATTTTAAAAAGGCACCAAGAACGACGTAGTAAATAACGGGCATAACTCGAAACAGATGGAGCCGCGGTCTGGAGGAACGGAATTTTAGGCACCGCAGTGAAGTTGTAACAACAATGCGGTAAAAAGCTCAGCCTCAGGAATGAAAATGCTGGAGCACGAACGAGGGAATCATCCTGCGCTCCCAGTCTGTCATGTACACACTAAGTGCTACTATGGCCATTACAGGTCAATGCTTTTAAAGTACATCGTCAGTAACAAATAATAAATGAGCGAAACGCCGCATACTTGAGATACTGGTTGAAATATCTGAGAATATACATAGATACCATTTCATAATAACATCTTTCTTGGTAATCATGCAGGGTTGAAAGCTGCGACCAACTCCATAGATCTGTGTAACAGGTTAACTCTCTTAATCAGTGTATAAACTGTGTGAGAATCAGAAACTGATACGAACCACCAATTAAGTAAAACATTTTAGAACCATACTAAAATTAAGAACCCTATATACATTTTTTTTTACTTTATTTTGCCGACGGGGTGTAATTCAATACATTCCAAGAGGGAACGTAGGTCTGTAATTAGAATATAATACTTAAAGGGGTTATTGTATTCATGAATCAAATGACCAACCCCACAAAATGATTAGCTGGGTAATTATTGAACTGTGAGGGTATTAAATTGCACAAATATAAAAAGCAAAAAAAAAAATTGGATTCGTGTTTTGAAAACAACTGAAAGTCAGAGATCCCCAGAGGTCACCTCGATGCAGCCTGATGCTATAGGTGACAGCCGTAGCAGACATCATTTAAGCAGCAAAATGAAAACACGCATACAATGAAAGCAGCCTAAGGGTTCAAAACTAGGGCTGAGAGTGCAGAATCTTCTAGGGAGACAGTAGCTTGAAGTGCACATATACAGGTAAGGGACTTTCATGTGCAGAACCTGGTTAGAACACCCAAGGAACGCCCAAACATTTTCAGGGTGCTCAATATGAACCTCAGTCATGCATACTAAGGACTGGTCATGGAATAAAGGTTTAATCAACCAGCAGTGCGCGCGCGCAAACACACACACACATATATATAGGCCTATCCCGTGCTGACAGCCAAGGTGGTGAACTTTGACACCCACTTTCACTGTCTCACCCAGTAAAGTCTTCTTGCAGTTAGTATTTCTATCACAGGGCCATTTCAAGTTCATAACATCTCAGTCATTGTTTGAGCCTGGTCTGATATATAAGCTCACAAGGAAAGAGAAAAAACAGGCCTCATATTACAGTCAGAGGTTCTGCTAAGAAGTCATTTATAAAGAATTCGATTTTTTTTCTTTGAAAACGGGAACATAACGAGGTACTCTTAAATGTTACCATAGCAACATTGCAAATAAGGCGTTAGCAATTTGCAGTGAAAATCAGCTAGACAACGATCTGGGGAGACCTCTACTGGACAGGACAGGTACTGTGCAATATAGCGTCTGTCTGGTACTCTAGCGAAAACGAATATTTTATAACTTGAAGATGAGCATATTTTAGAATCAAATTACGTTCTGTTCATCTGTGCCCACTGTTCAAAAAAAGTAATGTGGGGGGGGCACACATTTTGACAAAAATATCTTAATGGAGTTTTAAGATCCCTTAGCAATTAGGGATTAGCTGATGAGTTCCCATGACTGTGTGCCTCACCTGCGACGCTAAAGGACAGGCAGCAAGCACCAAACTTACTAGCAGCACAAGTACGAAACATATGAAATGGCAGAAACATACACAGAAACACAGAAAAGGATGAAGGTGATACAGGGAAACCAACCACAAACCCCTACATCTGCTACACCAACGTGAAAGTGTGCAGTTGAGGACTAAATTCAAGCTAAGAGCAGTTGAACTTGTCATAGATTTGAAAGTACCATCCTACAGACATAGATGAATCGGCACAATACTCACCTGATCTCCAGGTATGGAGGGCTGAGCTTCATGACACCTCTGGGCTACGCAGACTTGGCGGAGAGTACAGGCTCACAGAGTCTGGGCCCATCACTGGACCCCCAGATCATGCTCATCCACAGGTTTGCTCCTTCTCATCTACCAGCCATGCCAGAGTAAGTACAAAGCTCTATGCCAACAGCAGATTACTTATTGAGGCCAATGCTCATTTCATATTTTACAGCAATAAGCTTTGTAATCGTAATCTCAGTCAAAATTTAGACACATCTGTCAAAGCCGGGTACTGTATTACGAGATAAAGGTAGGGACCTGGCAAACTGCCAGCACTGCAGTCATCAAAACACCGGATGCGAGTGTGTGAATGTTTATTACATCAGGAGTATCCAAACACACAGACAACAAGACCTTTCACGATGAGGTTTAGCTGAAAACCCACCTCTGCTCAGGTTAAATATAAAAATATAAAATCATGTCCACCTCTGGAATAACATCTCAAAAAAAAAAAAAAACTTTTGCTGACGGTGATGGGTCCATCAAAACTGGACCAAACCGCAGCGACACCCACAAGGTCCGGAAATGAGCAACCTCCAATCAGGGAGAAGCTCAAGGGTCAGACTGTAACTTGTGCATCTTGATGATGCCCTCTACCATCCTCATGCCATGGGAAGTTCATCTTACACACACACAAACACACACATGTGAACAGAGGAAAACTGGAAGTCACTGAATAAAAGCAGGGTCACATGATCAGAGGTGGAATACCTTTAAGTTAATAAAGCTGCCGAAAGTGTGCTTCTCTGACACATGGCAGCTGGGGTGCCTCAGTCAGCCACGAACCCCTGTAGCAGCAGTGAGTTCCAACACCAGTCCCCATCAGCGAGCCTAGTTCTCAGCTTCTACTGATCATGGTCAGAGAGGTGACAGTTACTCTCTAATAGTCCATATGCATTCAACCGGTGTGACCTCAGGATTTAATAAGAATAAAGAAAAACACAAAACGGCGCAACAAATGAAAGCCCTTTGTCCTCAACCCACCTTTGTCCCCAAGTCCAAGTTTTAGCTAATGCTGCGCAAATACACCTATGAGCCCGCCCACTGAGCAGTGACTCCGCCCCTTCCCCGGTAGGCAGGGCTAGATAAGCAGGGAAGGCGTCGGCTTCTTTCCTGGCCACGCTTCCTTGGCATACTTCTTCTTGCGAGGCTCGTTGTGCGTCTCTGCGATATAAGGTCCAGGCGCAGGGGCAGGGATCAAAGTGACAGGTGGCTGGGCAGCAGCGGGGGCCAGATCCACCTCCGGAGCAGGGTTGGGGAAGGGCAGTGGCAGACCCCCCAGGATGGTGGCTCCGCTCTGGGCTGCAGCCGGGTGGGGGCCCGTTTCGTGACTGGTGGGTGGCAGGTCTCCATAAAGGCCCCCGCTCAAGGGGAAATTGTGTGCGCGGCGAGCCATCGCCTCCTCCAGGCCCAGCCCGCCCCGGCTGTCGGCCCTCTTCCTCTGGTTGGGGCAGACATGTAGCTGGCGGTTACTCTATATTAGGATGTCTTTCAAGTTTTTAAAATCACAATGTCTCGAAAGCTATATGCAGCCAGTTTATTTTTAATTGGCCCATGCAGCAATTCCCTGCTTACCATCTGCCTCATCCACAGCAAAAGACATTGCTCACAACAAAAGTGTTTACCTTCAGGGGAACCACTGCCGTCTGGACCATGTTTCTGAAGCGCCCAACCGATGGGTCCACATCCTCTGTGTGACAAGTCATAAAGGGCAGCGATCAGAACACGCATCTCCAGTTCTGCAAACCTGTATTTGTGACAGTGACGACGCGGTGGAAACGTTTGTGGCCGAAGCGATTTATTGCAGAGGCACTTTAGCGCACCGCTGCACCCGTGTGAATGTACGCTGCACCAGTGTGTCTGTAAATATGGCAGTGCTGCAGAAAGCGGTGGGTGCACCTGGGTTTATGATCTCATCCTCCTCGCTAAAAGTTACTCGGGAGCTCCTCCTTTTCCGTTTGGGCCTGGGCAGGTCCAGGTTGCCCTCCTCAATGGTGAGTGTCGAGATCCGCTTGTTGTGCGCCGTGTTGAACTCGGTCAGGTTCTGTCAGATTGAGCGTGCACGATAAGAGCCGACACAATCCTGGCCTTTTCCATACACGCACACACACACACACACACACACACAAACATAGGCAGACCTCCAGCTCTGTCTCTTCCTCCGGCAGCCCCAGCAGCCCACGGAGCTCCTCGTCGTCCCCAGCTTTGCTCTCCCCCGCAGCGGCGCTGGGTGGGGCTTGCGGCTTCTCCCGCAGGGTGTAGAGGCGTGTGGACGCCCCAAACGACATGGTGGAGTCAATGGGCACCTGCTGAGGTTTGTGAGGCTCCAAACGGATATGACCCAAGAAAGTGCCGTGAGCTGGTGGGCGAGAGGAGCCAATCAGCACCAAAACGGGCAGGAAGCCATCAGCGACTGAAAATGACCCGAGTGAAGGCTGCCTCACGCCAAACACGCCACCAAGAAACTACACCAATCTGCAAAGTATTCGGGTGGGAATTTGACAGACGTAAAACTTTCAGACCAACAGCGGTGTGCAATTTTCCTACCTGACTTTGCTAACCGAAAGAAACTGTCAAAGTGGCAATAAGAACTAGCAGCAAT
>JAODKM010000044.1:16262171-16293901 GCA_026780845.1 Petrocephalus sullivani | reverse complement strand
GTTCACAGTTTCTAGTTTTATTCTCATACAATTAAAGTTAGCCTTCCTAACATTATATATTTTTGATTTGGACTTTGTGCTCATATTATACTATTTCAATTATCATTATAATTTTAAATTAAAACAATTATCACAGGTCCGGAAAGGGTCATTGTAAATCAGCTGAGTAAATGGCAAGAACATACTGCATCTGTTAAAGTCATAAAGTCATAATTATATCATGGCTGTAAGAAGACTAAATTCAATTCGGCTTTTGAATATTACGTAGAAAATGATGCAGTTCTACAAACTAATTTTTGTAGTTGTTTTATGTAGGCGTAATTATTATATATAGTAATAGAACAAATAAGTCCGAGAATAAGGTGTCCTCACTTTCCGCGGGCACAGTGACAGTATACCCTCCATCCTCTTCTCCTCTCCGCTTTGGTAAGGCTCTCCCTCAGACTGTAGTTGAACTGAAAAGCCCAGGTATCGTCGTACTGCAGCTCGTCCGCTTCCATCCAAGCGAAGGTGTCCGACCACTGAGAGGGGGTCCAGTCTGATAGTTAAGAATATAAAATCAGACATACCAGCTTTAGCCATATTAAAGATACGATCGGTGATAGACGTCTGTTGCATGGTCCGTGTCCCTAAAATAATAATAATAATAATAATAATAATAATAATAATAATAATACGAACCCGTAGTCATTTTGTAGGACTTCTTCCTGTCTAAAGAGCCGAATCCTCCTGGGGGTTGAGTGTTCCTGACTTTCGGTAGGCCGGCTTCGACACTCCTGGACTGAGATATAAACTTACTGCTTTATATCCCCGGATCTCTGTGAGGTCAGGAAACCGAAACCAAACGCCGTCAAGTTACTGCGCTGCGCTCCGCTTTCGTTTAGTTTCATTTCGTTTATCTTTCGCCCACTGGAAAACAACGATTATGAAATGTTTATACCCCAATTAAGTTTGGGGAATTTCTGTGACGCCGCTGTCATTTTCTGTTTCTGTTGCTATTTAGGCTATTTGTCAATCTAAAAGAAATATAGAGATCTCCACAATTACATTTTAGCGATCCAAAAGTAACATATTTAAAAAATGACATTTTTACTAGTAACAACTCAGTTATGGATATGTGGGCCTGGAATTCTTACTAGTCAAAATATATTTACAAATATCTACAATAGGACTTCTTACTAGTAAGAATTGAATTGTAGAGCTCTACAATATGACTTTTTACTAGTGAAAATTGAACTTAGGATATGTGAGGCGAAAACACAATGGAAGTCAATGGGAATATATATAGTACAAACTGCATTGTAGAGCTCTGTAATATGAATTCTTACTAGTAAAAATGCAATTCTTACTAGTCAAAATTATGCTTCTTTCTAGTAAGAATTGCATTGTAGATATCATGAACTCATAGTCTTACTAGTAAGAATAAAATTTTTACTAGTAAGAATTTTTTTTTTACTAGTAAGAATTAAGTTTAGACGAGTAAGCTTTTACGAATAAAAGACAATTTGGCTTGCCATAGTAGACCGGGTATGGTTGTAACAGGGGGAGAGTTGTAATGCCACCAATGCCACCAAGTTTGCATATCAACTGCCAGTAATATATAACATCAAACATCCACAAACATGGGATAAGAAGCAGATGGCAGGGCCTGACTGGTGACACTGGTGACCAAAGACATTGTTCTGGATTGTTCGTTTATTTTAATAAACCTCTTTTTGCATTGGCATTGTGTGGCCAGTGTTTTTTCTTCTTTTGTATAACAAAGGAACACGATGTATTTGTCATGAACTCACGACGTCTGTGATATTCTTGCAGAGGTTTGACTTGGTGCAGAGTGTAGCAAACAAATGTGGGTACTTCATATAAAAGTTTGAAAACTGTAGCTCAAAAATTCAGTGTGTTATACAGTAGGTGGTAAAGCAAAAAGTGTTAGAACCACACCCGGTCTTCTATTATGTATTAAACGCATGCTTTATTTTCATTTTCTGCCTTTCAGCGTTACTTGACATACATTTCATAATAAGGTTAGATACAACTGAGATACAATTAAGTAGACGCAGTATTTCCAGCTTTAGCTCGACTTATTTGATTTTTAAAATGTCCAATCTCATTGCACGATGGAGCATAAACACGATATTCACCACTTTAGTTGACCGGCGGTTAAGAAGTTGCAACCTGCTTATTTAGATGAAACTTTTAATAGCCAAACTTAATTTATATCAGCCTTTAGCATGTATTGTGAAGATTTTAAAGAGTATATGAAAAGCGGAACACATGAGACTGACTGGCATATTAGTAGAAATTGTCGGAGAGCAATTTTTATTTCAGTACGATGACGGTGTAAATGAAAGAACGGAAAGTTACGGAAATGTAAACGCAGACTATGGGGGGGGTCCACCTTTATGAGAGCTCCCCCTATATAATTTTAAACCTAATTATGCCATTTTAAATAATATAATAACATGTACTAAAAAATAACTGTTTTTTTAAGTTTCGAAAGAACTGCACAGCGGTTTGGCCTCCTGTCCGCTATTCCCCGGCACCGCGGTGGATTTAGCCCCGGGTCCCTTACTGTCACCGTACACCCCCCCCCCCGTGCAGACGGCGCATTCACACATAGCGGGAAATCAGAAATGTTAGCTGAGCTATACTGCAGTGCAGGATGGAACAAAAAGCTGGCAAATGAACACCCGGGACCCAGGCTTCACCCAGGACACCATAAAGTCTGTATCGGCATGATCAATTACTATAAACAGATAAGCAATGTGTTCGTGGCTTAGTGGCGGCCGACCGCCAGTAACTAGCTATCTTGTAGGCTGACCAGATAATCCTTGCAAGCAACGACACTTTGAACTACTTTGGGTTTTTACTAACAAACTACTTTAAAACGGAAAGGCTCCTGTGCTTAGCTAAATCGTTCAGTTCTTCTTGTGCTTTGGTTTGTTTCCCCGATTAAAAGCCTCGTCCAGCTGTTTTGCATCAACATTATTAAGTACTAACGTCAGTGACTATAAGAGACTGGCCAGTCAGCACACGGCAGTGTTGAAATTAATTCATTTAAAAGAAATGAGACACGGATTCAGCAGCAGCAGTCTTAGGTGGCGGTGGTGCCCTAGGCGAGCTCGTCGCTGGCGCCCCTTCAGCAGCTGTTACCCTGGGGGGGGGGGCGCCTATGTATGCATAGAGCATAGAGGAGTGCATAGAGGAGTGACTGGCTCTGCATAGATTCTTCTCTTAAGTCTGTTCTTTGAGAAAAACGAGATCTGGAGAGCAGGACACAGCGCCTATCCACTCAGTGTGGTGTTCAGTGAAACTAAACGTCGATGCATGGCGCCGGTACTTTGCACAATCGGCACTCCCTCAGACGATGCCGCCATGGGCAACTGCCAGTCAGGATACCAGTCAGGATCTGCCCCGGGATATGTCAGATCAACGTGACTGAGGGGTTAAGCTGGTACAGCAAAGCATGGGAGGCTTTTAGAAAGCGTCATGTAACTTCGGATAACTACCACTAGAGGGCCATTTTAAGCCACTGACTAAGCTATTAAATGTTAGCCACATAGCTTCATATACCTTATATCTTATGCGCACTGGCAGAACTCGGGTGTAACAATAGTTGGTACTTCCCAATCCGACCGTACAATGGACTCAGCTGATTCCAGGTCAGTGACCAACTGTCTACTTCTAGAAGGAGTTGAACATTTTCAGGCTGACAATATCCAATACAATGTAAATTCCAGTTATATTTTCAACTTGTTCATTTGATTTATTGCTCGTCGACATGCTCCAAGTTGGTCTATAATTTCAGGCTGGGTGTTGGGTGTGGGTTTGTTTTGTTTTGCTGAGAAAAATGGAGACGCCATCACAAGGAAAAAATTGGAAAAATTAGAAGATCTGACCACAACCAGTGCAGTAGTTTCTGTACCACCATTAGCTGACTCACTGGATATCTGAGGTTTAGCCACCATGGACTCATTTTGTTCAAATGAGGCAGGAGCACTGAGTATAAGCCGCCTTCTCAAAAACACTCGATCCTGTACAAAAATCTGCCATGGTTTAATAAAGAGCGTCTGAAAAATGTTTTTTACATGGGTGAATCTACTTAACAAGCTCATTGTTACTTCGTGGCGTGTTTGGTCAAAGTGCTTTCTTAGTGAATAGCACCTAAGGATAGAATCCCATCAGCGCCTTTTATACCCTGCTCTGGTATGTCCTATAAATAGATATTAGCTTAAGGAGCAGCAGGTAGCCAGGCAGTTAGACACGAATCTGTAACCTGGAAACGACGCTGGTTCATATCACACAGAGGAGCATGGTGTTCATTCCACTGATAGGGAAGATCAGAGAAAGTCATACCTCTGATACCTCCCATCGCCATCTAAGCCGAAGGCTGAGAAGGGCCGGAATCCACTCGTTTGGCCTAATTGCTAGTAGAAGCACAGTCTGTGCTGTTAACCTGCTTCCTCAGAGTAGTGGGGTGAGCAGATTATATTTACTTCGTAGTGCAATCCAGTCAAACACATTCTATGTACTACTGACTACAGGACTTGCTCTAATACCGAGTACTTGAATTCATTCTCAGTGATAGGAGGATGACTCAGTGAACAGGATAAAGTGTTCAGGGTGAAGTCCATTGTACTTGTTCTTAGCCTGCACAGTCATGACCCATATCATACACATACTCCTTTAGGGCATTCTCCAAATTACTACACTATTGAGTCCTAAAATAAAATCTTAGCAGATAACAATAGTGTAACTGATTTTAACCCGCAAGGCCAGCAAAAAAAATACAAAATCTGAAATGCTGTGGTGCCGCTGGAAGACTTAAATCGCCCAGGTCTCTTGTGTGAAGAAGCCTTACAGTGAACATTCCCGTCCTTACTGCCAACACACCACATTTCGCACTGTGTTGTTGCACATGGGAAGGAGGTTGACGCGGCCTTGTTCAGGAGAGTGAAGTCCGGCTGACTCATTCCCACAGCACTGATCGTGCTACGTCAACAGCCGCACAAATATGCCGCTCCAGATACGTCGGGCAGAATGTGGAATGTTACAAATGGGCTGTTATATCAGCGCTTGGGCCCCACAGGCATCATTTAAAATGTCAAATGTTGAGAGGCATGTCACGCGGAGTGATACAGTTCGGAGCACAGACAGCCTGTGTCAGGAGACGCATTGTTCCTTCTGGTTGTGGGAAAAGAGCTGCAGGTTTAACTGGTTTGAGTAAAAAGGGCCAATCCACTTATCTAGCACATGTATACTTTTAAATGTATACTTCCTTTCACATACCCATCCTGAAATGTATAGTATTATAAGTAAATTAATTTCTTATAGGTAAACAGCCTATTACTATACTCTACTATACTCTTTTACTATATACACAAACGTGGGCCGATTGTCTCAGATAAAAAAAATTTCCTTCACAGTGTTAGAGTTGGATCTTGGCTGCTACTCAACTGGCCGATTATTAATTCTGTCCAGAATTTATCATAATAATGATTTTGCCACAAAAATAATCAATTAACTGTAATCAATACAACCTGCCAATAATAATTCACAGGAATCGGCGTCATTGGAGTACACACATTTGTAAGGATTAAAATTCAGGCCTGTTATCCCAGGACGTGAGTGGCTGGATATTACCAGCTTCAGTTAGTCTTTTGTGCTGCTCTTTTTAACTGGAATAGGATGATGGACTCTTTCCTGGCCTCAGGCTGTGTAGCACTCAAACCCTGGGCAGGGCGTGGCATCTTTCATATGCACTCGCTGTGACTCAGCCTCTGGCTACATCCTGAAATAAGGAACTGATCTATTCTCGGGGCTTCGCCGCGACACTCAGGTACCTCAAACCCTTTAACCCTCTGTGTCAGCAGCAGTTAGTTCACTATAGTGTTCAAAGTCAACACAGCTGCATTTATTCAGGTTAACACATGTTGAGAAACTGACTACACCATTTCCCTACTAGTGAAAGCTTAAAAGAAAAAATTTAAAATATTAATTTTTAAATATTAAATTGGATTTAATCAAAAACTAGTCTAGGTGAAATCAGCCGGAGAGCTGCTAGGTGCACGATTGTTTCTGTTTCACAAATATTTAAAATGAATTATTTGTGTCATACAGTTACTACTTGTGGGCCTTTCCTGACACGCTATCAAGCAATTAACCAAAACGCTACAGTGCACTCAAATGTGCCAGTAATTGTCGAAAGAATCTTGGTCAATGAAATTCACACCGCACACTCAAAAGAAATAATAATATTACTTATTAAATGGCTGAATGTTTAATACGAAGAACAATTCCTCACACTGACATAAAGGTTGGTGTAATCTATTTAAACACGTCACCCTACACCCAGGTGTGAGATTACCACACTGGTTGAGACTCAGAGCAGGTCATGCTGGGAGATTTATCATGGACGCTAAGCTAAACTCGAAATGTCAGTCTAATTGAATGGACAGACTTTTGTGTTTCGGCAGCTGGGGAGGCTCTTCTTCCTTGCCAAACCTGACAGCCAGGCCAGAGGGTCGCTATCCCCATCCTGGGGTCTTGATGCCAGTGATCCAGACCTGGTTTTTCAGCCTCCCCTCCTCAGGCTTCCGCTTATAGCTGTTGACAAGGTTGTGAGTCAAAGGTG
The DNA here is from genome assembly GCA_026780845.1 of Petrocephalus sullivani. NCBI lineage: Eukaryota > Metazoa > Chordata > Actinopteri > Osteoglossiformes > Mormyridae > Petrocephalus > Petrocephalus sullivani. The sequence continues at coordinate 16,287,267 of JAODKM010000044.1, read as the reverse complement.
GAAAGGAGCGTGCTGAGGTAGCTCTCCTGTGGGTGTGACTGGAACGGTGTAGCCACATTCCAGGAGGTGACTGCACCCTGGAAAGTCGAAGCTCCGCCCACCCACAGACCCGCCTTCAAAATCTGACTGGTTGCTAAGACATTTGAAAAAACACAACACAAGGCAGGCAGTGAAGCGTTTACACATGCATACACGCAAAGACATGCAAGCTGACTGATTTTACCACTGCAGGCAGAAGAAATTAGAAAGCCAGACTTGCCTCAGCAACCCTACTGCTATTGCTACACAAATGTCAGCGCGACAAGTGAGAACAGGACTGCAGCTCCTCTACTGGATTGCCGGTATGGTGAGGGGGCGCAGGCAGCAGAAGCATAAAGGACACCGTGCTCAGGCGGTGTTAAGGCCGTGTTCAGGGTGCTGTTCACGCCTAGCAGGAAGAACAGCCGTCCACCATGAACAGAACAGCTCTGTGGGCAGACACCTCTTCTTGTAATGAGAGAAGGGCAGGGTGTGGCTCTGCGGCCAGGGGGGGGCTTGTTTTGTTTTATGACCTTACCTTGCAGAGAAAGAAGCCAGGCCTACTTGCCACAGCAAGTCTTTCATAAATATTTAAGCCTTTAGCATACTTACTGAGGCAATTTCCTATGTGGACCACATTTCTTTTACTTATAGCGTACATTTTTACATATTTAGCCGATACTTCTATCCAAAGCAATGTACAGTTAGCAAAGCAGGGTTAGCTGGGTTAAGGGTACTGATGAAATCATCTAAGCAGCGGCTCCGAGCCGCAACACGCAGAGCCACAGACTGGCCTTACACTCTGGCTATGAACACCACCAAAAGCCCCGCTTCTTAATTCTTTCTCGCTCTCTCTCTCACACACACACATGCACACACACACATGCCCATGCACACTTTCACCTCCTGAAGAATGCCAGATCTGTCACACGGCTGACCGCCTATCTGATCAGCGCAGAATTACAGCTGGCAGGGAGGTGTTCTTGGCACAGAAGGCAGATACAGGCTGCGTGTGATTCATGCGGGCAGCGGCGGGGACACGCAGACCATCTAAGCCAGCCCAACCCTGCGTACGGATCTAAGTTCAGCTGAAAACTCGTGCGGTGGCTTTACTGTGCCGTTGGTGGAGCAACATGGCCGAAAGAATGTTTCAAAATCTTAAAGAACTGTGTTTTTCTTGGTTTTGTGTGAAAAGCAGCATTCCCAGTGTTTCCTTTCATTGGTGCTGCTATGGGTTCCGTCTCTTGGCAAATAATTACTCTACCAAAAATAAAGCTCATGATTCTTTACTAAAGAAATGGACAATAACTTGTACAACCAGCTTCACATTCTGATACATTTGAAGACACTTTGCTCAGTGAGCCGTGGATTGGCAGTTCTGCATGTCTTGGCAGGAAGAGCCCTATCCCAGCTAATCCATGTCAGGGGGCAGGATTTGAGTTGTGACATAGTTTGCAAACTACCATTTCAACCATGTCAATTAAAAGGACCTGGATTTCACTTCAATGCAAGTGCCTGCTGCGTGCTGATTAGTCAGCCTCCTATGATCATGTACGTGTCACTAATATTAACGTGAAACAGCTGAATGAGTCTCTCAATCAAGGAAAAAAAACGGTCAAAGAGCAAGAATAACTGAATAACAATTTAAAACAGGCACAGGAGCCTGTTTTAAACTGTTTTAAAGTTGTTTGTAAAGCCTGAAGTAGCTCATAGTGTCCGGGATGACATGGATTGGGTGGTCACCCTACACCAGGCATAACCACGGGCCCTGCAGTGCAGTGCGACCCCTTTTACTGCCCCCCACCTACCCACCCACCCACCCACCCACTTTAGGAAATGCCATGTGATCCACGGAGAGACTCTGGTATCAGGACGTCTGAGTCCACAGTCCAATTCACATAGCCAACCAAGAAAAAAAATCAATTATATTCTTACTATAGTTCTTAGAGGACCATGTGCGAGGCAGCAAGGGAGATTACCTCGGCAGCATTGATCTCAGTACGGCGCTATGGATGTTTTCCATTAGGTTGCATGAGGAAGTAAGGAATTGCTCGCACTGGACTGGTTATTCATACCGTCTGAGTAAGTGGCATTATGCATATAAAAAACTAAGCAATATCAGTGTTGTAATTAGTCATCTATTTATGTAATTTTATATTTCATTTGCCGGTCAAATAACTTTGGTCAAAAGGAGGAATACAAACTGGTTTCACCGGAGTTTCCCTCCGATCTGCTACTGCACCTCTTTGGGTGGAGCCCCGATCGGGATCAGGAATGTGACACACCGCGCGCGACGGCGGAGGAACAGGAAAGGAGGAGAGGAGAGGAGGAGTGGAGAGGAGGAAAGGCGCTGTACGGCAGCCGACCGGCACCCAGCCATAGCGCATCTCACGGTAAAAACTGTCTATCGAATTTATTTATTTATGTAGATATGATTAAAATGTAACAAAATAAAATCAGATACAGTAACTCGGGTAAAACAAAAGAACTTTTTTCCTCCCTATTCTCGCGTACAACTAGTCAGTATCTCGGCAAAACTCACGTGCCTGACGGGGATCCGAAAGTCCGCCCCAGTTTTTCGAGACGGGAGCCGTGTGGGAAGCGGGCAGCCTCCCCCGATCAGCCGCCGGCTGCCGCTCCAGCCTCTCTGCCAGGCTGCAGTCTACTTCGCCGAGTCGGTTCTCGTTAAAATGATTGGGCACTTCGTTTTTCTAGTGCGTTATTTGGATTATATGGAATGATTCCCACGGAGTGTAAATATCCAGTTTATTAATTTCCGTTTCTTTGGGTCGTAAATCATTGGGCTGAGTTCATGCATATATTATAGAGTGACGTGGAAAAGTACCTAAGATATTGTCAACCGCATATTAAATTCGTATTACATCGTTGCACCACGGAATGTATGAGAATGCGAACACAGCTAAATGTCCTCCCCCCTGTTTATTGCCTGTTCTCCGGTTTTGTCGTGCAGAGAAGGCATATTGTTTTGTAATCATATGTGCCACCAGTGGGAACCAGAAGCCGCCCGGACGCTGGATGCGAAGCGCGGAGAATCGTTGCCGAGTGCCACCCAACATGCGGCACTATTTCCGCTTTCAATGGCCTGTTAATGGTTTTCGCCCTGCAGTGTTTATGTTTGATCTCTAAACAAAGTTCTGCTGTAAAACATGTTGGCATCCAATAGTTAGGAGCGATGAAAAAGATTTTCAATAAATGACTGTCCTCTGAAGTTATGCGCGCCGGCTAGACCGCACGGCAGCCGGGTCTATAATTAACTCGAAGTATGAGGAACAGCGGGCTGATTCCCGCCAGCAGCTGACACCCCGTAGCCGCTCCCGGTCCACCGGTTATTCCTTTTTTCGGGGTTCATAGCGCGGTACTTTGCCGCCACTTCCCGACTCTGAACCTCTGCTCTTTCGGGCCGTTCGTTTCCGCCGGGCTGAGCCCTGTCTCCCGGTGCTGCTTACCTGTGCGCCCATCGGCTGCTCTTTTATATGTTTGTAAAGTTGTATTCATTCTCTTATCTTATTCGTTTCTTATTTTTCATACAGCCTACGAATACATGTTACATTTGCTGTAAAGTAAAACGTAGCCGTTTGTACACGAAATCTGCAGCTGAAGAGGGACTGTTTGAGCTAAACCATAGAATGACATCAAGTTTAGAAATAAGCAAATAAGTCCAGCAAATAAGATCTGCGTATTAAGAGAGACATTTCACAGTTTTAAGTAAAAATGGAGCCTTAAAGAAATAATGTCTCTAATTATACTGTGGTGATTATCATTTATAGTGATGGATAGTGAGTCTTTCGCCATAACGCAGCCTGAGAAGGAGGTATGCCAGTGCCTAACTTTAGAAGTCTGACTTGGTAGGACCGGAAAATCCACTTTTTAATTTATACTATCATTTTGTGTATCTGAAGATGTCAAAATATTTACATGGTATTATGTTGCATAATAGTTGAAACTCCATGCCTGCTTTTAAGAAAGACACCTGAAAGTGTGGCTAGCTAAGTTTAAAAGCAGCAAAGTCCCTGTGACCAAGCTGGGTTGCTGTGCCTGTGGAGGGCCGTGCATGAAGACTACTGGGTGCTGGTCTCGCTGAGCTGCCCCTTTCTGACATCTGCTCAGACATCACGGGCGTTTATACTTCAGGAGGGAGCAGTGAATCTTACACGTTAATCGCTACAGTCCCCCTTCACAGTGCTAACCTAGGCAAATCAAAGAGTGTATACTTCATAGGTACTTGTCCATACATTTAAACTTTTAACAGTGAGCATTTTTCCATTTTCTCAGCCTTGGTGTCTTACTATTCTTTTCTGCAGTGATGTTTTATAATGTAAATGGCCTTTTTGTTTATTTGTGATATTGTTACGGATCATAGATGATTAACGTCCGCTGGTTGTGCTGACAAATACCAGGTTAAGTGCGTTGATGTTTTGAAACAAGTAATGAACTAGGCGGTGCCCCCCCCCCCCCAATCCCAGAATGCTTAGCTCTGATTCCAGTGGTCTCCACATCAAATTTTTGTGTTTAATGTTATCATTCCTTGTTAAAATTAGAAACATTTAGCAAATCATATAGTTGTGGTATGATTTAAAAAAAGCCTAATCTGTGAAGCACTATTAGTGTGTGTGGTTGCGTGTGTGTGTCTGTGGGTGTGGTGTGTGTTCCTGTATGCACTACATTGGGGGACCACAGCCCCACAATGGCGGGGGGTTGCTTAGACCTCCCCCTTTGGTCATCAGAGGGATAACCTCAGTTTCATAAAAAATACCAAAAATCTTGTATCTTTTTCAGTTACGTATAGTTAAGGTTAGTGTTGGGTAGGGGTTAAGGTTGTCATTGTTGAGATTAGAGTTATGCCCTTAGAATGGAAAGTTCCCACAAAGATACAGATACCTAATCTGTGTGGTGTGTGGGTCTGTTTATATGAACACTGTGATGATATCTAGAGCTGTCCAACATTGTTCACAAACCAGACTAGGTCAGCTTTGTTGAATCTTTGTTGTAAAAGTGCTTAAAGGCGAGATTTTAAATATTATTTAGTGTTAGACATTAAATCTGTTCCAAAAATTATGAAACTGTAAGAATTAATCTATATTTTGCGACACAAGCATTTTTTTGCTACATGAGCAAAAAAAAGGCACCTCCTTCACAACAGCTCGACATTGCCAGAAGGGCATACATTATGACCCATTATCAAATCCTCTTGCCCTAGAGGGCACATCTTAATAAAATATTGTGCAAAGGGGCAACCTAAATAGTTTATTTTTTTACCATTTGAGGGACAGTCCATAGGGCACTCTGGTGCGCCAGGGGAACAGTTGCCCCCTCCCAAGTGTTTTGGAGTCATGCCAAGTAATTTCTATGCACATGCAAACGTTATGCAGACGAGGACAAACGAGGTGAAGGGTCATGAACTTATTGCTCTATTTTGGCACTATACAAATTCCTGTAGCAGGCTACGGTTTTGCAAAAGACTGCGCAATTAATCACATTTTAATTTCAGTCACAGTTTTGGCTTCCGACAATTATACAAATGCAATAATCGCGATAAAGTCATTATTGTACCAATTATTGTTACTCTGCTGTTTCGCCTTCTGTTATAAACCAAACACAGCCCTCTCCAGCTCCTTTTCGTTTGTTTCTCTCAAGTGAGAAACAAATGAAAAGTGAAATGAAAAAAATGAAAAATTATATTTAGAGTTCAGGGAAATTCACTGTTAAATAGTTTTTCTTTTTTTTTTTTAAGTTGAGTAAATTTCCGAAGTCAATGAGTAATTGTGTTAAATAATCATGATTATGATTTTTCCATAGTCAAGCAGCTCTAGCTGAGCAGTGGATTCTCCCTTAAATATAAGAACGTGAATAATTTAACACCCATTTTAACGTTTAGGACATTGCACAAAGATAGGATGTCATTTACCTTGAAAGACCAGTCTCACCACTAGCATATGGTGACTAAAAGATGTAAGCATGTACTTAATGGTTGTATTCTGCGGCCTTGCAATTTTAAAGAATATTCAGAGACAGATTTTCTGGTGTCTAAACAATGTCTGTTGATCCTCTGATAAAAGCAGTTTGAATGAAAGAATCAACTGTGTGGATTAAAGACTGACACTTACACAACTGTAGGAGACGGGTCTAGTGGTTTTATTGTAGGGTAATTTTAAACAGACTCAGCCAAATGCATAGCGTGCAGGACTGGTTCGGCAATATGTCTGAAATTCAGGACATTACTAGATCTTTAAAAAGCCTGGGGAGGAGAAGCCATCTGTATCCTGGAGACCATCACACTGAGTTGATGTGGTTCTTCGTTAGGGAGCTGAAATTTTAATTTGCAGGCTGAAAATAAACTATAAAGACAAATAAATACCGCAGTCTAATGTAGTTTAAAGACTAACTTGGAGGAGACTAGCTTGCTATGCACGGACTGATTCATTTCTTTGGGAGGAACTAAGAGTGAAGGCAAAAGCCTAAAAATATGCCATTACTCATATTTTCTGGTTTCCACTGTAACTGTATATACCATTCAGCTATGCAGTCCTAGTTGCTGCTGTAAGTTCTTTGCACTGGCTTTCTTTATATATCCTTGCCTCTGCTTTCCTCCAGGCGGAGTCCTTGTCTGGCCATGGCCCACCGCTCACAATGCTCCAACCTGGGGGACAATCCGTTAGACCCAAACTATCTGCCTCCGCATTACCGCGAAGAGTATCGTTTGGCCATTGACGCACTAGTGGAAGATGACCTGGAGGGCTACCATAAATTCCTTCAGACCGAAGGAGTGGCGGACTTCCTGTCTCGCCCAGAGGTGGAGCACATCAGGAGTAGAGTGCAGGAACCCAGAGAGATTTCTCAGCCAGAGGTGCTGTACACAGACAGTGAGCTTGATGGTTCCTCCGACACCTACTGGCCCATTCACTCAGATATGGAGGCCCCAGGCCTGGACCTGGGCTGGCCCATGCGCCACAGCTTCGTTGGCCCCACAGAAGTTACCACACTGGTTAATCCTGCAGATCCGGAAATGCCCAGTATCAAGGAGCAAGCGCGGAGGCTAATTAAGAATGCCCAGCAGGTGGGAGGATGGAGCACACTGTCCCTTTGCCCTATTTCACAACAGACTGTTTGCATCACTGTTAAGTGTTTGCTACAATATGTATCAGGATATAGTATTATTAGAGTTAATTCTGCTATTTCAAAAATAGTAGCTCATGAAGAGTTTTACAAAAATGTTCTGTGGGCAGAATGAAAAAAAAAATGCTTAGTTCAGAGAGAGAACCAATCAGATTGGTTCATCAGACACCTAACATAAAATCTGATTGGTTATCTCTGTGAAGCAATCATTTTTCGTTCTGCTCTCAGAACATTTTTGTGCAATTAAAACTTCCTGTGAGCAAAATAGGGGCCTGTAACTAAGAAATAACATTCATTGAAACCCTGTTAATGTAATGAAAATAAAATTATTCTTTTCTTTGCACCTCATTTGCTGGTCTGTATCACAGGTCATCGCAGTGGTGATGGACATGTTCACAGATGTTGACATTTTTGTGGACCTCTTGGACGCAGCAGCGCGGCATGTGGCAGTCTACATTCTGCTGGACGAGCAGAATGCGCACCACTTCACCAACATGGTTACCAGCTGCAGAGTCAACCTGGAGACGGTTCCTGTGAGTCTGATTGCATATAAATGACCCATCCATCCATCTTACAATCTATTCGAGGCGATGGGGCCCGGACCCTCAAACCGGTACATAAGGCCACTGTGCTGCTCTGCAAAAGATGGGAATTAAAGAATGATTACGTTCTATAAAAATCCCAAAGTGATTAATCAGTCCAGTTCCCACCGTTTTATTCCATTTCAACGTGACTGGACAGTACAAAGTGTTTTTCTTTGACTGGTTGACTGTTGACCACAAAATTATTAAATTAATAAAGTATCGCATTTTTATTCTATTCTGTTCTATTCTATGAGGCTGCTTTCGCTGTGTTTAGACACTGGGTCGGTGTTATGTTGAAGGAGATGCGGTGCTTGCTGGTATCACACCTACAAACACTCTACTAACCTGACGCCTCTTTACGCTCCCTGATTGTCGCATTTCTGCTCCTTGAACAGTATTATTAGGCTCTTGTTTTGTTAGAAGCTGTTCTGCAGCTCCTGCGCTGCTTATGCTGGGACCTTACGCCCAGCCGACTCCTCGACAGCATGTATGTCTGCGATGTGCTATTTGCCTCACTTGCACATGGCTTTGGACAAACACATCTGTTAAATATGTAAATGTAATGTAACTGCAAATGTACTCATAGTAACTCCACTACAACAGTTATTTTTAAATATGCCCTTCTTGACAGAAAACCACTCTATAGTAAACATGCTATATAGTGAATGACTTACAGTGATAGTTTACTAGCTGACTTAAAATTGGCTTTCACAACCCAGCGTTTCCCAATCCAGTCCTCGGGGACCTCGGGGAGGAAAAATGTGGACCGTGTAGTTGGAAGCTGGAAGAGAGCAAAAACATGGACTGTTTATTAGGGAGCTGGGAGGGAGCGAAAATGTGGACCATCTGGGAGGGAGCTGGCAAGGAGCGAAAATGTGGACTGTCTGAGGGTCCCTGAAACTCTGCCATAGCATATTAGATATTTCGCTTTTTTTGCTACGGTGGCCCTTTGGCCTGCCACCTTCAGCACTGCTGGCTGAAATCCCACCTCTGCCCTGTGTGTGCAGTGTACATGTTCTTCCCGTGTCATGCGGGTTCACTCTCTGTATTGCCCATGAAGTATTGTGATTGTGAGTTTGCGCCCTGTGATGGGCTGCCATTCTGTCCAGGGTGTCCTCCCGCATGTAACCTATTCCCCCTGGGATAGACTCCAGATTCCAGGATATGTGATCGGAAAACAGATGTAAGACAGCTCAAAGAAAATTAAAGTCTTTTACATGGATATTTACAACGGAAAAAACTGTGGCTGGTGCTGGGTATGTGAGGCGTGTGATTTCTGTTCCAGATGATGCGGGTCAGGACTGTGTCAGGTACCACTTACTTGTGCCGCACAGGGAAGTCGTTTAAGGGCCAGGTGATGGCCCGCTTCCTGCTGACTGACTGCCGGGCCGTGCTCAGTGGCAACTACAGGTGAGCCCAATACAGGCCCTTTCTATTCACTGGATGCCTGTCTATGTTGTGCATTTATTATTTACACTCTAGCATCTGTTAACGATACAAATGTTTCAAATACATTTTTAATGTTATTGTCGACGTGTTCCACTTGTTCACAACTAAGGCATTTCGCTTTCTCTTCTGTGCACTTCTGTGTTACAGCTTCATGTGGTCGTTTGAGAAGATCCACCGTTGCATGGCTCACCTTTTCCTTGGGGACCTGGTGAACACGTTTGATGAGGAATTTCGGATCTTGTTTGCTCAGTCTCATCCTCTGGTCATGGAGAACGCTCTTGTTCCATTTCCTGGTGATGGCAGCAAATATGGCAGCAACCAGTTTGCTTTTAAAAGGACCCAGTCCCTAAGAAATCCCAGAAGCACTCCATACCTGCACCTGGAGACGGCCCGTCATGCAGAGCAATCTGGATACCCCTTTGGAGAAAGAATGGATGTTGATCGTTCATTCAGGAGGGAAGACCACTTTCGCCATCCAGCCAAGGATTTAGGTCTGATACAGATGTCAAGCAATAAATTCTCCAGGATGGAACAATCGTTCATGGACCAAGGCAGATCAATGGTAGCCTCCCGCCAGATGGAAATGAATGCATTCAAGAGGCACAGCTATGCAGAGGGGACGTATGAGAGCTACTCGTCGTCTCGGCAGTTCATGAAGCACCGAGTCATGAATAACCTGGAAGAGAAAGAGACACAGTCCCAGAGAGAACAGTTTCACTTCCAGGGAGGAATTTATGATAAAATAAGGAACCAAGGCAACCATCACTCGGACCAGCATTTGGAATCAGCTTGCCTGCCTGAGTTAGAGCCCCCAGAGAGCTATAACCGCGTGGGGGACTACTTGCTTCCTGACACTTCCAGAGGAACGATGCATGAATCCGAAAACGTAATGGGCCCCAGTGGGGGGCACTACACTCAGACGAAACCAACGAGGCCTAGTATGGGCCAGTCATATGCATGCCAGAGCTCCCCTACACAACCACAACCCCCTGACCTTAAGCAGCTCTATGCTAGGGACGACATGGACCAGCAACCGCAGGATCCCAGTGCAAAGCAGGGGCTGCGGAACTGGAGGATTTCCTCATATTTAAGTACTTATGAAAACCCTGACGAGGAGGGCCTATTGCAGCCACTGGGACCTGATGCTCTTGATGAGAACCCACAGCCTCCAGAGGGGAAGCTGCAAGAACTAGAGGCCAGATTTCGTCCCAGAGAATTTCCCACCATTACGTCTGGCAGGACTGACATGCTCCCACGCTACGGGAAGCCCCTGATGCCTAGGGGGGCAGGGTTTCCACACCCTGGAGATCCGGCGCAGACAAAGCCAGAATACCGAGCTACCTCTGACTTACCATACGCCACTGGAGCTGAAAGCAAACCAGAGGAGGCACAGAGCAGGGATCACAAGGAGATCAGCCTCACCAGGCATGACTCCTTCCGCAGCAGACTGAACCCAATGCTTCAGAGAAGCTCTCGACTAAGATCCTCACTGATCTTCAGCTCATCCAAGTTTGAGCAGCACAGCTCTCTGGCAGTGAAAACTGTCTCAACTCATGACGAAGAGGATGAGACAAATCCCAGTAAAACCACCTCTATAGTTGCTCAGATTTTGGAAAAGAGAAGATCCATGTCAAGAGAGCCATTTGATTGGAGCAGTCACAAAAAGCTGGATGCAAAAGACTCAGCACCTACAGACTCCCCACAGGCAGAGGAGTCTCCGAAAGTTCCATCTAGTGAAGGAGAGATGAAGGATCCTTTACCCGAGGAAAAAGCTGAGGTAAATGCACCAGTAGACCCTCCAAATCCTTTAAGGACTGCAGTGAGCATGAATGATCCTGAGAGCAGGCTTCAGTACTTCAAAGAACTCGCAGCCAAACGAAAGGCATCAAGGATGGCGATGGAATCTACTATCAGAAGCCCGGAGCCTGCTCTCAAAAAGCCAGACCTCTCAGACACTCCACCAAATCTTGCTGCACAAAAACCAGCCATTATTGACACATCGACAGAACCTAATTCTAGTAAGTCAGAAACGGCAGAGGTGGAGCCTGAAATGGCAGTAATAACTCAGACATCATCAGAAGTTCATTTGAAAGAAGATGAGGTTCAGGCTGCAGGGCAGAGAGAACTCAGTGATGCGTCGGAAATATCAAACAAAGAAGCTGTGCCATCGAAGCCAACAAAACCATCCCCTTCCCCCAAGTTCTTCAAAAAAGATTTACTGAATCCTTTCAAAAGTCACTCTCGGCGCATCTCCTGCGATGAGAGGATGTTCACAGATGCCACGGATGCCGAGAAGACTGAAATGAAGAAGGCCACGGGCACAGCAAGTGGAGAGTCGGGCGAGAAGCTGTCTAGGCGGCTTGGGTCCACCAGCTCTCTGAACTCTGATGGGGATGGCAAGCAGGACACTAAGGCCAAGGATTTTCTGAAGAAGCAGAAACAGAGACTGAAGGGGTTGCTTGGATCAAAAGGAGACAAAAAAGCTGTGGCAGCCGCTGAGGAAAAGGCAGGTCAGGTGATCTATACAGTTCCAGAAGTATCGGAGAAGCCCATTCAAAATGTCTGCCCAGCACCCGAGAGCATCAGAAAAACATCACAAAGTGACGGTAGCATGACGGCGACGGAGGGTAAGGGAGAGAGAGTCAATAAAATGGCCTCCAAAACAAACCAGCCTCGTTATCAGTCCTCAACTAGTAACATGCTGTACAACAGTAACCTTCGCGATGATACCAAGGTCATTCTGGAGCAGATCTCTGCAAACAGTCAAAAGAACAGGATGGAGCTGGCCAAGCAGCCGTCTGACAGTGCAGAGAAGGCCAAAGAAGGAGATGGGAACAAGCAGAAGGATACAGAGCTAGAGCCATCCGTTGCTTACCAGAGCAGGATCCGGTTTCAACGCAGCCAAGCCAACAGCCATGAAAGAGACAGTATCTTGAAGAGGATCGAGAGCCTCCGTAAAGAAAAGAAAGTCTATAGTCGCTTTGAGGTACTGTAAAGAAACTAGAATGGTACCATTTGTTTTTAGAAAATGGAATTTCTTTAAAAATTTTAAGTTTTAGTATTACAATTTGATGATATAGTATTTCTTTATTACATTTTAAAGAATGTGTATTAACAGATTAACTTCTTTTGGATATTTTAAGTGAAAGGGTAGTAGAGTCTAGTTTGCACGATCTACTGGAAAGTCTGATCGTCAGGATGGCTCAATGTTCCCCAACTTGTTTTCTGTGTGTTAACAGATGGGAAATACTCTTGGGTGAGGAAGCAGATGAGATTCGGAGACTGCCTAGGATCTGCCATCTCGGAAAAACACAACAAAAGCACATGCATTTCGGTGCTGGAGGAGTTCCACTTAGGACCTGTTCCAGAGCGTCTGCCCTGCAGCAGGATTAGAACATGCAGCAGGTTTGGCGAAGAGAATGTGAACGAGACAACTGCAGACGCGATGTTGGCAGACAAAGCATTTTCGTTCCTTTTCGCCTTGCCCTGCGTGCCTTTTAATGTCAGTTATGTTGCTACATTCACTTTTTCACACCTCCCCGTCATTTTTACTTTGCGCCTGGCGTGCGCAGTTTGTGACATCTGAACATTTGACGCACCAAAGTGAAATTACTTAAAATCCTGATGTAAAGCAATCATCTGTGCAATCACCTGTGAACAGCAACATACAGATGGGCCGTTACCTTCGGTGTGTGTGGATGTGTCACAGGATGCAAGCAACCAAAGCCGTGCAGTTAGCCAACATGGCAGGATCTCCATGTCGAGGGCCAGAGTGCTATGTGCAAATATGTTGCCATAACCATGCCTACAGTCCTGAATGAAATTTTGACAGCAAGCCATGGATCTGTTTCTGTTCTAGACAACGGCCTGCATTCCAAAAATCTGAATTTGAAAGGAGAGCATAAATGGGCAATCATAAATGGAAAAGAGTGAGAATATATTTCACCAAAAATAACCATTTCATGTTCTCAGGTGAGGTTGACTGTGTGTGGGGTTAAAGCCCTTGTTTTAATCTGATAAGGAACATGTACTGACTATCCAGCTGAGGCGCATTGGTAGCATGTAAATATAACTAGTATATCCTTGGTGATTTTTGGTGACTCAGGGTGCATTTGTAAGAATGCTCAAGCACAGTATATAAAACAGGGATCTAAGCAAGTGCACAGGGTGATTTACAAAGAATGAATATCTTCCTTTGCATACGTACTCAAAAGTCCCACGAAAGAACTACGCAAGTCTGATCATTAAATGATTAGTGTTTTTATATCTTCTGGAATTTCTTACACAGCTGGGCAGTACGTTAAATGGTAGCAGATTAAATTCTGCAATTGCCTCAACACGTAAGTGCCTTTATATGTTATTTGTACTATATTTTGTGCACATACATAATTGCCTTTGACAAAAGTGGAAAGGGAATTCAACACAGGAGATTTATTTGTATTATATGTCAGTTGTATTAAATGTACTCATTTCTTAAAAGCTTGAAAATGTTCCTGCTACATGGCCATTTCTACCATTTCACAGATGCTAGAATCCCTTAATGAACAAATCACAGTGCAGGTTCTGAAAAACATTATTTTAACTCTGCATCACACTGTGATTTATTGTTTTACGATTCGATATTGTTCAATGATGAGGTTAGTTTCAAATCCAATACTGTTTCCCCCATGCATCAGTCCAGTGACTATCAGTATCGCTTGTTTGGATGATTATTAATGGGGGAAGCTCAGAGTACACAGTAAACGTAGCATCGATGAGGACTGGGCATCTTTTGTTAACTTGGTAAATAGACAGCTGGTGTGCAAAGGTGATCTCATGAATTATTCCTGCTTTTTTAACCCCATTAACCCTAGTGTTAGAATGCAGTGTAGAGAAAAGACGAGTACACATACGAGCCAGAACACACTTATGAAGGCTAATGATCAAAGGCTGCCAGTTTAATTGCCAAAAAGAATCCTGTAGTTTTACCTCACAGAAACATAACTTTAGTTGCTTCAGCAAAATGTCCTGTTGTATAAACCATTAAAATATCTAAATTCACCAAATAACAATAGTAAATGGAGAAATATTTAGCAGGCTTGTAATGTTGCTGAAAATATAATGGTTTTGAAGCTGTATTTGCTACTTTTGTAATGTATTTCAAGCTGACTATAGTTACACAGCCAAATCCTGTTTTATTACAATCTCAAGGTGTGTTGAGACACTAGAGCAGGGGTGGCCAATCTTATCTGCAAAGGGCTGGTGTGTATGCTGGTTTTTGGGATAACCTTTAGGTCAGCCGTTCAAACCCAGATGTGACGACTCTTCAGCCAATCAGTCCTCTAATTATTAATCTAATTAAGGAATTGCAATGAAAACCCACACACACAACGGCCCTTTCTGGATAAGATCGGCCACCCCTGCACTAGAGTATAAGAAGGGTAGGAAGCTATCCCAGTACATCCCAGTGAAATGTGTAATGGTTTACTGCTTACAAGGAATACTGCCTAACTCTGTGCACTGAGACACAAGCTATGTGAAAAGCGTGAGCAGAGCTGTTTATATATATATTTCTATTCTCAAGTTAATTCTTCTATACCTACCAAAGTTTCAAAATTTAGCTAGAGAATTATGCTGTAACACCATCCAACACTGAATGATGAGCAGTAACATGAAGGAAACACGGCAGGTAAAATGTGCTGATGCTAGTGTGCGGCAGAGCGGTGGGTTAAACATCTACCTATAGGTGGCGCAACAGTACCACAAACTGCAAGGGCGGCATACCAAACCTAACGTAGCGAAAAAGAATTTATGGTAAACTAAACACGTGACATAAAATAGAAAAAATTCATATTAGATAAGTAAAAATGAATAAAAATGACTACATTTCAAATTAGATGAATTTTATTTTGTTATTTAGCAACAATACAGCAGAACAGCTATTTTCCTATGTGCCATACAGGTAAATGGCATACACTAACACTTGCTACTACGGCTTTGGATATCATACACTATCCAGCTATACATCTATAAATCTCCTGTGGTCCATTACAAAATACTGGAATGTGGTGCAAAACAAAAACGCATTTGGGCTCATTTCATTTGAGCTCTTGTTGTATGCATTAATGAGAACAACGTCCTCTGAGCCCACTTTTGCTTTACACACTGGAACCCATGAAGCTACATTCTGCTTTAGGTGACGCGTCTGCAGCGCCCTCCTCTGTGTCTGCAGCGCCCCCCGCTGGCTGCTGCACACTCACCGCTCGCTTTACCTCTTCCTCTAGGAAATTAAGCCGCGACAGCCGCAGCTCCTCTGCGAGCATGAGAACAAAACAGTATCAGTGGTTCCTTCACTGAATAGAATGAAAGCGTACCGGCTGTCTGATGAAGCCAGAACATAAGGACAGTAACACCAATCAGATCAAAAGGATGGGACAGATGGGGCCCTTGCCTGTTTTCAGCAGCTGTGCTGTGACCTTCTGAAGCCGCTCAATTTCTTCAGGGAGCTGCTCTGGAGACTTAAAGATCACACATACATGCTGGACATTGGTAACGTGCAGCAAGATTTTAAATTTTACTTTCTCACTTTAAAAATATGATCCAAATTAAAAATATTGAAACACAAAAGTATCACTGAAAGCTCAAGAACTGAGCTTACATTAAGAGACCACAGAGGCGTAAAAACTTTTTGACCACGTCTGCAAAATCGAATAGCACGATGAATGCACAATAACCTTTGCTATAGACATGAATATATAACAAAGATGGAAACTTTTCCACGCCCCCTGATCAGTTGAGTGTGTGTGAAATTCGGTAGTTGTACATTGTATTTTTGAACATTAAGCCTTTTTACATTAACCATATTGATTTATAAGGTACATTATCAGCTGGGTCCGGATTAACTTGCGCTTCAGTCCGGTCTATGAGAAACCCTCAATATATAGTTATCAAACATAAAAGTGTCCCAGATTACCTGATATTCACCGTACACTGTCAGAAAAAAAGGGTACAACCCTGGAAGTTTTGTTCTCCCAGGTGCAAACAACCCTAAATGTACCCCAATGGTATAGAAATGTTACCCAGAGTCCATTTCTGTACTTTAAATTAGACTAAAAGATACATTTACCTACAAACTGGTACTTTTTTTCTGACAGTGTATATAAAGCATTTATGCAGCTTATACAGATTCTTCTAAACTAGCTATTCATTATTTTGTCTAAAGGCACATCTTCAATGCCTCAGAATCAATATGCAGTGTTTTCCTTAAGTGTCCATTTCTTCAAACTGTAACCCGCATTCCCACACTCACATAAACTGAATAGAGGTGCTTGTGCTGTGCCATCAGTTGCAGAAGCTCGCCTTCAAATTTCATCCTGTGAAAATTATTTTTTATGGTTGATATTATAAGTTTTGTATGATCTTTTATCAGCTTTTCCAGATATTGGGTCGAGCTCCTGTTACGTATCATAAAATCAATATTTTATCACAGCTAGTTAATTTCATGTAGTGTAATACATACATCTTATATCACCTTGACATAGGTACATATTAGTTAAGACATACCCATACTCAACAGTAATTGTCTCAAAGAAAAGTAAGTAAAAATGTTCCTTCTAACAATATGAGGTTGCCAGAAGGGCCAGTGACATTATACATTGACCACCTTACATGAACACATCAAGAGATGAGCTATGGATGACATGAGCCTTTACTGGATCAGCGGTTGCTGAAATTAGCTATGCCAAAACAGTACCGTAGTTTCCTGTGTTTCAGCTTCAGCTCTTGAATTTGAAAGGTAAACTGCTGGATGAGGTCCTCAGTCCCACTTCTCAGCTGGTGCTCTCTGTAAGGAACAGCAAGGATCCAGCACTGACCAGCTCCAATCCTCATAGACCAGAGGCACCTGCTGTTCATGCACAAACAGCACTGTGCCTCGTTTAACATGTCCTAATGGTCTCAGGCTCACAAAGGTAAGGTAGACTATTAAGTAGTCTTTTCAGTAAATATTGATTTACAATGAGAAATGGCTGCGTACTACATGTAATATTTCCATTTATAACCACTTGTTGTAGGAACAATGCAAATAATGATTACCTCTTTAAATCAGATTCTAGCTCCTCGCATTTATATTGCAGCACCTTGCAAGACTCTGGGAAGGAAAACAAAAATCGAGCTAGAACAGTCCTAAGACATTTATTTAAATGGCTGCATTATCTTTTTGTTTATCACATAATAGCAGCTCTTTCCATGCCCTGACTCCTGTTTTTCTGGTGGATTTACTGACTCTGAAATGAATACAGTTTTGATGTCCACTGTCACGTTTGTGAAAATGAACCTCCATTTTGGTTCTTAGAAAAAAAAGACTACTTTGTCCATGTTCATTTGTTGGTTTTGTTTACCATACAACACCTATGTATTGAGCTGTTACATGCAAAACAAGCAGAAACCTGACGGCATATGTCAAAGTTTAACTTGTTTGACTAGTTGTTCTCCTAAAACAGATGTAATCATCTCAAAGAAAGTAAATAGGCAATCTTGGTGGTGAATCTGGGAATAAAGATCATCACAGGGTTTCTGCATGGGTTTGATTTTGTTACATGGCCCAAATTAACAGACATAATTTTGAAATAAATAAGGTGTACACTGCACAGTGAATTTAGCAGACATATAAGAAATAAACCCTGTCTGAGCTGCTATTGCTCACATTGCATCACACTGATGCTGTACCTTCTTTTTCCTTGCATGTCATCTCCAGCTGGTGAGCTGCTGTGCACACTGTAGAGAAGGTACATGATACCACACAAACTGCAGTAAGTCTCAATACGTGTTAAGGGTTCATCTCTCTTACAAGTAGGGCTGCAACGATTTATTGAGTAACTCAAATAACTTGATTACAAAAAATTCTCGATGCAAATTCTTTGCTTCAATGCTTCGTTTAATCCACAGGACTATGTACTGCTCAGTGATCATGCATTACGTGTAGCAGAGCGATAGAGAGAAACAGTGGAATGGCTGTACAGATCAGTTAGCAACAAGGGTGTACAGATTGGGTAGCAGCAGCGACACTCCCATTCTAAAAAAATGCCGGAGAAATTTTCGGCAAACTTTTCATGGAGACGGTGAATAGTTCCAAACACTGACATTCACGGCATAGAATCACTGTGTTTTCCATTGCTTACCAAGTACTTTAAGCGGTATTAATATTAATTATTAATATCATTATATTATAAAATATATAGAAAATATTACTATTAATTATGAATTGATATTAATAATTAAGCTGTAATTAATATACTAAATAACATTTTTTGCACAGCATTAGCTGTTAATGGTTATCATAATTATTAATGACTGAAGGTAGCTTAGCTGCTATGGAGGCTATCGCCCCCATTTCAGTGATGATTTTATCAATTACTACTGACACAGGGTAACTTCACATATTAAGTTGGTTATCAGAAATATTAAAATATTTGTTGACAGCTCTCCTCGTGTCACATGGGAAAATGTGAATTTACTACCAAATTTATGGCAAAACAGAATTAATTATTTTATGGTAATTTATTTGACAAAAAAATACCGTGTAAAGTGTCAGAATTATTACGTGCGCTTTCTAAGTGCTGCATTTGCAAACAGCGCTCGAACAAAAAGTACTTTTTTTCAGATTATTCCGTCTCACCCATGTTGAATTACTTAAAATATCATCATTATGGTATGCAGTTTAACCATTAAAACCAATGAGTTTTCATTAAGAGATCTGTCTCTTTTCACTTAGAATAGTTACTATTGCACTTTAATAAGACAAAAGTATTTTTTATCCAATTACTCGATTAATCGTTGGAATATATGCTCAATTGCTAAAATAATCAATAGCTGCAGCCTAACTTACAAGCATCTTGTTCTTCTTGCAATGCATGTCTCAGACGCGCAGCCTTCCTCAGATCTTCTTCAAGCATCCTCAGGGTATCTGCAGGTATCAGTAAATTTTTTTCAATGCCTTTTAAGGCCATCTTTAATACCTTTTCAAAATTCTTTATATCAGGCTTTGGGACTTTGGGAATGCCCCCAACAACAACCGATCTGTGACAGCCCAATTTATACCTTGCACATCTACGCATATGAGGCATTACACTTTATAGAACATTTTACGACACTGCTATCTCCACCAGCTCATACTTGGATATTCAGCCAGGTACTCCGAATTTGGATTATTTGTGTTCTCTGTCTGCCTAATAAAAGTTCTGCAAAGCGCCTGCACATGTCTCAGTGTGTGTTTATGGGTCTTGTTAGGTACCCCAGTTACTGTGGGGTGACTGTATATGTTACTGACGGTGGCCACTATTATGCTGCACCAAAGTGAGTAGATTGTCAATAGGACAAACAGCTATAGAAATGTATATTATTTATTATTTCTTTTTTTCTGATCCCACTGATTAGAAGTGATATAAATATGGCTGAAACAAACATAAAATATACCAAAATTCATATTTCAGTTCAGAGAGAATCAAAGTTATAAGTATACGAAAACAACATGTCACTGATTAGTAGCAATTTACAAAGATGGAAATATAAATTAACATTTAAAATTTGTGATATTTAGGGGTGCCCACACTTTTTCGGCTTGCAAGCTACTTTTAAACTGACCAGGTCAAAATGATCTAGTTACATTAAATGCTATATATATTAGTGATGTGCGAATCACGAACAAACTTGTCTTTTCAAATGAATCTTTAAAGTGAACTGAACAGATTCCCTTAAGTTCACGCTTAAGTTCACCAAGCACCTCCCACTGACTGTACAGTTCCACTGACCTGAGATCAGTGACTACAATGACCACCACAATGTGAGCATTCCCACTGACCTGAAGTGTTACTGCAGTTCAGAGCGATTCGCTGAACTAGAAGACCCGTTGATTCACCAGGTCTTCTTGTTCACCGGGTCATTGCATTCACTCCTTTGTTCAACGGTTCTTTGGTTCACTAGTTCCTTTTGTTCACATCGTTCTTTGGTTCATTGTTTCTGTGGTTCGCTGAGTCTATGGACCCTATACTGACTATGTAGTGACATCTATTGGCCAGAATAAGTATTGCCATGAGTGAGTCCTGGTTTGTACTGCAAAATATTCACTAATTAAACTTTTGATTATGCATGTGTTTGGTTGTGTTCTATATTAACAAAATAAAAAAAATTATTAAAATAATACTTAATATTGTGTACAGGAATTCACTTCTAACCCCACTTAGTAAGTAATACATGATCGACGTAGGCACCCCTGGCTTATCCTGTTCAGGGTCATGGGGGGTCCGGAGCCGATCCCAGAAGCTACCAGTTTTCTGCCGAACCATGCTACCTATACGCGCAGACACGCGCAGCGCATGCACAGTAAACATTTGGCACATATGTCATCCTACCCATCAATCTGCGCTACTTTAGGGAAAATTGTAAACATTGGCTGATGTGACTGTTTGCATTGCCGTACAACAGTCGAATTATGCTTCCTTTAGGTGTGTGCTGAATAATTAATAATTTAAATGTTAGACAGTTCTTTAAAGACTTGATGAAGGCGGCTATTCAAATTGTTTGTTAGAATGTAAATATGTATCACTTAAATTATAAAAAACTGAATAAGAACATCGCCAGAGGAGAGCATATTACGTGACATCTCATAACTTGGTTCAGCTGCATTTCTCAGCAATGCTGCCTGTGTACAAAAATACAGTGAGTTTACCTTTTATAACTGCCATTAATAATGTTTCACTTAATTTCCTCATAAATTTAATTCATAACTACTTTAGAGAACGGTTAGGAAGCATATGCTCAAATGCAATAATAAAAAAATTATACAGCAATCCCTCTTCAATTGGCCTCACTGTTTGAAAGCCATTTACATGGTGGGTTTCTGTTGTACAGATTTCCAGCGATGGGCTTATTGAGAAGGATGACAGGACCTTAATTTACATTACAGGGGACAAAGCAAGTATAAAGCCGTTTCAGCAGATCTTCTGAGCACAGTATCCATTAAATCTTAAGTGGTGTGCGCAAGTCTTGGGACTATATCTTGCTTCAAGGTTGAGAGTTTTTCCCTTGAAATAGGAAATGATGCTCCTCTGCTAAAAAAAATCTAAAACCGCATGTTGACTATATAGAAAATATAATATGTAATTTTAATATGTAATGTTAAACTGCTGCGCTTCTCCTAATATTCTGTAATCTTACGGTTCAGAAGCGTATCTTTATTATTATTATTACTATTATTATTATATGCAGCACTCCCTGTATATTTTTGTGGTTTTGCTCTACCCTCGTTCAGAGTGAGTGAGCACAGTGTTATGGTAGCATTGTTCAATAATGTGGCACTGACCGATAGACATAACTGTCAGTTCGCGATACAGTAGCATGTTTCGAGCAGGGAGTACGACTCGGCAGAACAAGTTTGCTGTAAATGTAAACAACATGGTTTACCATAAAATGGTAGGATGAACAGATTGGGCAGTGCCAGAACATATAATTCAGTGCTGGTATACTTGATAATGCTGCATATGCATACACATGCTAGGCATAAATCAAGGAAGTGGTACGGATCGGGTAATAAATTCATGCCATTCGTTCCTATGCTATCAAACTTTAAGTCTTCTGGGAAAAAATGTTGAAACTATAATGGAAAAATAATGCCTCGAAATATGACTTAAAACTTTTTAATGCTTTTCAATGGCCTTAAATTTCACTAAATTGATTTATTACTTTTCAATGCTGAAGAGGTATAAGAATTCACTTTATTGGTCAGGTACATCTGCATGTACTATGAATTTGTTGTCAGTATAGGTGCATATATTCAGAGCATAAAAAACATAATAAGCAGAAACAATAAGCAGAAATAAAATAATACAATAAAATATATTTGAGTATGAAAAACATACTGATTAGTACCATTTCCTCAATATGTACAAATAAATAGTGTTATACCCTGAGAATAGATGTGCAAACATTCATATGGAAGGGGAAGCCTGAGGTAATTGCATTTTTTGAGCCACATAACTAAACACACTCTTATGGATACTGGGTGTAGGCTCTGTAATTCTGGGGGTGTTTACCTTCCTGCAGGTTTCTGAGTTTTCCCTTCAGTTCCTCCAACCCATTCTCCATGGCTGAAACAGAAACAATACTTAAAATTATTAAAGAACTCCAAGCAACAAGATGTTACTGAGGATCCACTGGCATATTTTGCGATATTTCCTTATCATTTAAAGAGGGTGAAGCAGTGACAACTGCGACAGACTGGGACCCCTGCTGTCTGCCCTACACCGTGAGTCTCCAGCCCCATATCCCCATTATAATAAAAAAGCATCTATACTGAAACCAAAAATTCTAATTACATCATTACTGTACATATCACTATCAATTCAAATTTTTCACAAACACATTTACATAGCTTATGAAACGATTTCTTGCATGATAGATAAGAAAGCATCACGCTAATCTATTCAACCATGTTTCCTTCTATCCCCTGTCCCCAAACATTTATGACAATTACTGTAATTAACAATAATAATGTACTGTAATTAATTGCCCAGAAAATATACAAAGGAAATAAAAATGTAGTCTAACATTACAACTGCGGTTTCAGTGTAAGGATTTCCCTTGGGCTGGGCAACTTATCGATAAAATATCGTATAGTGATTGTGAACATCACTAACCTAAACCAGGGGTGCCCAATAGGTAGTGCAGGTAGATCGCGCGACATTCAAAAACATTTTTAGATGCCACTTGATAAAGGTAAAGGGCGGCCAGTTTGCTGTTGCTTAATTAAAACTTTGCTACTTTAGGTTACCATAACATCTACTTATAGATGCCTTCTCTTCTAATATATCTTGGATCACGTGGGTCACCAGGCAGAAAACGCAAATGTATTGCGAGCTAATGCAAAACTCCAGAGAGCAAGTGACCCAGCTAGCCTTCCAATTTATATCTGTTAAAAGAGATATAAAAAATGAGTGGGGGAGCCGAACCAGGTAAGAAACCAAAAAATTACCATTTCCAGGTGGGATCAAAGTAGGACTTGTGACATTCCACCATGTGATATTCCACCACCGTAAATGTATTGGGCTATAAGGGTTCATGAACAAGAATGAACAAGGTTCGCCAGCATATACTGTACATTTAAAGTGTACTGAGCACACACACACACACACACACACACACACACACATATATATATATATATATATATATAAAATTATAAATGCTTACATTCAGCATTTTTAATGTGGGTAGATCATTTTGACCTGTTCACTTTAAAAGTAGCTCACAAGCAGAGAAAGTGTGGGCACCCCTGGCCTAAACACTTCCTTGTATTGAGTCTGTTGTTGGCGTAATTAATAATACATGTCATACGTTCCATAACTATTAGTAAAACAGTTTGGTCATCATAACCATGATGTGATATTGTGATATAATTTTAAGGCATATCTACCCGCCCTCGTCAACGAACAGCTGGAGGAAAAACCTAACAACAAAAGGTACTGTCGGCGTTTCTAGAGTTACGCCTAACGACAAAAAAGTTTATTTTCGTATTTATCTAAATTAAATTTAGTTTGCAATCCATTTGACTCTCAATCTAATGACGAACTGTTGGTGTTTTATGCAAAAATCGAGCATTAGTAAAGAAATAATGCCTTGGGTTATATCATGATTATCACTGATACCTGAGAAAAGATCATGACAAAAAATCATGACAAAATATTTTGCCATATCGCCGAGCCCTGGATTTCCCAAACGCCTCAGTAAAGGGATAAAAAAATAGTTTATCGGACACGAATTGGTAAATGATAGCCCTACCTGAAGACCGATTCATTTTTATTTTTCGAATCCACCAAACGTTTCAGATGAGCTTGCGAAAATAGGTTTGACTTTTAGGATATTAATAATAACGAGATTAAACCCGTGTCTGGACAAACGGTCGGGACCCGAAAGCTATGCTCGCGCGCGAACTCGCGCCTGCGCAGCTCCGACATTGGGTGCGTTCGGCATGGGTCTTTCTGCAGCTGACGTGACGTGACGAGATCTGCGCGCGGCTGCAGAGGTAGACTGGCGTCAGGTCGGACAACTTTCACTGCTCCTCCTGCGCGAGATCTGACTGCAATGGTCGAGCTCGCTGCGTTGCCGTTTTTACTGTAATATGTACTAAGTATGGAGTACAATGCAATTCTCACAGACTAGACAATTAGACAAATAAAGCAGTGCAACATTACAGTAACTAACAATAAATTAACAACTAACAACAACTAAATAAATTTCACAGTATAAGCAAAACAAATAGGGGAATAGGGAGCACAGGCCAAAAGACACAGGGGGCATAAATCAAAACAGTAACAAATGAGACGTTGTCATAAATCCTTCTTACAGATCTGCTGGATTTCAGTTTCCTAAGTGATAGGAAGCATTGTTTGAAATCATGAACCATGTAAAAGATGATTTGCTATCCCTCCACTTACTACAGTGTAGGTATGTGGTATTTACCTAAGAGAATGACTATGTTAATCATATCAGAGACAGATGGAGATAGGTCATCCATCCATGTAAAACATAAGAGATAAGTCAAACTGTGGGATATCGTCAACCTTGAGTGATAACCAGCTATGTACTTCTAACCAAAATTTGGCCGAAACAGGACATGAAAAGAACAAGTGTTGTGTCTCACAAACTGAATCACAAAAAGAACACAGGTCCACCTCAAATTTAAATCTTCTTTTTAAAAAGTCTGCCACCAGGTAAATATTGTTCATTATCTTGAAATGTTTCTTTAACTTTTGGGGAAACAGGCCACTTGGTGCATCTGTGCTTTGTGAAGAGTGGATGTAACCGGTCATGTCCCAGCTCCTGAAACTTGGGTCCTGGTGGATGTCCAAGATCAGTCCCTCAGTGACTTCCAGGTCCCA